>JABWTJ010000165.1:460696-1108294 GCA_016801875.1 Solanum sitiens
TAATATTATGTGTCGGAACGTGACACTCCGATCCACTAACATCATTCTATCAATTCATCAAGCCTTCTTTTATACCAAGGCATCATCAATCTCATTACTTTAGTTCATCAAGCCTTCTTGTATACCAAGGCATCATCAATAACAAGGTGAATTAGGGTTTCTTCAAGATTTTGGATTCAAAAGCTTCATTATGCTTATTTTATCACAATCACATAATCACATTCATGCAAGCACAAGATTAAGCATATAGAAGGGTTTACAATACTACCAATACATATCATTCACTATTAAGAGTTTACTACGAATAGTATCAAACCATAACCTACCTTCACCAAGGATTCTTGATCAAGCAAGCAATCTCTCAAAGCTTTTTGTTTCCTCTTGGTTGTCTCTCTCTATAGATCGTTTCTTTCTCTCCTTCTTCTCTCTATTTTTTCTTCTTCCAACTCTCTCTCTTTTCCCTAATTTTGCATATAATTAGGTATAAAAGATGAGGAAATAACCCAATAAGTAACTCAAGGTTATCTCCTTTACACCCCCAAGGATTTGAGTTTTTAACATTGACCCACTAAAATTTATAATTATAGCAAGAATAGTCCAAAACTCCCCTTTAAAACTTACCCAGAAATTTGACCCAGACTGGGATTACGCAACCTGTGACGGTCCGTCGTGCCTACGACGGTCCGTCCTGCACTTCCGTCACGACGGACAGAGAATTGCTCTCAGTACCCAATTCTCAAGAGTTGAAGTGTTTTGAAACGGAACCTCACAACGGTCCGTCATGTCTGTGACGGTCCGTCCTGCAGGTCCGTCACAGACTTCAGAGAATTGCTCTCAGTACCCAATTCTCAAGAGTTGAAGTGTTTTGAAACGGAACCTCACAACGGTCCGTCATGTCTTTGACGGTCCGTCCTGCAGGTCCGTCACAGAGTTCAGAGAGTCGATTTCAGCACTCAAATATAAGAATTCCAAGTGTTTGGAACGAGACACCCTCGACGGTCCGTCGTGCCCATGATGGTCCGTCGTTGGATACGTCGTCTCAGACAGTTTTCCAGAAATAAAATCTGCTGCTCAAAACGACTAAGCAGGTCGTTACACAAAATGATATCCTGATTTTAAAAAAATGATGCATGACTATACACAGTAAGTGATAAATGTGTGGCTCTAAGCATGACATAGAGATACACCACTGCATGACCCTAAATCTAAAACTCGAACTAGGTTTCTGATAATTTGGTAGAGTAATGAGATGTCAAATGAGTGTGAGGAAAATATTAATATTCCACCATTGGTACTGAGCTAGAACTTGCATGGTTAGTCCTGCTAAAAGTAAGCCGTGATAGACAATTAGGAAAGGATCATAGACCCTTGTTCAAGATAGCCAATCTTTAGCCTATATAACAGAAAAACCCAATGAAATTAATCCCTTCTTGATCCAAATTATTTGAGCTTAAAATATACCTTTCTTTTTCACCCCAACTGATCTTTTCTGGGAACAATGTGTTGGCCCTGGTCCCTCCTTGGACATGTGTACTTCAGCTTATGCCAAAAGCATAAGTTGAGGGTGGCTAATGCAGAAAACAACCTTGTCGTGGCCCTGACCCAACCTTGGGTATTGTGTACTTTGACTCATAGCAAAGCCATGAGTTGAGGGTGGCTATTATGAGGAATGCTCCGGAAAGTGGGGTTGAAAGAATAAAGAGAGAGAAAGAACAAAAGAAAAGTGACTCAAGAAAAGTTGAAAGCAAAGTGGAAAATTTGAAAATTTGAAAATACAAGTAAGAAAAGAGAGGAGTCACTTACACAAAAAGAGAAATAAGGGAGAATAGCAAGGGGAAATAATATAAGAAAATTAAGAAATAGGGCGGAATAAAATGATAAAAAGGTAGGAAGCTTAGCCGTTATGTCAAGGAGGGCAATCAGTCACTAAAATACATCTAAATGTATCCTACCTGACCCCGAGCCTATGTTACAAGCTAAGAAAGTCATATCGTGATCCTAAAAGTCTATTATGGTGAACTTAAAGCAGTGAAAATAAGGGCAAGCCTATGGCGATAAAGTATAAATGAGGTGTGAAGTTGTTCTGAGAGCGAGTGTTGAAAAGTATTCCTTATACTCAAACTGAAATCATTGTGTGAAAAATGAGGATGTTGTTTTGAAGCGAGGAAACTAGTTGCAATACCGGAAAATTGGTACCTTGGTGAGAGATCAAAGAGGATAGGTGTCGGTGTGTGGTGAGTCTGTGTCATGGTCTGATCCACATGAGCGAGCCTAATAGTGATAGCATGCATAAACATAATGAAAATAATCGGGTTTGATAGCCAGATGATTGCGAAAGCTAAAATAAGGATACTCTTGTACAAAGATTTTGTGGTGAGTCATAGTGCGTCGCTTGAGGACAAACAACGAATGTAAGTTGAGGGTGTTGATGTACCGTGGTTTCACGGTACTTTCTATGCTTTTTCCTTAAGTTTAGGGTGTGTCTAACACCTTTTTATATTAGTTTTAATGTATTTTTCTCTTTATTTGCAGAAAATCTATCCAGAATGAAAACGCGGAAGAATTATGCTGAAATTGCAGAAGTGACGACCTACGGAGCCATCGACGGTCCGTCGACCCCTCGATGGTCCGTAGGTGGCAACCGTCGTATGAAGGAAATGCTGCAGAAGGAAGATCGGGGAATTCTGACTAAATTTGGGGCTACGGAGACTCTCGATGGACCGTCATCTCCACGACGGACCATCCTGCACATCCGTCATTGTTAACAGAAAGTAGCCCCAGTACCCGTCTTGAAAAGATTCTAAGTGTGGAGAAACAGAAGCCATCAACGGACCGTCGTGCACTCAACGGACCGTCATCCTTGTCCGTCGATGGTAACAGTGAGTTGGAGAAGAGAGCAGCTGAAAAAGGTAACAGTGAGTTGGAGAAGAAAGCAGCTGAAAAAGAATCTAACTGTGGAACGACGGGGGGGCCTCGATGGTCCGTCGTCCCGGTCGTCAACTCAGATGCGTTTTTTGGGCAGATTTTCCTTAAATAGATTTCCCTTTTATGTTAGGACTTCTTTATTATAAATACTTGTAAAAACCTCGTTTTGGGGGTTAGACTTTTTGGTATTTTTCAATTTTATTATTCTGGTTGTTGAACTTGTGATTTTGGAAATTATTCTATTTTCCGGAATTGTTTGTTGCAAGACTTTTGATTAATTCAAGTAATTTTCTGGATTTTCTTCAATCTCATCAAAGTAAGTACATGAATTCTTATCTAATTAACATGAATTGTGTGATTATTAACATGGGTAACTAAATCCATAACTAGGGTTGTGGGAACCATGGGTAAATAACAAGGTAAAAACTAACTAAAATAACAATCCTAGAATAGTGTCTTGTTGATCGCCGGCGCTTTGCGCCTCAGGTTTGCTTCACCTACCACCCTATTTTATATACTTTTATGAATTGGGTATAATTGTATGTCTTTTTGTTGGGGGTGGGGTAAATGGAAAGTGAGTGCTAGGGTGAAGTCGGAGTAGCCCAACTCACGATCCTCTCTTGGGGTTTTCTTGCCTGTGTTCTTTTTCCCCAAGAGACTGGTTATTTTATTGTTGAACCAGCGTGTTAATATCTTTTGTACATAGTATAGAAATCGACTCTGAAGCATGATGGCTAAACAAAATGATATCCTGATTTAAAAAAATATTGCATGACTAGGCACAGTAACTAATAAATGTGTGGCTCTAAGCATGACATAGACATACACCACTGCATGACCCTAAATCTAAAACTCGAACTAGGTTTCTGATAATTTGGTAGAGTAATGAGATGTCAAATGAGTGTGAGGAAAATTTTAATATTCCACCATTGGTACTGAGCTAGAACTTGCATGGTTAGTTTTGCTAAAAGTAAGCCGTGATACACAATTAGGAAAGGATCGTAGGCCCTTGTTCAAGATAGCCAATCTTTAGCCTATATAACAGAAAAAATCGAATGAAATTAATCCCTTCTTGATCCAAATTATTTGAGCTTAAAATAGACCTTTCTTTTTCACCCCAACTGATCTTTTCTGGGAACAATGTGTTGTCCCTGGTCCCTCCTTGGACATGTGTACTTCAGCTTATGCCAAAAGCATAAGTTGAGGGTGGCTAATGCAGAAAACAACCTTGTCGTGGCCCTGACCCAACCTTGGGTATTGTGTACCTTGACTCATAGCAAAGCCATGAGTTGAGGGTGGCTATTATGAGGAATGCTCCGGAAAGTGGGGTTGAAAGAATAAAGAGAGAGAAAGAACAAAAGAAAAGTGACTCAAGAAAAGTTGAAAGCAAAGTGAAAAATTTGAAAATTTGAAAATACAAGTAAGAAAAGAGAGGAGTCACTTACACAAAAAGAGAAATAAGGGAGAATAGCAAGGGGAAATAATATAAGAGAAATAGGGCAGAATAAAACGATGAAAAGGTAGGAAGCTTAGCCGTTATGTCAAGGAGGGCAATAAGTCACTAAAATACATCTAAATGTATCCTACCTGAACCCGAGCCTAAGTTACAAGCTAAGAAAGTCCTATCGTGATCCTAAGTGTCTATTATGGTGAACTTAAAGCAGTGAAAATAAGGGCAAGCCTATGGAGATAAGTATAAATAAGGTGTGAAGTTGTTCTGAGAGCGAGTGTTGAAAAATAATCCTTATACTCAAACTTAAATCATTGTGTGAAAAATGAGGATGTTGTTTTGAAGCGAGGAAACTAGTTGCAATACCGGAAAATTGGTACCTTGGTGAGAGATCAAAGAGGATAGGTGTCGGTGTGTGGTGAGTCTGTGTCATGGTCTGATCCACATGAGCGAGCCTAATAGTGATAGCATGCATAAACATAATGAAAATAATCGGGATTGATAGCCATATGATTGCGAAAGCTATAATAAGGATACTCTTGTACAAAGATTTTGTGGTGAGTCATAGTGCGTCGCTTGAGGACAAACAACGAATTTAAGTTGAGGGTGTTGATGTACCGTGATTTCACGGTACTTTCAATGCTTTTTCCTTAAGTTTAGGGTGTGTCTAACGCCTTTTTATATTAGTTTTAATGTATTTTTCTCTTTGTTTTCACGAAATCTGTCCAGAATGAAAATGCGGAGGAATTGTGCTGAAATTGCAGAAGTGACGATCTACGGAGCCATCGACGGTCCATAGGTGGAAACCGTTGTATGAAGGAAATGTTGCTGAAGGAAGATCGGGGAATTATGACTAAGTGTCGGGCTACGGAGACTCTCGACGGACCGTCATCTCCACGACGGACCGTCCTGCACATCCGTCATCGTTAACAAAAAGTAGCCCTAGTACCCGTCTTAAAAAGATTCTAAGTGCTGAGAAAAGGAAGCCATCGACAGACCGTCGTGCACTCAACGGACCGTCATCCTTGTCCGTCGATGGTAACAGTGTGTTGGAGAAGAAAGCAGCTGAAAAAGAAGCTAAGTGTGGAACGACGGGTAGGCCTCGACGGTTCGTCGTGGCCTCGATGGTCCGTCGTCCCGGTCATCAACTCAGACGCTTTTTTTGGGCAGATTTTCCTTAAATAAATTTCCCTTTTCTATTAGGACTTCTTTATTATAAATACTTGTAAAAACCTCGTTTTGGGGGTTAGACTTTTTGGTATTTTTCAATTTTATTGTTCTTGTTGTTGAACTTGTGATTTTGGAAATTATTCTATTTTTCGGAATCTTTTGTTGCAAGACTTTTGATTAATTCAAGTAATTTTCTGGATTTACTTCAATCTCATCAAAGTCAGTACATGAATTCTTATCTAATTAACATGAATTGTGTGATTATTAACATGGGTAACTAAATCCATAACTAGGGTTGTGGGAACCATGGGTAAATAACAAGGTAAAAACTAGCTAAAATATCAATTTTAGAATAGTGTCTCGCATGTATTGATAATTTTTTCATTTAGTAGTCTTTTTAACGAGTGTACGCGTTAGAACTTGCCTTGTTGCTACTTGCCGGACCAAGGAGGTAGATAATAAGAAAAGAATTATCAACGTAGATTTAGTATACACTATCTAATAGGCTAGTGTCGATTGGTGCGAAGTAATAACTAAGCCAAACATCGATTATGATGCTTAATATGAGGTAAAGGTAAGGTTTAGTAAAACATACACACGTAGTTGGACCAAGGTGCGGAGTGAAATTTCCTAGTTGCCGGACCAAGGAATTAGGGATATATAACTTACCACTTTGCATGCAAGATACTAGGAAAGGATTGTTATTAGCTAGAATTACCGCATTATGAACCTGTGGAGAACACTTATGCCCTAGTTACTCTTATTACTTGATAAAAATCAAATCTTTGAACTTGCCATTTGTTTACTTAGAAATAGTTAATTACATTTGTTACTTAAACCCCCCCCCCCTTTTTGTTACTTGTTTTCGGAAAGGACTTGACTAAATAGAAGTAATCGTAGGTCAAAGTTAAGTCTAAATCATTTTCCTCGTGGGATCGACCCCAACCTCATAGTTGGGTTCTTTACTTGATACGACCGCTTATACTTCTTTTCGAGAAGTAAATTTGAGCGTATCAAATTTTGGCGCCGCTGCCAGGGAAAGTGGCTTTTAGATTAACTTTAAGCTTATTACCGAGTTTTAGTCAATAATTTCCTGATTTTACTTTTTCTTTTTGATTTTGTTTCTCACAGGTACACGGAGTCAAGGAGAACCAATACTTCCGCTTGATCTAGAACTAAACCGTATACTTCGCAGAATGAACATTCAAAACAATCCTGCTTATATCGAGGAAAATATCAATCCTCCACCTCCCCCGCTAGTTGAGGCTCATAATCAAGTGATGGTTGATAATCCGGGTGAAGGTAATCAGAGGAGGCAACCTCCTGCTCCACACCCTCAAGAGTACTATAGGGGAAATGTTAACATCACCGACTCTAATGGGCCACTTGTCCTACCTCCTCTTCCACATGGTCATACTTTCGTGGTAACTAGTAGCTTAATGCAGATGCTCACAGCTAGAGGTCTGTTTTCTGGGCTACCATCTGAGGATCCACATGCTCACATCGCCAAACTGAGGTCGGTGTGTAAGAGTTGTGTAGGGACTTGGACATGGACGTCATTGGGCTAAGAGTTTTTCCTCTCTCACTAACAGGAGAGGCTGCTATATGGTTTACTGAGCTTCCCTATAGCTCAATCTATACATGGAACTAATTGAGGGATGTGTTCTTAGCTCGTTACTATCCGGTGTCAAAGAAGCTCAACCACAAAGATAGGGTGAACAACTTTGTGGCACTACCTGGGGAGTCAGTAAGCAGTTCTTGGGATCGGTTCACCTCTTTCTTGAGAAGTGTCCCAAATTACCGTATTGATGATGAGTCACTGAAAGAGTATTTCTATCGGGGGCAAGATGATAATAATAAAGCGGTGTTGGATACGATTGCGGGTGGTTCTTATGGGGAGTGTACTTATGCAGAGATCGTTGAGAAGTTAGATAAAATCTCCCAAAATAATAAAGCTTGGAGAACTAGGAAGTCGGATACTGGAGAAACACTTTTGCAGTGCAATCCACACACAACCCAGCCACAGATGATATTCGTGAAGAAATGGCTCAAATGAGAACTGAGCTTGGGTTAGTGTTGAAACATGTCATTGGGGTTGCAGAGAAAGTGAATGTTGTGAATTATTTGACTAAGCCACCACCGCCGATAGATAAGTTTTACTATGAGGAAGATTCTAATGGGGTAAATGAGCAGACGGGGGATTTTCGACCAAACGCCCAAGGATCCAATCAGGAGAATTGGCGCCAAGGTCAAGGAAATCAAGGTCGAAACTATGGTAATTACAACCGAGAGGGTCATTATGTCCGAGATGGGAATTACAACCGTGACAACAACTTCAACTGGGATAACTATGGTAACAGAAATGATAGGAGTGGGCCCTATGTTCCACCCCAAAATCGTGAAGTTTCTCCTAGGGATGGTGGAGGTAGTATGGCGCGAGTTGAAGACATGTTGCAAAAGATGAGGAGGAGGTTTGACGCAAGTGATGAGCACGCCAAGGAATTGAGAGGGGATTTGGCTAACATTGGGCAAAAAGTGGATGCACATGCAGTCTCCATCAAGCATCTTGAGATGCAAATGGCCCAATTATCTTCGACTGTGAACCCACGCCAACCGGGCACTCTTCATAGCAATACTGTCCAAAATCTAAAAAATGATGGACATTGTATCGCAGTCACAACTCGAGGTGGTAAGCAAACCATCGACCCACCGATGTCGTCTGGTGTAGAAAATGTGATAAGAGATGATGATGAGGTAGTGGAGGTTAGTGGTGAGTTAGGAGACAAAACAGGGAAAGAAACTGAGGTACCCCAAAAGGTGACTCCAATGCCTAGACCACCACCTCCATTCCCACAGAGGTTAGTGAAAAAGACCGAGGATGGTAAATACCGGCGTTTTATCACTATGCTCAAACATCTTTCCATCAATGTCCCTTTGATAAAAGCTCTTGAACAAATGCCCGATTATGCCAAGTTCATGAAAGATATGGTCACTAAGAAAAGATCAATCAGTTTTGAGGATGATGATAGAATGGAGCATTGTAGTGCTATTGCTACAAGGTCTCTAGTGCAAAAGAAAAAAGATCCGGGTGCCTTCACTATTCCATGTACAATTGGGTTGTTACACTTTGAAAAAGCATTATGTGACCTTGGGGCAAGCATAAATCTCATGCCTCTTTCTATTTACAAGAAGTTGGGTTTGGGTGACCCAAAGCTCACTGCGATGCGGCTACTGATGGCCAATCGAACGGTGAAGAGGCCTATTGGGATACTCCACGATGTGTTAGTTAAGGTGGAGTTATTCATATTTCCAGCCGATTTTGTGATTTTTGATTGTGAGGTCGATTTTGAGGTGCCTATTATTCTTGGGAGGCCATTCCTTTCTATGGGTAGAGCCTTAGTTGATATGGAAAAAGGGCAAATGAAATTTCGGTTGAACAATGAAGAAGTGACTTTCAACATTTGTAGGTCCATGAGGCAGAGTGGTGAGCTCCAATCGGTATCTGCCATTTCTTACAGGGTTGAAAAGTCATCTGAGGTACAAATAGAAGAGCGTCTAGGTTTAGAGGCACTAGCGGCAGTGATCATGAATTTTGATAGTGATTGCATTGAAGAGTATGGGTCATTGGTCGTGGCACTTGATCGAGGTGATGTTCGGTTTAAACCAAAGAAGTTTGAGTTAGATATGAAACATCGCGAGTCTCCACTCGCGAAACTATCTATAGAGGAGGCTCCAAAATTAGAACTGAAGGCTCTACCACCTCATCGGAGGTATGTATTCTTGGGAAAAGGTGACACTTTGCCGATAATTATTACATCAGATCTAAATGTGCATCAAAGTTGAGAGTTTGTTAAAAGTGTTAAAAAGGTTCAAAAGATCTATTGGGTGGACTATTGCGGATATTATTGGGATCCCTCCCGGTATTTGTTCGCATAAAATACAACTCATGCCCAATCATAAGCCAAGTATCGAGCACCAGAGATGTTTAAATCCACCTATGCAAGAGGTGGTAAAGAAGGAAATCATTAAGTGGTTGGATGCTGGAGTGATATATCCAATCGACGATAGTAGTTGGGTATGCCCTGTTCAGTGTGTACCTCAGAAAGGGGGGATGAATGTGGTCCCCAATGAGAAAAATGATCTTGTTCCGATGAGGCCGGTGACTGGATGGAGAGTGTGTATGGATTACCAGAAATTAAATGCATGGACCGAGAAGGACCATTTTCCTATGCCCTTCATGGATCAGATGTTGGATAGACTTGCCGGAAAGGGGTGGCACTGTTTTCTTGATGGTTATTCGGGTTATAATCAGATTTCTATTGCACCATAAGATCAAGAGAAAACCACCTTTACTTGCCCTTATGGGACCTTCGCGTTCAAGAGAATGCCGTTTGGGTTATATAATGCACCGGCCACGTTTCAGAGATGTATGATGTCGATATTCTCCGATATGGTGGAGGACACTATTGAGGTGTTTATGGATGATTTTTCAATGGTTGGTGACTCCTTTGAGCGGTGCTTGAGTCATTTGTACGAGGTTCTTAAGAGGTGTGAAGACTGCAACCTTGTGCTAAATTGGGAAAAATGTCACTTCATGGTGCAAGAAGGTATTGTATTGGGTCATCGCATTTCAGAGAAGGGTATAGAGGTTGATCGAGCTGAAGTTGAGGTGATAGAGAGACTTCCTCCACCCATCTCTGTAAAAGGTGTGAGAAGCTTTCTTGGGCATGCGGGCTTTTATCGGAGGTTCATCAAGGATTTTTCAAAGATTGCACATCCCTTGTGCAAGTTGCTTGAGAAAGAGAGTAAGTTTTATTTTGATGAATCCTGTCTTAAGGCATTTGGTGAGCTAAAGGAAAAGTTGGTGTCTGCACCTATCATCATTTCTCCGGGTTGGAGTAAGCCATTTGAGGTTATATGTGATGCGAGCGGGGTTGCTCTTGGTGTGGTTTTGGGAAAACGAAGGGATAAAATCCTTCACCACATTTACTATACTAGTAAAGCCCTCAATGAAGACCAAAAGAACTACACCGTGACTGAGCAAGAGCTCCTTGCAGTAGTCTTTGCTTTCGAGAAATTTTGCTCCTATTTGCTTGGCACTAGAGTTATAGTGCATACTGATCATTCTGCTTTAAGATATTTGATGGCAAAGAATGATGCAAAACCGAGGTTGATTCGTTGGGTATTACTATTGCAAGAATTTGACTTTGAGGTGAAAGATAAAAAAGGGACCGAAAATCAAGTTGCTAATCACCTGTCCCGATTAGAAGATGAAGAAATAAGGGAGTTAGGTAAAAAGGCTGAAATTGATGATACTTTCCCTGATGAGCATGTATTGGCTGCCTCCCAAGACTTGATTCCATGGTTCGCAGATTTTGCGAATTATCTGGCTAGTGATATCGTCCCACCGGACATGTCCTTTCATCAAAGGAAAAAGTTCATGCATGATGTGAAAAAGTTTTTTTGGATGAGCCATACTTATATAGGAGTTGTGCCGATGGGCTTATTCGACTTTGTGTGCCGGAAGTTGAGATGTTGAGTGTTTTGGAGGCATGCCATTCTTCGCCTGTAGGTGGGCATCATAGTGGTATCCGGACTGCTCACAAGATCTTGCAATGTGACTACTATTGGCCAACCATCCACCAAGATGCTCATGATTTCGCCAAGGCATGTGATAGATGCCAAAGAGATGGTGGCATTTCGAGAAAGCAAGAGCTCCCTTCAAATCCCATTTTTGTGATTGAATTGTTTGATGTGTGGGGCATTGACTTTATGAGCCCTTTTGTGAGTTCTCATGGGATGAAGTACATTCTGGTGGCAGTCGATTATGTGTCTAAATGGGTGGAGGCTATTGCACTTACGAATAATGAAGGGAAGATTGTTACCGCGTTCTTGAAAAAGAACATATTTTCCCAATTTGGCACCCCAAGGGCTATTATCAGTGATGGGGGATCCCACTTTTGCAACAAGCTATTTAAGGGATTATTGGAAAAATATGGGGTTCGCCATAATGTGGCGACTCCGTACCATCCTCAAACTAGTGGGCAAGTTGAGGTGTCAAACAGGGAGATTAAGCAGATTTTGGCGCAAATGGTGAATGCTAGTAGAACGGATTTGTCAAGGAAGTTGATGATGCTCTTTGGGCCTACCGGACAGCATACAAAACTCCCATAGGTATGTCCCCATACCAACTTGTATATGGGAAGGCTTGTCACTTACCGATTGAATTAGAGCATAAAGCCATGTGGGCAATGAAAAAGTTGAAAATGGATTGGAATGAGGCTGCGGAACAGAGGTTAAACGGGTTGAATGAGCTTGATGAATTTCGCCTAAAAGCATATGAAAGTTCAGCCCTCTACAAAGAAAAGATGAAGAAGTACCATGACCAAAAGATTGAGAAGCGGGATTTTGTGGTTGGGGATTTGGTGCTTTTATTCAATTCTAGGTTGCGCTTGTTTCCGGGGAAACTCAAGTCCAAATGGACTGGTCCCTACTTGATCACCCAACTATTCCCTTATGGTGCGGTTGAGTTGGAAAATAAGGAGAGTGTAAGGTTCAAGGTGAACGGACAGCGAATCAAAATCTATTTGGGGCATGCTGAAATGGCGAATGAAATAATCGAGGCATACCATCTTGATGAAGTCTGAGTAATCAAGAGTCCTCCGTCGTGCCGCGATGTTAAATCAAGTGCTGATTGGGAGGCAACCCAATATGTATCCTCTAGCCAACTATAGGTCTTTCGTGATTTTCTAGGAATAGTTGCATTATTTTTGCTTTTATTACTTAATGTCCCGTTTGAATGTTTATTTTTCTTTAGAAGTGTTGGCTAGAGCGTAGTGTAGGGTCCGTGTCCAAAAAGTATCCAGAAAATACAAAAAGATTAGCTTAATGGGTGTTAAATATGCAGGGACCATATCAACAGAAATCTGCAGAAAACTGGTCTGGTGCACCCATCGACGGACTGTCGTTCCTTCGACGGACCTTCAGTAGGATCCGTCGTGCCCAGGTATGTTCTTTCAATTTTTCTAAGTTAGGGCACTGACGACAGAGGGATCGACGGACCGTCGACCCACTTACGGTCCGTCGACGGGTAATCGTTGATCCCTCACCCACCAACCCGACCCGACCCGTCCGGCTATATATTAAAAGTTTTTTAAAAAACTATTCAGTTACCCACCTCTTCACATACCCCCATAACCGTTTTCCCTCCCTATTTCCTCTCATTTTCCCCCACTTCCTCACCCATTAACTCCCACTTCCTTATCAGATTCCCACACTTCCCCCAATTCCAAAAGTTCCTTTCTCTCACAAATCTCCTATTTTCTTCAGTCCCTTTGCCGGTCGGTGTTCGTGGTGGCTGTTGCTGCTGTTCAACTACTAGTGTTCATACTCCTTTTCCTCTACTATAGTTTTCAGGTATGTTTTTCTAATCTGCTATATTAACT
This sequence comes from Solanum sitiens, assembly GCA_016801875.1. Taxonomy (NCBI): domain Eukaryota; kingdom Viridiplantae; phylum Streptophyta; class Magnoliopsida; order Solanales; family Solanaceae; genus Solanum; species Solanum sitiens. The sequence continues at coordinate 473,687 of JABWTJ010000165.1, forward strand.
ATTGTTAATTTTCCTGATTACCTTGATGTCTAACTGTGTGGGTACTGAATTTTGGACCCCTTTTACATGCTAAAACTTACACCCAAAAGTCCTAAGTCCCTTAGAACATTGAAATTGAAAGGGATGGTGGTGTCTTGTTAAAAATGGCGTGTGTTTGCATGATTGTGTTCCTGACCTAGGGTTTGATAGGCTGTCAAAAATAAATGTTAAAACTAGGAAATTTCATGCCCTACGAATGACGGGATGCTGGGTAAATGTTTGGGAAACTTAGGCTTCTAAGGATACTCCAAATTAGTAAGATAGGGGAACCAAATTGGCTACAAAATTCTGTCCCTGAAGGACAGTACGAGACCCCGTCGATGGACCGTCGTTGGGGTCCGTCAACCCCAACTTCCCTTGCTTAATCTAAGTGTCCGTCGACGGACCCTATGACGGACCGTGGTCCTTTGACGGACCATCCTACACAACCGTCGACACTATCAGAACCTTTGTTTTTGATGTTTTAAAATTTTATTCTAAGTGTCCCTCGACGGACCCCTATGACGGACCGTCGTCCCTTCAACGGTCCGTCCTGCACAACTGTCGACACTGTCAGAATCTTTGTTTCTGATGTTTTAAAATTTTATTCTAAGTGTCCCTCGATGGAGCCCTTTGACAGACCGTCGTCCCTTCAACGGTCCATCCTGCACTACCGTCGACACTGTCAGACCCTTTGCTTCTGATGTTTTCCAAAAGAAATTCTAAGTGTCCCTCGACGGACCCCAATGACGGATTGTCGTGCCTTCGACGGACCGTCGATGGGTCCGTCATGCAGTGTTGTACTTTTGCACTTCCATTCCATTTCTGTGTTTTGCTCTTGTGTTTTTTGCTTTTGCATGTGTTGTAGGCCTCTACTGGTACTAATTACTTCTCTTTGCAGGTACAAATGGCACCTAAACAAGACCGTGTCTACTCACGAGGGCATTCCAAGTCCGTCGAACCGTCGAACCGAATGGTCAATGGCTCCGACGATGAGCGGGACCTAGAGTACGTGCCACTAGGCACCCTCACTCCTACCCGTGCTGCCCGCACCACCAGAGCCACACCCACGAAGGTGGCGCCCGGCGGAGTCACTGCCTCCCAGTCTGAAGAGGAGCGCATAATGACTGGCACACCTTCTGGGTCGGCTGCACATTCTGAGGGAGCATCTGGCTCCGATGAGGCTTCTGATTTTGAGGAAGCATCCGGCTCTGTGGAGGCTTTCGGGTCTGAGGAGGCTTATGCTTCTACTGGTGCCAATGCTCCAGCCACTTCGGTCCAGTTTGCCTCGTCTGATGAGGCTGATAGTGCTGACTCCACTCTAGCACCCCAGACTGGCGTCCCCGCTCCGATTGCTGATCAGCACAACCGGTGGAGTGTCGAGGGGCAATATCAAGTTTACACTGATGCCAAGCTGCCAAATGACAAGGGGCTCATGACTCGAACCCTGACACTCGAGCGGCGAGTTCTCACGGGGAATCTTCCCACCATGTCGGCCATTCATGAGTTATTCACCAGACATCAGCTGGAGTGGACGGCTCGAGATGTAGGCCGCTATAGCGAGGAAATGGTCCGAGAGTTCTATGCCTCCTATGTGGCGACTCTCCAATCTCAGCTGGACAAGCGGGCAGCCCCCGCCAAACATGCACCTTTAGAGTACGTCCAAGTCCGCGGCAAGCGGGTTGATATTTCCTTGCCGGCCATTCGCAGGTTTCTCTATGGTGCGGATGTTGATGCCACCCGGACCCCCCACACCACTGAGTTTGACTATCGGTGGAAGTTGATCAAAGATGGCCGGTTCTAGCGTGATCCAGATGTGAGAGAGACGACCAAGCGGTGGATTGCACAGAACCTCTTCGTGGATGGTGAGGCTGCCGATTGGGTGCTAGAGCCCAAGAGGAGTATCAAGAAGGACAACCTCACCTTCACAGCCAAGTTTTTATGGCTATTGGTCCGACAATGCCTTTCGCATGGCTGTTGCAGGCGGTGATGCACGAGAGGGCCTTTAAGGTCACTACTACTTACCCCTTCCCGTGCATGGTTTTTGCATTGTGCAGGTCTGCAGGAGTGCCCGTATAGCACATTGGTGTGATCAAGACCCCGCCTGGCACAGTGGATATTGGCCTCATTCGGGATGAGGCCAATGAGTTGGCTCCCCACAGAGGGCTCCGTCCAGAGGTGCAGTCGCTTGGTGAGAGCCTAGCGGCTACGGTAGAGCAAGCCCAAACGGCTAATCCGGCTACATCTGAGCCTATCGACACCACTTCGGTCAAGTCTATCCCGAGTGGTAGCACCGCTCTGAGATCCTCCCGCTCGACTCCATCTGCTACACTGGTCCCGCTTGCTAGGGTACAGAAACTAGAGGCCCAAATGGCCACACTTCTGCATCACCTCCAGCCTTGGATGCAGAGGTCCATTGTGAGGCAGAGGAGCGTTTAGAGAGGAAGATGGCCCAGCATACTGAGCGGAAGATCATGGAGGTCCACCAGCGCTTGGATGCATTTGAGTTGCGGGTTCTCGTCCGTCCAGCCCCTACAGTGGATGTGACGACTCTCCAGGCTGTTGTAAAGAGTCTGAGAGCAGACTTGGATACCATACTGGAGGATCAGGTGCCTGAGTCTGAGCCCCCTTCTGCAGACCCTGCTGAGGACACTGTGATGTCTGCCCTGTTCTCCACCACTGATGTGCCACGACCTGCCCCACGAGATCGTGCCAAGAGGCACCGAGCTAGAGATGAGGATAAGTCTCGGGCATGCAAGAAGGAGCGCCACGAGTTGGAGGCCGCGAGGAGAGCCTCGCTATTTGATGAGGAGGCCCGCCAGTTGAGGGTTCTAGAGGTGGCTGTTCGGGCGTCTAGCTGCAGAATTGTTGAGGCGGAGAAGAGAACTACTAATGGTTTTGTCATTGCCGAGGACACCACTGAGGGTGTCCCTACTACAGAGAAAGCGAGTTCCGGGAAACCGGACCCGCCAGCTTGTTGATCTCCGGCGCTTTGCGCCTCTGGTTTGCTTCACCTACCACCCTATTTTATATACTTTTATGCATTGGGGACAATTGCATGTCTTTTTGTTGGGGGTGGGGTAAGTGAAAAGTGAGTGTTAGGGTGAAGTCGGAGTAGCCCAACTCACGATCCTCTCTTGGGGTTTTCTTGTCTGTGTTCTTTTTCCCCAAGAGACTGGTTATTTTATTGTTAAACCGGCGTGTTGGTATATTTTGTACATAGTATAGAAATGAACTCTAAAGCATGATGGCTAAAAACAATGATATCCTGATTTCAAGAAAATGCTGCATGACTAGGCACAGTAACTGATAAATGTGTGGCTCTAAGCATGACATAGAGATACACCACTGCATGACCCTAAATCTAAAACTCGAACTAGGTTTCTGATAATTTGGTAGAGTAATGAGATGTCAAGTGAGTGTGAGGAAAATTTGAATATTCCACAATTGGTACTGAGCTAGAACTTACCTGGTTAGTCCTGCTAAAAGTAAGTCGTGATAGACAATTAGGAAAGGATCATAGGCCCTTGTTCAATATAGCCAATCTTTAGCCTATATAACAGAAAAAACCGAATGAAATTAATCCCTTCTTGATCCAAATTATTTGAGCTTAAAATAGACCTTTCTTTTTCACCCCAACTGATCTTTTCTGGGAACAATGTGTTGGCCCTGGTCCCTCCTTGGACATGTGTACTTCAGCTTATGCCAAAAGCATAAGTTGAGAGTGGCTAATGCAGAAAATAACCTTGTCGTGGCCCTGACCCAACCTTGGGTATTGTGTACCTTGACTCATAGCAAAGCCATGAGTTGAGGGTGGCTATTATGAGGAATGCTCCGGAAAGTGGGGTTGAAAGAATAAAGAGAGAGAAAGAACAAAAGAAAAGTGACTCAAGAAAAGTTGAAAGCAAAGTGAAAAACTTGAAAATTTGAAAATACAAGTAAGAAAAGAGAGGAGTCACTTCCACAAAAAGAGAAATAAGGGAGAATATCAAGGGGAAATAATATAAGAAAATTAAGAAATAGGGCAGAATAAAATGATGAAAAGGTAGGAAGCTTAGCCGTTATGTCAAGGAGGGCAATAAGTCACTAAAATACATCTAAATGTATCCTACCTGAACCCGAGCCTAAGTTACAAGCTAAGAAAGTCCTATCGTGATCCTAAGTGTCTATTATGGTGAACTTAAAGCAGTGAAAATAAGGGCAAGCCTATGGAGATAAGTATAAATAAGGTGTGAAGTTGTTCTGAGAGCGAGTGTTGAAAAATAATCCTTATACTCAAACTTAAATCATTGTGTGAAAAATGAGGATGTTGTTTTGAAGCGAGAACACTATTTGCAATACCGGAAAATTGGTACCTTGGTGAGAGATCAAAGAGGATAGGTGTCAGTGTGTGGTGAGTCTGTGTCATGGTCTGATCCACATGAGCGAGCCTAATAGTGATAGCATGCATAAACATAATGAAAATAATCGGGATTGATATCCAGATGATTGCGAAAGCTAAAATAAGGATACTCTTGTACAAAGATTTTGTGGTGAGTCATAGTGCGTCGCTTGAGGACAAACAACGAATTTAAGTTGAGGGTGTTGATGTACCGTGGTTTCACGGTACTTTCAATGCTTTTTCCTTAAGTTTAGGGTGTGTCTAAGGCCTTTTTGTATTAGTTTTGATGTATTTTTCTCTTTGTTTGCAGGAAATCTATCCAGAATGAAAACGCGGAAGAATTATGTTGGAATTGCAGAAGTGATGACCTACGGAGCCATCGACGGTCCGTCGACCCATCAACGGTCCGTCAACCCCTCGACGGTCCGTAGGTGGCAACCGTCGTATGAAGAAAATGCTGCTGAAGGAAGATCGTGGAATTCTGACTAAGTGTGGGGCTACGGAGACTCTCGACGGACCGTCATCTCCACGACGGACCTTCCTACACATCCGTCATAGTTAACAGAAAGTAGCCCCAGTACCAGTCTTGAAAAGATTCTAAGTATGGAGAAACGGAAGCCATTGATGGACCGTCGTGTACTCAACGGACCGTCATCCTTGTCCGTCGATGGTAACAATGAGTTGGAGAAGAAAGCAGCTGAAAAAGAAGCTAAGTGTGCAACGACGGGGGGGCCTCAATGGTCCGTCGTGGCCTCGACGGTCCGTCGTGGCCTCGACGGTCCGTCGTCCCGGTCGTCAACTCTGACACCTTTTTTGGGCAGATTTTCCTTAAATAGATTTTCCTTCTTATGTTAGGACTTCTTTATTACAAATACTTGTAAAAAACTCATTTTTGGGGTTAGACTTTTTGGTATTTTTCAGTTTTATTGTTCTGGTTGTTGAACTTGTGATTTTGGAAATTATTCCATTTTCCAAAATTGTTTGTTGCAAGACTTTTGATTAATTCAAGTAATTTTCTTGATTTTCTTCAATATCATCAAAGTAAGTACATGAATTCTTATCTAATTAGCATGAATTGTGTGATTATTAACATGGGTAACTAAATTTATAACTAGGGTTGTGGGAACCATGGGTAAATAACAAGGTAAAAACTATCTAAAATAACAATTCTAGAATAATGTCTTGCATGTATTGATAATTCTTTCGTTTAGAAGTCTTTTTAACGAGTGCACGCGTTAGAACTCGACTTGTTGCTACTTGCCGGACCAAGGAGGTAGATAATAAGAAAAGAATTATCAACGTAGATTTAGTATACACTATCTAATAGGCTAGTGTCGATTGGTGCGAAGTAACAACTAAGCTAAACATCAATTATGATGCTTAATATGAGGTAAAGGTAAGGTTTAGTAAAGCATACACACGTAGCGGGACCAAGGTGCGGAGTGAAATTTCCTAGTTGCCGGACCAAGGAATTAGGGATATACAACTTACCACTTTGCATGCAAGATACTAGGAAAGGATTGTTATTAGCTAGAATTACCGCGTTATGAACCTGTGGGGAACACTTATGCCCTAGTTACTCTCATTACTTGATAAAAATCAAATCTTTAAACTTTCCACTTGTTTACTTGGAAATAGTTAATTACATTTGTTACTTAAAATCCCCCCTTTTTGTTACTTGTTTTCGGAAAGGACTTGACTAAATAGAAGTAATCGTAGGTTAAAGTTAAGTCTAAATCATTTTCCTCGTGGGATCGACCCCAACCTCATAGTTGGGTTTTTTACTTGATACGACTGCTTATACTTCTTTTCGAGAAGTAAATTTGAGCGTATCAAACTACAGTGAGGTCTTATTGATATCCTTACAATTTCCGTAGCAGTGGTGTCTTCTTGTTGTTGTGTAGTTGTTGCTTATATTAGCTGCTCAATGAAAAAAAGAGGTTTGTTTCCTCTTCTAATTATATCGAGTTGCTTGTTTCTTTCATAAACTGTATTGTTTTCTTGTGTTATTCAAGTTACTCTTCTGCTTCTTCCTCTTTTCTAACATTCAATTGGTTTAAAGTTTCAAAATCTGCTTTGTCTTCTTATGTACAATCAGTAAAAGATTATTGGATTGAGCTTTCTTGTAGTTGACTCGATTTTGTGAAGTGACGTATGAGTCTGAAGATTAAGCAATAGAAATATGGGTGTGTGATATTTGTCGCATCGTCATATTTAACGATGAAGGATCATGATGAACCTAGAAAGAAATAATTTCTCTATTTGTTATTAGAATTTGATCTTATATGAAACCAATGGTTGCCTTAGATGAAAATATTGATCTTTTTGATGATTTTTCGTGTAAAGTTTCATACACTAGGAGTTAGGCTTTCCACCATCTCGTTCTGGGCACAAAAGGTTAAGTAGGCTGCTTTGACATAGTTTAAAAAATCACCTTTTTGCCCCATGTTAATCTATTTGAAGTCTCATCATTGGCTGTGCAATGGTCCAACTTTTCCAGTATATTATAAGGCTCCAAATCTTGTAAATTTCTTCAGAGTAGTGGGGTTCAAGTGCTGCTTGTTAATTATAAGTTAATTTGTAATCTTTTATAATTCCTAGTGTTATTTATCCTTAGATTTCAATAACAAGTTGTTTGCATCATAGCATTTTTGTTTATTTTGATGTACTCTTGAAGGTAGGGGAGGACCCACATAGATTTCAAGGGGCTCAGCGAACTCCCTCGGCAAAAACTTACACCGTATATAGGGAAAATTTTCTTTATTTATGTAGATATATATATTTTGAACCCCTTAATGACAAAGAGAAATTGATAGCCCAATGGCAGGTCTCTTGAAATTAAGTTTCATGTTGAGGGTCCAAATCCCTCTGTTAGCATTTTATTTTTTTCTTTCTTAGTTTCAGTCTTTTCACTTTTCATTTAGTTTTTTATTTTACAAAACTTTATTTTTTGGATTTAAACCCAAAAAAATTCAGGCGTCCGCCAGTAAAACTATATACAACTACTTCCTTGAAATTTTGTTTTGTTGGCTTATTTAAATGTTTATACTTTTATTTTTTGAACCCCCTAAACGAAAATTCTGGATCCGCCACTACTTGAAGGTTATGACACCTAGTACGCAATGAATGCAACTTGTTAATAACCGTCACGATTAAATCTACTTAGCCGGCGTGCAGAAGTTTTTGGATTATGCTTTTCAAAAAATTGGAGAAGAATATGAAATACAATGTCAATTTGTCAAATGTTACAATACAATTTGGAATTTTTCACATACTTGAGAAACATTTGCTAGTATATTGAATACTTCGTAAGTATAATTTTTGGTATCACCATGGAGAACGTTTGGGTGAGTCATTATTAGAATCATAATCAAAAGATGAAGATGAAGAACAAGATGGTCAGCCAGTAGAATAATGTGAGAGTGAAGATGAAGTTGAAGAGCTATTGAGAGATTTGTATCATAATCTTGACGGAGGAATTACACATACTGATTGTGATTACTTACTTGAGGAGGAACCAAATGTTGAATTGTTTTTACAGCCTATCGAAGGATTTCGAGTTGCCATTATACCAGAATTCAAAAGCTTCAAAGCTTTCCTCTTTGATAAAATTGCTTACTATTCAAAATATAGGTCGTTCGAGTAATGAATCATTTACAATGCTATTGAAACTGTTGAAAGAGGAGTTGCTGCCTGATGTGACCAATTTGCCGAACTCATATTATGAGTCAAATAAGTGATTCAAGAACTCGGGCTTTCATACAACAAGATTGATGCATGTACTAATGATTGCATGTTATACTGAAAGGAGGATAGCTTACTTGATTCTTGTAAAGTTTGAGGTGCATTCAGATGAAAAATAAATACACATAGTGAATAAACAAGGAATAAAAAGGTAAAGAATAGCATCAACGAGTTTACACTATTTTCCTTTAAAGCCTAGACTTAAGAAATTGTTTATGTCTACAAAGGCATATACTTAATGACATGGCATAAGGATAAAAGATTGATGATGGAATAATCAAGCACCCGGCTGATTCAATGGCATGGAAGTCATTTGATGCAGAGAAAATGATCAAAATAGTCCTTGATGTATAGGGGTTGAAGCATTTTGATCCTTCATATATATCACTTTATCAAAATAGTCCTTAAAGTATAATAAAAGATGTTCATTTTGGTCTTTTGCCCTAAAACTAACCATTATGATAAAAGTGTGGTTAAATTTAACAATGGATCCCACAATATTGACACATGTCAGTCTTCTTCTCATTCAATCTTCTCTCTTCACCATTAAAGATAATTCTTCATATTCAATCTACCCCTTCCATATTCTTACAAGTAAAATAAGTCCCACTACACTCACTTCTTATCTCCATCTACTGATCTACACAATATTGACACATGTCAGACTTTAATTCAAACACAATATTTCAATTTCTATAAATCACATAATTAAAATGATTTGTCACTTGTAATTAATATACTTATTCATTTTTGTTTATAAAAAATAGTTAAAACAAAAATATCACTCCCCCTACCCCAAAAAAAAAAAAGTTATATTGCAAAGTCGGATACAAATACTAGATGTGATTGTCGAAAAAATTGCCATAGCTGGGGGACTAATATCTACAAATTTGAGCTTAAAAACAACAGGATGTGGGCTTCCACCAGGACCTGCTGGTTCAATTGGAGCAAGTTACTTGTAAGAATATGGAAGGTGGTAGATTGAAGATGAAGAATAATCTTTAATGGTGAAGAGAGAAGATTGAAGGAGAAAAAGACTGCCATGTGTCAATATTGTGGGACCTACTATTAAATTTAACCTCACTTTTTATCATAATGGTTAGTTTTAGGGCAAAAGACCAAAATGAACATCTTTTATTATACTTTAAGGACTATTTTGATAAGGTGATATATATGAAGGATCAAAAATTTTCAACCTCTATACATGAAGGACTATTTTGATCATTTTCTCTTTGATGAACTTCATCCTTCATTTGCGGTTGATCCTTTAAATGTTTGACTAGAACTTGCTGGTGATGGATTTCAACCATTTCGAAATTCAAAAACCTCACACAACATTTGGCATGTGGTTCTTATTCCTTATAATTTACCACCTTGGTTGCGTATGAAGCGAGAAAAGTTTATTTTGTCAATGCTTATTTCGTGTACAAATGGTCAAGGAGATGCAATTGATACATATCTTCAACCTTTAATAGAGGAATTGAAGGAGTTGTGGGAAGTTGGTATTGAGACCTATATGCATCAACTAAATAAAATTTTAAGTTGCATGCTTCTTTATTATGGACCATCAATGACTTTCCATTTTATGGAAATTTATCAGGATGGAGTACAAAAGGAAAATTGGCATGTCCATGTTGCAATAAAGACATTGTCTTAATTCTATAGGTTAATGGTAAGAAACAGTATTTTATGGGTTATCGGTGTTATCTTCCTAAGAATCACAAATGTAGAAGTGAGAAGGACTCATTTGAGGGTACAACAGAGAAAATGTCCCCACCAAAAGTGAGTTCTGGTATTGAGATACTTAATCAAGTGCAAGATCTTGAAGGATTACACTTATCAAAAGATCCTAAAATAAGAAAGAAGATGTCACAAGAAAATTGAATGGATAAGTGGAACAAAAAAACTATCTTTTTTGAACTTCCATATTGGAAGTGTCTCTTGTTGCTACATAATTTGGATGTTATGTATATTGAAAAACATATATGTAATAATATTATGGGGAAAAATATGAATGTCAAAGGAAAGACCAAGGACACAATTAAAACTCGGTTAGACTTGCAAGAGATGAACATTTGGTCGGAATTGCACCCTATCCAAAGGGAGAGAAATTTGACTTTCCAACAGCAGGCTACACATTTTCTCATGAAGATAAGCACAAATTTGTGCCTTTTCTTAAAGAATTGATGATTTTCATCTAATATTTCTCAAAATGTGTGAATCTAAATGATCACAAGATATCTGGATTGAAAATTCATGATTATCTTTTTATGTTGCAACATCTACTCCCTGTTGCACTTCGTGGTATGTTGTCTAAAGAAGTGTGTGAACACGCTGATTGAATTATTTATATTTTGTCTTCTTGTATCAAAAGAGTAGAGAATTGATAACTTGGAACATATTGAAGCGCAAACACCCATAACATTTTGCAAGTTAGAAAAGGTCTCCCCTCCTTCATTTTTTGATGTCATGGTGAACTTACCTATTTATTTAGCTACTGAAGCTTAAATTTTGGGACCGATTGATTATAAGTGGATGTATCCCGTGGATGGATGCATAAATTTTATTTTTAAAATTTCTGCCCTGTTGCATCATTGCAGCCAGTTGCTCAATTTTATTTTTTTTATTCTAGCTCTGTTTTAAAATTTCGACACTCCTTCAACATTGCAACCAGTTGCTCAAATTTTTATGCTCTGTTTTAAAACTTCTGCACTACTGAAAAATTACAGCCAGTTGCTCATTGGCCATGTTACTATACTCCTTTTTTCAGGATCTGGACATGTACATAAAATTAATTTCACTCTATTACTCCCAAATTTTTATTTCTTGTGGCTTTTCAATATATAAAACAACACAGACAATAGTAAAAAAGAAGAATGTTATATAAGATGTCATACTAAATATGACCTTGCCTAGGCTATTATTCATCATGAACTCATAGACTAGGAATTTTTCTGCTCCATTAATGCAGTATCCCAACAACTTGGTTAGGTTATGATGTTGTACATTTTCTATTAATATGACTTCATTCTCGAACTCAGTATATCCTTGGTGTGAAGTCACGTCTTGCTTCTTCCCTGTTATTTCTTCTCCATTCTCTAATACACCCTACAAATATGCATTTTCATTTTCTTATAAGATAAGGTATTAATTTTATTGTCTTAGTTATTGTAAATATGCATTTTCATGCTTGTTGAAAAGAAATAATAACCTTATAAACATTGTCAAAGTCATCATGCCGTATCTTATTAGCCATACACATTTTCTTATAAGATTGGGCATAATGGCTTTGGCAATGTTTATAAGTTTATTATTTCTTTTCAACAAGCATGAAAATGTATATTTACAGTAACTCGGACTACATAATTAATACCCAAATGATACATACTATTTGTAGGGCGTACTAGAGAATGGAGTAGAAATAGCAGTGAAGAAGCAAGACATGACTTCACGCCAAGAATTTACTGAGTTCGAGAATAAAGTCAAGTTAATAGCAAAGCTACAACATCATAACCTATCCAAGTTGTTGGGATACTGCATTAATGGAGCAGAAAAATTTCTAGTCTATGAGTTCATATCGAATAATAGCCTACACAAGGTCATATTTGGTATGACGTCTTAAAATATTCTTTCTTTTTACTATTTTCTACGTTGTTTTGCTATTGAAAAGAAAAAAAATAGGGAGTATTCGACTGAAATTGAGTAATTGTTTTTTGTACATGTCCAGATTCTGCAAGAAGGAGTACAGTAACATGACCAATACATTATGTAAACTTAGAGTTGGCTGCAATTTTTCAGCAGTGCAGAAATTTTAAACCAGAGATAGCGTAAAAAACTGAGCAGTTCGCTGCAATGTTGTAGTAGTGCATAAATTTTAATGCAGCTTTACAAAAACTAAAAAACCGAGCCAGCATAAAATAAATTTGTATGGTTACAAAAATGTTCTACTGTCGAGGTACCTTACCTCGTCTCCTCGCCTAAAATCTTAGTTTAAACAATTTAAGAGTTCAAATTTACCTTCAACTATTCATTGAACATTCACTAATTTTGCATACAACTATAGACAACATTGCTCAAACTACTCAAGTTCCTATAAATATAAACGAGTTATGCTCGTCTTCTGGAAATACCACTTCCAACAAGAAAACTCCTAATACAAAAATGTCTTCCGGTTATTGAAAAGATGATAGCAAAAATAATGTTGTCTTCTACGTTGTTGTCATATAGAAGTAGACTGCTACTATTGTAGAGTGGCATGTCAATGGTGACAACAACATGCAAGTCTAAGACAACAGGGACATTGAATTTTATATATATATATATATATATATATATATATATATATATATATATATATATATATACGTGGAACAAGGTGTCAATTGTAAGCAATAAGAAGTCACTGACTCTAATGAACAAGATGACTTTAATGAACAAGATGAGGACAAGATTCATTTTCGATATTGTATCTTATTCTACTGCACAATTAACACAATAGGAAACAAGTCTGTTACTCCATCTTTCTTGAAGTTTACTTGTGTGACTGAGAATATTACTTGTATGTGGAATAATTCATAATTATACTTTTTGGTATCACCATGGAGAACGTTTGGGTGAGCCATTACTAGAATCATAATGTAACACCCCGTAGCCAAAACAGACCAAAAATCAGTTTTTCAAAAAAAATTGCAGGTGCAGCCGATGTGACCATCAACGAACCGTAACCTGAAAACTCAGCCGGGAAATATTGGTTAAGTCTTGATCGATGGACGGACCTACGGTATGTACGTCAGACGATGGTCCGTATTCCGTGACCGTCGATCGATACCCCCTTCATCCACTCTCTGACAAGTACCACGGGTGACCAGCACGGTCCGTAAGTGGACCCACGGTCCGTAAGTGGACCCACAGTCCGTAGGTAGGAACTAGCAGCCAGTAAGGGGGGAAATGTAGTAGGGTCAACTTTAAATGATCATAACTCTTACAACATAATGAATTAGGTGTCCCATGACATATCAACAAATAGAAAATTGAATTAGATTTTCATATCCACTGACCTTGCTAAAATCAGAGCTTCGAGTAAAAGGTTATGCCTATTTTAGTAAAGGCCTGTCGAACTGACCCAACCTACGGACCCAAACAACGGACCGTCGATGGAACGACGGACCGTCTGTCCAGGTCGTCGTTTGGTCTGACAGCAACTTACCCAGGGGTCTTTTGGTCTTTTCCCACTTTGTTTAAACCTTAAGATACATCATTTTGACCCTAAATCATCAGATTTTAGTCAGTTTAAGCCTAGAAACATAACTAAAACTTACCTAAGTCAAATCATTAATCAAAAGTTAGAAATTTAGAAGCAAGAAAGGAGAAAAAAGGTCAAGAACCCTAGTCAAGAATGCAACAAGGTTTCAGCAGTTCCAGCCCCGAAATCTGAATATTTCTCCATGAATTTCATCACCACGTATGTGGGATTTCACTTGTGGGTTGCTTTCACCCATTGGGTCCCTAGTTTTCAGTCAGTTCTTGATTCTCTTATCATGATTAAGCCTAGGGTTCCTAGAATTACAACAGAACTTCATGATTTAGTGAAAGTATACGTTCCAAATCAGATTATCATGTTATTACTCAGATTATCATATGAATTTCTGAACCCTAGCTTTGTATTTCTTTAGAGAATTACACATGCTAGGTCAGATATTTCAGTTATGCAGTTATACATGCTTCAGTTTTTAATGCATCATTATCAGATTAAATATTGCATTCTCAGTTTGCATGTTCAGTTTTGAGCTATCCATTATTTACAGAAAATTTAGACATGATTAGTTAACTACATAAATAAATGGGAGTAGCATAATACCGAGTTGGACTAGGGTTAAGCGTACCCAATTAGTCCCAGAACTACTAGCCAAGTAGTTTGTAAGTCCCCTCTGTGGGCAATCAGTTTAGTGATCACGCCTGCATGCCTTTATACCTCTGGCAGGGTATATTGGGTCCTCTCGATGGGGCGTATACATTGGACTCCACATTTAGCTCATGTGGTTTTATTGTCGGTTATTAGTAGCTCCCACAATTCAGTAAGACTCTCTTGCATTGATCATTTATCAGTATATTCAGTATTCAGTTTCAGCATGTTATAAATTGGTCATTGCATACAGTTATCTCAGAATTCAGTATATCATGTTCAGATTATTATACTTGTTTTTGTGCTTGTTCAGTTATGTTTTATTTCAGCTTTACTCTATCCTACCTGCTCAGTACCTTCAAGTACTAATGCATACGTGCGCTACATCTTCTCGTGATGTAGGTTCAGGTTCTCAGCATCCAGATCATGCATAAGTCGATTTTTGATCTCCAGCTCAGTAGATTCAGTGGTGAGTCCTCATTCTTCGAGGACAACAGTCATGAGTTTCATTTCAGTCTTTTAGTTATTTAGTTTCAGTTTTTGCTAGATTTAGCTGGGCTTGTCCGAGTATTTCTAGTCCAGTTTAGAGGCTTATTTCAGACATAGTTAGTTTCAGCTTAGCGTTGAGTTGATATTTTCTTTATATTAAACTCATCGGATTTCAAATATCTCGTTATAGAATATGGGTATTACCCATCTTTTCATTTTAAGTATGATTTAGCTTCCGCAATAATTTATATTCTTTAGTATGCTCATGATCATGCCAGCATGGTTAGCTTAGGATCACTTGTGGTCCTAGGTTCCGTGTTCGCGTCTCGGGGGTAGCTCAGGGCGTGACAAAACTTGGTATTAGAGAACTAGGTTCAAGAGTCCTAGGATGTATGAAAAGCCGCACTAAGTAGAGTCATTTTCGTTGGTGTGAAGTGCACCACATCTAATGAGAGGGAGGCTATGAAGTATTTTAGGAAAACTTTACTTTGTTGTTACTCTTATCGTGCGTAAGGTATGATATAATTCCATTCTAACTTGACGTTCTACGTTTCACATCATGCCTCCTCGTAGAGCTAACGCTAGGAATGCAAATGACAGGAATGCAAACGCAGCTCCTCTAGTCCCAGATCAAGAAGTCTCCAATTCTGAGTTCAGGAATGCCATACAAATGTTGGCTCAGAGTATGACCAACCAAAACAATCGGGTTCATGCTCCTGTGAATGAAAATGGTGGATCAGCAGCAACAAGGGTTCGTGACTTTGTTAGGATGAATCCGCCTGAGTTCTTGGGATCACAGACTAACGAGGATCCTCAGAATTTCTTGGATGAGATAAAGAAGATCTTTGAAGTAATGCAAGTCACTGGGAATGATCGGGTTGAGTTGGAATCATAACAGTTGAAGGATGTTGCTCATATCTGGTACACTCAGTGGAAAGAGAATAGGGGTGCAAATGCATCTCCTATCACTTGGGATTGTTTTAGTGAGAGTTTTCTCGACAGGTTTTTCCCAATAGAGTTGAGAGAGGCAAAGGCTCAGGTTCATGAAGTTGAGGTAGGGTAACATGACGGTCCAAGAGTATGGGCTGAAGTTTAACCAACTCTCCAGGTATGCTCCTCACATGGTTGCTGACTCCAGGGCTCAGATGAATAAGTTCTTGTATGGAGTGTCAGATTTGGTGAAGACAGAGTACAGAAATGCTATGTTATTGGGATATATGAACATCTCTAGGCTTATGACTCATGCTCAGCAGGTTGAGGGTGATAAGCTTAGGGAACAGGCCAAGGAGAATAAAAAGGCTAGGACTGGGAATTATGACTATTTTTAGCAGAAATCGGGTGGTGGAAATCGCTCGCAGAGTCAGCAGAATTTTTCAGCTTCATCCCCTTTATCAGCTTGTGTTCCATCCTCCAAGAACAGGTATGGCCATAAGGGTAGAGCACCAGGCTCTAAGTCTGAGGGAAGTGTTTCAGGCACCAAGACTTACCCCGGTTGCCCTAAGTGTGGTAAGAACCATCCGGGCTAGTGTATTGTAAGAAAAGAAGGATGTTTTAGGTGCGGCCAGTCTGGTCAAAGGTTGAGGGATTGTCCTTCGAGACAGGGTCAAGGAGGTGGAAATGGTAGAGCTCAGTCTACAACTTCATCAGCACCAGCAAGTTGCCCGACTCAGTAGGGTAACTCATCTGGTACAGGTGGTGGTCAGCGCCAGAACAAGTTGTATGCTCTTCAGGCTCGCCAGGTACAGGAAGGTTCTCCTGATGTAGTCACTGGTATGTTACAAGTCTTTGACCTTGATGTTTATGCACTGTTAGATCCAGGGGATACTCTTTCTTTTGTAACTCCTTACATAGCAGTCCAATTCAATGTCAATCCAGAAACTCTCTCAGAACCTTTCGCAGTCTCTAATCCAGTCAGTGACCCAGTTATAGCTAGATGGGTATACAAAAATTGCCCTGTAACAGTCTCTCAGAAAGTCACCTCAGCAGATCTAGTAAAGTTAGAAATGGTAGACTTCGATGTCATTCTAGGCATGGATTGGTTACATTCATGTTATGCCTCAGTCGATTGTAGAACTAGGATTGTTCATTTCCAATTTCCAGACGAACCAATCTTAGAATGAAAGGATAGTAGCTTAGCTCCTATGGGTCAATTTATTTCTTTCCTTAAGGCCAGAAAGATGATCTCTAAGGGTTATCACTAGCATCTAGTTTGGGTTAAGGATTCTAGCTCTAAAACCCCTACACTTGAGTCAGTTCCAGTGTCAGTGAATTTCCTGAAGTGTTTCCAGAAGATCTTCCCGGAGTTCCTCCCAAAAAGAAAATCGACTTTGGAATTGATCTCCTTCCAGATACCCAGCCTATTTCTATTCCTCCTTACAGAATGGCTCCAGCAGAGCTTAAGGAATTAAAAGAGTAGTTGAAAGACCTTCTAGATAAGGGTTTTATCAGACCTAGCATTTCACCATGGGTGCACTAGTGTTGTTCGTAAAGAAGAAAGATGGTTCTCTCAGAATGTGTATTGACTATAGATAGTTGAATAAGGTCACAATCAAGAATAAGTATATCATCCCCGGGATTGATGACTTGTTTGACCGACTTCAGGGTGCTAGTCATTTCTCAAAGATAGACCTCAGATCGGGTTATCATCAGCTCAGAGTCATAGATAGTGACATTCCAAAAATAGCCTTCAGAACTCGGTATGGTCATTATGAATTTGTAGTTATTTCATTTGGATTAACCGATGCTCCTGCAGCTTTCATGGATTTGATGAACAGAGTGTTCAAACAGTACTTGGACTTGTTCGTTATCGTCTTCATGGTTGCAATCTGTTGCTTTCCTTGGTCATATTGTATCTAGCGAAGGGATCCGAGTGGATTCACAGAAGAAAGAAATAGTGAAACAATGGCCCAGACCTACCTCTGCTACAAATATCAGAAGTTTCTTAGGTCTAGCGGGTTATTATAGAAGGTTCGTGGAAGGATTTTCATCCATAGCCTCACCATTGACTAGGCTTACTCAAAAGATGGTCAGGTTTCAATAGTCAGATGATTGTGAGAAAAGTTTTGCAGAGTTGAAAACTAGATTGACTACAGCTCCTGTTTTGACTCTACCAGAGGGATCAGATGGTTATGTGATCTATTGCGACGCATCCAGAGTTGTCCTTGGTTGTGTATTGATGCAGCGAGATAAGGTTATAGCTTACGCTTCTAGACAGCTTAAGGTGCATGAGAAGAACTATCCAACTCATGACCTCGAGCTTGCAGCAGTGGTGTTTGCACTCAAGATTTGGAGACACTACTTGTATGGTGTTCATGTAGATCTGTTCACTGACCATAAGAGCCTTCAGTATGTGTTCAACCAGAAAGAGTTGAATCTTCGCCAGAGGAGATCGCTTGAGTTCCTTAAGGATTATGATATGAGTGTGCATTATCATCCTGGTAAGGCGAATGTAGTAGCAAATGCTCTTAGTAGACTATCTATGGGTAGTGTAGCCCATGTTGAGGAAGAAAGAAAGGAGCTAGTGAAGGATGTTCACACGCTTGCTCGCTTGGGAGTTCGCCTGATGAGCATATTAGACAGTGGTGTAACCATTCATAATAAGGCAAAATCTTCTTTGGTGGTGGACGTTAAGGAAAAGCAAGACAGTGATCCAATCTTGCTTGAACTTAAGGGTGCAGTCCACAATCAGAGAGTAGAGGTTTTCTCCCAAGGGGGAGATGGTGTACTTCGTTACCAGGGTAGATTGTGTGTTCCTGATGTGGGCGAGTTGAGACAACATATTCTTGTATAAGCCCATAACTCCAGATATTATATTCACCCAGGTGCCACTAAGATGTACTGCGATCTGCGGAAAGTCTATTGGTGAAATGAAATGAAGAGGGATATAGCAGATTTTGTGAGTAAGTGCCCCCAATTGTGAGCAAGTCAAGGTAGAACATCAGAAACCAGGAGGTATGACTCAAGAGATCGATATTCCTACTCGGAAGTGGGATGTGATCAATATGGACTTTATCACAGGGTTACCTCGTACTTGCAGACAACATGACTCTATTTGGGTGATAGTTGATAGGATGACTAAGTCTTCTCGCTTTTTGGCGGTCAAGACTACAGATTCGGCAGAGGACTATACCAAGCTTTACGTTAATGAAATTGTGAGGTTGCATGGGGTTCCTTTGTCTATCATCTCAGATAGAGATCCTCAGTTTACCTCTCATTTCTGGAAATCATTTCAGAAGGGTCTTGGTACTCAAGTTAACCTTAGCACAACATTTCATCCGCAGACGGATGGACAGGCAGAGCATACCATTTAGACCCTAGAGGATATGTTGAGAGCTTGTGTGATCGATTTTAAGTGTATTGGGGATGATCACCTTCCTATTATTGAGTTCGCCTACAATAATAGTTACCATTCCAGCATTCAGAATGCCCCTTATGAAGCTTTGTATGGGCGTAGATGTAGATCTCCCGTTTGTTGGTTTGAAGTAGGTGAAGCAGCCTTGATAGGGCCAGATATAGTCCTTTATGCTATGGAGAAAGTGCAACTCATTAGAGAGAGACTTAAGACAGCCCAGAGTCGTAAGAAATCTTATGCAGATGTAAGGAGAAGGGAACTAGAATTCCAAGTTGATGATTGGGTTTTTCTGAAAGTCTCACCTATGAAAGGGGTGATGAGATTTGGAAAGAAAGGGAAGCTCAGTCCTAGATATGTAGGCCCTTACAAGATCTTGAAAAGGGTTGGCAAGGTGGCATATGAGTTAGAGTTACCAACGGACTTAGAAGCAGTGCATCCGGTCTTCCATTTCTCACTCTTGAAGAAGTGTGTGGGTGACCCAGCCTCTATAGTGCCATTAGAGAGTGTGGCAGTGAAAAATAGTCTTTCTTGTGAGGATATACCAGTTGAGATTCTTGACCATCAGGTCAGAAGGTTGAGAAAAAAGAAGTCGCTTCAGTCAAGGTTTTCTGGAGGAGTCAGTCCGTAGAGGGAGCTACTTTGGAAGCAGAAGAAGCCATGAAAGCCAAGTATCCTCACCTCTTTCCTTCTGATTCCACTCCATCTCGAGGTAATAGTTCCTCTTCAGTTTTCCAGTCATTCATGCGTAAATTCAGTCTTAGAATCATGTTCCCTCAGTTTGTACTTGTATTTTTAGCGAATTTGCATGTTCTCGGAACTCAATTCAGTCAGAAACTCAGTTCTCAGTGATTAGTAGTAGGGTTTGCAGCTCTTTCCCTCTATTTCAGTTAGTTTAGTCTTCATTTGAAGACGAATGTTCCTAAGGGGGAGATAATGTAACACCTCGTAGCCAAAATAGATCAAAATCAGTTTTTTCAGAAAACTTTGCAGGTACAGCCGACGTGACCATCGACGGACCATCTCCTGACCAACGGTCCATCCTACACAATCGTCGATGGGATCAGAGACTCCCAAAAACTCAGTCAGGAAATATTGGCTAAGTCTTGATCGACGGACGGACCTACAATCCGTAGGTCAGTCGAAGATCCGTAGTCCATGACCATCGATCGAGACCCCCTTCAGCCACTCTCTGACATGGACCACGGGTGACCAGCACGGTCTATAAGTGGACCCACGATCCGTAGGTCTGACCGTAGGTGGGAACTAGCAGCAAGTTAGGGGGGAAATGTAGTAGGGTCAACTTCAAATTATCAACAGATAAATAATTGAATTAGCTTTCCATATCCACCGACCTTGCTAAAATCAAAGCTCCGAATAAAAAGTTATGCATGTTTTAGTAAAGGCCTGTCGAACAGACCCAACCTACGGACTCAAACGACGGACCATCGATGGAACGACGGACCGTCTATCCAGGTCGTCGTTTGGTCCGACAGCAACTTATCCAGGGGTCTTTTGGTCTTTTCCCACTTTGTTAAACCTTAAGATACGTCATTTTGACCCTAAATCATCAAATTTTAGTCAGTTTAAGCCTAGAAACATAACTAAAACTTACCTAAGTCAAATCATTAATCAAAAGTTAGATTTTAGAAGCAAAATCTGAATATTTCTCCGTAAATTTCATCACCAGGTATGTGGGATTTCACTAGTGGGTTGCTTTCACCCATTGGGTCCCTAGTATTCAGTCAGTTCTTGATTCTCTTATCATGATTAAACCTAGGGTTCTTAGAATTACAGCAGAACTTCATGATTTAGTCAAAGTGTACGTTCCAAATCAGATTATCATGTTATTACTCAGATTATCACATGAATTTCTGAACCCTAGCTTTGTATTTCTTTAGTTCTTGAATTACACATGCTAGGTCAGATATTTCAGTTATGCAATTATACATGCTTCAGTTTTTAATGCATCATTATCAGATTAAATGTTGCATTCTTAGTTTACATGTTCAGTTTTGAGCTATCCAGTATTTACAGAAAATTTAGACATGATTAGTTAACTACATTAATAAATGGGAGTACTATAATACCGAGTTGGACTAGAGTTAAGCGTACCCAATTAGTCCCAGAACTACTAGCCAAGTAGGTTGTAAGTCCCCTCTATGGGCAATCATTTTAGTGATCACGCCTGCATGCCTTTATACCTCTAGCAGGATATTGGGTCCTCCCAATGGGGCGTATACATTGGACTCCACATTTAGCTCATGTGGTTTTATTGTCGATTATTAGTAGCTCCCACAGTTCAGTCAGACTCTCTTGCATTGACCATTTATCAGTATATTCAGTATATCATATTCAGATTATTATACTTGTTTTTGTACTTATTCAATTATGTTTTATTTCAGCTTTACTCTATCTTACATGCTCAGTACCTTCAAGTACTGACGCATACGTGCGCTATATCTTCTCGTGATGTAGGTTCAGGTTCTCAGCATCCAGATCATGCATAAGT
Organism: Solanum sitiens; assembly: GCA_016801875.1. Lineage (NCBI taxonomy): Eukaryota > Viridiplantae > Streptophyta > Magnoliopsida > Solanales > Solanaceae > Solanum > Solanum sitiens. The sequence continues at coordinate 495,081 of JABWTJ010000165.1, forward strand.
CGATTTTTGATCTCCAGCTCAACAGATTCAGTGGTGAGTCCTCATTCTCCAAGGACAATAGTCATCAGTTTTATTTCAGTCTTTTAGTCATTTCATGTCAGTTGTTGCTAGATTTAGTTGGGGCTTGTCCCAGTATTTCTAGTCCAGTTTAGAGAGCTATTTCAGACATAGTTAGTTTCAGCTTAGCGTTGACTTGATATTTTCTCTGTATTTAACTCATCGGATTTCAAATATCTCAGTTATAGAATATGGGTATTCCCCATCTTTTCATTTTAAGTATGATTTAGCTTTCGCAATAGTTTATATTATTTAGTATGCTCATGATCATGGCAACAGGGTTCGCTTGGGATCACTTGTTGTCCTAGGTTCCGTTCTCGCGTCTCATGGATAGCTTGGGGCGTGACACATAATTAAAAGATGAAGATGAAGAACAAGATGGTTAGCCAGTAGAAGAATGTGAGAGTGAATATGAAGTAGAAGCGCTATTGTGAGATTTGTATCCTAATCTTGACGGAGGAATCACACATACTGATTGTGATTACTTACTTGGGGAGGAACCAAATGTTGAATTTTTTTTACAGCCTATCGAAGGATTTCGAGTTTCCATTATACCAGAATTCAAAAGTTTCAAAGTTTCCCTCTTTGATAAAATTGCTTACTATTCAAAATATAGGTCATTGGAGTAATGCATCATTTATAATGCTATTGAAACTGTTGAAAGAGGAGTTGATGCCTGATGTGACCAATTTTCCGAACTCATATTATGAGTCAAAGAAGATAATTCAAGAACTCGAGATTTCATACAACAAGATTGATGTGTGTACTAATAAATGCATGTTATACTGAAAGGAGGATAGGTTACTTGATTCTTGTAAAGTTTGAGGTGCGTTCAAATGGAAAATAAATACGCACAGTGAATAAACAAGGAATAAAAAGGTAAAAAAATAGCATCAACGAGTTATACACTATTTTCCTTTAAAGCCTAGACTTCATAAATTGTTTATGTCTACGAAGGCATATACTTTAATGACATGGCATAAGGATAAAATATTGATGATGGAATAATTAGGCACCCGGCTGATTCAATGTCATGGAAGTCATTTGATGAACTTCATCCTTCATTTGCAGTTCAGCCTTTAAATGTTGGACTCAAACTTGATGGTGATGGATTTCAACTATTTCGGAATGCAAAAACCTAACACAACATTTGACATGTGGTTCTTATTCCTTATAATTTACCACCTTGGTTGTGTATGAACCAAGAAAATTTTATTTCGTCAATGCTTATTTCGTGTCCAAATGGTCCATGAGATGCAATTGATACATATCTTCAACCTTTAATAGAGGAATTGAAGGAGTTGTGGGAAGTTGGTATTGAGACCTATGATGCATCAACTTAATAAAATTTCAAGTTGCATGCTTCTTGGTTATGGACCATCAATGACTTCCAGCATATGGAAATTTATCAGGATGGAGTACAAAAGGAAAATTGGCATGTCCATGTTTCAATAAAGACAATGCCTTAATTCAATAGGCTAATGGTAAGAAGCAGTGCTTTATGGGTTATCGGCGTTATCTTTCTCAGAATCACAAATGTAGAAGTAAGAAGGACTCATTTGATGGTAAAACAGAGAAAATGTCCCCCAAGAGTGAGTTTCGGCATTGAGATACTTAATCAAGTGCAAGATCTTGAAGGATTACAGTTATCAAAGGATCCGAAAATAAGAAAGAAGATATCACATGAAAAATGAATGGATACTTGGAACAAAAGACTATCTTTTTTGAACTTCCATATTGGAAGTGTCTCTTATTGCTACATAATTTGAATGTTATGTATATACAAAAAAACACATATGATAATATCATGGGGACAAATATGAATGTCAAATAAAGACCAAGAACACAATTAAAACTCGGTTAGACTTGCAAGAGATGAACATTAGGTTGGAATTGCACCCCATCAAAAAGGGGAGAAATTTGACGTTCCAACAGCAAGCTACACATATTCTCATGAAGATAAGCACAAATTCGTGCCTTTTCTTAAAGAATCTAAAAGTTTTTGATGATTTTCATCTAATATTTCTCAAAGTGTGAATCTAAATGATCACAAGATATCTGGATTGAATAGTCATGATTATCATATTATGTTGCAACATCTACTCCTTGTTGCACTTCGTGGTTTGTTGTCTAAAGAAGTGTGTGAGCCGCTGATTGAATTATTTATATTTTTAGTCTTCTTGGATCAAAAGAGTTGAGAATCGATAACTTGGAACATATTGAAGCGCAAATACCCATAACAGTTTTCAAGTTAGAAAAGTTATCCCTTTCTTCATTTTTTGATGTCATGGTGAATTTACCTAATGATGTATCGTGGTTTCACGGTACTTTCAATGCTTTTTTATTAAGATTGATGTGTATCTAGAGCCTTTTTGTAGTAAGTTTCTTATGTTTTTATCTTTGTTTTGCAGGAAACCTGTCCAAAACCAAAACGCAGAAGGCTGTGGAGATTTAGTCAGAGGTGACCGACGAAGGACATCGATGGTCCGTCATCCCATCGACGGATCATAGATGGTGACCGTCGATTAAAGGTTCAGGCATCTGGAAGCAACTTAGGGTATTTTGAACAAGTGTGGGGCTACGGAAGGACCGACCGTCCTGTTAAATCGTTAATTCGATTAGAGAATATCCCAGTACCCGATGTTGAATAAAAGCTAAGTATGGAACGACGAGAAGCATCGATGGACCGTATGTTAATCGACGGACAGTGTTCTTGGTCCGTTGATTGGATCAGAGAAGATGCTAGGTGAAGGCTAAAAAAGATGCTAAGTCTAGACTTACGGAGGCAGTCGACGGTCCGTCGTTTCATCGACGGACCGTCTTTGGGGGTCATCGATTGAAGCCGCGTTTTTGGACAAACATTCCTTATTTGCGTTTCTTTTATTTTAGGATAATGTTTTTGATAAATAGGGTGTAAAACCTCATTTTTGGGTTGGAATCGATTACTATTTTCATAGTTTTGTTCTTGGAGATTTGTTTTTGCAACTTGGGCATTAATTCAAATTTCTGAATTTGGTTTTCGAGATATTTTTATGATTTCAAGTTGAATTTCTGGATTTTCTTCGAATTTGTCAAAGTAAGTTCATGATTTATTGTTTGTCAACTATGAATTGTGTTCTTCTATGCATGGGTAACTAAATCCACAACTAGGTTGTGGGAACCATGGGTGATTAACAAAGTAAAACTAGCTTAATAACAATTCTCAAATAGGTTCTTGCATGCATTGATAATTCTTTCGCTTAGAATTCCTTTTAACGAGTGCACGCGTTAGAACTTGTCTTATTTCTACTTGCCGGACAAAGGGGCTAGTTAATAGGGGAAAAAATTATCAACATAGATTTAGTGGGATACTATCTAATAGGATAGTTTCGATTGGTGCGAAGTAATAACTAAGACGTACATCAAATATGATGCTTAATATGAAGTAAAGGTAAGGGTTAGCAACTAAGACACACGTAGCCGGATCAAGGTACGAGGTGAAACTCTCTAAATGCCGGACAAGGGATTTAGAGATACCTAACTTATCACTTTGCATGCAAAACACTAGAGATTGTTATAGCTAGGATTACGGCATTATGAACCTATGGGGAACACTTAACCCTAGTTTCTCTCACAACTTAATTAATACCAAAGATTTACTCATGTCACTTGTTCTACTTGGGAATATTTCAATACATTTGTTTCACAAACCCCCCCCCCCCTTTAATTACCTGTTTTTGAAAAGGACTTGACTAAATAGACGTAACTGTATATTGAAGTTAAGTCTAAACTATTTTCCTCGTGGGATCGACCCCAACCTACTAGTAGGGTTCTTTACTTGATACGACCGCTTATACTTCTTTATGGAGGTGTAATTTGAGCGTATCACCTATTTATTTAGCTACTGAAGCTTAAATTTCTGGACTGATTCATCATCAGTAGATGTATCCTATTGAATGATGGCTGCATAAATTTTATTTTTAAAATTTCTGCACTGTTGCAACATTGCAGACAGTTGCTCATTTTTTTATGCTCTCTTTTTTAAAACTTCTTTACTGCTAAAAAATTACAGCCAGCTGCTCATTGTCCATGTTACTATACTCCTTCTTGCAGGATCTGGACACATACAGAAAACAATTGCTCAATTTCACTCGATACTCACAAATTTCTATTTTTAGTGGCTTTTCAAAATCAAAAACAACAAAGACAATAGTAAAATAGAAGAATGTTATTTAAGATGTCATACCAAATATGACCTTGCCTAGGCTATTATTCGCCATGAACTCATAGACTAGGAATTTTTCTGCTCCATTAATGCAGTATCCCAATAACTTGGTTAGGTTACGATGTTGTACATTCGCTATTAATTTGACTTCATTCTCGAACTCACTATATCCTTGGCGTGAAGTCACGTCTTGCTCCTTCCCTGTTATTTCTACTCCATTGTCTAATACACCCTACAAATTATCTATCATTTGGGTATTAATTTTGTTTTCTTAGTTATTGTAAATATGTGTTTTCATGCTTGTTGAAAAGAAATAATAACCTTATATACATTGTCAAAGTCATCTTGCCCTATCTTATTAGACATATACATTTTCTTATAAGATAGGGCATGATGGCTTTGGCAATGTTTATAAGGTTATTATTTCTTTTCAACAAGCATGGAAATGCATATTTACAGTAACTCAGACAACATAATTAATACCCAAATGATACATACTATTTGTAGGGCGTACTAGAGAATGGAGTAGAAATAGCAGTGAAGAAGCAAGACATGACTCCACGCCAAGAATTTACTGAGTTCGAGAATGAAGTCAAGTTAATAGCAAAGCAACAACATTGTAGCCTAACCAAGTTGTTGGGATACTGCATTAATGGAGCAGAAAAATTTCTAGTCTATGAGTTCATGTCGATAAAAGCCTACACAAGGTCATATTTGGTATGACATCTTAAATAACATTCTTCCTATTTATTATTGTCTGCGTTGTTTTGATATTGAAAAAACAGAAATTTGGGAGTATTCGACTGAAATTGAGTAACTATTTTTTGTACATGTCCAGATCTTGCAATAAGTGGTACAGTTACATGGACAATACATATAGTAGCTGGAAACAAATGGTAAACTTTTGAAGGAAGCTTGACGACTGATGGAACACGACGAAGGAACAGGTTCATCGATGCAGGCTGACGAGTTAGAGTTAGAGTCATACTAGTACTAGACTACTCAATCCTAAGTTATGTACGACTAAGCTAATGAATATTATTGGAGTCAACTAGGATAGGGTATTTGACTTGTAATAAAATACTACCCATGTAATTATTTGTGTTGTAGTAGGATTCCTAGTATAACTAGAATATGACTCTTCTCATATATAAGGAGCTTGTAACTTAACATTATAATTATCAATACATCCTTGATTTCTCCATACTTTCGTGAGATTTCTACATGGTATCAGAGCAATAAAATTTTTCCGCTCTTTAACTTTTTAGATCTAAACCAAAAATTACCAAATTATCAAACCACAATGACCCCTTCTACCAACACTTTTTCCACCTCTTCACTTCATTATCTTATTTCGTCATGCTCCATAAAACTTAAGCCAATGAACTATCTTATATGGAGGACAGAAATGACTCAGTTGATTCAAATGATGAGATTAACCTACCTCATCACAGAACCATGTAAAGCGACATGTTCCTCTGGACAGACTACTTTGAAAACTGTAACATGCAAGGAGGGTGCAGAAGACAATAACATTGTTGATGACTGAGAGGAGAAGGATGTGTTACTAAGGAGTTGGATTTTAGGCACCTTGAGAAGAAAGCATGTACGTTATCCTTGGTTGATCAATTGTCAAGGAGATGTGGGAATGCTCAAAGAAGCATATCTTCAAGCAACTAAAGATAAGGAGTTCCAACTCAAGCAACAGCTGCAAAGTGTGAAGCTAGGAACCAAAACAATTGACGAATACATTAAGGAATTCAAAGGCATAGGTGATGGTCTTGCAGCCATTCACAAGCATGTAGATGAAGATAGCAAAGTGATTAATTTTGCTACTGGTCTAGGTCTTAAGTACAAGACCTTAAGGACTCTCATGCTAGGAAAGACACCATATCCTACTCTTAGTCAGTTTTTTAATGCTCTTAGTGGTTTTGATATGAGGGAGGATGAAGAAGAAGTGCCTCAACAAAACCATAACATGGCATTCTCTGCCCAAAGAGGCAGGGGAAGAGGAAACTACTTCAAAGAAGAGGAAACAATAACTTCAATTCAAGAGGAAGAGGCTTCAATCCTGTTAGACAAGGAACATGTCCTTATAATAGTAGAAACGAACCAGGTCCTCAGAACAGTCCTTCAAGTGAAAGTCATGAAAGGGACAATTCTGATGCGTGTCAAATTTGTGGTAGGAATAACCACACTACTCTTAAGTATTTTTAGAGGTGAGATTACTCTTACCAAGACACAAATGAGCTACCACAAGCATTGGTTGCAACTAATCTACAAAACACTACTGATGAAGCGTATGTGGACTCAGGAGCAAGTAGTCATATGACACATAATTTAGGTATCCTAACTAATCTTAAACACTACAGTCGAGCAGATAAAATAATTGTTGGGAATTGATCAATGTTAGACATAACACATGTTGGGAACATATCTGGAATATGTCTAAAGTTAAAGGAAGTTGATGCAGTTCCTAAGATCAATAAAAATTTACTCTCAGTTAGTAAGCTTGCAAAGGATAATTGTTGTAATCTTGAATTTGATAAAACTAACTTTATGGTAAAGTACAAGAGCACAATGACAATGTTGGCAAAGGATCTAAAAGGAATGCACTTTATACTTTGGAAGATAACAATCTCTATGCATTGACTGCTGCACACGATTGGAACATGTCAGACAACAAGTGGCATACTAGATTAGGACACCCTACTTTCAAGTATATAAAAGTTTTGAGTAGTAATAGTTGCATCACTATTAGTATTTGGAATAAAATGTCTATTGTTTGTTGTAGTTGTCAGTTGGAAAAGAGTTGTAAACTTCCTTTTGGTTTGAGAATTAAAATTGAGAAAGAACCTTTATTTGACAATTCATTGTGACTTATGGGGACCTGCTCCTGTCGAATCTTCCCAACATATGAAATATTATGTCGTTTTTGTTGATGATCACACAAGATATACATGAATTTATCCACTAAAAAGGAATTCAAAATTCTTTGAGATCTTTCTAAAATTTCAGAAAATGGTGGAAAACCAATTTTCTAAAAAGATTAAGATTTTTCAGTCTGATGGAGGTGGTGAGTTTATCTAAACAGACTTCATCAAGCATTTGTAAGATCATGGTATTGTGATATATATTTCATGCCCTAACACACCTGAACAAAATGGAGTTGCGGAGAGAAAACATAGGCATATTATGGAGACTGGCTTAACTCTGCTACTTCATGCTAACCTACCTTTGTTTATATGGGTTGAGGCTTTCCTCACTACAGTATTCCTCATCAATAGATTTCCTTCATCTATCCTAAAGATGGTGACTCCATTTGTTAAGTTGTTTAGGGAACAACCTGATTACAACAGTTTAAAAGTGTTTGGGTGTAGATGTTTTCCATATATCAAGGGTAACAATAAGTTCAGTTTAAAGACCTACTCTTGTGTGTTCATAGGGTAGAACAACTTACACAAAGGATATAGATGCTATCATCCCTCTACGAGGAGGGTTTACATATCCAGACATGTTGTGTTTGATGAAAACACATTACCCTATGTGTCTCCAAAGAAATCTCAAACTAACATTGATGTTTGACCTCACCTTGCTACTTTTGTTGAATATTTCTCTAAACTGTAGGCACATGATAATTCTGATTCAGAGGAAGTACAGGTTGCTAGCCTACACATTAATAGTGATAATGTTGTTACACCTCATGTACTCATTGATGATGAGAGTATTATTGACCTCTCAGGCGCAAGATCAGATGCTAAAGAACAAGTTCAAGCTGGTGACCCATACAGTAGTATTGAAACTCCAACTGCATATTTTGAATCTGCCAACAATGAGGAATATGTTTCTCTTACAGGTCCAACCAATGATCATCATCAACCAAACACTTTAGTTGATGTACCATTTGACTATCAAACCTAATCGTGCTACACTCTCGTCAACTACATCGGTTGATGTACCAATTGAGGTACTTCCTGCACCACAAAGGCATCATATGATCACCGGGCGCAAGGCGAAGGAACATCACTTGTCACTTGTTGCTCGCAGCAGCACATAAATTGTGAGAGAATCAAATACTACTAAAGAAGCACTAAAATCACCTCATTGGCTTACAACAATGCACGAAGAAATTGATGTGTTACATACTAACGAGACATGGATTTTGGTGCCGAAATCTCCTGGTATAAACTTGGTAGGCTCAAAAATGGGTGTTCAAGACAAAATTAAAAGTTTTGATGGGTCAATAGATAGATACAAGGCCAGACTTGTGGCAATGAGATTCTCGCAGCTTGAATGGACAGATTTTGAAGAAACATTTAGTCATGTGGTTAAAGCTACAAATATTAGGGTGGTTCTATCCATTCCTATTAGTTCAAAGTGGGATGCTAGACAACTAGATGTAAAAAATGTCTTTCTCCATGGCTTCTTCAAGAGGAGGTGTACATGAGTCAACCACCTGGTTTTATTGATCACAGTATCCTCAGTATGTATATCTACTTAAAAAGGCATTGTATGGTCTTAAACAAGCACCAAGAGCCTGGTTTGATAGGTTTAGCATGCATCTCTTACACCTTGGTTTCATTTATAGTAAGGCTGACCCTTCCTTATTTACTTTGCAAACTCACAAAAGCAAAATATTTCTCTTGTTATATGTAGATGATATTATTGTCACAAAAATTAATCCATCTCATGTCTCAGAGTTGGTTCTACAACTTGGGAAGGAGGAAAGATCTTGGCACTTTACACTTCTTCCTAGGAATTGAGGTGAAGTATTTTGAAGGTGGAATTCACTTAAATCAAAGCAAGTATGTTGATGAGCTAATGGCCAAGACAGAGATGACTTTGCCAAAGGTTGTAGCCACTCCTCTAGCTAAAAACATGGTTTGCATGAAGTTGTGGGAAGTCTTGTAGATCCATCCTTTTACAGAATGATAATAGGTAGTCTTCAATATTTGACTCTCACAAGACCTGATATCACTCATGTTGTGAATTTAGCAGGCCAGTTTATGCAAAGCCCAAACATTGAACATCTTCAAGAGGTAAAAAGGATTCTCAGGTACATCAAAGGTACTCTACACTTTGGACTCAAAATTATTTCACAATCACCATGTAGGTTGTATTCCTATTTAGATGCTAATTGGGGAGGTTGTACCACAACTAGGAGATCAACTACAGGCTATAGCATCTACCTAGGTGCAAATTATATTTATTGGACCTCCAAGAAATAGACCACAGTAGCCCGATCGAGTGCTGAAACTGAGTATAGAGCACTAGCCTTCACTGCCGGAGAAATGACTTGGATTTTGTATCTTCTACATGACCTTGGAGTGTTCCTTCGATATGTTCCTACGTTGTATCGTGATAATATGAGTGTCTTGTTCATGATAGTTAATCCAGTTATGCATGCTAGAACCAAACATGTTGAAATGGACTATCATTTTTGTTCATGAGAAAGTGGCCAGGGGATGACTTCCTACTCAGTTTGTGAAGTCTAAGGATCAGATAGCTGATATTAATACCAAAGCCTTATAATAAAAGGTTTTCTCTTGTTTTCGCAGCAAGCTAGGAGTTACAGTTCCTCCACTCACTAGCTTGAGGGGAAGTGTTGAAAGAAGCTTGACGACTGATGGAACAAAAACGAAGGAACTGGTCCATTGAAGCAGGCTGACGAATTAGAGTTAGAGTGATACTAGGACTAGACTACTAAATCCTAAGTTATGTACGACTAAACTACTGAATATTATTGGAGTCGACTAGGATAGGGTATTTGACTTGTAATAAAATACTACCCATGTAATTATTTGTGTTGTAGTAGGATTCCTAGTATAACTAGAATAGGACTTTTCACCTATACAAGGAGCTTGAACTTATCATTATAATTATCAATACATCCTTGATTTCTCCATACTTTCGTGACATTTCTACAAAACTGAGCAGTTGGCTGCAATTTTTTAGCACTGCAGAAATTTTAAAACAGAGAGCACAAAATATTGAGCAGCTGGCTGCAAGTTTTCAGCAGTGCAGAAATTTTAAACCAGAGCTAGCGTAAAAATATTGAGCAGTAGCCTGCAATGTTGTAGTTGTGCAGAAGTTTAAAAAAAATTATGCAGCTTTGGAGAAAATAAAAAACAGAGCTAGCATAAAAAAAAATATGGTTGCAAAAATTTTCTACAGTCGCCTCACCTTAGCTCGTCTCCTCACCTAACCAACTTTGTTTAAACAAATTAAGAGTTCAAATTTAACGCCAACTATTCTTTGAACATTCACTAATTTTGCATACAACTATAGACAACATTGCTCAAACAACTCAAGTTTGTATATAAATATAAACGAATATTACTCGTCTTCTGGAAATACCACTTTCAAGAAGAAAACTCTCAATACAAAAATAACACCCGACTATTGAAAATATGATAGCAATAAAATCTTGTCTTGTAAGTTGTTGTCATACCGAAGTAGACTGCAACTATTGTAGAGTGACATGTCAATGGTGACAACAATATGTAAGCCTAAGACAACAGGGACATTGAATGCGACACACACACACACACACACACACACACATATATATATATATATATATATATATATATACACATGGAACAAGCCGTTAATTGTAAGCAATAAGAAGTCAGTGACTCTAATGAAAAAGATGAGAACAAGATTCATTTTCGATATTTTATCTTATTCTACTGCACAATTAACACAATAGGAAACAAGTCTGTTATTCCATCTTTCTTAAAGTTTACTTGTGTGACTGGGAATATTTCTTTTCACATCAAAAGTCCCACATTTTGTTATTTAATCAAACATTCATTACGGTGTTACGTTTCAACAAAATAAATTAAAAAGTCAATTATATTGTTACTAACCTGGTCAGTTGAAAAAGTAGTGGTCATTCAGTTGAGGAGGACGATATTGTAGGTGGGACATATGATTGTTGAGCAGTGAGAATTCTTTCATTTTTCATTATTTCTTTCATCTCATCTTCTATGGTAGACAAATGATCGTTCAAGGAGTTGCTTTCTTCATTCAAGGATTTGATATCCTCTCGAGTTGAACGTAGCACATACAACAATGCAGCCTTTAATGAAGTTCCACCTTTCAAATCTTTTGCCTTTACTCCACTCCCAAATCCAAATACATGCTATGATTTTGAGGTCCACAACATTTTTCAACAATCTATACGGTAGGTAGAGATGGATCTTCTAAAACCATTTCTTCGAGTTGAGCCTACAAAATATATCAAAGAACATTTTATATCATAACACATAACGATTATTTCAAGTAATTTACATATTCAATTAATCAAATGCATTTAATTGCTTTAGGGTCAACAAGCTTGTTATCTTTCTTACGAGTCTCAAAGAAAATAGTTGTCAAATTTGGTGGATTGCCATCTTTCCCGCCCTTTACATCCAAGTCAAACATGTAAAATAACACAAAACCTGGAAAAGACCTTTGAGCTCAAAAACTTGAAAACACAATAGATTTTCAAAAAATACAATACATTTGAAAAGATCTTACGTGTTTGAACTTCTTGGGTGTATTTCTTTACTTGATTAGTAGATGCAGGTGATGAAGTATTAATTTGAACGTTCTCTTTCTCAAACCCGTGAAGTTCTCATGCATCATTTGTATTTCTTGACTAGTGGACACTGTAGAGTTTTTAAGTCCTTGTTCCTGTTCCTTCCCTGTAGAACCTGAAAAGGCAAATCATACTTTATACGTTGACTAATGTATCACAAGACACGAAAAGAACCAAAGATGTCTACAAGGAGTTTCTTAAGCTGATTTTGTTTCACAAGTTCTCTTTTGTGAAAATTATGTATTCAGCACTAGTTTCTTAAGCTGGTTTTTTGGCCTGGTATTTACCTTCTTATCATGTTAGTTTCATATGTCGCGTATTATGCCTAAATTCTGCATCAAACAGAAAGATGGAAAAAAAAATCCACACCTTCTCCTCTAAGATAAAATACAGAATGTAGAAAGCTGGAAAATATTTTCCTTTGACACAATTAAAATTTTTGCTTATGGTCTGAAATAAGAGAATACAAAATATCTTACTTGTTTCAATTTCTTTGATGTACTTCTTAACTAGATCACTTTATTGAGGCAATATACTCTTATATGGTAAATTTCCTTTCTCATTCAAAGTTTAAGCCCTCGTCCTCATCTCTTTTCAATAGCACGAGGCGCAACAAACGTATATCTGATAGTATTCTTCATATTAGAGTTGACCTCATTTTCAATCTTCAATGGTTTCATCTTGAACCTGCAAAAAGAGCCAAAAGTTAAAAATTAAACCTAAAAATGTTTAATAATGTACTAAAAAGGAAATTTTGCCATCATAACATTCAAGGATGAATATACTAACTCATAAAAGATATTAATTGATCTCATTAGTTCTTTTACTTTTCTTTCGGGAAGAACTTCCTAACTCTACAATGTCATCATCCATTTGTTCCACAATTTCATAGAAATCATTAGGTTGAGTCTTCCTCACTACTTGTCAACCTTTGTTGAAAATATTATCAACGCTTGATCCACTAAAACAAATGGCTCATTTATTTTCGAAAATCTACATGGATTAACACTCAAAAAATCATACTCATCCTTTTTAACTCCTTTTATTTCATCATACACATCAAACCAATAACATCGAAATACAGTTACTCTTCTGTCCATGACAAATTGCAACTCAATCGCATCAGTTAAAACTCTATAGTAATCAAGAATTTCGCTATCTTCATCATTCTCACCCAATACCACAATTTTGAGTCCTTAACTCTTTATCATAATCATGTTGTATAGAATATGGAAAAGGGCATTTTTCAGTTGACATGAGTTGCCGAGGTTCATAACACATACAAATCTGGTGCTGATACCAATGAAGAATATGGAAAATAATTTTGGGGACTTAAGACTTATTAGCCTGAATACGTTTGCTAATTAAATTATATCAAGGTTGATACATGAAAGAGTTTCATTGGTGTTACCTAGTTTGATTTCTGATAACTAGTCAGTCTTTGTTAAAGGAGGAGTATGACTGAAAATGTACTTTTGTCTGAGGAAATAATAAGGGACATCAACAAGAGGAACAATTTGCATAATGTAGTGGTAAAATTAGACATGGCAAAGGCATATGATAGAGCCTCATGGAAATACTTAATCCAGGTCTTTAGAAGATTTGGATTCTCTTGAGAGAATAATTGACATGATAGTAAGGCTAATAAGCAATAATTGATACTCAGTTCTAATGAATGGAAAAGCATTTGGCTTCTTTCAATCTTCTAGAGGTTTGAAACAGGGTGACCCCTTATCACCTACCCTATTTATAATAGCAACTAAAGTGTTGACCAGGAGCCTAAATGGTTTATATGAAGATACTGACTTTAAAGTTTTTTGGATGCCTAAATGGAGTTCGCAAATAAACCACTTATCATATTTTGATGACACTATTCTTTTCTTGCTCAAGACAACCCAAGTCAATGAGGATGATGATGATTGTGCTAAGAAGATATGAGAGGATGCCTGGAAAAATTATATACATAGACAAAAGCATTCTGTTATCGACATGAGAATGTCCTTGTAGCACTGTGTCATCAAATAAAGAGGATAACAGGGGTCAGGCAAGGTAATTTTCCTTTTTACTTATCTAGATTTTCCTATTTACTATGGAAGGAAAAATAAAGGTCATTTTGAAGTTCTAATTAAAAAGGTGTCCAAGAGAATGGCTATGTGGCTTAACAGATTACTATCTTATGGGGAAGGTATATTTTAATAGCACATGTTTTGCAATCTATGCCCATGTATTTTCTATCAGCCATGAATCCTCCATTTAGTCTAGTAAACCAATTACATAAGCTATTTGCTAAATTTTTCTAGGGAAATGCAACTGGATCTAAGAACAAGCACCGGGTTTCATGGGAAGCATGTGTTATCCTAAGGAACAGAGGGTCTAGGTTTCAGGTCATTACATAATGTATCAAAGGCTTTGTTTGCAAAGCTTTGGTGGAATTTTAGAACATCAATTTCTTCTTTGTGGAGTGGATATATGTTGAACAAGTATTGCAAGAAATTGCATCCAACTATAACTTCAGGAAGGGGTGCCTCAAATGTGTGGAGAAAGATGATAATTGTAAGGGAGGAGGTAGAGCACAATATATGGTGGCAGATAAAAGCAGAAAATTCCAACTTTTGATTTGATAACTGGACAAAATTGGGAGACCTTTTTTATATTGAGAGTGATATGGACATTGAGGAAGAAGTAGAAGTGAGGGATCTCACTACTAATGGTGGATGGAATGAACAGAAACTGGCCACAAAACTCTCAGCAGAAATGGTGGAGTATATTATGGAGAATATGAAATCACCTTTTAATGAACATCAGACTAATTTTCCTTGGTGGATGAGCAGTAAGCAGGGGAATTTCACTATTTTTTTAATATAGGTAACTTTGTATTCAAAAGAAAATGGTTAGTTACAACCCTCACATGTCATTGCAAAAACAAACAAACCAGGGCTAAGGTTTTACAATTTTCCTATGAAGTCAACTAATAAATCTATATCCCCCACCATATGTTGTTTACACCAAAAATAAAGAAGGCTAATGTAGTTTATTATAATCCTCTGGATGTTGTTCATTTTGCCTTCAAAACACCTTGCATTTCTTTCCTTCCATAAGGTCCACCAAATGCAGGTTGGAATTAGTTTCCATCAGTCTCCCCTAGAATTTCTTCTTCCAATTGTCTCCCAGCTCCTCAGTAGATCAAAAGTGTTTGTAGGAATTGTCTAGCTTACTCCAAGTTTACATAAGAACATGTTCCACATATTTATAGTTGTTTTTCAATGTAGGAAAAGGTGGTTGTTTACCTCTGCCTCCTTGTCACAAAGAAAACACCTAAGAAAATCTGCAAATCCTCTTCTTTGTAATGCTTCGAGGATTAGGCAAGCTCTCATGATCACCAGCTATATAAAATAAGACACCTTCAAGGTGATTTTAATTTTCCAGATTAGTTTCCAAGGCCAAATCCTAGTGGAGGAGAAGTTGATGTTGTTGTTCTAGTAGCATAATTTGATAAAGCATACTCTTTTATTGTGCAACTTCCATAGAGGTTTGCCTGGATTTACCGAGATACCCGAAAAAGGGTCAAAGACTGTAGAAGACAAGCTATTATGTCTACCTTCAAGTCATTTAAAGCTCTTCAAAAAATGAAATTCACCCTTGTGGGCTCCATATCTAAGAAAACTGTCATTTCTCTGGAGACGGAGGTTGTAAGGTCTGGAAAGGTGGTCTTTAAGCTTTCATTACCTATCCACTGCTCATTCCAGAACTGGATCTTCGTACCATTCCTCACCTTAAAGGAAATGTTGGTATTGAATTGGGTCCAAAGTCTTCGAATTGTTTTTGATACACTGCATCCAAAATCCTTCCACTTCTTCCGTTGTCCATTGGTTTAGGATCCATTGGTTTAGGATTCCATATTTCTCTGTGGTGAGTCTCTTCCATAAGGTCATGTCTTCTATTCCAATTTTCCACGACCACTTTTGCAGTAGACAACTATTGTGGAGGTTGAGTTTCTTGATGCCTAAATTTCCTTGTCTCATGTTGAGGTTAAGGCATCCCACTTCACTATATTGTAGCCTCTATTTCCTTTGTTCCCCTGCCACATGAAGCTCCTTCTAATTTGGTTGATCTTCTTTTTAATTCTCTTTGGTATGGAAAACAAACTCATCATCTAGGTGGGCAGTGCATCCATGACCGACTTTATGTGTGTCAATCTGCCTCCCAAGAATAAATATTGTCTTTTCCATCCTGATAGCCTCTTGTTACATCACTCTGATATTGTTCACTATCCTTTGAGTTCCTTTTTTTTGGCTCCCAGTGGCATTCCTAGATAATTGGTGGGTAGGGAAGCAACATTGCAACCGAGATTTATGGCCAAAAACTGCATATTCAAGACTTCATTGACTGGCTAGAGGTAGCTCCTGTGCCAATTTACATTGAGTCGTGAGATCCCTTCAAAAATGGCTAGAATATCCTTGTGGTGTCTGATTATTGACACCTCTGCTTCACAAAGTATAAGTAAGTCATCGGCATACAATAGGTGGAAAATTCTCATTCCATTTGATCTACTTATATGAGCTCGAAAACCTCTCGACCAACCATTTTTGTTTGCTTTTCTGAACATATGACTGAGATCCTCCATAACTAGTAAGAACAGGAAGGGTGAGAGGGGTTCACCCTGCCTAAGACCCCTCTATGATTGAAAGAAACCTACAATGTCACCATTTAACATTAGGGAGAAACTCACACGGGATATGCAAAATTTAATTCAATTTAGCCATTTTTTCCCAAAGTCCATATCTTTAAGGAACTTAAGAAGGTAGGTCAAGTTGACATGATCAAAAGCCTTGTCACTTCACTCTTGAATCTACCAGTTCATTTGCCACAAGTGATGCATCCATTATTTGTCTCCCTTTCAAAAAGGCCATTGATGCTCATCAACCAATTTTCCCATGACAAACTAAAGTCTATAATTAAAAAAATTGAGATGAGATTGTAAGTCCCTTCTATTAATATATAGGTATGAAGTCTTTTAATTCTTTGACATTTGCCTTTTTGGAATTAAGGTTATGAAGGTGGCAGTCATAAGCTTCTCAAACAATTCCTTCTGGTGGAATTCCTGGCTAGTCTGCATCGAATCTGCCTTTATAATGTCCTACTGAACTTAGAGAAAAACTCATGATGAAACCATCAGGCTAGACTTCTCAAAGAATTCCTTCTGGTGGAAGTTGCGGGTAGTCTGCATCAAATCTGCCATAGTGTCTCAACAAACTTCAAAAAAACTCATGGTGAAACCATCAGGCCCAGGCGCTTACACCCCATTACAACTCTTGATGATGTGTAGTTCTTCTAATTCTGAGAAGGGTCTTTATTTCTATTCATTCTCTTCATTTGTGATTCTGGGACGACCTTGTAAATTGAAAGTAGGCCTCTAAGGTTCAACTTCTGAGTACAGATTTTTGTAGAAATCTATCATGGCTTCTTTTATCACTGTAGGTTCCCGAGTTTCTTCACCATTCACTATTAGTCTATCAATGGTGTTGAATCTCTTGTGTCTTGTCACCATTCTGTGGAAGAACTTTGCGTTGTCTCACCTTTTTAAGTTATAGTACTCTTGATTTCTGTTCCATATGGATTCCTCTTGTCTAGCCATATATTTTAGCTCAACTATGATTGTTGTTCCAAACATTATTTCATCATTAGTCAGGTTTCTACTTTCCTGAATTAAGTTAATGACTATGAATTCTTCAACTAAATTTTTCTTCTTGTTGGTTAATTCTCCAAAAGTAGTTCTACTCCACTCTTTGAGTTTCAGCATTTTTAACTTGCTATTGAACCTGAAGTTGGGCATCCCTCCACTACAAAGTCATTCCACTACTTGCTTACCAACTCGCTGAAACCCTCCATATTGAACCACCAATTTTCAAAATTGAAAATTGATTTGCTTTCTCCTAATTTACACATTCTAGCATGATGGGGCTGTGGTCTGAAGTAACTCTAGGAAATATCCTTTGTCTGATGTTTCTGAAAGTTTCTTCCTCTTCTCAGAAGAAGAGCAACATGTCTAGTTTAGCTTCACTAGGATGGTTGATGCCTCTAAAGCAGGTAAAATTATCCCTAATTAGATAGGGGTCATAAAATTCCATATCCTCGATCCATCTAGAGAAGTCAGACATCACATAAGTGATTCTGAAACACCATTTTCTTTCTAACATAAATCTGTTTGTATTGAAATCTCCACAAGTTACCCAAGGACCTTCACAAAGTTGTCTCCAAGCTATAGTTTCTTCCCAACATAATAATTTTTACTTCTAATAGGTGGAGCACAGAAACAAGTGAGGTACCACGTAAAAAGGTTGTGAGACTGGACAAATCCATAGGTGATAGAGTGTTTCCCTATTTCCACCATTATCCTTGACCAATCTCTGTTGTCCCTACATTATTAGGATCCCTCCCTTCTTCCCACAACTCTGATGAAATCACATTTCATACATCTACAAGGCCATAGTTGTTTGGCTGCTTCTTCAACTTCTTGACTTAACTTTGTTTCGTGGATACAATAGACATCAGCCTTCCATTTTGCAATAAACTCTTAACAAGATTCCTATTTTCAATATTGTTGAGTCCCCTCACATTCCATGAAATTAGGTTTACATTCATTTGTAAGTGAGACTAAGAGTTTTCCCCCTATTTTTGACCTCTTCTACTTGGTTGAGACTGTATTTCAAATTCGTCAATTCATTCTTGGTGAGTCCCTTAATTTTTGGGGTGGTGATTATCTTCTCCTACTCTTTCTTCTTTAGCGTCACTTTTCTTTTATCTTGCTTCATGAAAAGGTCTAGAGTTTCCTCTTCTAAACCTTCAAAATCTACTCCATAAGTATTTCTTAGTTTAAAAAATGTGAGAATTTACCCAGTCTAAAGCCTCTATCTCAGAGTTCTCTAGGGATGCAGGAGACTGGGTGGTAATCGATTCGACGTCGTGGACAGGCTTCAGTTGCAAGTTGCACTCATCTGGGATGGGTGAATGCATGGTTGTCCCCTCTACTATTTCTTTGGAATGGTTATTAATCTCAATCTCTTTGCCTGACTGAGGGGTAATCTCAAGTTGCATTGTCAAGGTCCCTTTTGATGTCACTTCTATCGATTTCTCTATATCGCCTTGGTCTACAAAGCAAGCTTCCAAAGTAATATATAATTCTACAAATTTCGAGGCCACAGCTCGAATGTTCTCCAGTTCGTTAAGAGTATTAGGAGAGCTCTTCATCTGAAATTGAGTTATAATTGGGCTCTAGATTTCAGAAATAAGTTTTGGGCCTGATTTAAATTTACTGTCAAAGTTATCCCATGTAACTCTGCATTAGCATGTGTTATCATTGTCATATATGAATCAACATTGGCATGTGTTGACACTATCCCATGCTCAGCATTGCATGTGGTTTTACTGGTGACTGTGTAGGTGGCATACAGTCAATATTTGTATCTACTAGGTAAAAATTCAATGACTATTGGGTAATGGGATTCAAAATTCTTCTATCTCAAATAATTGTCATAGCTGAAAGCTCGTTCCAGATTTGCATAGAGAAGGTGATTCCACCATTTTCGATAAAGATCTCTTTCAGGACCTTGCTCTCGATTCCTTGGATTCTCATTTTCATCTATTTGAGTTGGCTCTAGATGGATGTATCTTCCTCTGCTTCAACACATCCACCATAATGGTCTCTGATGGCTTTGAAGGTTTTATGGGCGCATATGTGAAGAGTGATCCCTACGATTCTAATCTAAGTGGAACTTGGTTTTTCTGTGGAATTGGAAGTGCTCGACGATGGGTTCCACCATTGAAGCTTGAGTGGTCTTTTGTTCAACAACCAATTTCTAGAAAGTAATTGCTTTGTCGTAAGCCTAGAGGCAAACTCGAAAAGAAAGAGGCCCCTTCCCATTTTGTATATGTTGAGGTCGCGTACTTGTTTCCATAGGTTGTTGGCCCATCCCCGTATTTGTGACAATGCAGGTGAGAGATTTGACCCATCTTCGCTAGTACCAACAAAACTCCTCTTTAGTACCTCATTTTGGTAGGACGAGAGACCATTAATGCAGATGACATTCCCCCTATTTAGTGCTTGAAAGTCAATTGAATTATTTTCTGCCTTGTTGCACCATTTACTATTTTTGACTACTTCAACAAAAGAAAAGCTTGTTGTATGTTAATATGAGGTTGTCTCTACTAGTCTAACTCATTTGTTTGGCAATGAAATTCCTCATTTTCTCAGCAATGAAGGCCCAACCAGAGTTGAAAGTCAGTTCAGGGATGATGATGGTTGACCTCCTCGTGCCCCTTACATTAATGAGACTGATGTATATGTCGAAATTATTGAAGTTCCTAGCACAGAAGGTTTATGACAGCGTTTACTTCTTCTTCCATCTTTTGACTACATTCCCATTCTTCTTTGAAGATTCAAATAGAGTCAGGATAATCCAATGCATTATCTTCCTGGTGAAAGATGTTCTAGTGACGCCGTTTCTACATCTTTTGGTCCAATCATAAAAGTTTCCTGACTGATTGATGGCTATAGACTTGAATCCAACTGCAAAATAGAGAGATTCCTCCCTCTCAGTGGGGAAGGAGAAGGGGGGAAGAGAAGAGGAGGGTGGGAATCTGGTGATCAGAAGGACCATTGGGAGAGGATTAGAGGGTGATCTGGAATGATCTTAGCATCTCTTTGGGAATCGTTTCTGGGAGCAAAAAAGAGTTTTTAATCCAACAATAATTCATGTTAAACCTATTTCACTGTTAAATCAACATGGCAAACTATCAGGAAGAAGTAGGAGATAGGAGCTGACTACGTTTATATTTGGAACAAGTGGGTTCCTTTTAAGGTGAATATCTTCCTATGGAGGTTATGGAAAAGAAGAAGTTGTACCGATGATAATTTTAAAAAGGTAAAGATTCAACTAGTTTCAATATGTTGGTGTTGTGATGAAAAGGAGGAAACACCAACCCATATTTTCTAAAATCCTCCTTGGCTAACAAGCTATGGAGAAAATTTGGTAATTTCGCAGGTATACACATTAAAGGAATGTATTTAAAACAATTAACCATTGCTTGGTGGAAATTCAAATCATCACCACAACTACAAGGAGTAATGAGAGCAATACCAACAATAATCATGTGGACAATATGGAAGAGAAGAAATAGTATAAAGCATGGAGGAAACACTACTTTTGCAGGGATGGTGATGCAAGTTCAAGAAATGGTTAAGAGGTTGGTGAAAACTTTATATCCTTGGATACATTTGGAGTCAATTTTGTGGTTTGACATTATCGAAAAACTAAAGTTGTACAAGCCTATATTACATTATCATAGTGTAATATGGAAACCCTTAAATACAGACAGATTGGAATACAACACTGATGGAGCATCCAAAGGGAACCTGGGTTGAGTGCATACGCTTTTGCCTAAGAAACTCACAAGGAAATTTGATCTATGCTAGGGCAGCATAAGTTGGAAATAATACTAACATAGAGATATAGTCAGTGGCAATCTATGAAGCATTGGAGTATTGTTGGGAGAATAAGGCGATGGAAGTAACAATCAAAACAAACTCATTAAGTCTGATGAAAATGATAAAAGGGCAGTGGAATATACCTTGGGAGCTGGCGGAAAGAGGAGATAATATAAGGATGAGATCACAAAAATTAAATGCAAACATCACTCATATATTCAGAGAAGGAAATGATGTTGCAGACTTATTGGCTAATTAAGTTGTGGAAACGCAACAAAGAAAGGAGTACAACAATTGTGCGTATTTACCAAGCAATATTAGGACACAAATAAATATAGACAAATTACAAATACCAACGTTGAGAATCAGAACAAGAAGAATCAATATTCAGCAATGAATATACCAAAAGCATATCTTCATAGGAAAGGAAAGAATATGACTACTACAGATATTGATAAATCTACATAGAATAGTATAATAATATAATATACAATCATAGTTTTACAGGGAGTAGATCAAGACATAATTATATACTTTACCCTAGCTACCACAAAGTTACATCAAATAAGCACAGAGACAAGTGGATTGGACATTACCGATGGAGCTTTAGAATGTTTCAAGGGAAAGATAAATCACCAAATCTATATCTGAGAAAAAGCACAAAAGAAAGGGATATCATTCAAAGATCATGCGGGGAGAGGAGAAGAAGAAAATGAGGTAGAAAGGAAGCAGACTTACCAGGTAACAGTGAAGACCGCTCGAGCTGAAAAATGATTCAAAGGAGGAGGCAGAACAATTGGAATTTTCTTCGACAATGTTGTGGGAAAGGTGGAGGAAAGAGTATTGTGTACTCACCAAGGATGAGTAGAGACCAGACCAAATTAGGTATTCTGTATTTTTGTAATTATTGGGCCATGGGCCATTTTAGTTGTATGGACCAAAGTTTTTTCAATAAAAGGCTCCAGGCCAAAATATTTATCAAAAAAAACTTGCATTATAGAGCTAGAAAGAGATTTACTCTTATATAAACAACACCACATCAAACCTTTGGAGTTTGGCTACACTCAAAGACTTTATCTTCAAAAAATTTCTAGTTATACATGAAAAGTCACGAATAAGAAGTTGATGCTACAACAAAAAAACTTATTCCTTTCAAAAAAAATCTATACAGTTTTTCGATTGGTAGTACCTAATTTCTTAGAATAGTTAATTCCAAGATAAGATTTTGATTACTTTCATCGATTATATAAGAATCAAGAGCCAAAATGCAAAAAATGCCAAAAGTTTCAAAAGGGCACATCAATTTTTTAAAAAAAATATCAATAGGGAAAAATCTCTCTGACGAAAAAATTTTCCTCTAACACAATACTGACGTCGTTACTCCGTTAAACATAAAAATCGCTGCCCTAGCAACAATTGTATCAAAAACTTGTTTTTCTTTTTTTTTTCTTATATCGTTGCAGGGGCAACATTTTTCTCAAAAAGAAAAACTAAAGTTATAATTAAAAAAATATTTTTTCTTGAAAATACTCTCCAAGCAGCGATTTTAATAAAAAATACATCCATTTTATTATAACTTTTTTTAAAAAAAATAATCAATGTCTTCGCAACGATTTTATTGAAAAAAAAGTTAAATCGCTGACAAAGCAGAAAAAAATCTTTTTTCCCCAAAGAAATATACTTTTTCACTTATGTATATTGAAATTGGTTAATTGATCAGTTGATTAATTCATTTAGTTAGTCAAGATAATTAGCTTTATTTTAAGTTGGTTAAAAAGTTTATTAGGTTGTCAAATAGTTAGTTAAACTTGTCAGTGATCAATTGGATCTAGAAGTTGTAAACATATACATGTAATATATCTAATATACAGTTAGTTTTGATGAATGAAAGTTTCAGTTTCCATCTAAATCTCCCTAGTAAAATCTATATAGTATCAGAGCTCTAAATAGTTAATCAGTTCAATACAATAATTGATGAACCAGAGAGATGGGAGATGTTGAAGCTTCCAACATTGATGCATCACAAACATTTACAGTTGAAACTATCGATGATGTTGATCGAAAGAGAATCCATCCACTTCATCTTCATTATTCACACTCTTGCTAATGTGCTCATCACTGTGCAACTTAGAGTGATGTAAAATTACTCTCCATGGAGTAGATCCATGTTGATTAACCTTCGAGCCAAGAGTAAGTTGAGTTTGTGTTGGGGAATTGCAAGAAGAGTGCTTATCAAGATGAACGGTAAGAGCAATGAGAGAAATGCAATGCGTTTGTACTTTTTTAGATCATGAGTGTTGTGTCGATAGAGCTGCTCAGTGGGATTGCTATTGCTAAAAATGCAACCATCCTATGGACAGATCTGAAAGAGATATTTGATAAGGTTGATGGATATCAACTACACAAGGAGCTCTGCACGATTCATCAAGGTAATTCGACAATTTCAACATGTTTCTCGAAATTACGATTGTTGAGGGATGAGTTTGATGCAATGGTTTCTCCACCTTCATGCAAATGTGATAAATCTAGAACTTATGTTGATCACCTAGCTTGTTTGAGGATATTTTCTATTTTTGATGGGATTGAATGAAGTGTATTATCATGCACAAAGTCATATCCTGATGATGAACCCTCTACCTACTGTTGGGAAGGCATATTCTATGTTGATGGAAGATGAAGGTCAACGTATGACTGCAAGTTCACATGCAGTGGGAGTATTTTAGATCCAGATCCAACTTCTCTGTATGCAGGGAAAGGGAATTCTTAAGGAAATTTCAGGATAAAAAGAAAAATTAGGACCAAATATGTGATCAATGTAAATTGCAAGGCCACACCAAGGAGAACTGTTTCAGGTTAATTGGACACCTTGTTGACTGGAAGTTCAAGAAGAAGTCAGAACCACCAGCAAATAAAGTTCAGAAAAATAAGCAACAAGACATGGCAAATCATGCAAATGCTATCAGATATGACAATTCTGATGATGCATTTGTCCCTTTTATCACGGACTTAGAGTCTTACTGAAGCTCCGTGCGGCACTTGACAACTTACTCATGAATATTTCACCTTCTTGTAAGCTCAAGTAAGCCTTTAAGACTAATATCGCTAAGATAATGAAAGGAAGACTTATTAAGATTTGAGAACTTTGGAAGAAGGCTTTTATTATTTGGAAAATTTCTTACAGCTTATTGGATTGCTTGTTTCAAGCTTGGATGATTTACAAATGAGTGCCCTAGCTATTTATACTACAACCTAGGGGATAAAGTGTAAATAATATTTACTTTATAATTCCTCCTAATAATTACACTTTGGTCCCTCTCTAGTTTTCTCTACGTGTTTTAGGATATTCCAAAGCTTTCTAAGACATCTTCTAAGTTATTCAAGAGCCTTCCAAGGAAAAACCTAAGGAATTCTAGAGTCTTCTTGGAATATCTAAGGGCTTCTAGAGTTTTCTATAAGCTTCTCCATAACTCTGGACTCCTCCTCCCCTATCCGTATTTTTTTTACGCAATTTAAAGATTAAGGAATCGATCACTTCTTCACTTCAGACTGTGAATTTGGTAAAGGGAGGTTTTCCCTCCGCTTTAAACGTCTTTTCCCCGCCTGTTCAAGGCACCTTTGTACTTCACTTCCGCTTCCTTCCTAGGTATATTCCTACCCTACCTATCGAAATGAAAATAAGTCCCCTTTACCAGGCTCAGGACGAAATCATTCTAAAAAGTGTATTTACAGGTACCAAGCGCCTATCCGTTCTATATTACTGGGAATTTGAGGGACATTATACTCTCCCCCACCTACTGATGCGATGACTGTGTCGCATTATTGTTGCATCGGCAACCGAGTCTTGTCTTCTCGTATGTGCGACCAACAATACATTGACTCGATCAATGCCCTCGCACAACTCCTTCAGTTACTTCTTTATCACTTCTAACTCGGCCTCACGATCTACATCGTTCCTAGGAGGCAAGCTCCTCGGCGGCTTCTATGGCATCACAACATTGTTCCCTCTTGGAACCTTCTTCGTGCATAGTGGCAAGGACTTCTTAGCACCATTGTCTTCTTTCGAACTTGTAATGGTGGCTGCAAATGTCGACCTCTCCTTTTTAGGATTTTTCTTGAGCTGCATGGCCGTTAGTCGGGTCTATCCCTGTCTTTGGTGCCTTAACCATGGGAACCATGCATGTTCCTCCTTGATCCATGACCAGAAGTCGTTGGAGGTAAGGATCGATCATAGCGTGGTACTATTGAAGAACCCTTGCCCAAGAATTATATCGAAGAGGTCTAAAGGAGTGATAGTGAAGTTGGTCTTACCTTTCAACTCGCCCAACGTGATGCTTACTCCATCTGCGACTCCGCTAACAGGAGTCGGTGGTGCATTGACCATCTTGATTTGGGCATTACTTGGACTATAACTCATCCCCAACCTTTTTGTTGCCGTCTTGGTCGTGATATTGGCCTCTGCATTCGTGTTGACCATAGCACGAACGACTCTTCCATTAATCGTGATGTCGACATACTGCGTGACATATTCTTTTGGCTTCCCTCGCTGCTTCGCAGTGGCTCCACATAGTCCTACAAAACCCAATTGCATTATCTCCACGCCTTGTTCTTGCTCATGTGCGTCCTTCTTTTTTCGCTCTCGCATGATAGCACCAAGGCTCTTCAGTTCAAAGCACCTTACATAGCCATGCGGCCCACTGCATATGTAGCAACCACCTCTTTTGTCAACATCTATCTTTCTCTCTGTGTTGCCATGACATCCAGACTTCTTGCCATCAAACTTATAGGTATCATGCTTGTTAGGATGTGGCCTTTGCTCCTCTCCTTTGCCACAATCTCCCCCACCATGATCATGACTACCTCTTTTCTCCTCTCTTCTAGCTCGGTCTTCTTTCTGGTGCCTGAAGTCTGCCAAAGCTTCGGCTTGCGTGATGGCTTCAATAATAGTACTGACCTGTTGCGTTCCAACTCCGTCCTGGCCCAATTGTGCAACCCATCTATGAAGTGGAACAACATATCTTCATCTGTGAGGTTGGGAATTTGAAGCGTAAGGGAGGTAAACTCTTGCACATATGCGCGTATGCTGCCCGTATGCTTCAGTTCCCTAAACTTTCGTTTCACCTCATAGATGACGTTGTTAGGGATGAGGTTTTCTTGAATGCCTCGCGGAATTGCTCCCAGTTGTTGATGGTGCAACGTCCCTTCCCTATTTCCGACTCTTTACGCCTCCACCACAACATGGCCATCTCCAAAAGATACAACATAGTGGTGTTGATCTTGTTTTCGTCGCTCTTCACTTGGTCACACTTGAAGTAATTCTCCAAGTGCCATAGGAAATTCTCCACCTCTCGAGCATCAAGGACGCCTTTGAATATGGTGGCTTGAGAGCCTCGACCTTGGCCTCCATTTCACGATCAGGTGATGTAGATCATCCGGTCTCTGCGCCTTCCTTGAGCTTCTTCACTTTGGTCTTCAGAGTTTCGATAGTGCTTAATGCTTCTATAAGTCGACACTCCAAGAAGTGATGGCATCCTTCATCTCGAACTCGACCCGCTAGCGACCCTCCAACTCCTTACGGATGTTTTTTATCTCCTCAAGGGTGAAGTCCTCAAGGATGTTGAACTTGCCATCGTTTACATTCATGCGCCTTCCTAATATCTCCATGTCCTGCCTCGCCACTTCCACCCTTGCGACCCATTCTTCTCCAGTGGAGACATCGATGGCGTCCTAGCCAAGTTCATCGTCACTTGCTTTGGTGGTTGAGGGTGGATAAGATTTTAGCGCCTCGCTTGGTATGGGATCGGGCTGAACCTGCTTTTGATGCTTCTTTCGCTTTCGGTTCTTCTTTCCACCATCCAAACGGATGTTGGTGGTGCTAGCACCGTTTACGTCTCCCTCGATAGTCATTCCCTTAGTATCAACCTTTACTCTGATACCACATTGTCACGGACTAGATTCTTACTAAAGCTCTATGTAATACTTGACAACTTAGAGTCTGTTTGGAACGGCCTAAAAGCTGGTCAAACTGACTTAAAAGTCATTTTTGAACTTATTAGAGTCTTTGGCAATTATAAAGTGACTTCTTTTAAGTCAAAATGACTTATTTTAAGCCAAAATTTAAAAGCTAGGTAAGGGGTGCTTTTTTTTTCAACTTAAAAGTCATTTTATGTTGACCATGTATGTTACCTTTTACCCTTAATTCTTTTGTTTTTTTTTGTTTTTTTATATTATTATTATTATTATTATTATAATTATTATTATTATTATTATTGTTATTGTTATTGTTATTGTTATTGTTATTATTTAGTTATTATTATTATTATCATTATTATTATTATTATATTATTATTATTATTATTATTTTATTTTTTTATTTTATTTTTCTATTTATTATTATTATTATTATTATTATTATTATTTTCTTATTATTTTTAATTATTATTATTATTATTATTGTTATTATTATTATTATTATTTATTAATTTTATTTATTATTATTATTATTTATAAATAATTTGTGATGATAAATAAATATGTGAATGATATGAAATATTATTACTTATGGATGTAAAATATAAATTAATTTTGTTTTAATTTTTTTTAAGTATTAAAAACATAATCAACTTTTTATCATGTTAACAGCTTTAAGGGTATTTCAGACATTTTGATAAAAAAAAAAGTGATTACCAACACTTATTTGCCAAACACATCAACAACTTTTTTTCAACTACAGCGCTTTTATCCAGACACATAATTACTTATTTTAAAAATAAGTTTCAGCACTTTCAAAAGTACTTTTTAAAAGTTGCTTTTTTTAAGTCAATCCAAACGGGCTCTTACTCATGAATTTTTCACGATCTTATAAGCTCAATTAAGCCTTTAAGACTAATATC
Source organism: Solanum sitiens (assembly GCA_016801875.1). NCBI lineage: Eukaryota > Viridiplantae > Streptophyta > Magnoliopsida > Solanales > Solanaceae > Solanum > Solanum sitiens. The sequence continues at coordinate 523,304 of JABWTJ010000165.1, forward strand.
GCTAAGAGAATGAAAGGAAGACTTAGAAAGATTTGAGAACTTTGAAAGAATGCTTTTTATTATTTGGAAGATTGCTTACAACTTGTTGGATTGCTTGTTTTAAGTTTGGATGATTTACAAATGAGTTCCCCCATCTATTTATACTACAACCTAGGGGCTAAAGTGTAAATAATATTTACTTTATAAGTCCTCCTAATAATTACACTTTGGTCCCTCTCTAGAACTTTCTACATGTTCTAGGATATTCCAGAGCTTTCTAAACACCTTCTAAGTTATTCTAGAGCCTTCCAACGAAAGACCTAAGGAATTCTAGAGTCTTCTCAGAATATCTAAGAGCTTCTAGAGTTTTCTATAAACTTCACCAAAACTCTAGACTCTTCTGCCCCTATCCGGATGCAAAATCGTACTGAGAATTGGCGGGACATTACACTTTGCTCCAAGAGAAGAACATGTATCACTAGTATAAACACATGATGGACAAGGAGGAAGTAGGATCAAGCTCCGAAGGTACAATGGATATGCAAAACATTATGTCCAGTTCCAATCTGGATATAAAAGTCAAGTTCAATCGTCGAAAGTGAGATCTCTTTTAGTCGGGTTTCCTTTCTCTTTTGAGTCAGCAGGTATAATTTCAAAACCCAAAGCATAATCAAGGACAACTAGAGAAACAGAGAAGGAAGATAGATGGATAATGGATTCAGGTGCTACATGCCATATAACAGTTAAGCTCAATGAATTGATATATGAATCTAGTTGTCTAGGAAGGAGGGTGGATTAATCTAATGGTGAATCTACTTCAGTGTCTTATGTTGGTAAATGTGAGACTATTGATAACAATGTGTTGAATAATGTTTTGGTGGTACCTGCATTCAAGCATGATCTTATTTCAGTATCATAGATTACAAGAAAATATAAATGCTCAGTTAACTTCTTTCCTGAGTCTTTTGTTCGTCAAGACCTCTCCAATGGGAAAGTGAAAGGGATTTGTAAGGAGATTGATGGACTCTACTACTTCCCTACTCAGAAACCATGTGGAGAAGGAAGGAATGATGAGATGGTGTCCCTCACACAACACTCAGTTGCATACAAGCTCCTTTGGCACTACAGGCTAGGACACCCTTCAATAAAGGTCTTGAAATATGTAACTCTAGAAAAAGAGAATATAGACATTACTGCATGTAATAAATGTTCAATATGTCCCCTTGCAAAGAAAACCAGATTGCCTTTTCACACAAGTATATCTAGAGATGTTGAGGTTTTTGACTTGCTTCACTTAGATGTTTGGGGACCATATAGGACTGGTACTCATAATGGTTGTAGATTTTTCTTGACAATTGTTGATGAGAATTCAAGAATGACCTGGTTGTATCTATTGAGAATGAAGAGCTATGTCTTCCAAGTTCTTAAATCTTTTTTGGCTTTAGTTCAAACTCAGTTTAACAAGCATGTCAAAAGGATAAGATCAGATAATGGCACAAAGTTCTTTAATACTGAATTCAATACCTTGTTTAAGTCTCTTGGTATTATTAATGAAAGTAGTTTTCCTCACACTCCACAACAAAATGGAGTGGTGGAGAGAAAGCACAAAAACATACTTGAGGTAGAAATGGCACTAAGATTTCAAGGTGCTATTTCCATCACATTTTGGGAAGAGTGTATATTAGTTGTTGCTTATCTGATTAACAGATTACCTCCTGAAGTTTTGAAGGGACAAACTTCTATTAAATGGACATAAGGAAAATATTGATCATCTCAGGACAATAGTATGTTTATGATATGCAACTATAATGGTTAATCCTTTTAAGTTCACTCCTAAAGCTGACGCATGTGTTATAATGGGATACTCAGCAACTCAAAAGGGTTATGTTATGTACAGTATTCTCAGTAAAATATCTTGGTGAATATAGATGTTGTTTTCAAGGAGTATGTGTTTCCCTTTTATAAGATGACCAACACACAACCATCCCATGATTGATGATGAACTTGATAAGACACTTATGCCCATAGAAGAAAACTTGGTAGATCAGAATGTTGAATCTTTTGAGCATGATTATTCTTATCTGGAAAATATTATCATGATCAACCAGATATAACTGAAGAAAATACAGAGAATGAGGTTCATGTATATGTTGATGAAACAACCCAGGCAGGAGGAAGTGGAGGAAGTAGACAGTCGTCTGGTGTTTCTCATCCCCCCCATTTGGATGAAAGACTATGTTACTCAAGGGTCTAAGTCATATCATCCTTACTCTCAGAGCAACTATGTGTCTTATGCTGGTGTCTTTCCTCAATATAAGGTTTATTTGTCTCAGTTTTCCACAGAGACGGAACCTAGGAACTATGAAGGAGCAGTAAAAGACACAAGGTGGATACAGGTCATGCAACAAAAGATTTAAACATTAGAAGAAAATGGTACTTGGGAGGTAGTTCAATTGCGAACGGGAAAGGCTGCTATAGGATGCAAATTGGTGTTTAAAATGAAGTATAAGTCTGATGATGAGATTGATAGATTCAAAGAAAGATTAGTAGCTAAAGGTTATAGTCAGACTGAGGGGATTGACTATCAAGAAACCTTTTCACCTGTAGTGAAAATGGTGATTGTTAGGGCAATCATAGACTTAGATGCTACTAAGAACTGGAAGATTTTCACATGGATGTATTCAATGCTTTTCTATAGGGTGATTTGTCTTAGGAGGTATATATGGAACTGCCTAAGGGATCTGTGGTCAAGGGAAGAATAAACAACTTATTTGTAACTTGTTAAGTCACTCTATGGACTTAAACAATCATCAAGACAATGGAATGTCAAGTTGACAGAGGCTTTCTTTAAGTCAAGCTATACACAGAGTCACCTAGATTATTCTTTTTTTACTAAAAGGAGTGGATCTATCTTGGTAATAATCTTGGTATATTTTGAAGATTTGTTGATTACAGGAAATGCCATTGAGTTAATAGGAGAAACCAAGTGTGTACTGCGCACGGATATTTTAAAATTAAAGATCTAGGAAAGATCAAATATTTTTTGGGAATTGAGTTCCTTCGATCGAGCAAAGGTTTTGTGGTGAACCAAAGGAAATATGCTTTGGAGTTGATAGCTGAAGTCGGGTTGGGAAATGCTGAACCAAGTTTGACACCACTAGAATGAAACATAAAGTTGACCAATGTAGAGTTTGATCAATATATCAAGACTACTGACATTTTATTTGAGGATGTTTCTAGATACCAAAGGCTTATAGTTAAGCTGCTTTATCTTACCAACACAAGGTCGTACATAGCTCTTTGCAGTACAGACCTTAAGTCAGTTTATGAAACAACCAAAAATGTCACACTGGATTACTGCTCTAAGGGTGATAAAATACATTAAACTGGAACCTGGGAAGGGATTGTTGATGAGCTCAAATCACATACCTCACTTAACATGCTATTGTGATGCAAATTGGGCTTCTTGTCCAAATACAAAAAGATCTGTTACTGGTTTTTTATTTGAAGTTTGGTGATTCACTCATTTTCTGGAAATCCAAAAAGCAAAATACTGTCTCTAGGGGATCTGCAGAGGCTGAGTACAGGAGTTTGGCTAATTTAACAGCTGAAGTAGTATGGATTGCTGACTTGTTCATGGAACTGAATGTAAAACTAATTGAACCATCTTCGATTTTTTGTGATAGCAAGGTTGCTATACAAATTGGTGCAAACCCAGTGTTTCATGAACGTACACATAGAGATTGATTGTCATTTCATTCGAGAAAAGATTCAGAAAGGACTCAAGACAATCTACATCAACACTAAAGACTAACAAGTTGATTTGCTTACTAAGGTTTTGGGAAGGACACAACATAATTCTTACTAGACAAGCTTGGAGTATTGAACTTGTTCAGTACATCCAGCTTGAGGAGGATTCACTACAACAAATATGATATATAGCTACGAAATTATTAGCTACGACATCAAATTCGTCACTAATTATTCAACTTTAGTGATAAAATTTACTTTTCGTGCTTAAATATATGAGACACATACTTTTAGTGACGAAACATAAAAATCCGTAGCAATGTTTTGTCCACTAAAGTTTCCCACAAAAAAATCAATTGGCGTCATTTGTTAGTAGTGTTAGCCACAAATTTAAAGTTATCAGTGACACATTATATCGTCACTAATGATGTATCTAATTCATGACAAAAATATTTTTAGTCTTATAATTTATAAAATTTTGGACACAAAAAAATTTCATCTAAAAATATTATTACAATATCGATAAATTAGAGTTCGTACTTAAATATTATAAATTTTATCTATGAAAATTTATATTTAATTATGATATTTATTTCGTCACTAATAATATAAATAATTGGTGACAAATATTTTACTGTCTCTAATCAATCTATGATTTAGTGACAAAACAAATTGTCACAAAATATGTAAGGTGTTAAATAGCGACGACTTAAAATTTGTAGTGAATAATTAAACTATTTGCTACGAAAAAAATTCATAGCTAAATACAATATTATTTTTTTTGCTAATTGTTCATAATTACAAGTGACAACTTACAAAAAGAATAATACAAGTGCTTCATAAGAAGTAGACAGAGTCCATTCGTTAATTGACAAGTGAAAATATTAAAACCAATGAACGATTTTGTAAAAACGAAAAAGTTCAATACATCAATTTTCTTAATACGCAATTATAAATGCATCATTTGAAAAATACAATTCGGATTATAAATATTGTGAGTGGGCACGGTTCTAGCCGTAGATCACTAATATTTGTTGGTTTAGCATTTCTGTTTTTTATTTGATACACTTTCATTGTTAAGCCCGATAAAAATATAATTTGTCAAGTCTTTGTGCTAATTTTTGTGCGTGTCTATTGATTTATGATTGGTAAACTCCACTGATTAAAGTTGATTTATTTGCTTCTGTCTATAAATATGTACATATTTAATAGTAATTCCACATACGTATGTAGAGTAACTATACGGAGATAACATCGACTTACAAACTTAGACTTTGCAAAGGTGCAATATATTTAATGAATTTATATTAACTTTTCCCATCAGTGTGAAAATTGAAATAAACTAAAAAATGAAAGCACAAATAAAAGAAATGAACTAACGAGGATTTCAAATATATTATGATGAAGTACTGTTGTTATTGGTATCGATGTTCAACTTGAACTGATTATTCATTTTTTTAATAAATCAAAAGTGTGATTTTAAATAAATTTATTATTGTACTAAATAATTTTTAAAATTTACAAAAATAAATAAATAAAATGACAAAATCAAACTGAATATATTTAAAGATATTTTAAAAAATAAACAGTTTAATTAAAATATAATCTACAGTTGAATGAATGGTGGGTGGTAAATTTCATGCATTTGTGTGTGAGTATAAATAATCATATAACATATTGTTTCTACAAAAGTTAAATTTGAAAGAAGTGAATGAAGTATAAAATAAAACAAAATGAACAACAAGAGACAGTTGGTCTAATGTTAAGCACTCTTCACTTTCAACTGTAAGGTTGTGAGTTCAATTCCCCAAGGTAGCATAATGTGCGAGCACTTGATCAGGGTTGAAAAAAATTGTGATAGGAGAGAGATATACATTATATATATATATAAATCATTAGTGACGAAATTAGATTTTGTTCAACTACGAAATACATATAACTTTAGAGACAATTGTTTTCGTCACTGAATGAAGTAAACTAATTAGCGACTATAATTTTGTCGGTATTAATAACCTTTTTAGCGACAAAGCATACTATTACCTACAAAAAATATACTTTTTGCGACAAATAAATTTATCACAGATGTTTAAGCATTTGGGGACGATTTTTCTTTTTGTAGTTAATATAATATTTTCAGCGACGAAACCACTAAATCGTCTTTGTATACTATTGGAGACACATATTTAGTGACGACTGAGTGATGAAATATTTTTCGTCACACAAGATTTCTAGTGATGAAATATGATTTATTAATGACGAAATTATTTATACTTGATAATCGAATTTGTTGTAGTGAGTATTGGAATTGATTAATTGATCAGTTGATTAATTTAATTAGTTAGTAAAGATAATTAGCTTTATTTTAATTTAGTTAAAAAGTTTGTTAGGTTGTCAGATAGTTCGTTAAACTTGTCAGTGATTAGTTGGATCTAGAAGTTGTATAGATATATATGTAATGTAGATGACGTATAGTTAATTGTTAGGTTTAATTACCTGAATATACAACTTAAGTTTACATATTCTCGATATTTCCCTTATATTTTTAAAAAATACTAAAATCCCTATTTTTCTCTAAATCTAATCTGGCAGTTACATTATTAACTTAGAATCCTAACTAATTAAATATAACGCCTAAATTTACTCTTTATTTTCCCCAAATAAATTAGAATTCTAACCAATTAATATTTCCCCCAAAATTTACTCTTTATTTTCCCCAAATAACAAAACCCATTTACTCCACTCCCAAAATTAAGCCGTCACTTTCTCAGCCTTTCATCTTCTCAATTTTGAAACACAAAATTGGTGCTATCTGTCCGCCATTTTCGTCCAAGATTATTGAAAGGTATTGTGTTCTTCTTCGATTCTGTCTTTTCATTCTTCTATTTTTCTAATAATTCATGGATCATCCGTCATTTAGTATTGGGATTACTCAAATAGTCACTTCAAACTCTAAACAAATCTATATTTTTGAAGATCCTAAATTGATTGAAAAAGAGTCTAAGAGCTTCCATAATCTTCTAACAATGGATAAGCAAAGTTCGAAGAAGCATAAAACACAAAAAGAGGCACATGCAAAGACACCCAAGAAGAGGGGTAGAAAGCTTGCAATCGCCATATCCAGACCTCCACTGCCACCGGTATGTATTTCGATTTTATTTATTTTTTGTAATTTTTTTTGGTCACATGCAATGACTTTTCTGTATTATCAGAAAAAATATTTTTATTTTTTTCAGATTATTCACTTGATACAGAAAATCCTAATTTTTTGTACATTTTGTTAATTAAGTATGAATAATGTATAAATAAATTAAAGTTAAAAAAAAAAAAGTCAAAACCCAGTTGCCCCTCTTCTTGGGTTTCTTTGCATTTGCCTCTTTTTGGGTTTTTTGCTTATTAGATCTTTATCATTAATTTAGAAGATGTTGATTTTAAAAAAAAAATAAGTCAAACCCGAGTTGCCCCTCTTCTTGGGTGTCTTTGCATGTGCCTATTTTGGGTTTTATGCTTATTGGAACTGTGCTTATCCACTGTTAGAACATTATGCAAGCTCTTAGAAACGTTTTCAACCAATTTAGGTTCTTCATAAACATAGATTTGTTTAGAGTTTGAATAAGTCATAACCAAGTTGTTATTTATCATTAATTTTGAACATGTTGATTTTCTGTATCAATTATCACCTATAGCATATAATGTTGTTTTCCAATTTATCAGATATAGTATATTTGATCAGGTTGTTGTCAAAGTAAATGTAAATTTAAAGTTCAAATTATAGAATTATATGTATGTTTAAAACAACATAAGAATCATTTTGACTGGGTTGCATTGTGTAGTTACAATTATGTATCAAGCACAATTTATGTTTCATGTATCATGTTAAAGTTTGTCGTTGATATAAAGTATCAAATACTACTTTGCATTTTTGTATCATGTCAGGATATAAAATTTCTGTTAAGATCATTTCCACTGAATTATGATATGTAGGTAGATTTATGTTTAATGTATCATGTTAAAGTTTATCGTTGATATAAAGTGTCAAGTAGACAGAATTATAACGTGTAGTTACACTTATGTATCAAGTACTACTTTGCATTTTTGTATCATGTCAGGCTATAAAATTTCTGTTAATTATCATTTCCACTGAATTATGATATGTAGTTCGAATTTATGATTAATGTATCATGTTAAAGTTTATCGTTGATATAAAGTATCAAGTAGACAGAATTATAACGTGTAGTTACACTTATGTATCAAGTACTACTTTGCATTTTTGTATCATGTCAGGCTATAAAATTTCTGTTAAGTATCATTTCCACTGAATTATGATATGTAGTTAGAATTTATGTTTAATGTATCGTGTTAAAGTTTGTCGTTGATATAAAGTATCAAGTAGACAGACTTATAACGTGTATTTACACTTATGTGTCAAATACTACTTTGCATTTTTGTATCATGTTAGGCTATAAATTTTCTGTTAAGTATCATTTCCACTGACTTATGGTATGTAGTTAGAATTATTGTTTAATGTATCATGTTAAAGTTTGTTGTTGATATAAAGTATCAAGTAGACAGACTTATAACGTGTAGTTACACTTAAGTATCAGGTACTACTTTGCATTTTTGTATCATGATAGTGGGTTCTTTGAAAAAAAGGAGCGAACAGATTGGGCAGCATTGGATGCATATAAAGACAAGAAAACTGGAGAACTTTTGGGTCCACAACATTCGTTTAATGTGGAGTTTGCTCAAGACAACATGCAACAAATAAGTGATAGCCTCTGAGTATTGTTTATTATTTTATTTTATTTTTTGTATCTAATTCATCCTTATAATTAATCTTCTTGTTTTCGTAGTGATTGCGGACTGTTCGTAGCTGTATATGCAGAATTTCTGAGTGACAAAATCAACATGTTATGTAATAGTTTTGAGAGTAGCTATCTTCGCAGAAGATATGCGATACTTTTATTGAAGTATGGTCTCGACAAGATGAATGCTGGATATGTTAGCGACAGTGATGACCCTCCAAGAATGAAGAATGTATTAAACCCATCATCTGAAGATGAAATTGTTAATGTAGGCTAGTTAGTTTTCTATGTTTGATTTTATTTTTTTTTTGGAGTTAAACAAGATGTTTGAAGTATTTATTAACATACCAACACATATTGTTAAATTATGAAAGTGTTTTGATTTTTAAAATTGTTTATTCTTTACTTTAATTTTATATTTATTACAGTTAATAATCCAGGAATTATATATACAGTTAGTGGGACATTAATGTCATTATTGTATCAAAACTATAATAATAATTACATTATTGTAATTATCGTCACCGAGAAAACACTTATTATATACGTAATTATATTGTATATGATACATGAAATATCAAAATATATAATATCCCAAATAGTGATACTAGTTATTACACTTGATACACTCCAGTTATTTTAAAAAAAAATTAATATATTTTGTATCGATTGTATGTAACCTCACTCTCCCATATTCCTGAATGCCTTAGCAATATCGTAATATTCATTATGGAAATTCACAAAATTACCTTCAAGGAAATTAAGAATCTCGTTTCTGCAAAAAAAATTGGGTCGATCACTGATGAACAATTATAATCTAATTTAGTGTTTTATATTGGATAAAACTGATGTTTGAAATAAATAATTTAATGCGTATTTCATGGGAATAATAACTGTAGCGTATTAAAAGTAGGGTTTAATTTAAATTTCAGTTTTTAATCCCCCAAATCACGCAACAAACCGATTAAATGGCATACTATATAATGTATCAGACGGGTTAATTATGTATCAGAAACTTATAAAAATAAGGGATTTTTTGTAAATTGAAAAAGAATAGGGACAGGAGGTAATTTATGTTTTACACTATGTGGTTTACATAATTTTTACTAATTGTTATGAATGATAAAGTTTCAGTTTCCATCTAAATCTCTCTTTAAAATCTACAAATGTATGATGACCTTTTTCTAGTTGTTTCATTTAAAAAAAATTGTAGAAATTTTTTTAAAATTTTTTTAATTAAAATGGCTGCCTGGGGAGCATTTACAAGAAAAATAATTTTTAATTCTTAATAGAGTAATGGCGTCATTTTTTGGTCAGAGAAAAATCGCTTCGTCATGAGTGATTTTGTCCTTTTGATTTTAAAAATTGATATGCCTTTTTGAAATTTTCGACAATTTTTTTTTTGCCCTTTAGATTTCAAACTTGATTATATAGTAGGTATTGCCTTTTTTTTGTTGTAAGGGACTTCATTGACCCTGATAAGGTCCATGAAGATTATACCGGTAGATACAAAACTGTTAAAAATAGTTCTTTTACAATGGGCTTTATAATTTAGAGTCGTGTTAAGTAAAAGATATTGTAAAATTCCTACACAATGCAAGGAAGATCATGGTCATTAAATGAATTAATTATTGGCCTTTATGAGTTGGAAATTATATCCATTAATGGTACCATAGAATCCATCTATGGACTATATTTTGCTTACCTGATTTGTGGATGTACAAGGGAAAAGGCATAGATTTTCTCTTTAACTTGTCCTGAAAAGACAGTTACAGTATTAAACTATCATGGTGACCTATTACACACCTTAACTATTCAAAAATGAATTTATTATCACCCTGAGATGTGTAACACCACTCTCACATTATGTGGTGTATTACACTCGCTGCCACATTAGCGCTACGTTAGTGTCATGTCATAAATTATAATTTTTTTGTTTTCTTTCTTTATTGATTAATTTTTCTTTTGTTAACTATATTTTACTCTAATTAATCCCTAATTAATTGTTTAAAGTAAAATTGTATCTTCTTTATCACTAATCCCATCCATTTTCAATTCTCATTTTATTGGAAAATCATATTAATTCGGTCCCACCTTCACTATTGATTTTATTCTTCACCACCACTATATCACCTTCAATTTTTCTTCTTCTTCTTCTTCTTCTTATTCTTATTCTTCTTCTTTGTCACCCAACACCAAATATCACCACCACCATTATTAATATCAATTTTTTTTCTTCACCCCTTAAATTACCTCTTTTAATATTTGTCACCCGTCAGGCCGCCACCCATCAACACCAAACTCATAAAACTGTTATTAGCACCAAATTAAAAAATTGAGTAACAACCAAAAATTCTTTAACAAAGTCAAAAAATGAAAAATTTAGAAGCAATCAGTCAAAAGTTTTCTAGATAAAATACAATTATTCACAAACAAATCTTTGAAAATTAACCTAATTGCGAATCAAAAAAAAATTATGTTCTAACATTGTGATAAAAAATGAATAAATGTGATGAACATAAAGAATGAAGAAGAATAGAACAATGGGTGGGTTTGAAGAAGAAGAGGTGTGTGGGTGGTTGGGAGGGGGGAGAAAAGAGGATTCTAACTTCTTTTTATTACTTTTAATTTCAAACTGACGCGCCTATTTTTATTTTTATTTTATTGCTATGTCAATTTTAGGGGGTAAGAAATTCACTTTTGTATAATATAGGTGTGTAATAGGTCACTATAATAATTTAAGTGTTTAACTGACTTTTCGGGATAAATTTAAAGATGAATTTATGCCTTTTCCCGAATGTACAATTGATAAATTGAACGAGAATTCAATTTAGTACCAATAAACTAACAATCAATTAGTAAATTTTTTAGAAAAATAAATAATCATACTAACATATTTAAAATTTATTACAAACAAGGGTTGTGGCGTAGAGGTAAGTGGTACGTACTCTTGCATCCTTAATCAAGAGGTCTAAGGTTCAATTCCCGTTGGATACATAATCATCTTTGTTAGGGAGTGCTTTACCACCCAATGTGGGACTTTCCGGCGTGAATCCAGATTTAGTCCAACTCCAATGTGGGTAGCTAACACCGGATGGAAAACCAAGAAAAAATTAAAAAAATATTTAAAATTTATTGGCAAATTACCAACACAAATTTTTTGTTACTAATATTATCAACCAATTACCAATGTATGAATAGAAATATGAAAAAGAAATTACCAACTCCTTCTCAATTCATTAGTAAAGGTACTAACGATATACTAACCAAAAATTAGTTGGTAAATTTACCAACGGAAATTTCAGGGTCATATCAAAATTTTGTAACATCTTTGGGTGTTTACCAACTGATTTTTGGTTGGTAAGTCTACCAACAAATTAAAATCAGTTGGTAATATTTACCGACGAGCTTTTTAGCAAGGGATAAGTTGGCATTCGGTTGATAACTCAATTCGCAAACTGATTTGATCAATTTACCAACAAATTGTTTTGTTGGTAATTGAGGTTCCTTTTGTAGTGTCAAAATATGTGTTTTTTACATTGATCCAAGTCGAAATCAGAGAAAAATATTATCTTAGAGAGATTATTAATTTACGAGTATTAATTTAGTGATGTTTTACTGTATACTCCCATGTCCCTAATTAATTGTCCATTTTTCCTATTTTAATTGTCCCTAATTACTTGTTCATTTTTACAAATCAAGAAAGGATACAAAAAAATTACCTTTTATACCCTCAATTAATTATACTGAATAATGTAGAATTTTTTGAAAATCTTAAATTTTTAATCATCCACTTTATAATGAGCAGGAGTAAAATTATAAACTCACTATGTTAATTAGTATCCGTTTGGTAGGCGGTATTAGGTAGAATAATCCATGGATTAAATTTAGTTCATATAATACATTGTTTGGTTACTTCATTTAGTTTAATCCATGGATTGCTTATCCATCATATGTGGTATTATCTTAACCCTAGAAAATGGAGGGATAACTAATCCAAGGTTTGTTAAACCTTGGATAAGACCCTTAAATGACTAAACTAACCCCTTATTTTTTAAAAAAAAAAAATCTTTTGTAATTTAATTTCCTTTTTATTTATATTGGAATTGTTATAAATGTTCTTTTTTAATTCTTCAAATCCGTTTAGTGTAATTTAATGATTTCACTAATATTTTTTTCTTCATTTTTTCTTGATTTTTTTTATATTCAAGATAATTTGTCGGTTACCCACTTGAACTATTTGTTTTAAAAATAAAAATAAAAATAAGCTTTAGGCATGAACAATTTAAGTAGTCTTAAATCTATGTTAAGTTTAAGATATATACTTGACTAACAAAAAATTAGAAATACATTGTGTCATCAATGATCTTCTTAGTGGTACATCATATCTTAAAATTAATAACAATTTTATGTATATATATATTTGATTTAACTAATTAAATGGAATAAATAGTTTTTGTAAAAATTATCTGATCCGGTTGTTATCAACCTTGACTCAATTATATTATAATAAACACGTATAATAACACAAGGGTATAATAGGAAAGAATTTTTTTATAGAATTATAAATTAAACACAAATTAAGTGGAAAATAGTGAACCAGACACTTGACAAAAATAATCCTTGTGTTACTAATTCATGCATTACTAATCCCTACATTATCAATGTTTGTACCAAACGATATTGTTTTCTTAATAGTGTGTCAATTTAAAAGCGAATAAATAATTAGGAATATAGGGAGTACTCAATTGATAAGAAAGAGGAAGGAGGGGCCAAATTTGATAAAGTAGATGGTCGGATGGTATTAAACAATAAATATCCGTAAAGAAAGGAGAAAATGCACAAGTACTCCCTCAACCTATGCCCGAAATCTCAGAGACACACTTATACTATACTAAGGTCCTATTACCTCCCTAAAATTATTTTATAAGTAAGTTTCTACCTCTTTTCGGTCAACGTGGCACTAACTTAAAAAAAAAGTCAACCAGCGTTGGGGCCCACAAGATAGTGCGACGTAGGCCAAAAAGGGGTAAAAAATTATTAAATAAAATAAGTTCAGGGGGTAATAGGACCTTCGTATAGTATAAGTGTGTCAGTGAGATTTCGGGCATAGGTTGAGGGGGTACTTGTGCATTATCCCTAAAGAAAGGGATACAAACCAAATAAATTTAGGAAAAATAACTTAAATACACAACTTAAAATTTTTTATTGTCTACTTTTTCCTATTTTTCAAAAAATTACTCAAATCCCTTGTTTCACTTAAATAACAAATCTGCCAGATACATAATTATCTTTTACCTCACACGTTTCACCACTTCCCATCCCATTTTTTTTTTCCTCTCTAAATTCACTTCATTACCTTTTCAGTTACAAATCATTATCTCAATTATATTTTCAAAAACTTTCTCTCTCAATCCAACCATTTTAAAAAGGAGTTCAATTTCCATCCATTTTTCACTCCTTTAATCTCTCCTAACTTCACTCCACAATCTTATCAGTTACAATTTTCATCTCAATTTGAATTTCAAAAGAAGTGTTTCTCTAGTCAATCAAATTTAAACCACTAAATTAGGTACTTTTCATTTCTCAATTGTCATTTTTTTGTCCAACTTTTTCTTATTTTTTATCCTTTTTTTTAGATACATATGATTCTCCATTGTACTGATTCTCCATTCATCCTTGTTTTATAAAATGTATCATATTCATAACTAATGTGTTGATATATAATCCTAATGTTGTTGAATCTTTGATTAGTTTTATTGTGCTTAGTATAAATGTACTGGATACATAAACAATTCCCAATGTATAATTTGCATATTCGGTGTATCATCAAAATCTTATTCAAATTTAAAAGGCTATATACAAAATGACAAATTAATTGTGTATTATGTATCTACACTCTTTAATATTTGTTCAGTGTTATACAACTTATAATGTGATGTATTTGTACATATTACCCATAATAATTTTGATACATAAAAACTCATACGATATGGTACAATCTGCAAACATAAAAAAGTTCAGTGATACATTATATGAAATATATTTTTTTAATTTTCAAAGCAACACCTATCTAACAACAAACTAACACATATCGACAGAATTTCATAACTATCTTATACATGTATTAGGTGCATTAAAATTATCAATGATACAACCACTCACAAAAATTCAAGATTGATATATATTAATGTATCATTCACATTTGTCTTGATCAGAACAAGTAATTTAAATATCTTAATTGTTACACTATTTATATGTACAATATATACAATAATAACCTAACACAATATAAAAAATTGTGAAAAACAAACTCGATATTCAAAATGTATCTGATCTATCTCAATTGTTAATCCATTTATTGCATGTATCATATACAATATATTACGGTGATACATTTTTCTATAAATCACATCCGAATATAAAATAATGACCACATCATAATCTATAGATACAAAATAAAAATACATGTAATTTTTTTACACTAATGTATCACGACTTACATATTCACATCAAAACGACAAAATAAAACTATAACAATGATACATTGAAAAGATACCATATACCAATGACAGAGAGGGCAGATGGAATGGTGGAGGAAGTGGTTGAACGATTGGTGATGGATAAGAAGATAATAAAAAAGATAATTCCTTCGTCGGATAAGAAGCCAATGAATTAATGGCACAAACACCTTATGGCAAACCACTCTTTCTTCTTAAATACATACACATCCACTCCCCATGATTTACCTATGAGCTCTTGATCTTAAGGTATCCTTCCTGAGAATAATTTTCACACAACAACGGTAAATACAAGTTAATATTGAACTACAGAGCATTATTTGTATACTAACAGGCAAAATGAAGAAATCACAATAACTGATGTGTCACACAAATCTATAGATTTCATTCGTAATCAACTGATGATTCTCCTCATGATAAACCTATATTAGATGGGTGAAGGCTTGACCTGCTGCCACAATTGCCAATTTTCTAATGATTTCTCCAAGAACATTCACTGCTAGGCCCAAATTACTTATCCACCAATATTCCTTTAAGCCGGAAAAGAAACAGATTTATGTAAGGTACTATATCAAGGATCAAATCATTGCTAGTAGATTTGAAAAAAATCTAATTCAGTAGTTATTATCTTTTTCGTAATTCCTCTTGTAAAGCTTTTGTGATTTCGAATTGATGGAGTTGATGAAAATTTGAATTTTGAATTTTGTGAAGCTACTACATATTGGAATGGATTGATGTCAATTAGATCTGCGTGATTTATGGAAAATAAAATCAATTTATGTTAATATCCATATTAAGCGCAACAAACAAGTTTTGTAATGTATCACAATTAATGTATCTGGATGAAACATATGTATCGAAATTATTGATATTTTATGGAATTTTTGTAAAATAGAAAAGAGTATGGATAGAATGTAATTTAGGTCTTACACTAAGGGATTTCTGTAAGTTATACATAAATTTATCCACATCTAGTGTTTACATTAAATTTTATTAATTTACTCCAAATTCTAATTTTGATGTAAAATTTGGTGTTTTGAGCCCCAACCCTCACCAATTTAAACACCAAAATTTGTTTAGGAAAAATTACATGAATTGATACATTAATAAATAATTACTGGTTTTAGCAATACTTTTTATTTATTACCATTTATAGCAATACTATGTCAAATCTGCAATATGTATTAAAAGTGAATTATGTATGCAATATATATGAATTATAATTGTTTTTAAAAATATATTATGTTTGTTTGGTAAAAATTGACACATTGTATTATAAGTGTATTAAAATGTGTGATAAATGAATTATCTATCATTAAAATTTGTATTATATGTGAATAAAAAAAAATCTTTGAAATATGAATTATACTTGTATTATAAATGAATTAAAAGTGATCAAGTGGAAAAAAAAATAGTATTGCTATAAATGGTAAATATTTTTTTATTATAGTATATTTATGTAAGTTTCCCTTTTGTTTAACACTATTCATTACACCAATTCACTCTTTCAATATTTTAATATTATTTCATTGTACAAACTTCAATTAAACATTATATAAATTGTATGTTTTAATTAAATCTCTTGTATTTTTAATTATTTCATGCAATATTTTTATAATATTAATTTTATATATGAAATTAGTTTTTTTATATATTATTTTTTCTATATATGAATTTTTTAAAATATTAAATTTATCTAATTCTACTATAAACATAATTGGATTTAACTACAATTAACATTCACAAAAATTAAAAATACAAACATATAAATTTTTAAACAAATAATACAATGTACTTAAAATATTCAAAAATAATAATCTTCATGACCATCACATTTTTTGGAGAAAAGAAGTGCTACATGATATATTAACTTCATGTATAATACACAACATGATTATTGAGGATGAGCATGATCTTAATGCACCAATTCAAGATGCGTCGGAAGATCCAACTCTGACCAAAGAAATGAAAATAGATGAAAATTATAAATTTCAACAACTTCTAGCTCGATATAAAAAAATAAAGAACAAAGAAGTTCATTTTAGACTACGTAATGCATTAATAGAACATTTATGGAAACACCGTAATGATCTTGAAAATTGAATATTTATGTAGAATTTACAATAATTTTTTCAATTATGTAATGTTTATTTAATTGTATTTCATTAATGATTTCACTTTTATTTGTATTATCGATTATTATGTATAATGTATAATATTTGCTAGCAATTTATATTATTTAAAAAATTATGGTACATAATATTTTTATATTAAATGATTATAAAAGGAAAATAATATGAATTATATATGCGGAATTTTTAGAAATAATTTGTTTTATGAAATAAGAAAATATAAATGAAATAAGAAATAATAATATGATAATAAGAAAGAGAAAAATATCATTTTTTGGCGTAAAACTTAGTGCAGTAGATTGGCGTTGATTACGTCAAAAATAGTGAGTCAAGAATAGTGCTGATATTAAATTTAATGTAAAATTTAATGTTTGATTTAAAATGCCCTTAGTGATAAAGAATATATATAAAAATATGTATCACGTATTTATTGGTGCGTAATGTACAATTAAATTTTTTACTAGAAACTTAGTGACGCAAGCAATGAAGTTTACAATCGGCGCCAGAGGGGATCATTTCAAAATAGAAAAAAAAATATTTGGCAAGACAAGTGAAACGAGTTAAATTTTTATCGGAAATTAATTTTTGCTTTATTTTTTTAGGATCAAGTCTGTTACATATAATTTACTTAATATAATTATATTTCAATATAATTTATATACTATTACACAAGAAAATTTTATCTGATGCGCACAGAATGTTGACCAAACAAAATTAATCGGATGAAAATAGTAATGCATCTATTTCCAATACTCTTTAAAAGTTCATTTATGTCCACTCAAAGAACCCAAGTTTGAACGTTGAAAAGTCAAAGCTTATACACATTTCAAGCTGTAACAAAAAAGTGTGATATCTAAGTTTCCATCTTCACAAGATATTATAAAGTATTAACAGTCAATATCCAATTTTCCACTCTATAAAAAACCTTCAAACTTTAACAAAACACAAACAAAACTACAACTCCAAATTTAACAATGCTCTCTTTCTCTCAATTTCATATCGCTCTCTTCTTTTTCCTCTCTATCCTCCTCACCCTCCAACATCATTGCCTCGCAAACTGCCACGTAGACGATGAGACCGGGTTGTTAGGTTTCAAATCGGGTATCAAGTCTGACCCGTCAGGTCTTCTATCAAGCTGGAAAGCAGGTACCGATTGTTGTAAATGGTCGGGTATATCTTGTGGCGAAAACAATCGGGTCACAAGTCTATCAATTGGTGGACAACCCGAGAAAAACCAAGTCTTATCTGGTACCATCTCACCATCTCTCTCCAAACTAAAAATGCTAACTAGTATTTCTCTTACAAATCTTAAGAACTTAGCTGGTACACCGAGTTTCCTCCTTTCTTTTCCTAATATTCAAATAGTTTACCTTGAAAACAACAAATTGTCAGGTCAAATACACCCGAAAATCGGTAACTTGACCCAACTTTTTGCACTTAGTTTTTTGGGTAACAAGTTAACCGGTCCGATACCAAGTTCTATCGGGCAGTTAACTCAGTTGAGTCAGCTCAAACTCGGTGATAACCTGCTCACTGGCACAATTCCCAATACATTTAACAAACTCAAAAGCTTAACTTATTTAAGCTTAGAAAAAAATCAACTTAGTGGGTCGATTCCAAATTTTTTCAATTCTTTATCTGATCTGAGGATATTAACACTTTCTCATAACAAATTTACTGGCAATATTCCAAGTAGTATAACTGCTTTGGCTCCAATATTAAGGTTTCTTGAGGTAGGGCACAATTATTTATCCGGGAAAATCCCGGATTTTCTCGGAAAATTTCGTGCCCTAGACACATTAGATCTTTCTTATAACAAATTCTCGGGAACAGTGCCAAAAACATTTGCGAATCTTACCAAAATCTTTAATCTCAACCTATCTCATAATCTTCTAGTGGATCCATTCCCAACATTATTTGTAAAAGGCATTGAATCTCTAGATCTATCGTACAATAATTTCCATTTAAATACGATACCAAGTTGGGTGACTTCATCTCCGATAATATACTCATTGAAGCTAGCAAAATGCGGGATCAAGATTAAATTGGATGATTGGAACCCGAAAACAACGTATTTTTACGACTATATTGATTTATCGGATAATGAAATTACTGGAAGTCCGATTGGGCTGCTAAATAAGACTGATTTGTTAATCGGATTTTACGCAGCTGGGAATAAATTGAAGTTTGATTTGGAGAAAATGAAGATTGTTAAGACACTTAAGGAATTGGATTTGTCTAGAAATATGGTTTATGGTAAAGTTCCAAAGGAAATTAGTGGACTAAACAAGTTGAATTTGAGTAGTAATCATTTGAGTGGTCAACTTCCACCAACAAAGTTTAAGGCTAATTCATTTGCTGGAAATAAAGGACTTTGTGGTTCACCATTGCCCCCTTGCAAAAAGGCATAGTGTTATCATTATTATATTGTTTTGATTTAATACTAAATGATCAGAAAAATTTGGCCAGAATTTGGTCAGAATTGTAAAAAAACTAAAATAACCTTATTTTAGTTTTTACATTTATTTTCTCAATACTTTTTCCTCCAAATAAAATTGACTTTTCTCTAATTTCCAAACTTCTTGAACTACTAAATACTAACTATTTGGCTTCCAATGAAAATGAAAAATGATTTTTTTTTGTGTGTAGTTTATCTTTAAAAATAAGTATTGTTTAATTAATAAAAAAAATGTACACTTTAATTAAAAAAATATTTTTGTAATTTTATTTTTATACATTTAAATTTTTTTTCATTATATAGCAAATTATGTTCTACATATACCCCTCCCCAAACTCAATTATGCTCCTAAGGTGTCAACTTTGAAAAATTATTTTTTCGCTTAAAATAAATCTCTTTATTGAAAAACAATTAAATTTCTCATTAATAATAACTACAAATGACTATCTTATCTACTAAAGATTATACTTAATTATTTTGTTATAAAAAAATTGTAAAATATAGTAATTAAGCATAGATTAAAAAACATAATTAAATTCTTCTATAAATATAATTATCTAAATAGATAAGTCTATATAATGGACATTTTTGGAGAGAAAAATTATATTGAAATTTCGATATTTTTAAAAATGATTGATGATAAGACATTCAAAACTATGTCATAAATAACACATTATTTTTTTTATATTATAATCATTCCGCACAAGAATTAACATATATAGAAAATGGTGAAATTATTTCACTAATTTTAACAATGAATAAATAATCCAGTTATTCCAATAGTATTAATTAAGTGGATATTTTAAACAAATGAATAAAAGATCACTCAATACCTACTTATCAATTATAATACTTTAAAATAGATGTATTTATATATATATATTAATTTACAATATGTTTAACGTGTATAAGTAAATTATAACATAACTAGGATATATATGTTTTAAAAATTATTTTCATTTATCTAGAATTTTTATATTTCAATAACGACAATCAAATCTCAAAATACTTTCGAGTTGATAGACATCGGCACATTATAAAATACATAATTTAATTTTCTTAAAACATAGTAATCAAATATGTAATTTAAATCTTTTAAGTATGTAGTTTAATTTTTAAACATGTTGTTGTAAATATGTAGTTTAATTTTTTAAAACATAATAACCAAACATAAGCTTTAAATATGTAATTTTTCAACATTAATGTGTAGTTATTTTGGGTTGTTGTTAAATAGGATCGACACTTATAAACCATATGATTTTTAGTATTTCTTTAATGTGTTGATGTCTATCATTCTAAAGTATTTTGATTTTTGATTGTTATTATTGAATTATTTTACATTATATATAAAAAAAAAGTATTTAAAATTTAATTTAAATAATTATTTAAATAGGTAATTTAAATTTATTTATATAATAAATGCAATAAAATTACTTAATTTTAAAAATTATTAATCCGTTCAAAACAAATATTAATTTGAAAGAAAAAAAATAATATTGTGACTACGACTATGTATACTTAATATTTTAGCAGATCATTTAATAGCAACATTTTTTAATAAAATAACAAATAATACTAATAAAGAAAAATATATATGTGATGAAACTTAAATCTAGTTTATGTTAAATTTGTATTGTCATTGTCATCGGAGAACTATAAAGATGTTTTTCTTTCAATTTTTTTTTATAAAAGTTTATTTTGAAATCATAAAAAACTCTCTATATCTTTTAATGTTATTAAATTTTTTTAATGAAGCATCATCAAAGTTTTTATAAAAAAGAAATTGTATATGTCTCTAGTACTGAAATAATAAATAAAAATTAATTTTAATGAGTCTTTTTTGCGTATGACATGATTCATATGTTATCGAAAATATGAAGATAATCACATAATAGAGGAAACATGATGGTAATTTTAGTTTTTTTCTTATTTCGCTCACATAATTTTGAGTATAATTGGATAAAATATATTTTTATCATTAATTATTTTCTAAGAAATCGGTGTATAACAATAACTCCTTTGAATAAATAAGAGTAACTCTTTAGCTAACTCGGCTAATTTCATACTTTTATTGTTTTATATAAATTGTTAATATTTTAATTTAGATATAAATTATCTTTTCGCGATTAAAAATTATAAATTAAAATAGATAATTTAACCTTAGTTCTGTTTTATACTTTTTAAAATTTTTCTTATCATTAAAGAATAAGAAATGAAAAAAAAAAACTAAAAAGAATAAGTAAAAAGGAGGAAAATTGAATTATGTTTTTTTTGGTGAATTCTTTTGTTCTTTTCCCATGTTTAACTAAGAAATAATCAATAATTAATCTCACTAATCATTTTTAATTTCTTGAAAACATAATTGAATAATATATTTAATAATTAAGTTAAAGGGCAAAAATGTCTAAAAGTAAACTAGAGTATAGTGTGAATATATTATTTTACCATTTTGGCCAAATTCTGGCCAAACTTTTCTGGCCAAAAGGATTTTTCCTAATTAATACTCCCTCCGTCCAGAAATAATTGTCAGGTTTAGATAATACACATCTCTCAAGAAAAAATTTAATATAATATGTAATTTGACTAATATAACCCTACAATCAATTATTGTCAATTAATTAGGAAGTAGCACCCACTTTCTCTTTATTAAGGGTAGAATTGGAAAAAATGAGCTAATTAGTTGTTGATTGTTTAAATTGACAATTAATTTTGGACATCTATTTTTAGTATACCTGACAATTATTTCTGGACGGAGGGAGTATGCTATACTAGTACAATAATGATTTGGTGTTTTGACAACACCTTGCACTTTGTTTTTGTTCAATAAATATGTTTGGTAAGTGGGACTTCCAAAATTTAATAATGAGATCTTTAGTTGGTATATCTTAAATTATTTATCATTTACTCTTTTTTTTTTGGGATAATTAAAATTATATATTCATAAATCATAACATATACTTCTGTTTGTCTAATTATACTTGCCAATTATTGATTTCGTAAATTTCTTAAGAAACTATAAATAAAAAAGTAATTTTGTTATAGAATAAAATAAATTTGAAGTCTTGAAAAGTATAATAAAAAACTAATTATAATTAATGATAAGAGTAAATTAGGAACTAATAAAGTGGATAAATATTGTTGAACATCTCAAAATTGATAGTGGACAATTATTATTGGACGGATAGAGTATTTTCTTCATTTTAAACCGGATGATCTGCTCTTTTTTAGTCTGTTATAAAATGAACGAACATTTTCTTTTTAAGGCAACACTTCTAATTCCAGCCTTACACTTGACGTATTTAAGGTCATAAAATTTAAAGATATTTTGATATATTTAATATATCTAATTTAGAATTACTAAATTTATTTATTTTTTTCTTAAACTTTATACTAAATTAGACTGGATCATTATTTTTGAGATAAAGAAAGTATATATTATATATTTATAAGTTATTTTTAATCTATTTTTGGATGAACAAGTATATAAATTAATTCTTCTTAAATAAAATATTACCTGATAAAGGAGGACATGTGGATTAAGTCAAAGAGGATGGAAAAAAAATCTAGTGGTATCATTTTCCTAAGAGATCAATGTTGTGTAATGAGTCATCACTTTCACATCAAAAAGACCTCTAGGTTGTGAAATTTGTCTTACTTTCATGTTTGGAATTGAAATTATTGAGGCTTAATTTTTGTTTCGTCCGTCTTTATTTATATGACTAACTCGAATTTTGAAAATCAAACAAAAAGAAATTATTTGTGATATAAATGCTTCTTAAATATTTTATTTTGCTAAATTTTATGAAGTATTTTTATTTTATTATTTATGAAACCTTCAACATACATGTGAAATTGTCATGTCTTTCTGCATAATAAACACTTTAAATTAAATAGTATATTTTAAATATTCGTAATAAATTTTTATGTGTCATTTAACATTTTATGCTAACATGACATAATTAATATAATACACTTATTAACAACATGTAGAGACTTATTTAGCTAATTTTTATTTTATTTTGAAAAAATAACAATAAATAAATTTAAAGAGTTAAGAAGGGAAGAAACAACGAAATTAAAATGAGGCACAATACATAAACATAACCTTTAACTTGACGTTAACCGGCAATTATGATCCTTAACGTTGCGTGTGCACAAGTAGACACTTAAACTTGTATAAAATTAAACAAATAGATACATTCGTCCTACATGACACCCTACATGACAATTTTTTGTCCTACATGACATCATACATGTATTATGTCATATAGGACATGTATGTTTACTTGTTCAAATTGATACAAATTTTAGTGTCTACTTATGCATGAAGAATTCTCACATATGTGAAGAATCAAGGATTGTATTGATGATTGAATAATTGAGTTACATATTCCTTATATAGGAGAAGAGTCCTATACTAGCTACACTAGGAATCCTAATACAACACAAATATAATATATACAGCTTATCCTAGTCGTACACAGTATAGACTTATACATAAATTAGGATTGAATAGTCTAGTCCTAGTGAAACTCAAACTCTAACTCGTCAGACCTGTTCACCGAACCTGTTCCTTTGACCCGTTCCATCAACTTCCTTCAACACTTCCCCTCAAGCTAGTGAGTGGAGGAACTGTAACTCCTAGCTTGCGACGAAACTCAGCAAAAACCTGTTTGGTTAATGCTTTTGTATGAATATCTGCTAGCTGATCCTTAGACCTCACAAATTGAGTAACAAGTTGTCCTCTAGCCACCTTCTCACGAACAAAATGATAGTCCATTTCAACATGTTTAGTTCTAGCATGCATAACTGGATTACCTGTCAAATACAAAGAACTCATGTTATCACAATATAATGTAGGTACAGATCGAAGAAACACCTCAAGATCATGAAGTAGATACATGATCCATGTCATCTCGGATGCAGTGGAGGCAAGTGCTCTATACTCAGCTTCAGCACTTGAACGAGCAACTGTGGATTGTTTCTTGGAGGTCCAAGAAATACAGTTTGCACCTAGGTAGATGCTATAGCCCGTAGTGGATCTCTTAGTGGTGGTACAACCTCCCCAATTAGCATCGGAGTACCCATACAACCTACATGGTGATTGTGAAATAAGTCTAAGTCCAAAGTGCAGAGTGCCTTTGATGTACCTGAGAATTCTTTTCACCCCTTGAAGATGAGCACTGTTCGAATTTTGCATAAATTGGCTTGCTAAATTCACAGCATGAGTAATATCTGGTCTTGTGAGAGTCAAGTATTGAAGACTCCCTACTATCATTCTGTAAAAAGATGCTTCAACCAGACTTCCCACAGCTTCATGTAGACCATGCTTCTGAGCCAAAGGAGTGGCTATAGCCTTTGCAAAAGTCATTCCAGTCTTGTCTAGCAGCTCAGCAGCATACTTACTCTGGCTTAAGTGGATGCCCCCATCAAAATACTTAACCTCAACTCCAATAAAGAAGTGTAAATGGCCAAGATCTTTCATGGCAAACTCATTCCCAAGTTGTAGAACCAATTCTGAGACCTGAGATGGATTACTTCCTGTGACAATAATATCATCCATATATAACAAGAGAAATATTTTGCCTTTGTGAGTTTTCAAAACAAATAAGGAAGGGTCAGCCTTACTACAAGTGAAACGAAGATGTAAGAGATGCATGCTAAACCTATCAAACCAGGCTCTTGGTGCTTGTTTAAGATCATACAATGCCTTTTTAAGCAGACATACATGCTGAGGATATTGGGGATCAATAAAACCAGGAGGTTGACTCATGTACACCTCCTCTTGTAAGAAGCCATGGAGAAAGGCATTTTTGACATCGAGTTGTCTAATTTCCCACTTCGAACTGACAGCAATGGATAGAACCACCCTAATAGTTGTTGCTTTAACCACAGGACTGAATGTTTCTTCAAAATCTATCCCTTCAAGCTGCGAGAATCCCCTTGCCACAAGTCTGGCCTTGTATCTATCTACTGTTCCATCAGCTTTTAATTTTGTCTTGAACACCCATTTTGATCCAACCAAGTTCATACTAGGAGATTTGTGCACCAAAATCCATGTCTTGTTAGTATGTAAAGCATCAATCTCTTCCTGCATTGCTGCAAGCCAATGAGGTGATTTTAGTGCTTCCTTAGTAGTATTTGGTTCTCTGACAATTTCTGCGCTGCTGCGAGCAACAAGTGATAAGTGCTGTTCCTTCGCCTTGTTCCTGGTGATCATATGATGCCCTTGTGGTGCAGAAAGTACCTCAACTGGTACATCACCCAAGGTAGTGGACTGTAGTGTAGCATTGTCAAGTTGATGGTCAACTGGTACATCAACTAGAGTGGTTGTGTGATGACGATCATTGGCTGGACCTGTAAGAGCAACCTGTTCCTCACTACTGCTGGCAGATTCAACATCTGCAGCTGAACTTTCAATACTGTTGTACGGATCATCAACCTCAACCTGTTCCTCAGCATCTGATCCTGCGCCTATCAATGAGTACATGAGGTGTAGCAGCATTATCGCTAGCAATCAGTGGACTAGCAGCCTGTACTTCCCCTGAATCGCAGTTATCATGTGCCTGCAGTTTAGAGAAAGATTCAACAAAAGTAGCAAGGTGAGGTGAGACATCAATGTTAGTCTGAGATTGCTTTGAAGACACATAAGGTAATGTGTTTTCATCAAACACAACATGTCTGGATATGTAGACCCTTCTTGTAGAGGGGTGATAGCATCTATATCCTTTGTGTAAGCTGCTGCACCCAATGAACACACAAGGATAGGTCTTTGGACTGAACTTATTGTTGCCCTTGATATATGGAAAACATCTACACCCAAACACTTTTAGACTGTTGTAATCAGGTTGTTCCCCATACAACTTAACGAATGGAGTCACCATTTTTAGGACTGATGAAGGCAATCTATTGATGAGAAATACTGTAGTGAGGAAAGCTTCAGCCCATAAAAACAAAGGTAGATTAGCATGAAGTAGTAGAGTTAGACCAGTCTCCACAATATGCCTATGTTTTCTCTCAGCAACTCCATTTTGTTCAGGTGTGTTAGGACATGAAACATATCTCACAATGCCATGATATTCCAAATGCTTAATGAAGTCTGTTTGGATAAACTCACCACCTCCATCACACTGAAAAATCTTAATCTCTTTAGAAAATTGTTTTTTCACCATTTTATGAAATTTTAGAAAGACCTCAAAGAATTCAAACTTCTTTTTCAGTGGATAAATCCATGTATATCTTGTGTGATCATCAACAAAAACGACATAATATTTCATATGTTGTGAAGATTCGACAGGAGCTGGTCCCCATAAGTCACAATGGATTTTCAATAAAGGGTCTTTCTCAATTTTATTTCTCAAACCAAAAGGAAGTTTACAACTCTTTCCCAACTGACAACTAGAACAAACAGTAGGCATTTTATTCCAACTACTAACATTGATGCAACTATTATTATTCAAAAACTTTAAAGACTTCAAACTAGGATGTCCTAATCTAGTATGCCACATGTTGTCTGACGTGTTCCAATCGTGTGCAGCAGTTAAAGCATAGAGATTGTTATCTTCCAAAGCATAGAGTCCATTTCTTTTAGTTCCCTTGGCCAGCAGTGCCCTTGTCTTCTTATCCTTTACAACAAAGTTAGTTTCATCAAATTCAAGAGTGCAACAATTATCCTTTGCAAGCTTACTAACTGAGAGTAAATTCTTATTAATCTTAGGGACTACAAGAACTTCCTTTAATTTTAGACCTGATCTGGATGTGTTCCCAACATGTGTTATGTTTAACTTTGATCCATTCCCAACAATAATTTTATCTGGTCCATTGTAGTGTTTAAGATCAGTTAGGATACCTGAGTTATGTGTCATATGACTACTTGCTCCTGAGTCCACATACAAAGTGTCTTCAGTATTTTGAAGATTAGTAGCAGCCAATGCTTGTGGTAGATCATCTGCAGCTTGGTAAGAGTAATCCCACCTGTAAAAACACTTAAGAGCAGTATGGTTATTCCTACCACAAATTTGACAAGCATTAGAATTATTCCTCTCATGACTTTCACTTGAAGGACTGTTCTGAGGACCAGGTCCATTTCTGCTGTTCACCGAACATGTTCCCTGTCCAGCAGGCTTAAAGCCTCTTCCTTTAATATTACATTTTCCTCTTCTTTGAGAGTAATTTCCTCTTCCCCTGCCTCTTTGGGCAGAGAATGCCATGTTATGATTTTGTTGAAGCACTTCTTCTTCATCCTCCCTCATATCAAAACCCCTAAGAGCATTAATAAATTGATTAAAAGTAGGATACGGTGCCTTACCTAACATGACAGTTCTGAAGGTCTTGTACTTAAGACCTAGACCTCTAGCAAAATTAATCACTTTGCTATCCTCATCTACACGCTTGTGAATGGCTGCAAGGCCATCACATATGCCTTTGAATTCCTTAATGTATTCATCAATTTGTTTGGTTCCTAACTTTACACTTTGCAGTTGTTGCTTGAGCTGGAACTCCTTATCTTTTGTTGCTTGAAGATATGCTTCTTCCAAGCATTCCCACATCTCCTTGGCAGTTGAGCAGCCTACAATCAAGTACATGCTTTCTTCTGTCAAGGTGCCTAATATCCAACTCCTTAGTAACACGTCCTTTTCCTCCCAATCATCAACAATTTTGTTGTCTTCTGCACCCTTCTCGCCTGCTACAGTTTTCTCAGCAGTCTGTTCAGTGGAACATGTCTCTTTACGTGGTTCTGTGATGAGATAGGTTAATCTCATCACTTAAATCAACTGAGTCATTTGTGTCCTCCATTTGACACCCAATTTTGGCCTAACATTTAAAAATTCGTAATTTTTAAGTTTATTTGTTTAATAATTTAAAAATATATTATTTTTTTTAATAATTTTTTAATAAGTTTATCGATAACTATCTTTATTTATTAGAATTTAGAATTCCTTATTAGTTAATTTTAAAAATTGCATCTTTACATTGTTAATATTCATTTTTTAATATTTTGCGCAGTTTAAGAAATTCATTCAAATACGAAGATAATTTGCATATACGGATATTTTATCAACAAATAATTTTTGGGCCACTATTTCAAGCCCATAATTTAGACTCATTTTTACTAATTCCCTATATATAGAACATTTTGCCCATTAGGTTAAGGGTGGTGAATTAATTTTAGAATTTGGGGTTCAATTTTCAGATTTTACTATTCATTATCTTTCTCCGGCGAGCATTTGCCGGAGCTCCGACCAGTCACCACCCAAAAACACCCCATTGGTCATCTTGTCTTCCTCACCACCTTCTCCATGCCACTAGTTCCAAACAAAAATCAACCAGAAACCAGACCTCCACTCTTTCTGGAACAACCAGAGACCACCAGATCCCTCACCTTTTCTTGTTTCTGCCAGAACAGCAACTCAAACAACCAGCCACTCCATTTTCTTCAACCAAACACAGACCAGAAACCAGAGCCACTACCTCTGTTTCTTCCTCCTACGATACCTAAACCTCCTGTCTCCGGTCCCTTTTTCTGTTTTCCGGCGAGGCTCAAACAACCCAGAAACGACAACCAGCAACCACAACCTTCCTCCTTTCTCTTTGGCTCAAATTCCACCATTAATGGTGAACTCTAAACTCACAGCAAACCACCGCTCAGTGCTCTTCTTCTTTTTCCCTTGCCGCTGTTCGCACCTCTAGACCCACCCTTAAACAACCCCCGTTTTCTCCCTCACAACCGGAACCCCACCAGGGAACAAACGACCAAACGATCCCCTTTTCACGGCTAACTCCGATCAAAAACCCTGAGACAAAGCCACCATTTCCGGTCACAAAACCACCTACAAACCACCTTCGTTTTCTCTTCTTTTTTGCGAACCAGACCAGAAATGAACCACATCTGCACCAGCAAACAACAACAACCAACCTCCTTTTCAGTGAACAACCAGTCACCAAACAAAACCCCCATTCCATTTTCCCTTTACATTTTTTTTATTATTTTATTTTTCACTGCAGATGAATGAACAATTAGCTCCAAAAATCAGCGAGTTTCGAGGCTTTTCGACGGAAAACAACCAACTCCGTCAAAAATCCAGATCCAGCGTACAACAGCTCCGATGAAGCCGCCACAAATCAGACCCACATCGGAATCCGACTGACTTTGGATAGCAAGTAATTTGTTCTGTTAGCTTTATCTTTTGCTTTGTTATGTTCTTGTTTTGAATATTGTTTTATTATGTCTGAGTTGATTTGATTAGGATTTTGATATTTCCAGAGTATTTTACATTCATTGCATACAATTTTATCATTTTGGCTACGATAGTGTCTTGGTGTTCGTTCATTAGTTTGTTGTTCTATTTTGTTCAATAGGTAATTATATTTATACAATTAAAATTGTTTCTGTTGCTATATTTTAGAATATTTTAAATTGATTATGATTAGTTTATACTATTTTTTAGTTTGACTGTTATGCTATTTAGCTTATTTAATTGATTTCTGTACCATTTTTACTTTAATAGTAATATTAAAATATTAAGGCAATTTGTATGTCATTCCGTTTTCATTATAATTAAAGCTTCATTGGAATATATTTTTTTAGATAAAATTTTGTCATCTTGTGTCTTTTGTTGGTATTTTTGTTTCATATTGAATAGATGTTAAAATTGGCTAATGATAAAATCTCTCTATCGGTTTTGGAGGCCTACCCATTTTTAAAAGACGGAAGTTTAGTTAATTTCATGTTATTTGTTTTGTTAAAATTGGCCAATGAAAAATCTCTCCGTCGGGTTTAGAGGCCTCCACATTTTATAAGACGGAAATTTAATTAAGTTTATATTATTAATTTGTTAAAATGGCCAATGAAAAAATCTCTCCGTCGATTTTGGAGGCCTTACCATTTAAAAAGACGGAATTTTAGTTTAAGTTTATATACTTTACATGTTGAAGTTGGATGATGAAGAAATTACCGTCGATTTTCAAGGCCTTCCATGTTAATAAGACGGATTTTTATTTTTAAGTTATTATTTGAGTTATTCATTTTTATTTTTATTTATTTGGTACTAACTCTTTTACTGAGTGTCTTCACAGGTACCCGGAGGTGCTTCTCCTTGAAATTATTCGAATGTAGTTCGAATCATACTTTTATTTCATTATTTTGTATATATTGACGTTAGGCAAACTTTAGGCCGTTTCTTATATTTATTATTTTATTATTTGTACATATTGAATGTTTATTATACTTGTACATTATTTTATTTTCCTCCTCAATTTGAAAAAAAATGAATTCAGTCGGGACCCACACTTGTGGATTTCGAAGGGTGCCTAACCCCTTCCCTTCGAAATAATTTGAACCCCTTACCTAGAATCAAATTGGTTTCGTAGATCACTTAATGGTTTCCTAGTTTTTTCCTAAAATTAGGTGGCGACTCTTTTTAAAACTGTTCATTTTTAAAATTCACTAAACTTGAATCAATTAATAATTTTTCGAGTTGCCGCGACGTTTTGCCCTATTTGAATAGAGTGGGGATGTAAACAGAATGGCGACTCTGCTGGGGACTATAGAGGTTTTAACCAATATTAATTTATTTATTTTTCAAATTGAGGAAATTTTTGTTTTATTATTATGTTATACCTTGTATTTTTATATTTCGCTGATTATTTGTATATTGTATTTATTTATTATTTATTTTATTGTGTGTATTATAATCGCATTCATGGCATAACATTTTTCGTCAAACGATAATTTTTTCATTTTCACTAAAGGACGATTATGCGGGTTCGCAGTTGTTCATTAACCAAAATTTTCTCGGGGCACCCTGACGAGTGTAGTTGGCTACTTGATAGTCAACAATCGTTAACTGTCCCAGACCAAGTAGTCCGCTTGGGTTACCCTTTCCACTTTAAATACAACCCACTCTTAGTTAAACTAAGATAGAGCGAAATCAAATCCCGAATTTAGTGCATTTTTGACCTAAGATGACCCTAACACCCAAGGTGTGCTGGGTACATTAGAAAGACCACCTTGAGTCCATAATGGCCTCTAGCCTAAAAGGACGATCATAATTGTGTGTAATTTGAAGGATGTATACGTCGTTTGACAAATCATTGTCCATCTGAATCAGAAGGTTATTTTAATAGTTTACTTTTGTCAAACTCGGGTTTTCAGAAACTATCATTCCATTCAAAAGTGTTGGCAATCGGAGATGACAAGAATTTCAAGAGGAAGACCCTTCCGCAAAAGCTTAGAATAGTATGGTACCCCTACGTGGGATTGAATATTTGTAATTTTTTTTTCTTCTTTCTTTTTCCCCTAACTTCATTTTCATTTATTCATAAAATTGTACTATGTGTTTTGGGGGACAATGGAAAGTTGTCAAATGGCGTAATACATCCTTCAAATCGATAGGTCTACCCTAGGCATAAAAGGGTCACATATTTGTATAGGACGCGCGATAATTGTTTGTATGCTATATGATATGTTTCAGTTTGTCGTTAATTAAAACAGTGTTTATGTGTTTAATTCATTATTTGTGTGATATTTTGCATTATCCATTATGAACAAGAACTAACACTCTTACCTTTTGAATTGTTTTTCCTCTAAGCGAAATATTGATTTATGTCCAAACTAAGAAATCATTATTTGTCCGAAGTTGCAAGAGACAAGAGGATTAGCGAAATTCGA
Organism: Solanum sitiens; assembly: GCA_016801875.1. Taxonomy (NCBI): domain Eukaryota; kingdom Viridiplantae; phylum Streptophyta; class Magnoliopsida; order Solanales; family Solanaceae; genus Solanum; species Solanum sitiens. Next base: position 555,616 of record JABWTJ010000165.1, read on the forward strand.
GTCCCTGCATTTCTCAATGATATCAAGCCAAAACGATAAATTAGGGGAGTATTTGACTATGAGGTGGCATCCACTTATTTTTATTATTATTTTGCATGATGGTCCTGCTCTCACATATTTCTCATATTTTTGTAGGAATACATCAGTCGGGGATGGTCATAACAATGTCTGGATCTCGTGAAAATTGGGAGGAGACAGTTTCAAGAAAACATCCGAAAAGAGTATACTTAGAAATTACTGTAGAAATTCATAGGTTACATTCAACAGACAGTATAAATATTGACGATTAATAGGCTTATTGGTGCGGGAAAAAAAAAAAGGGGTCAACAACAACAACAAAAAGAATTTATTTGAGTTGTCTAAATCTTTAAATTATTATATGTCTTATCTGAACGAACTACGCGTACCTGATTCTCATTTTATTGAGATACGTAGGCAACCCTTCTTGGGTTTGGTATTATCTTCTCCAAAACTAAAAAGAAATAAAATAAGATAGTTTGTGCATATTTTCCAAGTCATATCTGCACGAACTACGCGTACCTGATTCTCATTTTAATGAGATACGTAGGCAACCCTTCTTGGGTTCGGTATTATCTTCTCCAAAACTAAAAAGAAATAAAATAAGATAGTTTGTGCATATTTTCCAAGTCATATCTGCATGAACTACGCACACCTGATTCTCATCTTAATGAGATACGTAGGCAACCCTTCGTGGGTTCGGTATTATCTTCTCCAAAAATAAAAAGAAATAAAATAAGATAGTTTGTGCATATTTTCCAAGTCATATCTGCATGAACTACGCACACCTGATTCTCATCTTAATGAGATACGTAGGCAACCCTTCGTGTGTTCGGTATTATCTTCTCCAAAAATAAAAAGAAATAAAATAAGATAGTTTGTGCATATTTTTCAAGTCATATCTGCATGAACTACGCACACCTGATTCTCATCTCAATGAGATACGTAGGCAGCCCTTCTTGGGTTCGGTAATCATTCTTGAAAAAAAAAAAATAATAACAAAAAAAATTATTTGTACATACTGTAAGAGTCATGTCTTCAGCTCGGTCGTGACCTATGTAGTTAAGAGCATGTAAATATATTTAATATGATGGAAAAGACTGACTTTGCGGTAAACTATAGATTCTCGTGGTACCTCTTATCTGTACTTTTGTGATGCTTGAAAATTCTCTTGCATGCAATCAAGATAAGAATAAAACTAACCTTATATTTCATGTGCATTGTGTGGTGAGCTTTTGATCAAAGTTCAATTGTGTTACACTGTTGATCTAGAACTTGACCTGAATGTTTTTCAAGGCGAAATCCTGAGTGATGTTTGGTTTGAGAAAAGATTGCAGGCCTTTTTTGACCCGATTGTGCCTTTCAAAGCCTACCAAATTACATTAATCCCTAGTTTTTCCATTTTGAGCCTGAAACCTTTCTTTTAACAACCATATCTTAACCACTACCCTTTTAAGTGCTTACAAGCACTATCCTCTCTTGGCCCAACCTTCTTGAGTGCACCAAGAATGTGCAAATTATAAGAGAAGATCCATGTTTGAAATTTCCAAAAAACAAAGATATTGAGTCTCCCAAAATCAAGGAAGCAAAGACTCTAGAGAAAGGAAGAAAAAAAAGGGTGGAAGAAATAAAGAAAGGTAAAAAATACCTTTACCGAGTCAATGAAAAGTGGGAAGAAAAATACTCTAAAAAAAAAGGAAAATTTATTATAATAAAGAAGTGAATGAAAAAAAAGCTCCAAGGAATAAGGACTCAAAAGAAGGAAAAGAGAAGAAGAGAAAAGCTCCAAAAAAAATGAGAGCTCCAAAAAAAAAAAAGGAAGGGCGTTAAAAATGAGAATTCAAAAGAGTTTGAGAGGGCAGAGAATAATGAAGAGGATCTAACGCCAAAGGCGTACCAATCATTAAGAGCACAAATTTTGTGTGACGCTCAAGGAGGAATTCAGTCACTTTTATCCCAAATAAATATCCTACCCATCCCTAAGCCTACTTTACAAGCCAATGACAAGCCCTACATGATCTCATTCCAAATGTTCTCACATTAGTGGAGATTTACATAAGGGTCAAGCATATGGTATCACAGTTGTATGCATTGAACATTCTTGTGAGTGTGAGTGCACTTTGGAAAATGTCCTAAAATCAAATGTTTCAAATACGTGTGAAATAGGACAAGTCTTTTTCGTGAGGGCACTTGAAACATGAGGATTGATACAATTCAAAACCTTTGTTGAATCAAGATGAACGGATCGTGTTGATCCTTAAGTATATTGGAGGTACCACTTGAAGCTGTAGGAATTATCTTAAATTCAATCTTGAAAAAAAAAAAAAAAAAAGAAGGGGAATGAGAGATTTACCTGCAATCTTAACTGTTGGTACCAATTGTAGTGAAGGTTTGACTATCTTATCATATTTTTTTTATTTTTCAAAAAGAAAAGGAAAAAGTGAAAAAAAAAACTCATTCTTTAATATTTTAAAACCTTTTTAAGAATCTTTCTATTTAAAAAAAAAATTGCCTTTTGAGTTGTTCATTGTAAAATGTGTCATCGGGTTAATCTTGTATGTGTGAGAGTCCTATTTTACTGCATGAATTGTTCGTCCAAAATGTGACATGTTTTTTTTATAGGCTTTGAATATCACATGCAATATTATTTTCCTATTTCATCATATTCATATTGTACATTTTCTACTGATGATCTTCTTTCAGATTCTTTGCAGTATTCATCATCTACAAGTTTGGAACTACATTTGACCTGATTCCTGGATCAACAGGATATGTAAGCGCCACGACGGCTCGGTCATATACCCAGTGTGATTATTATTTCTCTTTACAATAAAAACTGGGACCGAATTTTTGAAAATATCTCAAAAATTCTCAATAGAGGTGTTATCGCCAACAAGTCAAGATTGAAGATCATTTTGAGATTTGCCAAAATTCTAACTGGGACAAAATTTTTGAGGAAGACCTCAAAATTCTGATAAGTACTGCGAGAAGCTTGATAGCAACTACAAAAATCATGCATTGAGAGTTAATATTCATGCATTGCAAAAGATCATGTATTGAGAGTCAATAATCATGCATAGCGGAAAATCATGCATCGCGAGTCAATATTCATGCATTGAAAAAAAAATCATGCATCGCGAGTCAATATTCATGCATTAAAAAAAAAAATCATGCATCGCGAGTCAATATTCATGCATTGCAAAAAAATAAATAAATCATGCATCGCGAGTTAATATTCATGCATTGCAAAAGATCATGCATCGCAAGTTAATATTCATGCATCACGAGTTATTATTCACGCATCGCGAGAAGATTTCATACCTCGCAGAAATTTATGCATAGCGAGAAGATTTAATACCTCGCAGAAATTTATGCATCGCAAGAAGATTTCATACCTTGCGGAATTTATGCATAGCGAGAAGATTCCATCCCTCGCAAAATTCATGCATTGCAGGAAGATATTCATGCCCCGCAGAAGATCATGCATCGAGAGTTAATATTCATGCATAGCGAAAAATCATGCATCGCGAGTCAATATTCATGCATAGCGGAAAATAATGCATCGCGGAAGATCATGCATCGCGAGTCAATATTCATGCATTGCAAAAAATATGCATCTCGAGTCAATATTCATGCATCGCAAAAAAAAAAAAAAAATCATGCATCGCGAGTCAATATTCATGCATTGCAAAAGATCATGCATCACAAGTTAATATTCATGCATCGCGAGTTATTATTCACGCATCGCGAGAAGATTTAATACCTCGCAGAAATTTATGCATCGCAAGAAGATTTCATACCTTGCGGAATTTATGCATCGCAAGAAGATTTTATACCTTGCGGAATTTATGCATCGCGAGAAGATTCCATCCCTCGCAAAATTCATACATTGTGGGAAGATATTCATGCCCCGTAGAAGATCATGCATCGAGAGTTAATATTCATGCATAGCGGAAAATCATGCATCGCGAGTCAATATTCATGCATAGTGGAAAATCATGCATCGCGGAAGATCATGCATCGCGAGTCAATATTCATGCATTGAAAAAATTCATGCATCGCGAGTCAATATTCATGCATCGAAAAAAGAAAAAAAAATCATGCATCGCGAGTCAATATTCATGCATTGCAAAAGAGCATGCATCGCAAGTTAATATTCATGCATCGCGAGTTATTATTCACGCATCGCGAGAAGATTTAATACCTCGCAGAAATTTATGCATCGCAAGAAGATTTCATACCTTGCGGAATTTATGCATCGCAAGAAGATTTTATACCTTGCGGAATTTATGCATCGCGAGAAGATTCCATCCTTCGCAAAATTCATACATTGCGGGAAGATATTCATGCCCCGTAGAAGATCATGCATTGAGAGTTAATATTCATGCATAGCGGAAAATCATGCATCGCGAGTCAATATTCATGCATAGCGGAAAATCATGCATCGCGGAAGATCATGCATCGCGAGTCAATATTCATGCATTGAAAAAATTCATGCATTGCGAGTCAATATTCATGCATCGAAAAAAGAAAAAAAATCATGCATCGCGAGTCAATATTCATGCACTGCAAAAGAGCATGCATCGCAAGTTAATATTCATGCATCGCGAGTTATTATTCACGCATCGCGAGAAGATTTAATACCTCGCAGAAATTTATGCATCGCAAGAAGATTTCATCCCTCGCAAAATTTTATGCATCGCGAGAAGATTACATCCCTCGCAAAAGTTTATACATTGCCAAGAAGATATTTGCATTTAAGACGCATCTATTCGGAGGTGAAGGATGTGCACCATATCTTTTCAACGTTCAAGTCGGTCGAAACTTGCGTTGAAAGATATTTGCATTTAAGTCGCATCTATTCGGAGGTGAAGGATGTGCACCATATCTTTTCAACGTTCAAGTTGGTGGAAACTTGCGTTGAAAGATATTTGCATTTAAGACACATCTATTCGGAGGTGAAGGATGTGCACCATATCTTTTCAACGTTCAAGTTGGTGAAAACTTGCGTTGAAAGATATTTGCATTTAAGACGCATCTATTCGGAGGTGAAGGATGTGCACCATATCTTTTCAACGTTCAAGTCGGTGGAAACTTGCGTTGAAAGATATTTGCATTTAAGACGCATCTATTCGGAGGTGAAGGATGTGCACCATATCTTTTCAACGTTCAAGTCGGTGGAAACTTGCGTTGAAAGATATTTGCATTTAAGACGCATCTATTCGGAGGTGAAGGATGTGCACCATATCTTTTCAACGTTTAAGTCGGTGAAAACTTGCGTTGAATGATATTTGCATTTAAGACGCATCTATTCGGAGGTGAAGGATGTACACCATATCTTTTCAACGTTCGAGTCGGTGGAAACTTGCGTTGAAAGATATTTACATTTAAGACACATCTATTCGGAGGTGAAGGATGTGCACCATATCTTTTCAACGTTCAAGTCGGTGGAAACTTGCATCAAAGATATTTGTATTTAAGACGCATCTATTCGGAGGTGAAGGATGTGCACCATATCTTTTCAACGTTCAAGTCGGTGGAAACTTGCGTTGAATGATATTTGCACTTAAGACGCATCTATTCGGAGGTGAAGGTTCTGCACCCTATATATTCAACGTTCAAGTCGGTGGAAACTTGCGTTGAAAGATGTTTGCATTTTGTCCTACCGATGGACATACATTCAAAATCCTACCGATGGATAATCTTTTCATTTGTCCTACCGATGGACATACATTCCAAATCCTACAGATTGATCATCATCTTCATTCGTCCTACCAAGGGACCTGTATTTATCTCCATTTATCGTATCATAAGAGATGCTACCCTTTTTCTTTTAGTTTTGTCTATAATAATGAGTTTTATCTTTGTTTTTTTTAGAACATTCTAGAGGATGCACTCTCAGAGGAGCCACATGTCCAAATTACTTCAGCAAGGACGCAACACATCATAGAACTTTTTGGAGACAAGTCTGGGATTGACTTCCACCACATTCAACCGCACTTCTCTACAAAGGTCATGTGTTCGGTCAAAATTGGGTTTGTCAATTTTCGTTGTCCACGATTTCTTTCATCAATCATACACAACGAAAGGGACAGCTGTTGACACCCAATTTTGGCCTAACATTTAAAAATTCATAATTTTTAAGTTTATTTGTTTAATAGTTTAAAAATATATTATTTTTTTTAATAATTTTTTAATAAGTTTATCGATAACTATCTTTATTTATTAGAATTTAGAATTCCTTATTAGTTAATTTTAAAAATTGCATCTTTACATTGTTAATATTCATTTTTTGATATTTTGCGCAGTTTAAGAAATTCATTCAAATACGAAGATAATTTGCATATACGGATATTTTATCAACAAATAATTTTTGGGCCACTATTTCAAGCCCATAATTTAGACTCATTTTTACTAATTCCCTATATATAGAACATTTTGCCCATTAGGTTAAGGGTGATGAATTAATTTTAGAATTTGGGGTTCAATTTTCAGATTTTACTATTCATTATCTTTCTCCGGCGAGCTTTTGCCGGAGCTCCGACCAGTCACCACCCAAAAACACCCCATTGGTCATCTTGTCTTCCTCACCACCTTCTCCATGCCACTAGTTCCAAACAAAAATCAACCAGAAACCAGACCTCCACTCTTTCTGGAACAACCAGAGACCACCAGATCCCTCACCTTTTCTTGTTTCTGCCAGAACAGCAACTCAAACAACCAGCCACTCCATTTTCTTCAACCAAACACAGACCAGAAACCAGAGCCACTACCTCTGTTTCTTCCTCCTACGATACCTAAACCTCCTGTCTCCGGTCCCTTTTTCTGTTTTCCGGCGAGGCTCAAACAACCCAGAAACGACAACCAGCAAGCACAACCTTCCTCCTTTCTCTTTGGCTCAAATTCCACCATTAATGGTGAACTCTAAACTCACAGCAAACCACCGCTCAGTGCTCTTCTTCTTTTTCCCTTGCCGCTGTTCGCACCTCTAGACCCACCCTTAAACAACCCCCGTTTTCTCCCTCACAACCGGAACCCCACCAGGGAACAAACGACCAAACGATCCCCTTTTCACGGCTAACTCCGATCAAAAACCCTGAGACAAAGCCACCATTTCCGGTCACAAAACCACCTACAAACCACCTTCGTTTTCTCTTCTTTTTTGCGAACCAGACCAGAAATGAACCACATCTGCACCAGCAAACAACAACAACCAACCTCCTTTTCAGTGAACAACCAGTCACCAAACAAAACCCCCATTCCATTTTCCCTTTACATTTTTTTTATTATTTTATTTTTCACTGCAGATGAATGAACAATTAGCTCCAAAAATCAGCGAGTTTCGAGGCTTTTCGACGGAAAACAACCAACTCCGTCAAAAATCCAGATCCAGCGTACAACAGCTCCGATGAAGCCGCCACAAATCAGACCCACATCGGAATCCGACTGACTTTGGATAGCAAGTAATTTGTTCTGTTAGCTTTATCTTTTGCTTTGTTATGTTCTTGTTTTGAATATTGTTTTATTATGTCTGAGTTGATTTGATTAGGATTTTGATATTTCCAGAGTATTTTACATTGATTGCATACAATTTTATCATTTTGGCTACGATAGTGTCTTGGTGTTCGTTCATTAGTTTGTTGTTCTATTTTGTTCAATAGGTAATTATATTTATACAATTAAAATTGTTTCTGTTGCTATATTTTAGAATATTTTAAATTGATTATGATTAGTTTATACTATTTTTTAGTTTGACTGTTATGCTATTTAGCTTATTTAATTGATTTCTGTACCATTTTTACTTTAATAGTAATATTAAAATATTAAGGCAATTTGTATGTCATTCCGTTTTCATTATAATTAAAGCTTCATTGGAATATATTTTTTTAGATAAAATTTTGTCATCTTGTGTCTTTTGTTGGTATTTTTATTTCATATTGAATAGATGTTAAAATTGGCCAATGATAAAATCTCTCCGTCGGTTTTGGAGGCCTACCCATTTTAAAAAGACGGAAGTTTAGTTAATTTCATGTTATTTGTTTTGTTAAAATTGGCCAATGAAAAATCTCTTCGTCGGGTTTAGAGGCCTTCACATTTTATAAGACGGAAATTTAATTAAGTTTATATTATTAATTTGTTAAAATGGCCAATGAAAAAATCTCTCCGTCGATTTTGGAGGCCTTACCATTTAAAAAGACGGAATTTTAGTTTAAGTTTATATACTTTACATGTTGAAGTTGGCCGATGAAGAAATTACCGTCGATTTCCAATGCCTTCCATGTTAATAAGACGGATTTTTATTTTTAAGTTATTATTTGAGTTATTCATTTATTTTTATTTATTTGGTACTAACTCTTTTACTGAGTGTCTTCACAGGTACCCGGAGGTGCTTCTCCTTGAAATTATTCGAATGTAGTTCGAATCATACTTTTATTTCATTATTTTGTATATATTGACGTTAGGCAAACTTTAGGCCGTTTCTTATATTTATTATTTTATTATTTGTACATATTGAATGTTTATTATACTTGTACATTATTTTATTTTCCACTCAATTTGAAAAAAAATGAATTCAGTCGGGACCCACACTTGTGGATTTCGAAGGGTGCCTAACCCCTTCCCTTCGAAATAATTTGAACCCCTTACCTAGAATTAAATTGGTTTCGTAGATCACTTAATGGTTTCCTAGTTTTTTCCTAAAATTAGGTGGCGACTCTTTTTAAAACTGTTCATTTTTAAAATTCACTAAAATTGAATCAATTAATAATTTTTCGAGTTGCCGCGACGTTTTGCCCTATTTGAATAGAGTGGGGATGTAAACACTCCATAGAAGATAGTTCGTCGGCTTAAGTTTAATGGAGCAGGACGAAATAAGGTGATGAAGTGAAGAGGTCGAAAGAGTGTTGGTAGAAGGGGCCATTGTGGTTTGATATCTATATATTTTTTTGTTAGATCTAATACGTTAAAAGAGCGGAAAAGCTTTATTGCTCTGATACCATGAAGAATTCTCACATATGTGAAGAATCAAGGATTGTATTGATGATTGAATAATTGAGTTACATATTCCTTATATAGGAGAAAAGTCCTATACTAGCTACACTAGGAATCCTAATACAACACAAATATAATATATACAGCTTATCCTAGTCGTACACAGTATAGACTTATACATAAATTAGGATTGAATAGTCTAGTCCTAGTGTAACTCAAACTCTAACTCGTCAGACCTGTTCACCGAACCTGTTCCTTTGACCTGTTCCATCAGCTTCCTTCAACAATGCACACTCAAAGTTGGAGGACATAGTTATCCGTTAAACCAAATTACGAATCATATTTATGTATTATGTCTTGAAATAAGAGGAGGTAACTAGGTGAAGTTTGATAATTGATTTCTATCTTAGCCCATTTAGACCCTTATCATTCTACTATCCTAAATATATTTGTTTACAATAAATTTTTAAAATATTGTAATTTAATTGTAATAAAAAATAGGATAAATTAGCTAAGTAGTCAATATTTTTAACATAATTATTAAAAATATCTATGGTTTAAAATAATTGTTAAAATTGTCAAAATATCAATATGTTAGCAAATAAAGTGTATCTTAATATAATTCATTTACCTTCATTTTATTTCTTAACTTGGTCTCATGTTTGACTTAATTTAAAAGAAGAAAACAACTTCATTTCCACTTTTCTCTCAATTTTTTTATCCACATTCTCTCCTTTCTCTCACGATTTTTACTCATATTCTCTCACCTCAATTAACTTAAACATTTCCTTGTTAAATTGAAATTCCTCCATTTTTCTAAGAAATCTCAGTAATCCTTCAAAAGATTTTCAACCTTTGAAGTATTTTATTTTTGTATTCTATTATTCTATCTTTAGTTTGAAGCTTTTAGATTTTTACGTGCGTGTGTTTTTCAATCTCCATAGTTAAGATTTCAAGTAAAGGGGAAAACATAAAAATTACAGTCCAGTGTCTGATTCAAAGAGGACTATAAGAAGTATCACATATAATCATGATCTTTTGAGAATTTTACCTCTTTGATTTATGCATTACTCAAGGATTATTCGAAAATGTAGGATGTGCGACTAAAATGACTCAAGAGAGGAGATCTAAGTTTCTTCATGATTCTACCCGCATACAAGTTCAAGATAGTAATGTCAACAGGGTATATACACTATTAATAAAAGAAAAAAATTAGGTGTAGAAGATTTCGAAAAACTTGTTGAAGATCAAGTTGAGGAAAAACAATTTTCTATTAGTTTATTTTTTATTTATAGTTCTTTTTTAGAATTTGGTTACTTCTCAATTTTTATTCAAATCAAGTTCCTTCAAATCACTATATATGCTCAGTATTTCTATTTATTAAAAATCTCATATTGCAGAGTTTATGAATCTTTTATTTGTCCCTAATTTGTATTCATCCCAAAGGTATGTCAGCTAGTTATGTATTTTATTTATAGGAATAACAACTTTCTATTAGTTTATTTCTTTTTATAGTTTTTTCTTCAAATTTTTGTGTCCTTTCTCAATTCGTATTCAAACTAGTATGTATGTTATTAATATTTGTATTCATTCAAAATCTCATGTTGCATAATTTATGAATCTTTATTTGTTCCTAATTTATATTCATCTTAAAGGTAAGCCAACTAGTTATGTATTTTATTTAAGAATGATGATTGCAACAAATATTCTCGTATTCTTTTTAATTTTGTATTTCATTCTCACTTTTCTATCATATTAATTTTATATTTTATAGACCATTATACAAAACACAATATAAAAATTAGAACGAATAATGAATACGACTTAGGAAAGGAAACAAGATTTTGAAGAGAAAAATAAATACACATTGAAAAAAATATACGAATAAATATGTTTCTTAAATAGCTACATATTTATTTGACATACATATTGGAATGAATACAAACTAATAAAGAAATACAAGTTTCATTATACAAAATACAACATGAAAATTAGAATGAATACAATTACAAATGGTTTACAGATTGGAATGAATACGATTTAAGTAAGGATACAAAATTCTGAAAAATAAAACAAATACATTGTGAGAAAAGTATGTCAAAAAACAAATAAAACTATAGGTATTCAAATTTCTAAACTAAAAAAGTTTGAAATTAATAGATAAAACTATAAAATATTATCATAAAGTTTCATAGCAATAATTAGAGAAAATTGGATATTGAATTTTTGATTCCGTGATTTTCATAACAATAATTAGTGAAAATTGGGTATTTATTTAGTAAATAAAAGAATTTAGAAACAAAAAAGATTAAGAAAATTGAATATTGATCTTTTTTAAAACAATGGTGAAAGAAGTGTTTTTTAGAACATGGTGAAAGAAGAAGAAAGACAGGAAGTTGGTGTATTTTGATAAATTGTAACTTATGAGACTTTTAAGCATTTGTTCCTTTTTTTAAAAAAACAATTCTCTCTCCTAAATTCCTCCAATGTGTTATATAAAAATTGCATTCTTTAAATAAAAACAAATAGGGATAATTTTAGAAATTTACCTCCAGGTTTCGCTCTATAACATTCACCTCCCCTGTGGTTTACAATATTACGTCTACTTTCCTTATTTCCATTTACTTGTAACCATTTTTTAAATCTATTTAAAATAAATATAAATTAATTTAGATTTGACAATTTTACCCTTCTTTATATTAATTTCTTCATATTAATATTATAAAAAAGCAACTTATTAAACAAATACTTTAAAAATAAATCAGCACAAAAACATATTTTTTTTATCCAACAATGATCAAAGTCTTCGTTCAAGCTGACCCACCATTTTCACCAAATATTAACTCTTCATCTCCATTTCATCTTTATCAATTCACGTAGATTTTTTTTCCACAATAACCTATCATTTTCCGCCAATAATTTTTCAAATAGAAGATAAAAATGAATTTCCATGAGAGAAATTCGATAAGAACGACTAGATTTTATTCTAGTTAAACATTTTCACGAGCGAAGAAGAAACATGATCGAACGAATAGAGATAAATCGTTGAAAATAAGATCTAAATTTTCACATATAAGGGTAAAATTGTCAAATCCAAATTAAGTTATATTTATTTTAAATAGTTTTAAAGAATAGTTACAAGAAAATGGAAATAAGAGAGGTCGACTAATATCGTAAAACATGAGTGTTATACAGCGAAACCTGGAGGGAGGTTTCTGAAATTATTTCAAACAAATAATAAAAACATAAATAAGATACATAACAATCTAAAATTTTGACATTTTTACTAAATATTGAAAATATTGCTAATGATTCCTCTTAAATGCTAAAATATTGACATTTTAAAAATTTTCTCAAAAAAATAAATCAATTTTATTAAAGAATCTTAGTAAGCACAATGTCTTTGTTATTTTATTCTTTTCTCCTAATCTTCTCCTAATTTTACAATCTACATTCAAATTTTAATCCCTAAAAGAATTAATGTTTATCGTAAACTAACTCAAACTCTATTTGGGTTGTTCAATGTTTCATCATCAGTGTCCTGTTTATAATACCCCTAAGATGACATATTTCACAATATATATATATATATATATATATATATATAAGCAAAAATTATCACAATTATCACTAAAATGTTAATAGGGTAAGTTTTAATTTGAGATAAGTGTCAAAAACACACCTAAACTATTCATTTTTTTAGTTTTATACCTAAACTATTGAAAGTGTGAGTTTCATACCTAAACTATCACTTTTTAGTTTAAGAAACACACCTCAGTGGTGTGTGTAATGCACTCTCTCTATTATATGAAATTTTTTTGACACATGTAATTCCACATAGATAAAATATTTTATCTGGATAAATTAAATAATAAAACATTAATATTAATTAAAAATTAAAGATTACTATCCAAATAAAAAATTAAATTATTTTTCTTATCTCACTCCACTACCTCCTCCACGTATCCCCCCCTCCCCCGCAACAACCCCATCCTTTTTTTAAAAAAAAAAATCATTTATAAAATATTTTTAAAAATGTCATATTTCATATTTCATCCTACCCCCTCCCTCCCGATAGAAATTGATATTATTTTATTTAAAAAAATCTATCCCATCCTATTAATATTTCGCTCCTAATTTTTAGTTTTTTACGTTTTTCTTATTTTGTGTTAGATATGCACGTACATATATTTTTAGAAAAAAAATTCTACTAGTGTATCGAATATAACATAAACAACTAAAAAATATAAAAAGTCTTGTGGCTGTAAGTAAAACTATTTCCAATATGTATATCTAAACACTGGATAAAAAAATTGAAAGCAGAGGGTTAAGTGGGATGGGTAGAATTATATTTTTAAGAAAATAAAATAATTATCTAAATTAGTATTTGAGAAGTGGGAGAAGATGAAGTAAAAAATGAAATACTTTTATAAAAGAATTTCAAACAAAATAAAAAACTTTAAAAATGGTGTGGGGTAAGAAAAATATTTTATATTTTATTTTATAAAGAAAATATTATTTTTTTATAATAGTTTTTTAATTTTTAATTAAACTAATACTAATAATTTATTTATATTTTGTCAAGATAGAATGTTTTGTCAATGTGGAGTGTGATGTGAAAATTATTTAAAATAAAAGAGAGAGTGTATTACACATACCATGATGAGAGTGGTATAAAAGAGAGAGGTGTGTTTCTCAAACTAAAAAATGATAGTTTAGGTATGAAACTCAAACTTTCAATAGTTAAGGTATGAAATAAAAAAAAGTATAGGTTAGATGTGTTTTGACACTTATCTCTTTTATTTTTAACTTTTGTCCACTCCACAATACAACAGTAATAAGAAATTTCAAAAAAAAGATACAAATTATAATAATTAATAATTTAAAATATTTATATATAAAAAAAGTTCAGTTGAATCTCAAAATTGTACAATTAATGTCGTTAAAGTCCCATGTGTGTCATATGTTTTGATGCTTGGCATATAGAACACTTTTTTTTTCTTACATTCAAATACTGACAAGTTAAAAATATATCCGACAAATACTTGTTGGGTAAAATGTTATATACATTTCACATGTCAAATGTTCTAAAGTATATTTTAATCATTTTAATGAATGTAATGGATACACAATCCAGTATATATGGATATAATATTTAATTTGGGTGATGCCAATTTATATTTTTTAAGATAATGATCAGATAGATTTTTGAAAGATAAAAAAGTCAATTAGTCAAAGTTGGGTACTAACTTTTAAAAGAAAAACGTAATTGTCGAGACTTTTAAATTTTCTAAGTGATCGTTGAAGTAACTAAATGACCTTTCAATTTTCAGAAGTGTTAAGAAAAAGTTCAAATATATCATTAAATTTTTAAAAAAGATTTATTTATGATATCAGTTAAAAGTTTAGCTTATTTAGTTATTACCGTTAAAGAAAAGGCTTATTCATACCATTATTTTTTAACAATGGTTTTGCAAAACCATTTTTAACACGTGACCAATTATAATTTGGCCACATCATCAATTTTTTTAATTAAAAAATCATAACTCAGAAAAAAATTGAATTAATTATTTTAATTTTTTTATTAAATAAATTGATGATGTGGCCGAGTTATAATTGGCCACGTCATCAATTTTTTAAATAAAAAAAATCAAAATTCTAAAGAAAAATTGAATTTTTATTTTATTTTTTAATTAAAAAAGTTTATGACGTGGCCGAATTATAATTGGCTACGTGTCAAAAATAATTTTGCAAAACCATTGTTAAAAAATAATGGCATGAATGAGCTTTTTCTTTGATGATAATGGCATAAATGAGCCAAACTTTTAACTGATGACATAAATGTTTATGAAAGTTTAATGACATATTTGAGTCTTTTCCGTTTATTTTTTAGAAACTCCAAAATTTCTACATACCTTCTTCGAATTGGGAACAACCTAACAAATTAAACTTTCTCGTGTAAATCTTACGAAAAATATTTCTATCACAAATATTTATATCAAATTCATTAAAGCTTGTACTTTAACAATAACTCTTATAGGAAATTTTTATAGCTTGAGAAGACGTGTCAAAAGACATTGTCCCGATGTGAGTGTATCCCAAAATTTAATAAACTCTTTTAATATAAAATTAGGAACCAAAAATTAACAAGAAGTCTTCAATATAAAACACAACACAAGAATATAGAAAAGAAAGAGATGAGATTTGCTCCAAGTGTTTTTCAGTGTTTTTCACTGTCTTGTGAGAGTAAATCAAAAGAGGCTTATATTGACAATCAAAATGGACCAAACCAAATGCTCTAATGTTCAACAAAAGAATCAAACATCTCAAAATTAAAGAGCAATAAAGTCTCTGTGATTAGTGAATGATTCACTTAGGGCCTGTTTGAAAGGACAGCCTGGTAATTAAATTTGGTGTAAATATTGAATGTAATTATATTGACTATCCTGTTTGGTTGGACATGTAATTATTTGATTAACAGGTAATTGGTGTAATTGACAGAGGCTAATTACACTCTCTAATTCACAACCACAGACTGTGAATTGTTGATAATTACATGATGTAATTACAAGTTGATTACTTTATAGTTTCTTTTTTTTAAAAAAAAATTCTATTTTTAATTTTAGTTTTTTTACTTTTATTAGTTAAATTCTTTTTTTATTATTCTAAAAGTTTATTTTTTATTTTTTTATTATTATATTATATTTTCTACTCGTTCTCAACCTTACTTCATGTGACTTTGTGTATTTTTTTTGTATTATCTATTTTTTTAATGTCATGCTTATTTTCTCATTAGCATAATTCTATTAGTATTCTAATTTTTAAATTAAATTAGAATTTATTGTTAAGTAATGTTATAGACTTACGTTTTTAAAAATAAAAATAAATTATTTTTATGTATGTTATGTTGAGTATTATGTTAAATTTTTTATTTTGAATTTATAATATGTTATATTTTCAGTTTCACTTGTTTTAGTAATATTGAATTCACATTGCAAGTCATTTTTTAATTAAACCTGATAGGTTATCTTTTTGTCAAATATTTTAATAATTTATGACATTATATTTATATATATTAATCTTTTTTTAATCAAAAATGCATTTCACGATATCAGTAGAAACTTCATACTTTTAGTTTTTATGATCAATTCAATTGAAATATATTAATTTGAAAAAACAATCAATTATTTTTTCATAATATTAGTCAAGAACACGTGCTTATTAATTAATCTATTTTTAGAAAATAATATACATCTTAAATATTTAATTTGATATCGTTTATATAGTTTCTTATTTGTCTAGTATAAATTTTAAATAATTTATTTTTATTTTTTAAAATTTAATATAATATTATGATTGTTATCGTGCACCCAAATCAAATATGTGCAATTACACGATGACATCCAAACATGACATATATGATTATCGTGTAATTACATTATGACAACCAAACATGTCAAAGTAATTACTAAACTATATAATTACTATCCTGATAATTACACTAATTTTAATTACATCTGACTTTTCAAAAAATCCTTAGAGAAATGTCAATAAAGGGCTAATAATTAGGGGTTAATGACAATAAAGATTATGATTCGATTTGTCAGATACAAATGTTAGATTTAAAGGATAATTAATAGCCACTTAATGCTATTAAATAAGAGATAAAAACAATAATATGTATACTATATTAGAATCATTTTTCAAACACTACCAAGTTATGGAAAATCAGTAAATAATGATTTAAAGTCATATTTTCGTTAAATATTTGTACACATTAATATGAAGTACATGTGCAATGCTTACTCTTAAAGCTAATATAATACTCTCTTCGTCCATAATTATTTGACACATATACTAAAAATAGATATAATATTAATTGTTAATTTAAACAATTAAAAAATAATTAGAGTTATTTTTTAATTCTATCCTTATTAATTACTTCATTTTGTTCAATTGAAAAGTTATGTATACTTTTGATATTCTTGGTAAAGCAGAGTTATTTTAATCAAGTTACACCTTGTATTAAATTTTCTTGAGGGAGTGCATGACCTTATCTAACAAATAATTGTGAACGGAGAGAGTAATAAGTTTAGACAGAAAGAAAAATAGAGATAAGTGTCAAAAATATACCTAAACTATACCTTTTTTTTTTAGTTTCATACCTAAACTATTGAAAGTTTGAGTTTCATACCTAAACTATCACTCTTTAGTTTGAGAAACACATCTCTCTCTTATACCACTCTCATCATAGTATGTGTGATACACTCTCTTTTATTTTAAAGAATTGCCACATCGCACTCCACATTTAATCTTGACAAAAAACAAATAAATTATTAGTATTATTTAAATTAAAAATTAAAAAACTATTATAAAAAATAATATTTTCTTTACAAAATAAAATGTAAAATATTTTTCTTATCCCACGCCATCACTTCCTTTCACCCCCCCCAAAACTCCCCCCCCCCCCCATCATTTTTTTAAGGTTTTTTATTTTGTTTAAATTTCTTTTATAAAAGTATTTCAGTTTTTTACTTCATCTCCTCGCCCTCCTCAAATACTAATTTAGATATTTTTTTTTTTTTAAAAAGATAATTCTACCCATCTCACTTAACTCTCTACTTTCAATTTTTTTCAGTGTTTAGATATACATGTCGAAAATACTTTACTTGCCGCCACAAGACTTTTAATTTTTTATAGTTATTATGTTATATTCGGTACACTAGTGAATTTTTTTTCTAAAAATGTATGTACGTGTATATCTAACACAAAATGAGAAAAACATAAAATAAAATAAAATTAGAAGTGGAGGATTAAATAGGATGGGGTAGATTTTTATTTTTTGAAAATAAAATAATATCAATTTTTATGTGGGGGGGGGATGAATGGGTGGTTTTTTTTTTTTTTTTGGAGGGGGGGGGGGGAGGATGAAGTATGAAATTTTAAAAAATATTTTATAAAAAAAGGATGGAGGTTGTGGGAGGGGGGAGGGGGGGAGGGGGGAGAGGGGAGCGGAGGAGGTGGTGGAGTGGGGTAAGAAAAATAATTTAATTTTTTATATGGATAGTAAAATTTTAATCTTTAATTTTTAATTAATATTAATATTTTATTATTTAATTTTTATCAAGATAAAATATTTTATCTATATGGAATGTCATGTGTCAATGTTTTTTCAAATAAAAGAGAGTGCATTACACACACCACTGATATGTGTTTCTCAAACTAAAAAGTGATAGTTTAGGTATGAAACTCACACTCTCAATAGTTTAGGTATACAACTTTAAAAAAGTAAATAGTTTAGATGTATTTTTGACACTTATCTCAAAAAAATATAATCAAATTTCAAATATTTCATAAAATTTAAAAGTAACTTGCATCTTTAGTTATTATTTTTAAGTCAAAATCAGTATCAAAGCTTTGACATCATTTATTATTTATAAATAAAATTTAGTATAATACACTGAATTATATAAAATTAAAGATGAATTGATCAACATACTTTAATTTCATTGTTTTATTGAGATTAAGACTGACAAGCCTCGTAGTTTTTCTGAAAAAAAGAAGAGAAGAAGGAGAAAATGTGGCTGTCTGTTCTCTTTTTGAGTCGGGGATATTTGTGACTTTTCACTGCACCTATTAATATAGGTATTGCATCCAGAAAGGCCACGTAACATGCCTCTTTTCTATTCACTTCTCATTTTGTATACATCATTTATTAATATTATCAACTGCAAACTCTTGATGAAATTATCACAATTAATAAAGACACACGAAAGTGTCATTCAATGAGATTTTTTTTTGAAGTACTAAATTTTTTTTTGTTTAAGCATTAATTACTTAACGATAATAGTAACTAAATAGTACATTATTAGAGGTAATTAATATTCTATAAATATTTTTAAAGTCTATAAATATTATTTAATTCAATGACAATTAACTAATTTAGTAATAACTACTCTCTATATTTATTGTCTTTAAAGTTAATTTTTCTCCGTTGAAACGGAAAGTTGATTTTTCATCTTTGAAAAAATTGTGCTAGAACAAGCACGGGCTAATTTCTTATCTAGTAGGTGAGAGAGCTGAGGCAGGGCGTGTGTTGGTCATGGAAGACATAGGTAGAAGTAGGGTTGCGTTTTCTGTTCGGTTTGATTTTGAAGTTTATTGATTTGGCTTATTATTTATTTGTTTGTAGAGATGCTAAATCGTTATAGGACCATTAAGATATTGACTTATCAGTTATTGATTTATCGGGTTTTTATCGTTATTAATTCGATTATCGGTTTAATCGTTAAGATTTGACCAAAAAAATATTGAAAATCACTTAGAAATAAGGCGACAAACCAAATAAACCATGCATATGAGTTCACAAGTTACATCATGCTAAAAAAATACTTTTACGTTGTACAATAACCAAATGTTTGAGGCACTCATAAATAAAAGTACGAAACCAAATTCTAAGCCAAGGGCTTTATATACAAAATGATATAAATATAATTATTTAATTTACTATCGGATTATCGGTTAACCCGTTAAGGAAAAATCTCAAACCGTTAAAAACCGATAATTCGATAATAAAAAAATATTGAAAGTGTCAAAACCACTAAATCAATAATCCAATACTAATAAATAATATTTTTTTTGAATTTAAATTATCTATTTCGATTCAATTTTGAACCGCCTTATGGGAAGCGTGGGTTTGGCGTATATGTTTTGGAACGTGGTTGCTCGTGTGACTCTTATGTGGCAGAAGGGTGTAAGAGTGGGCTGTGGAAATAGGCTTCTTCTTGTGCCATTTAATTGAGTGAATTTTAGTTGGACTGAAAATTTTGTTTTGTTTTGTTTTCTTCATAAATTTGGGCTTCTAATTTAATAATTAATGCAATCTTATAAGATAACAATTTATAAAATGAAAATATCAATATTACAACTTTATATTTAAACAAAAAACATAGATACAAAATATATGTATTTATAGTTAATTAAATTAGCACAAAACTTTTTAATAAAGTGATGATAAATTCACTATTTCAGAAAAAAGATATAAAAACAAAAACACAAAATTTAAAAATACCATTTTATTATGCTATTGATTTAGAAACTAAAAAATAATGATTTTTTTTTAAAAAAAGATG
Source organism: Solanum sitiens (assembly GCA_016801875.1). Lineage (NCBI taxonomy): Eukaryota > Viridiplantae > Streptophyta > Magnoliopsida > Solanales > Solanaceae > Solanum > Solanum sitiens. The sequence continues at coordinate 575,757 of JABWTJ010000165.1, forward strand.
AAAATTGAATGGCAACGCTACTTACTTATAACAATATTTAATATTTTGAAATGCTTATATATTTTAGTTATATTTTCAAGTCAAAATTAGTGTTATATCCCATTTTTAACTCGAGGTCTAAACGGTGTTCAACATATTAGTGATTTCTAAACAATTAACTTAAGAAATCGCTACCTAATATTTTTAAAGGTTAATGTAATGAACTCAATTTGAATGTAACAGTAATCAACTTCTCAACTATTATAAGAAGACTAGAGTTCAATTACAAATTCAGAAACTAAATGCAACAAATCAATTAGCAACAACCCAGAAAAAAAATATAGAAATATTGAACGTAAGAACTAGAGATCAATAGATGTGAGAAGGGAGATGAGAAGCTTAGAATCCAGAAAGAGATGAGAGTAAGAGACAATGCAACTTCTTTCACAATATGCATAAACCCTTATTTCCAATTTATTTGCCATTTTAACCAAATGTTAATTGGGCCGGGATCCCAAATAAAACACTCCAACAATTTACTCGGCCTAATAATCCCAACTAAATATGTCTCCACCAATTCTAGTCCAGAGGCCCTTACATATCCAACTCGATCCACAACAATACTCCCGCCCTCAATGAGAGCCTTGTCCTCAAGGTTCAAGTAGAACAATGTCAACAATAACAGAATGACACTCTCCTAAGGTGAAACATACTTCTTCCCATCAATTCCATTAAAGGTTACTGTGATAACAATTACATAACTAAGAGGCAACCACATATGCTTTGTTTTGTTTTCCAAATGATAGAGTTGACTGGAGAGCATTGTTAGTTGTTTGGTCCAACTCCTTAAAGAATGCAGTACCATAAAAGTATTGTGCAAATTCCCCATGTGGCAGATTCTTAGAGTAGTTGAAAATACTAGATTGGCTGATGATATGTCCTCATGAACAAGTAGAAGAGTAGTGTACCAAGGAATAAACAAAGAACAAGTTCCAGCCATCGAAACAACAATCAAAGGGACAATTATTTTCGCATCCATTGATTTTCGTGTTGGCAGGTCATTGCGTGCTCCAATAACCATTCCAATGGTTAACACCACAACAACTTGAATGGAATATGTAGCACACTTTTGCTCTTCCAAACCTATTGAGAAGCCTAGCTGAGTTAAAACAAGAAAAGCCGATCTAGAAACAAGAGGCTTGGTAATGTCCAGTCCTTCAGATTTGCAACAATGGAAGTAAGCCAAGATTAACATAATCCCAGCTGACCAAAAACTACAGAGATATTTGGCAAGAGGGGCGACGCCAAAATTATCATTCCAAAGTAGAGGCGTGCCAAGACTTGCTATAACATAAACCTTGAGCAAATACGTCTCTAAAATACGCATGTCCATGTATCGAGCCTTATTTTCAGCATGCCATGCCAAAAGGAAAACAAGAACATTTCTTCTCCACGTCAATCCAGTCACCTTTGATGTGATTGTTGTCAGGTAGAAGGAAAGGCTCCTTTCAACAATATAAAAGTGAGTATAATTTGATGAAAGAGAAACTGCTAGTGCTGAATTGGACTGCAAAATGGAGGAATTCACATACCAAGATTGTCAGGGATCCCACACTCTAGTCATAGAGTTCGAATAAGAAATTAAGCAATACCTATTTGACCCCCAATTTTAGCCCTCCAATAGATAAATTAATTATCGAGCTTCTTAAATTTCAAATGATTTAAAATAATTAGTTTTATAAGAATTTCAAAATAAAAATAAAATAATAAATATAGTTTGCAAGTTATTTTAAATAATTTCGTCGCTTTTTCATAATTTTAAATAATATATATGTTCTATATAATTATATATAATTACTATATTTTATGAATATTCAGAAACCATCTCAAAAGATTTTACTTTTTAGTTGAAGATTTTATTAAATTAGTTTATTTTAAGTTGACATATATTTTTTTGTTATTAATTTATAATCAAGTTAATTATTTTATGTCGTTAAAATTAACAAGTTCGTTAATTAATTTATGAAAATTTATTTTAACCTTAACCCATTAAAAAACCAAAAATGGGCCTATTCCCACGAGCCAACACCTCCAATTCCATCAGCCCATACATTCTCCAAACAAAAACCCTTCAATACAAAATCTAAGCCCAATAACAATATAATTTCAATCAGCCCACTTACCCAGCAGCCCAACCCCCTTAAATTCGATAATTCCCAGCCCAACCCAATACAACAACAAAACATAATAACATCAGCAAAATAGACCCGGTCCCTGTACCTAACGTCTTCTTCCCCAAAAACAACGTGTGATCCTAAAAACCCAGAAAAGCTATGGCGCCAACACATGTCGCCGTCCTCCTTTTTCTCTGAAACGCCCATACTTGTCCCATCCCCTCGTCCCCTTTTTCTCTTTTTTCGCGGAGCTTCAGAGAAACAACAACTCTTTACTGTTGATCTCGAAAAGGAGCAAAGGAAAATTCAAATATCAGATTCAAAATTCAAACGGTTTTCCCCCAAAACCTACCCAAAATTCCTCTATATAAACCTCCATCTTCTTTAGTGTTAGGAGAGAGAGAGAAACGGTGGAGAGGGAAAACAAAGGGGGATAAAAAGATTCAGATTTTGAGGTCATAAACAAAAAATAGTTTACAAAAAGTTTTTTTTTTTTTTAGTTGGAGTTCTCTTGGCAATAGGTTTCATTTAAAATTTTCTATTCAAACTCTTTGTTTCTAAGTTTCGGGGGCCGCTTAGATTTTCTTGGTTTGCTGTTCCTGTTTTGATTTTGTGGTAGAAGAATCGTTGTATTCTCAAGCTCGTCGTCCCAGAACGCTGCTCCAAGGAAGGTAACTCCCTCTCTTCTCCTATCTCATATTGGTTGCTTTTACACTCAATGAATTAATTGTGTATTTGTTCTGTTTGAATTCGGGTTAATTTGGTCATATGTGAAATAAGACAGAAATGGCAATAAACATGTTTTCCATGCATTTTCTTATATGTATTGTTGATGACTTTGCTTTATTACTGCTATATATATAATTATTCATTGTCTTTTGTATCATATGCATGTTATTTCATATTCATGAAGGTATTCTATTCATCTTATATGTTGGGATCTATCGGGAAAGAGTCCTAACTTACATTTTGGTTTAAATTTCCTAGGCATGTTGTTTCCTTTAAAGTTATGTTCTCCATTCAAATTTATACATTTCGTGTCATAGTCTCTGCATAATTTCTTTTCTCATTCACTAATTATTACGGGATTTTCAATTGATAAGCTCTTTGCTACATTCTCATCTAGCTTCAACTTGGGATTTACTCCTTGTATGGTTCTTTTTTTTTTTACGGTTTGCTTACGTCTTCATGTCTTCTTTATGACTAAAGTTGGGAAGAATCAATAATGATTTAGCAGGATGAAAATTACGTTCACTGTTTGTTCATTGAAGTGTGAATATGAATATTTAGCATTTGTTCTTTTCTGATTTTTTTTTGGTCATGTTTCTTTAAAATGCCCAAAACTTTCAGTGTATTTAGTTCATCTTCCTTGTTGTTTTAACTCCCTAAGAGGCTTGTAATTATTGGCAATGTCGTCACCCCTTAAGGTTTGTGATTAAGCAATCTGTTTCCTTTCCTCTTCTTCTTTGTTTGTTAAGAGTTGTCATTTGGAGGTTAAATTTAGTTAATATTGATGGCTGGTTGTTATTACCTAATATTCGTCGGTACTTATATGTGTTTTATGGGCAGTGTTTCTTCATGTCCAAATTATTGGGTTCTAGTCGTGATAAGTATTAAATAACATTTATTTGTCTCGTCTTTGTGATGTTATGGAGTCTGGACAATAGCATAAAGATGTGCATCTTTATTTTCCTACATTACATCATATGAGTTGTTACTTATAAGTTGCTTATTCTTGTTGCATGTGAACTCGTGGTGAGTCCATTATAGACTTTTCCTTCCTCCTTGCATCTCGAGTTGGGTTGTAACCCAAAACTCCTCCTTTTATCGAATCGATCGTCATCATGATTGAATTTCAGAAGCTGAAATATAGTCTCAGAAAGCTAAAAAAGGGGCTGATATGCAACATGTATACATTTGATATACAGTGATATACAAGGAAAAATGCGGGAAAACAGGTCAAAAAAGCAGATACGCATGTCAAATGATGAAATACAGGTTGAAAACAGAAAACCCCAGTCTCGAAAAATCCTAAACGAGCTATATATACAATAGTATTTTCAAGAAAAAAAGGGGTTGAAGTACAAACACAATTACAGCAGGCCCAAGAAGGGGCCAAATTCAATATCTCCTTTACCCTTAACTTATTTAATTGCGTGATTATTTATTGTTGATTGTATTAACTCTAACTCTTTATTTTTTTAGTCATAATTAATTATTCTCCAAAAGACGAACCATATTCTTTATCTCAGTTTATTTTAATAAAATTTATTTTTATCATCAACTCTTATAAGTGGTTGAATATATTTAGTCAAAACATATTTTATTTTATTCTCCAATTAATTCAAAATAGCTTTTACGTCTTAATTAATCAATTTAGTTCAATTGTTATAATAAATAATTCCAAAAAAAAAAAAAGAAATTTGAATTAGTCTAGTTTTGACGAAAGTCAATTACATGTAATTTAATTTAAATATTTCAATTAATATCCTCTTTTCTTGAAAAAATTAAAAATATTCTTTGTTTAACTATTTTCTCAAGTTATTGTAAATTAATATCATTATTCATATATTATATCATTTTCTTGAGAAAAAAAAGGTCAAAAAATGTTTAACCTAAGTCATAGGATAACAGCGTGTTAGCAGACGTTTCAAATGCCTTAAAACCTTCTTGAAGCGTAAATAAAAACCTCTTACACATTTTTTCTAAATTTATTAAGATTTAATCTGTTAAAATCTTTTTAAATGAATTTTTCTTAATTTCTTTAAAAAATTAAGTGGCGACTCTTTTCTAAGTATTTTTCTTAAATTGTTTTATACTTAGAACATTTCTAAAAGTTATTTTTTCTAAAGATAGATAAATTACGGCATAACAACCAGAATCACCCTGCAATTGTAATTCCTTCACGTTAACTGTGTAAAAGATGTTATCAGTATGACAACGTTGAATCGTTCGAGAAGTATGGTGATAAAGTGAAGCAAGTTGTCGGTCAGTTCTCTGCGTTGCAAGTTCTTCATCAAGATATAAATGTTGGCGAAATACGTCCACTGCCTTACCAGGTAACTTAGCAACTATATCATAAGCAAGATAAGGACCTGGACCAAAGATGAGGTACGACAAAGTTGGCTTTTCAACTTTCACATGCCTTCAAGAGAGTGAATACACTCTCTGTGCCATGTCATGCTATGTCAGCACTTAAGGGTGCATTAATACCACTTTAAAATAGTTCAAGGGGGTAATAGGACTTCGAGAAAATATAAGTGTATAGTTAAGAATTCGATTATAGGTTGAAGGTGTATTTGACCATTTTCTCTTAACTAAATAAGTACGAAGTTTTAAATAAAATGACGATAAATCTATTATTTAAGAAAGATATAAAAACTAAAAGATATAACTTGAGTAGATCATTTTGATACACTATTAATTTCGAAGTTCAAAATTAATGAATTAAAAAAAAGAAGGGTCAAAATTGAGTGTGTTAACAATAGGTATCAGAGCTTAGAATGGCTAACGCTCTGATACCACTTTTATTTATAAATAAAATTAAATATAGTATATTGAATCTTTATGTAAAATAAAATTTGATATATAAAAGATAATGTGATACTTCTCTTTGACTATATTTATTGACACCCAATTTTGACCTAAAATTTTTAAAATTCATAACTTTTAAGTTTTATTTATTTAATAGTTTAAAAGATTTTTTTTATAATTTTAAATAAGTTTATCGATAATTATCTTTATTTATCAAAATTCAAAAAATTTTATCAGTTAATTTTAAAATTGCATTATATGTCATTAGTTATGTTTATTATATTTTTTAAAGATTCATTTTATTTGTTACATTTGTTAGTATTCATTTTGATATTTTGCATTGTCTAGAAATTCATTCAAATACGAATATAATTTGCATACACAAATTGAAAGATGATTTTGGATCACAATCTCAAGCCCACAATTTAGGCCGATTGTATAATTATTTTCCTATTTAAGTTTAGATTAGATCAAAAATGAAGGGAGAGATGGATATATTGGATAAATTAGTAAACTAGTCAATAATCCTAACATATATATTAAAAACATCTATAGTTTATAAATATTAGTAAAAATATCAAAATGTCAATATTTTAGAAAATATTGTGTATCCTAATTTAGTTCCTATGATACTTCACTTTAATTATACGTTTTCCAACTCATTCTCTCTCATATGTCTTCAAGAAAAAATATTTTCTCTCTCACTGATTTTCCTTTTTCAATTCTTCTTCATCTTTCAATGTCTGCTTCTCTCTCTTCTATTCTTTTCTTTTTTTTGGTCTTTAGAAATAAGAAAATATGTCTGTAAATATATTCACAAAAATTTCTTGGATTAAGGTATGCATCTTTATTCGGTTTTTAGATTTGTTTACTGATTTAATACTTTTTTAAAGTTTTTCAAATTTTGTTTAACCAATGTTGAAACCGAATTTTGATCCTCCCTAATATAAATTAATCATATCGAGCTTCCTAAATTCCAAACGATTTAAAATAATTAGTTTTAAAAAATTTCAAGAAAAACATAAAATTATATATATATATATATATATATATATATATATATATATATATATATATATATATATATATATATATAAATAGACAATGGATCTGAAGCAAGTCTAGCAAAATCTTTTTTAATAATAGATTGGGACATAAATAAATCTAATATCTCTATGATAGGAATCACAGGAGATAAAGAAAAACTTTCAAAATCTAAAGAAAAGGTAGAAATAATTTAGGATCAAAAATTGTTTCTATAAATAAATTATTTGCTTATGATAAACTGGAAACAGATTTATTATTAGGAAATGATTTTATACAACAATTTCAAAATTATCAACAAACCTTATATATGATAAATCTAAAAACTCCTTGTGGACATTACATCAAAATCCCAAGAATACAAAATCCGTATAATCTTAAAAAAGATAATGGAAATTTTAAACGAAAATATTTACAAAATCTAAGAAAAATTACTTGTAAATGTCTTAATCTAGAAAAGATTAAAGAAAATTTACAGAAGTCATATGGAGAAAATCCATTAGAAAAATGGGAACAATATCATGAAAGAGAACTTTGACTCTAAAAGATCCTAGTATAATCATTAGAGTAAGACCCATGTTCTACAATGAAGAAGACAAAATGGAATTCAAAATTCAAATTAAAGAATTACTCAATCTAAAACTAATAAGAATGAGTAAAAGTCCTCATAGTAGTCCAGCATTTATGGTAAGAAATAATGCTGAAATTAAAAGAGGAAAAGCTCGCATGGTAATAAACTATAAAGAGCTAAATAAAAACTGTATATTTGATGTATATTTTATCCCAAATAAAAATAATCTGATTAATCTTGCAAAAGGAAAAAATTATTTTTCAAAATTCGACTGTAAAAGTGGATTTTGGCAAATAAAATTAGCAGAAAAATCAGTACATTTAACTGCTTTTAGTACTCCTAATGGACATTATGAGTGGTTAGTAATGCCTTTTGGGTTAAAAAATGCACCACAAATTTTTCAAAGAAAAATGAATAAAATATTCTCGGAAAAGAATTTTTTAATAGTCTATATAGATGACATCCTAATATGTTCAAAGACATATGAAGAACATTTAAAACATCTGAAGGAATTTTCAGAAATCTGTTTAAAAAATGGAATTATTTTAAGTCAGAAAAAAGCTGACATAAACAAAAATGAAATAGAATTCTTAGGAATGATTATTTCAAAAAATGGAATTGATTTCCAATCTCACAGTTCTAAAAAAATAATAGAATTTCCTGACAAATTGGCTACAAAACAAGAAATTCAAAGATTTCTAGGATGCTTGAATTATGCAGGAGAATTTATTCAAGATTTAGCAAAGAAACGAATATTCTACAAAAATTAATAAGAAAATCCAATAGACTAGGATGGACAGAAGAACACACAAAGTGTATCAAAAGTCTAAAAGAGGAATGTGCTAAGTTACCAAAACTCAGATTACCAGAAGATAATGATAATCTAGTTTTACAAACTGATGCATCTGATTATCATTGGGGAGCATTATTGCAAACCGATTTAAATAAAATTTGCAGGTACACAAGTGGTACTTTTAACGATGCAGAAACAAGATATTCCACTAATGAAAAGGAATTATTAGCAATTGTTAGAGGAATCAGAAAATTTTCTCCTTTTCTTTTACCATAACAATTTATTATTAGAACTGATAATACGCAAGTTGCAGGGCTAATATATAATAAGCACCTTCCGAACCGCAATACAGAAGATTGCACAGATGGCAGGTGTTATTATCGTTTTATACATTTTCAATAGAATACATTAAAGGAAATGATAATTTTCTTGCAGACTTCATCTCCAGAAACGTTCAATATGGACAATCAGACAAAAATCCTGGTAAACAGGATATATGAAAAAATGAAGACAGTGGATGAGTCCATTGATGAAAAAAGTCAAAAGCTTTTCAAAATAAGAGACGAATTATCAAAGTTGTCTGAACAATCTCGGATGTTACAATCTGAATTAAATCAGCTTAGTACTACTCAAGCTGAAAACATGAGAGAATTCTTAATCCTATGTGAATATCTGGACACACGTCCTTCACAGAATTCAAATCTGAAAGGGAATATTAATCCCATAAAAGTGGCAGGAGATGTCCCACTAGCACCTAGTGCCAAAAACATCTCGATGGTAAGCACAGATATGCCAATTTCTGCATCAAAAGATGAAGAAAAAAGCCGAGCAAATGAAGCAACATGCTCATCTTCAGCCAAAGCTGAAAAAATTATATCTGGGAAATCAAAAATTAAAACTAACCAAGTTTCGTCAGGAACAAAAGTATTTTCTTCTTTTCAGGTTGGAAAGCAACACCCGAAGTAAGAAGAGTATCTTGCTTTTACCAGATACATCTATAATCTCCCAGAAGAAAGTGGAGACACTTACGGTGTTTTGGGAACAACAAGTTTGTTTCCTAGAATATCAATATTTCCTAACGGAATATCGAGTTTTACAGCTCAATTATTCGAATTTGAATATTTAGATCGTGTCTATACAAAACCGGATCTAAAAGAACTGTCCCAACTACCTTCAAAATTGTTCGAGGCAATTAAAAATTTTGCTCAGGGCAATGGAGTTTACTGCAGGTTCTATAGCATATCAATGGAATGTTAGGATTTGCAAGCATATTATCCTACACTCAACTACATTTCAATTGAAAAAATTAAGGAATTCAATGTTAAGGCCACCGGAGTTGATAAAAAACTTCCTCACCTTAATAAAAAATGGATTCAAACTAGAAGAGCATTAGGAATAAAAGCCTTATATGCTATTCTAAATAGATTTTACAAAGAAGATTGTAGAGTCATCGATCAAGATAGTGATTGAGTCTTGATTACTAAAGGAAAAACTAAGTCCAAAGAACTTAAAGAAAGAATACTGGACATAGAACTTCACAGGCTAGGAGCCACTGAAGAAACATGGAGATTAGCATGCAAAATGCTAGATCATAATCATGCCTGATGTAGCATAAAGATGAAGACAAAGAAGATGACGTAAGCACTTACGATAGAAAGCAATAAAGAAAAGAAATTCTTTTCTTTTCTCGCAAAAAGAAGGGTCATATCATGTCGGCCAATTATTCAAAAGAAGACAATGGAGCGTCCATTATTTTATCACGAAGAAATCTTTAAAGCAAAGGACTGAAAAGATAAGTATGATTTATTTTAGGGATGTTCCTGAAATAATTTTCTTTTGTAATAAGTCCCTCCTTATATCTATAAAAGGAGAGGAAATTGATACGAGGAAGGCAGACTACATTTTCTGAGAAAAAACACATCTTAGAGAAATGCTAGGTACCTTTGAGAAGTATGAGTTTTAGTGAGTAGTAACTTCTCCCGTCAGGGAAAAGTAATTTCAGTAATGTTGTGAGTATTGTATAAGTATATTATAGTGTGTATGTAAAATTAAAGATATGAAATAAAAAGTGTTCAGGGAGGAACAGTAACAGAGTAGCCAAAGACTGAGGTCGTTAGGGTGAAACACTGTTCATGGCCTAAAGGGAGAACTACTGCGGTAGTGATAAAGACTGTTCATCGACTAAAGAGAAGAAAGGTATACACGCAAACTTTTTATTAAATATTATTTATTTTACAAATATACTATATGTACTTATACTTAACTTAAACATTAAGAAAAATTACTTAGTACCTATAGGGAATCAATAAAAAGCTTGAATATCTCATGTTAATATCTGCTATTAGCATATTATGCTATTTGCATAATACATGCATATCTTAGCATAAAAAATGAAATTTATACAAAAATCATTGCATAGCATATGAAAAAGAGCTTGGAAGCATAAAAGGGCTTTATTTCATATGGATAAAGCAATTTTTGAAATGGAACAAGTATATAGGCATACTGGTCATCAATATGATGCATTAATAATTTCTATACATGAAATGAAATTGTATAAAATACAAGAATACTTTGAGTATAAAAATGCTTTAGCAATTTTAAAAAACTATATAGTTTTTACTGCTTAAAAACAACATTCAATTTTACGCTACCCTGTTTAAATTAAACAGCTATAAAATAATGAAGTATATAGGCATACTGGTCATCAATATGATGCATTAATAATTTCTATACATGAAATGAAATTGTATAGAATACAAGAATACTTTGAGTATAAAAATGCTTTAGCAATTTTAAAAAACTATGTAGTTTTTACTGCTTAAAAACAACATTCAATTTTACGCTACCCTGTTTAAATTAAACAGCTATAAAATAATGGTATCAGAGCCAAGTAACTAAACTAAACTATGGACACAGATTTTATAGTAATAAAACCTTTTTGGTATATAGAAATTGATACTCTTGTATCAATCTTACAAGCAATAAAAGAATTAGATGAAAATTTAAAAAAGAAAGATTGTTAAGATAATTACTTTAAAAAATAAAAGAGACGAAGAAAGATATAACATTATAAATTATAATTTCTTTGACACCTCTGATTATTATTTTTCAGAATAATGAGCATAAAAGAAATTTCAGAATTACTAAAAGATATCATAGAGAGTAATAAACAATTAACCTTACGGTTAAAAATGATAGAAATAGAAATAAAATATATTAAAGAAAATATTCCAGGAAGAATAACAAATATAATAGAAAAAACAGAAAAATTTGACAAAAAAGTAAGTCAAAAATATATTAAAGAGTTATTAAACAAAAAATCAGCAAGTGGAAACACTTATCAAAAAGGAAGCATGGATGAAATTTTAATCCAAAAATTTCTTGAAAAGCAAAAAGAAAAAGATTTATATGAATTAGAAAATGATTTGGAAACAAATCCAAAAGATAATTCTGTAGTGAAAATTAATTCTGAATCAAAAAAAGAAGATAATAATGAATGAACTTGATGAGCTGGTTTATTCAATGGAAGATCTAAGTCTTTCAGAAGAATTAAATGTATTCATGAATAAAGGAGAAACAGGAGGACCCCAAGGTAAATTTGAAGCATCAACATCAATGAAAGAAGATTGGCAAGAGCCAGAAAATGATGATATTAATTTTGTAAATAAAGCAAAAAGGAATAATGATTTTACAAAGAACTATCATAATAGTGATAAGTCAAGATTTATGTCGAATAGATTCCCAACGGGGGATATCGGAGTTCAATTTCTTGATCCTGAATGCAAAAGAGATCCAGAAGATAGCTTAGACCTTTGGTCTCAAAATATGCTTCTATACTTCCTATTAGGAAAAGGAAATTATACAGATGAAGAAAAATATATCATTATGATAAACACTTTTATTGGAAAAGTAAATGACTGGTTTTCAGGATTAACTGAAGATGCAGAAAATATAATCAAAAATGATACCTTAGAAGGATTAAAAAATTCTCTACAAGAAGGTATAACAAATCTAAAGCAATACATTGCAAATGAATTCTTTGGAGGACAAGGAAATATAAAAGAAAATAAAGAAGTGATAAGGACTATTGCTAAAGAGAAATTAGAAAAATTACAAATTTGTAAAATGAGTTATATTCTGGGCTAAATACTTTAGAGAAGAATACGAAAAAGAAAATAAAAAGGGAGATACTCTTGGACAAAGGATAAATTTCCTAAGAAATAGACTTGGTCAACTTTGTATGTCCCATAACATACAAAGAAAAGCTAAAAGAATAAATACACAAATTTATTGTAAAGATACCAACGCATCTACTCAATGGGGATGTGATGATAGACCTTACAAAAAAAGAAAACAAATCAAAAAGGGGTTAATAAAAAGAAAAAATTTCTCTAAACAGAAATATATACCAAAGAAAAAATATTATAAAAAGAAAAGAGAATTTTCAAAAACAAAAGATAAATGCAAATGCTATAATTGTGGAGAAGAAGGTCATAAAAGTTACGAATGTAACAAGAAAAGAGTAAAAATCTCAAAGATAGATAGAATAGAAATTGATTCAGATCTCGAATCAATAAAATCTATAGAAAGTAATGATTTCTTTGAAGAGATTTATGAAGAATGTTCAACCAGTTCAGAAGAATCTGACTAAATGAATAAAGAAATACAAGAAAAAGAAAATTCTGTACAAATGTTAGAAACAGAAGAAGATCATCATGGTTATGCTTTAAAAGCAACCTTTGATGGAGAAACTTTTAGAAAAATCCAAGGATTAAAACTAAATCTTAAAGTAGAAGATAATCTACTAAGCAGAATGCAAAGAGTGTTTGCAAGAGATAAAATTTCTTATCATGAAATCAAGAAATTGAAAAGGTAATAGAAATTACCCAAACGACTGGAAAGCATAAACTAAACCTGTTAACAAAACCAATGATAGATCAAATTCTAAGGAAAATTCCTGAAAGAAAAAGAAAGAAAATGAATTATGTTCATCTAGGTGGAATTCAAATATTAGTTAAGTCAACTTTTAAAGAAGGAATAAATTGTCCAATAGTGATAAATTTATCAGATGAAAGATTCATAAATGCAAGAGAAGGAAATCTTGGTATAATAGAAGGAAATCTAGCCTATACAAAACTCCTATTTACATACTATCCAAAATATTGTATATCACTCAAAGATGCTGATTTTAATGATGCATTAAGTTTACATTTTCAGATCAAAAGAAATGATCTATTTAAACCAGGTAATCATATAATGAGTATATATTACCAAGCATTATACACAGTTACAAATTCAAATTATGGCAAGGTGTATAAAAATAAAGGAATGATTGAAATAGATCAAGAATGTGCACGAATTGCAAGAATAGTTGAAGAAGAAATTCAACAGGCTCAAATTCCAGATGAATATGAAATTCGATTTGGAAAAACGAAAGAAATAGGAAGTACTAGTAACCCTAGGCTTTCAATAGAATATGGAAAAAATTCTATTAGAAAAAGTATATCTAATAGATATTATTTAAATATTGAAGCTACAAATATTACAAAAATAAAAGGAAGAATATTCAATGGAACAGAATGGAAGAATCAAGAGATCTTAATACAAACAGGAGCAACTGCTAATCATGTAAAAGGTATCCTAATAGATGGAATACCAATTTACGAAGGAGAACATTATACCTACAAAACTTTCGAAGGAAATAACTTTAATTGTAAAAACATGGTAAATATACCTATACAATTTGATACCATAAGAATAACAGTTCCCTGTTACATTACAAATCACGAAAGTGATCAAGAATTAATTTTAGGAAATTTATTCCTAAACAAATTAGAAGATTATAGCATAGCAAAAAATGGAATAGAAATGATATATAATGGTGAAACTTGTTTCATACAAAAAATATAAATGCCAAAAGAAACAATTTTCAAAGTATCAGTTCTCATAGAAATATATATATATATATATATATATATATATATATAATATTTTTGCAAGTTACAATTTTAAATAGTTTTGTCACATTTTTGTAATTTTTTGATGATATATATGTTTTAAATAATTATGTATATGATTAGTTTATTTTATAAATATTTGAAAATCGTCTCAAAAAAAAAATAATTTTGTTTTAATTAAATAGTTGGTTAATTAGTCTAGTTATTCAATGGTTTATATAGGTTAACTAGTTTATAATTAAGTTGATTATTTTATTTCGTTAAGATTATGAAGCTCTTTAATTAATTTATATTAATTCATTACCCAAATCCTTAAACTCATTTGCAAATCAAGCTTTGGGCTCTCTTTCTTTATGTTTTAGTGGCCCATTTCCCAATTCTTCAAACAAGAATTTTATTTTCAGCCCACCATTAACCTTCCCAGGCCCAACTCTTATTTCCAATACCCAGCCCAAACATAATATATTCAGTAACCCATCCAAACATTTCCAAAACACACCACTCCAAAACAAAACATACACAGTATCATCCGATCCCACTGCCTCATTTTCTTCACCTAACAACAACAAATAATCATCCGACTCCTCTGCCTCATTTTCTTCACCTAACAACAACAAATAATCATCCGACCCCACTGCCTCATCTTCTTCACCTAACAACAACAAATAATCATCCGACCCTACTGCCTCATCTTCTTCACCTAACAACAACAAATAATCATTCGACCCCACTGGCTCATCTTCTTCACCTAACAACAACAAAAACCAGTGAGAAAATCCATCAAAAATCCCGGTAAATCCGGACCTGCAACAGCCGCGTCTGATTCTCCTTTTTCCCCTTTTCGTGAAATACAAATTTTTCCATCCTCTTCATGATGGCCTTGAAAAAAAAAAGGCACATGATTTTTGAATTTCGAATTTCAAAAATGCATCTCTTTTTTTCCCCCTAAAATCAGCCCCTCTGCTCATCTATTTATACCTGATATGCTTCATTATTTCAGGAGATTTTTTTTGGAGTTTCCGTCCCTTTTTAGAAAAGAGGAAGATTGAAAAAAAAAAGAGGATTGGGAAATTTTTGAACTCTTGAAAAGAAAGGCAGTAAGCTACCAAACTATATACATTTTTATATAAATATTTGAACATAGATTTTTTTTTAGGGGGGAGTTAGTGAGAGTCTAGGCTCTGCTTGTGTCCTCGCCTGTTTCTTTGTTCACCGGAGTTTCTCCGAGTCTTCGGGGTTCGCGAGGTTCGCGCTTGGTGTTGGAAGAAGCTCGTTGTCCCGCTCTACTCGTCACTGCCTCAGTATCGCTGTCCCGAAGAAGGTAGTACACCTTTTCCTTTAGCATTTTCTTTTCTCTGTTCCTCTTTGAGTTGAAATCTTGGTATTGGAAATTTGTTATTGTTGTTCAATCGTCCTATTTGATGCGGATACTAATTCTGTTCCTTTGTCGTTTTGTTGCATGAACCCCTCCGAATCCATAATGGATTCTTTTCGTTGCATTCCCAAATTTGAGCTATAAAGGCTCGAGTCTCTGTCGTCTTTAAGTCAGCCGGACTGCTGGTGTATGGAGCAGAAGGATCACAATAGGGGCTGTAAAATTTATTTTACAAATTTTGAGGAGGCTGTATACCAGTTGTATACACACTATATACACTGATATACATTCTAAAGTATGATACGCAGGTCCAAAAATAAGTACAGGTGCTTGAGAGGCTGAATCGGAATGTATATGTTTAGTATACAGTCCGATATACAATGAAAAGGGCCGAATGCAACCCATATACAGTGGTATATGCAACACGTATGCACTATTTCTTTGGAGGAAAAATGGGGCCACAGCCTAAAGAAATTTGCAGCAGGCCCAATTTACTTTGGGTCATTTTAGAATGGGGCAGATTTTCAGATTCAGTACTTGGGCTTGACCCAAGTTCAAATATTTTATTCTCCCTATTATTAACTATTTGTTATTATCGTTATATTGACTAACATTTTGGTGAAATTTTATTAATTTCCTAGGAACAACCATTTCTTGCTATATTTATTTAGTCATAAATATATATTTTGCCCTTTTATTATTATTATTATTTATTTAGTTTGTTTTATTGATTTTCTCAACACTTAGGTTTATTCCTTTAAGATAATCCCCTCTAGATACTTCCCCTTAGAAATAATATATATATATATATATATATATATATATATATTAATAATAAGTAAGTAAATAGATGAATTTTCACATTACTTAGTTAAAATTTGAAAAAAATATTTTAAAAAAAGAAGTCATTTTAGTCAAATCGCCGATCAACCGCGAGTTAGCGGGCATTCCGAGGGCCTAACACCTTCTCGGAATGTACATTGAACTTCGAACCCTTTTCAATTGATTTTTATCTGTTTTAAATCTTTTAAAAAATAATTGTAAATTTTTCTTGATTTTTTACTAAAAATCAAGTGGCGACTCTGTAATTTGAAAAGTCGATTTTTCTTGAATTATAATATTAATCAATTTTTTGAAACTTAGTCATTTTTTACTTTAGATATATATTTTCGATAAAACAGAAATGACGACTCCGCTGGGGATTAATTAAGTTCTAACCAAAATGATTTGACTAGTTGGACTAATTGTATTTATTAAACTGCTTATATGTGATTAAATTGCTTAAATCATAAACTGGCATTGCATATCATGGCATAATTCTTATGTATGTATAGTATATTAAAGAACGGTTTGCGGAACCGCAACCGGACTTTTTTATACTCACCCTTTTTTGGAATTAGCGGCAATTTATTGGTTCGTCATGCGTCCAATGGTTGTCGCGAGTTCCAGCCCAAATTGTCCGTTTGGGTTCCCGGTCTTTTCAAAAGCCACTCCTAGTAAACTAGCGTAGAGCCGAGCTAAAATCCCAAATTTAGGAGCATTTGAACTAAGATGACCCAACACCCAAGGCGTGTTGGGCGCATTAGAAGCCCACCTTGTGTCTACTTGGCCCCAAATTGCCAAAAAACAGACAATCATGCTTACGTGTTGATTGAAGGATGTATATGCGTTTTGAAACAATTTATTGTCTACGGGGGTGGGGGTTGACTAATTTTTGTCTGCTATTTTGTAGGATGAATCCGACACACGAGCCTTTGAAAGCAAGAATGGTTACCGTCCCCGATCCCTTCCTCAAAGTATGGTGGAGGTTCATGAACAATGACGACAAAATAATCGTTCAGAAACACATAGGTTACCTTCCGTCGCTGCTAGAGACGAATGCTTGGCCTAACATAATTTGAACAATGGTGAAATTCTGGGATAGCGAGCATATGGCTTTCGATTCGGGGAAGTGGAGTTGACGCCAACAATAGAAGAAATCCTTACGAGTTACGAAAGCGTCTCCATGTGCAACAAAAGGAAACGACATCCAGATACAGATCTCCTAAATCCCACAATATGGGATTTCGCCAAAATTAGAGAAAAACTATCATTGGTTAAAACCGAGTGGATGGACAAGCTCCCTGGCCCAAACATACCTTTCAGAAAACTATATTATCGGTTCGGACGTGCAAGGGCGTATGAGAAATATAAAGACGAGTTCATTTCAAAAGAAAAATGGAAAGAGACGCGTCCCCTCGCATTTGCAATATGTTTACTCGGAACGATGGTTTTCCCTCAAGGGCTAAAATACACTGTTCATCCTAGTGTGTTTATGGTCACTCATGCCATCTTCTACGGAGTGGACTATAAAACATCAACAAAGTACTACACTTTAGCGCCTATGATTTTGGCCGACATCTATAGGGCTTTAGACAAATGTCAGAGCGGAGAACGCTTCTTTCAAGGGTGTAATCTGATACTACAGTGGTGGATGATGCGACATTTGATCAAGACTCATAATCCAAAAGAACCAGATCTCCTAAGGCGGTCAGACGAGCTACATGGTCATGATTGGTGGCTGTATAACAATCGTTGCAATAAGACTGGAGGAGAAAGTTTTTGGTATCCGAGGCTTCGAGGGCTGAGAGAAGAAGACGTACAGTGGTCAATAGATAGTTTGGTGGTAACTAAGAATATGGTGGTATGAATAGAAAAGATCCCTTATTTGGTATTTGCTGGGTTAAGAGGGACTAAACCATATGCTCCCGATCGAGTCCTAAGACAACTAGGAGGGAAACAAGAGTTGCCCCAGATCGCAAATATGAGGAAATTTGCAACTGACCACGAGAACGGATGAGTTGAATTTGCTGAAGAAATGCGTAGGATGTGGAAGTCTCGTAGAGTATTGGGTGAGCCTGTACCAAACAGGTTTCGTCCAGAATGTTCTAGAGAGTACAAAGAATGGTTGAAAAAGAGTCTCGCTGGAACTATTGAGCCTGGTCCGAACATTCCTCACATTATTGCAGAGGTTGGAGCCAAACATCAAGTCCGACTTCACTGACTTCAGGAGAAGTTTGATAAGAATGAATTAGAGCATCAACGTCGTCATTCAGAAGACGCCAAAGCTATAGCTCAATTGAAACAAGAGATACGAAAAGCCAGACAGTGCATGACAGAGTTAGATGATAGCATGGAACAACAGATTCAGTCGATAGAGGGATTCAGACATCAAGAAGGAGCTCGATTGGCGAGAGATCATCTATGGGCAAACAGATATGCTATGTGGGAAGAGGTCAACATCGCCAAGAAGGCCCAGACTTGACGAAGGATCAGAGGAGGCTTGAATTTTATTTACCATCCCCTGCGTGGGACTGCTCTATTCGTACTTTATTTTGTAATTTATTTTCAGAACTATCTCTTTGTTTATGTTTATCAGACATTTTAGATATTATTAATGAAGTATTTTGGGGATAATGAATTGGGTTGAAAAGGCATATACATCCTTCAAATCGATAGGCCTACCCTTGGCATAAAAGGGTCACAAGCATGTTAGGACGTGATATTTGTCCATATACTTGTGTGTTTATCTGCTCTCTGTGTAATATTATGCATTTTGTATTCTGAATCCAAACTGACAAATCTGCCTTTGAGTTGTTTTCTTTCTCAGGTTTTTAAACTGATCTGTGTTGATTAAGCTGGCAGATCATCCTTACTTCACCAGATCGAAAGGTCCCGCAGATTCCTTCCCAATGCAAAATTTTGATAAAGGGAAGACGATTATGGGAGACAATAACGAAGAGGTGGGTCTCACTGATGTTGTGGTGGCTCAACCCACCGTAGCAGACCAGAATGAGTTGATTTTGCAGTTGATGCAACAGATTAAAGAGATGAGGGTAGAGATGCAGAGAAGGCAGGATTTGCCTCTGCCAGGATATAATGTTAATGCTGCAGATAGAAGGCCTCCTATCTACTTCCCTTCCTCTAACATGGATCCATCTCAAGGTGTGCCGCTCGCTCAGAATTCCCCCGCTACAGACCCAACTACCCAAAATCTGCAATATGCTTCAGCCTCTTACCAAACTCCACCTCCTCCTCAAAACAACCACCTCCAAATGCCCTCTCATCCTCAAAATACCCAACATCAATCCGCTTCACCACCGCAAAACCAAAATCCAAATCCAAATCAAAACGCTTTTAATCCCCAAACATCCCACCACCACTTAAATACTAATCCTCAGACTTATCCACAAAATTACCAAACCGCTCAAAATGCTCAGAGTCCTTCCATAGCTCCACCCTTACCCAAAAGAAACACTTTCCAAATCCCCGTCCCTGCTGAGCACGACGTGCATGATTCTGAGTTGGACCACTACGAGGAACAGGAAAGAGAGTGGAGGGTGAAAGAGAAAGCAAAGATAGATATAAAAGAGGAGATCAAGAAAGCCATGAAGGAGCTGCAATGCGTCCCTGATGCCGCCGGCCTAAGTTATTAAGATTTATGTATTCATCCAAATCTGGATCTTCCAGAAGGGTTCAAAATCCTGAAATTTGATACTTTCGGAGGAGTGGGGAACCCTATGGCTCATCTGAGAGCCTACTGCGACTAACTTGTTGGAGTTGGTAGGGATGAAGCTCTCTTGATGCGGCTTTTCAGCCGAAGCCTGTGCGGAGAAGCTCTTGAATGGTTCACCTCGCATGAAACCCGGCAATGGCCCAGCTGGAATGCTCTGGCAAAGGATTTCATCGAGCGATTTGCTTATAATGTAGAAATCGTTCCTGATCGTTACTCTTTGGAGAAGATGAAGCAGAAGTCTATTGAGAGCTATAGAGAATTTGCCTATAGGTGGAGGAAGGAAGCGGCAAGAGTAAGACCGCCCATGTCTGAAAAAGAAATTGTTGAGGTGTTTGTGCGGGTGCAAGAACCCGAATATTATGACAGAATTATATTGCTCGTTGGAGCAAAGTTTGCTGAAATAGTCAAGATCGGTGAGACTATTGAAGACGGTTTGAAAACGGGGAAGATATCCCATGTAGCCGCATCACCTGGATCTTCAGGGTTGTTAAAGAAGAAGAGAGAAGAAATTGCTGTTGTTTCATATGAAGGGAAGAAGACCCCCAGAAGCTCATCATATTCCCGAGGCCGTCCTCGACCTTCCCAACATTCCTATCAAGCTTGCTATACGCAAGCTAGTCATCCAAACAATCCTCCAGTTTACCAAAATGTTGCCCCCTCTTATCCAAGTGTCCAAGCTCCACTATACCAAAGTGCACCCCCAAACTACCAAAATCCATCTCCAGTTTATCGAAATCACCCTTCACTCTACCAAACTCCATCTCCTCATTACCAGGGTGTGGCTCCCAACTGTGCTAACGTGCAGTCGAGCTACCGAGCACTCCCTCCTGCATATCAAGTCCAAGCTCCACCATATCAAAACCTCCACCCGAACTACCAAAGCTCTAATGCCAAACTACCAAACAAATTCATACCCAAGAAATCAAAATCCTCGTCCGAATAACCAAAGTTACCAACAGGTGCCTCCTCCTCAAGGCAATTATGGTCCGTCTCGACCTAGGGTCGAGAAGAAGCCTTCGAGGAACTTCACCGCTCTCGCAGAAAGCCGAACAAAGTTGTACGAGCAACTGGCTGCGGCCGGATACATCCACCCTGTAGGGCCCAAACCCGTCGATGTCAATTCAAAATTCTACGGACCTGACCAGAGATGTGCTTATCATTCCAACAGTGTTGGGCATGATACTGAGGATTGTATCAACCTCAAGCATAAAATTCAGGATCTGATTGACCAAGATATAGTCTCTCTCCAACCAGCGGCACCAAATGTCAACACCAACCCATTGCCGAATCATGGAGGCGGCAACGTGAATATGATAGAGACAGACGACGATTGGTGTGTGACAAAGGTGATAACTCCAATAGTCCCAGACGAGTTGGAAAGGTCTGTGTCTTCATTGACTATCAAAGAGAAAAAAGAGTTCGTTATATTGACACCTGCAAAGATTGTTGCCTTGGTGCCATCAATAACTCTTATCAAGCCGAAGTTCGTGATTGAAATTGCAGCTGCACAAGGTATAACCCGATCCGGAAGATGTTATACTCCTGAGGAGCTTGCTCTCGGAGATCAAAGAAGGATCAGGCTAAAAGGCAGATAAGCGAAGGAGAAGCGGAGGAATTTTAGAGGAGAATGCAGCCGAAAGATTATTCTATCGTCAAACATTTGGAGAAAACTCCTGCCCAGATTTCTGTTTGGGCCTTGTTGATGAGTTCTCAATCACATAGGCAAGCTTTGATGAAAGCACTCGATGATACATATGTGCCCGCAGGCACAACCAGCAATAATGTGGCCGCCATGATCCACCAGGTTATTCGAGGACATCGCATCAGCTTCTGTGATGATGAGTTGCCCTTTGAGGGGAAGTCTCATAACAAGGCACTGCATATCACTGTTGTTTGTCGTGAAAAGGTTATCAATCGAGTCTTAGTAGATGATGGATCTGGTCTTAATATTTGCCCATTGTCGACGTTGAGGCAGTTGAAGTTTGACTTGGGGAAACTTGAGCAAAATCAAGTCAACGTGAGAGCCTTCGATGGGGTCCAGAGAGATACTTTGGGAGCTGTGAATCTTGTTATCCAACTGGGTCCGACAGAATTCAGCGCACAGTTCCAAGTCTTGGACATTGACACCAGCTATAACCTTCTTTTGGGAAGGCCTTTTATTCATATGGCTGGAGTTGTGCCCTCTACCCTTCATCAGATGATGAAACTTGTGTGGAAGAACTAAGAGCTGGTTATTCATGAAGAGGGTAGTCATTCTGGTAGACAAGCGCCTATTATCGATGAAGTGTCTCGAGGCACTGATTTTTACACGGTGGAGCTGGTAAATACCACTGGTGAAGACTTGGCCCCACAGCCTCTCATGCCTTCTGTGTATAAAATGATTGCCACTGTGATGTTGCAAGGTGGTTTTGAACCAGGTTTTGGGTTGGGAAGGAATTCCCAAGGAATTGTTGAGCCCATTCAAGTTCCTGCCAAGGGGGCAAAATATAGATTGGGGTATGTCCCCATGGATGACAATAAGAAGATGAAGAAGAAGAAGGATCAAGCATTTGCCAAACCAATCCCTCATCTATATCAATCCTTTCCAGTTCGTGAGCATGCCGAGGAGTAGGACCTTGGTTAGGGAATCTGGGGCCTTTTCGAAGAGATTCACGCCGTCATTGAGGACGAGATTGAGCTAGCTGGTATCCGTGATGCTGAGACTGGGGAGATACTGCAGAACTGGACCTCCACGCCCATCCTGATCTCCCGAACTCCTTGGTAGAAGGGCATCGTTTTATACATGTTTAAATCTGTGGTAGTCCAGAAGAGGCCCGAGACCCACCATTTTGCATTTTCTTAATTGCGTGCATTTTAAATTTCTCTCGTGATGTTTGAAAAAGGCATGGCCCTTTGCCATAGCCATAGTTTGCATTATTTCTCTTTTGAATGAAAACATCTTTATTTTAAATCTGGTTTATTTACTTACCTGCTATATTTTATTTGTTTGACTTTGTCTATTTATGGTTTCAGTAATATAAGTTTTAAACCTGCCAATGTCGTGTCATGTCATGAGCTGAACGAACAAAGTGAGGCAGGTGACGACGAGGTTGATGATTACGAAGAGGAAAGTGAGGTACCGGAATATGTTGCTGAAGAATTTCTGCAGTTTGAAAATCAGCACAAGCCGAATTTAGAGGAGACTGAAATTGTAAATCTAGGAGACCAAGAATGTGTCAAAGAGGCCAAAATCAGCGTTCATTTGAATGAAACTCAAAAGAATGAGCTAATACACTTACTCACTGAATACATTGATGTGTTTGTCTGGGAAGTCGGCGACATGCCAGGGTTGAGTATCGATGTTGTATCTCATAAACTGCCGATTTATCCAAGGTTCGATCCGGTAAAGCAAAAAACTCAGAAATTCAAGCCTGAGTTGAATTTAAAGATCAAAAAATAGATCACCAAGCAGATCGAGTCTCGATTGATGGAAGTGACACAATACTCGACTTGGTTGGCAAATGTTGTTCCGGTCGCCAAAAAAGATGGAAAGATCAGAATTTATGTCGATTATAGGGATCTCAACAAAGCTAGCCCAAAGGATAATTTTCCATTGCCGAACATTCATATTCTGATCGATAACTGTGCTAAGCATGAAATGCAGTCATTTGTGGATTGTTACGCAGGTTATCATCAGATTCTGATGAACGAGAAAGACGCAGAAAAGACATCCTTTATTACACCTTGGGGTGTATATCATTACAGGGTGATGCCATTTGGCCTCAAGAATGCTGGTGCTACTTATATGAGGGCTATAACGACTATATTTCATGATATGATTCATAAGGAGATCGAGGTGTATGTAGATGACGTCATAATCAAGTCCCGCGAGAGTTCGAACCACTTGACACATCTGAGGAAATTCTTTGATCATTTGCATCGTTACAACAAGTTAAATCCCGCCAAATGCGCTTTTGGAGTGCCAGCAGGAAAATTGTTTGGATTTATAGTGAGCAGAAGGGTATTGAGCTCGATCCTTCAAAGATTAAAGCAATTTAAGAGTTACCTCCACCGAAGACGAGAAAAGAGGTGATGAGTTTCTTAGGGAGGTTGAATTACATCAGTCGATTTATAGCTCAATCAATCGTGGTGTGTGAGCCTATCTTCAAGCTGTTGAAAAAAGATGCTCTGACAAAGTGGACTGAAGAGTGTCAGACTGCTTTTGATGCTATCAAGAACTATTTGTCCAATCCACCGGTATTAGTTCCTCCACGAGAATGAAGTCCTTTGTTGTTGTATTTGTCCGTATCAGATAGTGCATTCGGATGCGTACTCAATCAACACGATGAGACAGGAAAGAAGAAAAGAGCTATCTATTACATAAGAAAGAAGTTTACTCCATACGAGTCTCGTTACACTCTGTTGGAGAGAACATGTTGTGCTTTGACTTGGCTTGCTCAGAAGTTGAGGCATTATTTGTCTTCCTACACTACATATCTCATTTCCAGAATGGGCCCGTTGAAGTATATTTTCTAGAAGGCGATGCCAACAGGAAAGTTAGCTAAATGGCAAATGTTGTTGAGTGAATTTGATATTGTGTATGTGACACAGAAAGCAATAAAGGCACAGGCCTTGGCTGATCATCTTGCAGAAAATCCTGTTGATGAAGAATATGAGCCGCTTGAGACTTATTTTCACGATGAAGAAGTGTCATTTGTGGGTGAAGATATTTCTGAAGCGTACGTTGGCTTGAGATTATTCTCTGATGGAGCGGCGAACAATCAAGGAAAAGGTGTCGGAGCGGTCCTAGTGTCGGAGTCTGGTCAGCACTATCCCATGGCAGCTAAGCTCCGATTTAATTGCACGAACAACATGGATGAATATGAAGCTTGTATTCTTGGTTTGAAAATGGCCATCGACATGAGTGTCCACGAGTTGTTGGTTATTGGAGACTCAGATTTATTGATTCATCAAGTTCAAGGAGAGTGGGCCGTGAAGAACCCTAAGATTATACCTTATGTGCAGTATGTACAGAAGTTGTGCAAAAGATTTCATAAGATCAAGTTCAGACATACTCCCAGAATATAGAATAAGTTGGCTGATGCCCTGGCCACTATCGCTTCAATGATCAAACATCCAGATACTGATTATATTGATCCCTTGGATATAGAGTTGAAAGAACATCCAATCCATTGTTCGCATGTTGAAGCAGAACCAGACGGTTTGCCATGGTATTTTGATATAAAGAAGTATTTGGAGTCCGGGAGTTATCCTGAAGATACAACATCCAACCAAAAGAAGTCGATACGCCGTATGGCTCTCAATTTCTTTCTAAGTGGAGAAATCCTTTATAGGAGGACTCCAGATTTGGGTCTTCTCAGATGTGTTGATGCTGTTGAAGCTGCAAAATTTATTGAACAAATACATGCTGGAGTTTGTGGCACGCATATGAGTGGGCTCACTTTGGCAAGGAAAATCCTATGAGTTGGTTATTTCTGGATTACTACGGAGAATGATTGTTGCAAGTTTATGCAGAAGTGTCATAAATGTCAAGTACACGGTGATCTAATTCGAGTGCCGTCTCACGAACTTAATACTATGAGTTCACTTTGGCCATTTGTAGCTTGGGGTATGGATGTCATCGGTCCGATAGAGCCATCCGCTTCAAATGGACACAGATTCATTTTGGTTGCTATTGATTACTTCACCAAGTGGGTAGAAGCAGCTTCTTACAAGTCGGTAACCAAGAAAGTTGTAGCTGATTTTGTTCGCAACAATCTGATATGCAGATTTGGAGTGCCAGAATCTATTATTACTAACAACGGTGCAAATCTCAACAGTCACTTGATGAGAGAGATATGTGAACAATTTAAGATTACTCACCGAAACTCAACCGCTTATATCCGCAAATGAATGGAGCTGTAGAGGCCGCCAATAAGAATATCAAGAAGATCTTGAGTAAAATGATTGACAATCACCGAGGTTGGCACGAGATGTTGCCATACGCTTTATTGGGTTATCGTACGACTGTCAGAACATCAATTGGAGCTACTCCATATTTGCTAGTATACGGAACAGAAGCAGTCATACCCGCCGAAGTTGAAATACCGTCTTTGAGAATTATCTAAGAAGCTGAGTTGAGTAATGCTGAATGGGTTAGCAAGAGGATTGATCAGTTAACTTTGATTGGCGAAAAGAGAATGGTTGCCGTTTGTCATGGTCAACTATATCGACAGAGAATGATTCGTGCTTTCCACAAGAGAGTAAGAGCCAGAATTTTTGAAATCGGTCAGTTAGTACTTAAGCGTATTTTTCCTCATCAGGATGAGTACAAAGGAAAATTCGCACCAAATTGGCAAGGACCCTACATGGTTCGCAAAGTACTATCTAGAGGTGCTTTGGTCCTGTCGGAGATGGATGGCACCGCGTGGCCAAAACCGATCAACTCAGATGCTGTCAAGAGATACTACATGTGAAGTTTCAGTTTGTATTTCTGTCATTTACTTGTAATTGTTTTATTTTACTGGCATTTGCTTTGTTTAAAATTTTATCCCTCTTGTAATAAACTACGTCTGACCTGAATTATCAAGAATGAGATACGTAGGTGGCCTATGTCGGCCTCATCACCCCATTTATCCCTTTTTACATTTTTTTTTGTATTTGAACTACGTTCGACCTGAATTCTCAAGAATGAGATACGTAGGCGGCCTATGTCGGCCTCGGCCGGTTTTCTTTGTAAATTTCTTATTGTTGTTACCTCGAGGGGGAACTACGTTTGACCTGATTCCTGCCTCAACGGGATAGTAGGCGCCATAAGGGTTCGATCATATTCCCGTAAGATTTCTGTTCCTCTTTACAATAGAAACTGGGACATAATTTTTGAGAGGGACTCAAAAATTCTCAAAAAGAAGATTTTTCTCAACAAGTCAAGATTAAAGATATTTCGAGATTTGCAACTGGGACAGAATTTTTGAGAGGATCTAAAAAATTCCACGATTTTCTTGGCGATAGTTGAAAGATAAACAAGATAATTAACTAGGACAGAAAATTTGAGGATGGCCTCAAAATTTCAAACATGGGTTTATCGACAAGTCCAGAGTGACTTTGAATACTCCCCAGCGAATAATCAGATATACCTCCAGTCATCAGCCTCGAATAAGTTCACTACACCCGACGTGACATGACACTTGGTAGTGACCTTTTTCAAAATTACTTTTCGAAAATTTCTCTTTCTTAAAGTTTTTTCTTTTATGTTCATTGGTTTTGGCATAAAATATTTTGTCTTAGCTATCAAGAGTTGGGAGATCAGGAAGATCAACCGGAAATAGCAGGACGAGGAGTAGACGGTTGAAGAATCGACACAGATCAGTTCGTTTTTAAAACTAACAATTTTTCTGTGGATGCAGGTTTATTACTTTGCTTTGATATCAGCAGATTCCTCCGATCGATAAATATGGAGAAGTCAAGGGAGGAGGAAACTCTCCCAAAATCTATAGTTTTCCTGGATTGCAGGAATCATGTTATACCACTTATGGCGGAGACTTGGGAATATGATTTGTTTATTTCAATCAATTTTCAACAACATGATGTTTGTAAGGAACGTCCAGCTAGATTCGAAGGTGAATCAAGCAAAAATCTCAAGAAAGAGTTTGCGATTTCCGTAAAGGACTTCATTTGCATTATAATATAGATACGATATTATATATTACCCGAAAGGTTTATTTATTTTATTGTCGACCAAGACGATACATTACCCGTAGGGGTCATTTATATTGTTGCCGATCAAGACGATATGCTATCTGGAAGTCATTTTACCATTATCGTCAATTAAGACGATATAATTATCCAGAAGGCACCCAGAAGATCACTATGTTGCTTGATTTAAGCACTATCTTCATTTGGTACCAAGGATGACATTAAGATTTAATCACATGATGATATTTATGCCCTGCAGAAGATCATGCATCGCGAGTCCATATTCATGCATCGCGAGACAATACTCATGCATCGCGGAAGATCATGCATCGCGAGTCAATACTCATACATTGCGGGAGGTCATGTATCGCGAGTTAATACTCATGCATCGCGAGTCAATATCCAAGCATCGCAAGAAGATTTCACACCTTGAAGAACTTATGCATCGCGAGAAGATTTCATTCCTCGCAAAAAATTTATGCATCGTGAGAAGATTTCATGCCTCACAGAAATTTATACATCGCAAGAAGATTTCATACCTTGCGGAACTTATGCATTGCGAGAAGACTCCATCCCTCGGAAAAAGTTTATACATCGCAAGAAGATTTCATACCTTGCAGAATTTATGCATCGCGAGAAGATTTCATCCCTCGCAAAAGGTTTATACATCGCAAGAAGGTTTCATACCTTACGGAATTAATGCATCGCGAGAAGACTCCGTCCTCGCAGAAATTTATATATCGCAAGAAGATTTCATACCTTGCGGAATTTATGCATCGCGAGAAGATTTCATCCTTCGCAAAAAGTTTATACATCGCAAGAATATTCCATACCTTGCGGAATTTATGCATCGCGAGAAGATTCCATCCCTCGCAAAATTTACGCATCGCGGGAGTATATTCATACCTCGCAAGTAATCATGCACTACCAGAGTAGAAGTCGTGCATTTCAAGAAGAATATTCACTTATTGGCATCAACTGCACTCTTTTATTCATGATAAGAGTAAACAACATGAAGAGTACATCGACATCAAGAGAAGCATCAGCACTGCATCATCTTTCATTTATGTTGACATCAGTATGAAGAGTACATTGACATCAAAAGAAATATCAGCATTGCATCAGCATTTATTATTTTGACGTCAAATGAAGAGTACATCGAAGATTATATTGCAAACACAAGACATAAGCTTTATTTGCTTTACGTCAAACCGATCGAGTTAACGTCAAATGAAGAAGGAGAACATTTAAGTGTCGACACAGTAAAAGACACTATCTCCCATTTGAATTGCATTTTTAAACTGACGAGTTTTATCTCAGTCTTTGTCGAGAGCATCCGAAAGGATGAGTTCTCCAAAAACAAACCACAGGTGCGGACAACATCAAAAAGGATGCAGCACAACGTGGAACTTTTTCTTAGCAGCGAACTGGGACATAGTCCAAAGAGGAGTGTCAAACTCTTAGGACGCGAGCAGAGGAGCGACTTCCACCACAATCAAACCACACCCCTATCAGAAGGCATGTGGGTTTTTCTTTATTTTTTGTCAGTTTCGGTTTTGCATCCGGAATTTTGGTATCTGTCGGAAGGAAGTTTCCCATCTGAGTGACAATACACCAAGAGCTTTGGAAACTATGTCCGTGTAACTTCTTAATTATGGGTGTGAAGTGCACTACATTCATGACTAAGAGGTTGGAAGCCTCTTTTTCTTACTCAATTTTATTTGTCACTATTCCAGAACCAAAGGTTATCTAGCATAATAGATTTCCTTTTCAACCGATCGAGTCGAACTACAAACAGCCTAATTTCTAAGGTTTAAGGATATGTAGGCGGACTCAACGTTGCAAACTCGGCTGTTCTCCAACATTCTGTCATAAATCTTACTCTCGAGCATCTTCGTACCTCCATAATTCGACATCGAGATGACTTTTTTTCTTCTTTCAAAGTCGTGCGTTAAATCAAGCGTACTGAACTACAAGTGGCCTGAATTCTCATATAACCTGAGATATGTAGGAAACTCGTTTCCAGGGTTCGGCCATAATTCCTAAGATCCATACCAAATCCCTTTTCCTAAAAAATGAAGATGTGGTCGGTCAAAATTGGCTCGGTCAATTTCATTTTCCTCGAATTTCTTGCATCAATCCAAATAAAATGAGGGACAGTTGTTGACACCCAATTTTGACCCTCCCTAATATAAATTAATTATATCGAGCTTCCTAAATTCCAAACGATTTAAAATAATTAGTTTTATAAAATTTCAAGAAAAACATAAAATTATATATATATATATATATATATATATATATATATATATATATATATATATATATATATATATATATATATATATATATATATATATATATATATATATATATAATATTTTTGCAAGTTACAATTGTAAATAGTTTTGTCACATTTTTTTAATTTTTTGATGATATATATGTTTTAAATAATTATGTATATGATTAGTTTATTTTATAAATATTTGAAAATCGTCTCAAAAAAAAATTGTTTTAATTAAATAGTTGGCTAATTAGTCTATTTATTCAATGGTTTATATAGGTTAACAGGTTTATAATTAAGTTGATTATTTTATTTCGTTAAGATTATAAAGCTCTTTAATTAATTTATATTAATTCATTACCCAAATCCTTAAACTCATTTGCAAACCAAGCTTTGGGCTCTCTTTCTTTATGTTTCAGTGGCCCATTTCCCAATTCTTCAAACAAGAATTTTATTTCCAGCCCACCATTAACCTTCCCAGGCCCAACTCTTATTTCCAATACCCAGCCCAAACATAATATATTCAGTAACCCATCCAAACATTCCCAAAACACACCACTCCAAAACAAAACATACACAGTATCATCCGACCCCACTGCCTCATTTTCTTCACCTAACAACAACAAATAATCATCCGACCCCACTGCCTCATTTTCTTCACCTAACAACAACAAATAATCATCCGACCCCACTGCCTCATCTTCTTCACCTAACAACAATAAATAATCATCCGACCCCACTGCCTCATCTTCTTCACCTAACAACAACAAATAATCATCCGACCCCACTGCCTCATCTTCTTCACCTAACAACAACAAAAACCAGTGAGAAAATCCACCAAAAATCCCGGTAAATCCAGACCTGCAACAGCCGCGTCTGATTCTCCTTTTTCCCCTTTCCGTGAAATACAAATTTTTCCCATCCTCTTCATGATGGCCTTGGAAAAAAAAAAGGCACATGATTTTCGAATTTCGAATTTCAAAAATCCATCTCTTTTTTTTCTCCCTAAAATCAGCCCCCCTGCTCATCTATTTATACCTGATATGCTTCATTATTTCAGGGGAGATTTTTTTTGGAGTTTCCGTCCCTTTTTAGAAAAGAGGAAGATTGAAAAAAAAAAGATTGGGAAATTTTTGAACTCTTGAAAAGAAAGGCAGTAAGCTACCAAACTATATACATTTTTATATAAATATTTGAACATAGATTTTTTTTAGAGGAGAGTTAGTGAGAGTCTAGGCTCTGCTTGTGTCCTCGCCTGTTTCTTTGTTCACCGGAGTTTCTCCGAGTCTTCGGGGTTCGCGAGGTTCGCGCTTGGTGTTGGAAGAAGCTCGTTGTCCCGCTCTGCTCGTCACTGCCTCAGTATCGCTGTCCCGAAGAAGGTAGCACACCTTTTCCTTTAGCATTTTCTTTTCTCTGTTCCTCTTTGAGTTGAAATCTTGGTATTGGAAATTTGTTATTGTTGTTCACTCGTCCTATTTGATGCGGATACTAATTCTCTTCCTTTGTCGTTTTGTTGCATGAACCCCTCCGAATCCATAATGGATTCTTTTCGTTGCATTCCCAAATTCGAGCCATAAAGGCTCGAGTCTCTCCCGTCTTTAAGTCAGCCGGACTGCTGGTGTACGGAGCAGAAGGATCACAACAGGGGCTGTAAAATTTATTTTACAGATTTTGAGGAGGCTGTATACCAGTTGTATACACACTATATACACTGATATACATTCTAAAGTATGATACGCAGGTCCAAAAATAAGTACAGGTGCTTGAGAAGCTGAATCGGGATGTATATGTCGACTATACAGTCCGATATACAATGAAAAAGGCCGAATGCAGCCCATATACAGTGGTATACGCAACACGTATGCACAGTTTCTTTGGAGGAAAAATGGGCCAAAGCCCAAAAAAATTTGCAGCAGGCCCAATTTGCTTTGGGTCATTTTAGAATGGGACAGACTTTCAGATTCAGTATTTGGGCTTGACCCAAGTTCAAATATTTCTTCTCCCTATTGTTAACTATTTGTTATTATCGTTATATTGACTAACATTTTGGTGAAATTTTATTAATTTCCTAGGGACAGCCATTTCTTGCTATATTTATTTAGTCATAAATATTTATTTTGCCCTTTTATTATTATTATTATTTATTTAGTTTGTTTTATCGATTTTGTTAACACTTAGGTTTATTCCTTTAAGATAATCCCCTCTAGATACTTCTCCTTAGAAATAATATATATATATATATATATATATATATATATATATATATATATATATATATATATATATATATATACGTATTAATAATAAGTAAGTAAATAGATGAATTTTCACATTACTTAGTTAAAATTTGAAAAAATTATATTAAAAAAAAGTCATTTTAGTCAAATCGCCGATCAACCGCGAGTTAGCGGGCATTCCGAGGGCCTAACACCTTCTCGGAATGTACATTGAACTTCGAATCCTTTTCAATTGATTTTTATATGTTTTAAATCTTTTGAAAAATAATTAACGTATTAATAATAAGTAAGTAAATAGATGAATTTTCACATTACTTAGTTAAAATTTGAAAAAATTATATTAAAAAAAAGTCATTTTAGTCAAATCGCCGATCAACCGCGAGTTAGCAGGCATTCCGAGGGCCTAACACCTTCTCGGAATGTACATTGAACTTCGAATCCTTTTCAATTGATTTTTATATGTTTTAAATCTTTTGAAAAATAATTGTAAATTTTTCTTGATTTTTTACTAAAAATCAAGTGGCGACTCTGTAATTTGAAAAGTCAATTTTTCTTGAATCATAAGATTAATCGATTTTTCGAAACTTAGTCATTTTTTACTTTAGATATATATTTTCGATAAAACAACCAATTCCATTTAGAGTTTGAAAACTTCAAAATCACTCTCTAATGACCGAATCTAAGAGGATTACCAGAGGTATTAAACTAAATCAACAATTTTCTAGCAATTTCTCATCCTTTAATCTATGTATTACTCAAAAAATAGCGGATAGTGTAGGATCAATTGCTAAAATGGCGAAAGATAGACGATCGAAGAATTTACATGATCCAATCCATATGTAAAACTTTCCTCAAGTTCACAACAGAACTATAGAGTCTTCGTCTACAAATGGAAAACTCCAAAAGAATGATGAAGACCTCATAGTTGACGAAGAGGTATATAATTACTTTTATGAAAATTTAAGTTTATTGATTATATAACCATTATAATATTTGCATATTCTGTTGAAGTTGTTAAAATCATAAAATCATAATTTTTCATTAGTTTTGAGTATCTGCAATAATTTTTTAATTCAAAATTCATCAAGTATGCATATTAATATAGAATAGTATTGCCACTATCTATGGATATGTGGGTTTGTTAGTATAGATAGTGTATTCCTTAATTTTTTGTTTTTTATTTTTTTTACATTTCACATAATTGAACTCATCATATCTATATATCGTATTCTAGTTCTGGACATTGTAAGAGTGTTGGTTGTATCCAGTCAATTCAGGATACATATTTACTTTATATGATTGTACTCATTTTTAAAGAAATAGTGATGCCGTTTCAGATTGTATTCATGCGTTATTATTTGATGGTTTGTATTCATTGTGTTGTATTTATTGTATTTATGTTGTCTGCTTACTAAGTTATATTAATTCATGTGTTTGTATTCATTATGTTGTGATGTATCCTCTTTTAGTTATGGATATTGTAAGAGGATTGTTTGTACTCATTCAATTACGAATACATTTTTGCTTTATATAGTTGTATTCACATAGTAAATTTATTTCAAATTATATTTGATACTGAATTGTGCATTTACAATCAAAATTTTGTCGACTTAAAAAAAATATGCATATCTAGACAACAATGTTTATTGTGTTGTTGAAGAACATATTATAGGTGAATACATTGGAGTATAAAAATTGTATGTTGTCATCCCTTGACATTTGGTGGATTGCATATTTGTTCTTGTACATGTCAAGGAGAAGCTCCATTGGTCGGGTATTGATAGTAGTGTCTCTTAATGAGAAATGTATAAACGTCTATGACTCTTACATAGCAGCAGAAAATAATTCAAAGATCAAGATTGAGGTAAAAAAGTTGGTTCAACTCATTTCTCTAAGATTGACGTTGAATGATTATTACAAGAACAGAGGACTAGATGTTTCTATGACCCAAGACAAGAACGAGTTGTTTGAGATAATCTTCTTGGAAAACATACCGTAACCACCACATGGAAGCTTGTAAGTTGGTGTATTATTTGAATTTATATTCTTATGTATTTATGTATTTGAATTGTATGTTCTCTTCTCTTATTGTACATAGAGATTGCACTATTTATATGATTTCTTATGCCGAGTGATTGTCTTATGGACAAGAAAAATCAACCGGTAACTTTGATACAATACTACAATCTAGATTTGCTGCACTTCTTTGAAACTATGGCCAATAGAAGAATGATGTCAAAGTCATTAGTGATAGTGAGACACCTCTATTGCATAACAAGCCTCACATAGTTCACGAGGATAATGAAATAATTGAAATACAATAGTGAAAAAGAAGAAGCCAATTTCAAGAAAGGAAAACGATTTTTCAAGAAGAGTGACAAGAGCAAAGTGAATGGTTACAAATGTCAAACGTTGCGGCATTTTACTCGTGAATGTTTGAGCCAAAAATGTAGCATTTCTAAACGCATCTCTCTAAGTGCAACAAATGTTTCTAGCACTTTTTTACTAAGTGAATCTTATCCTATGTTGATTGTAGATTCTGAATCCACGTGAGTCGAGATCGAGATTTGTGAAATTTCGTCGAGTTTCATCTAAATCAAGGTGGATCTACGTGGAAAATTATGTGAAACTGAAAGTCAAAGGGATTAACACTTGTAAAGTAGACGTGCATGGTGTCCGTTCTTTGATGTTACATAACGTCCTATATGCACCAGAGATTCGACAAAACTAGTATCTGTGTATGTACTTTTAGACATTGGTTTTGATTTTTTAATCGTAATGGTGTTACAATAATCCTTAACTTATGAATATTATGTTGACGGCTGTGTAATGACATGTTATTCAAGTAACAATGATATTGATGTTATTGCATGACATGCAAGATTAGGTCACATAGGGCAAGATCGAATCAATTTCTAAAGGCTAAAAGAGATGAGTTCAAGTTTTAATTAATTCACTCTAATATTTGTCGTTCAATGAATGTGAAGGCTAGAACTGGTGCTATATACTTCATTACATTTATTGATTATTTCACGCGATTTGGTTATGTCTATTTGATTTCTCATAAATATGAAATCACTTGAGTGCTTTAAAAGATTTATGTATAAAGTTGAAAATCATTTCGATAAAATAATAAAGGCTTTAAGAACTCGAGGACGTGAATATTTGTCAAAATAATTTGAAGAATTATGTACTGAATATCAGACAGTTAACTACTCTTTATACACATTAAAAAAATGGTGTAGCTGAAAGAATGAATAGAACATTGTTGGACATGACGAGATCAATGATGGAGGAAGCAAATTTATCTATATCTTTCTAGGGGGATGCATTATTGACTGCGGCTTACATTTTGAACAAAGTGTCTTCTAAATCAGTGTCTTCCACTCCTTAGGGAATTTGAACTGGTCATAAAAAAAACTTGAATGATCTTCGATCGTGGGGGTGTGCAGGATACATTAAAGATTTTTTTGGTGAGTTTGGTAAACTAAGTCCAAAAGAAAATAAATATATCTTTATAAGGTATTCTGAACGCTCTAAAGGGTATGTGTTCATCGATGAGTTGGAGTATGGAAGTATTACTGAAATTGTATCACGAGATGTCACATTTTGGAAAATGATTTCCCAAAAAGGTGAAATAGATGAAGTTAAGCCTCTGTACTAAATATAGAATTCAAAAGATTAGGTTTTTTTGTCAAACATACTTGATAATTCAATGGATCAAGAAATGATTTTCGGTCCAAGTGAGAGTTATGAATCTCAAAATCTTATTGAGAAATCTGAACTTCAAATACATAAGAGTATAAAGAAGGTGTACCTAAATGATCTAATGAGATTGAAGATTATATTTTCTTGGTATCTCCTACAGAATTGGATGAACCTAATTTTGTAACTGAGGCCTGAAAGGGATGAATGGTTAAAAACGATGAAGGAAGAATTAGAGTCTATGAAAATCAACAAAGTCTGGGATCTAGTTGACCTTTCTAAGGAACGTAAAGCTATTGAGGATAAATGAATTCTTAAAGTTAAACGTAAATGGAATGAGTCAATAGAAAGACAAAAATCACGATTGGTGGCAAAAGGTTTTACTCAAGAAGTTGGAATAGACTATGAGAAAACTTTTTCACTAATTGTGAAGTTTACCTACATACGATTACTTTTAGCTATTGTTGCACGTTTAGATCTAGAATTACACCAAATGAATGTGTAGACCGCTTTTCTCTATGGATAATTAAACGAGGAAATCTACATGGAACAACTAGCATGTTTTGTTGTTAAAGGCCAAGAAAAGAAAGTTTGTATATTGAAAAGTTTAATTTATGGCCTAAAACAATCGTCAAAGCAGTGGTACCTGAGATTTTACAAGGAGGTGATATCATTTGATTTCACCATGATTGATGAAGATCATTGTATATATTGAAAAAGTCCAATGGAAATTTTGTAATTCTTTTTCTTTACGTAGATGATATTTTATTAGCAGAAAATAATTTAAAGTATGTGAAAACTGGCAAGTCATGGCTTTTAAAATCATTTGATATGAAAGATTTGATATGGGTGAAACAAACTATATATGGGGTGTTAAGATCCAAAGAGATCGTTCCAAGAAATTTTTGAGTTTATCTCAAGAAACTTATATAAAGAAAATATTGAAACATTTTTGAGTGAATAGTTGTAAATACACTGATACTCCTCTCTAGCAATGGGTGAAACTTTAAGCCTTATAATATGTCCAAAGACAGAAAAAGAAAACGAAGACATGTCTCGAGTTTCTTATTCTAGTGTTGTCGAAAGTTCGATGTATGCTATGATGTGTACTCGCCCAAAAATTTGTTATGTTGTGAGTCTAGTTAGTAGGTATCAATACAATCCTAGAAGAGGTCATTGAAAAGTTGTAAAGAGAATATTCTGATACTTGAAGGAAACTGCAGATCGTGCACTTTGTTATAGTGGATCTGATTTATTCATAAGAGGTTATGCAGATGCTGATTGGGCTGGTCTCCGAAATTATAGAAAATTAATATTCTATTATGCTTTCTTACTAAATGGTAGTGCTATTTTATGGAAAGTAAAAAGCAAACTTGCACAACTCTTTCAATCATGAGATCTAAATTCGTGGCTTGTGCGTCCGCAATACAAGAAGTAGTTTGGTTAAAAAGTTCTTTCAACATTTGAATATTGCAAGGAACTCTAAGGGTCGTCTCATGATTCTATATTTTGATAGTCAAGCGACTATTGCATATACAAATGTGATGTCCCGCCATCCATCCAGGCAGAACGCCACCCAACTCGGCAGCCAGCAGCAGGCGCAAGGGGGCAGACCACCCAAGCCGGCCAGCAGGCCAAGGGGCAGGCAGCAGTTGGAGAGGCAGCCGTTACAACGGTTTCAGCTGTTACGGCAGTTACAACCGTTACAGCAGGTAGTGGGACGTCAGTTACAAACCTTGGAGAGGTTGTGCAGAACGTGGGGCAGACTAGGAGCATCTAGGAGTCCTTTTTGGAAGACTTAGAAGCATGTCTTGTAGACATAGACTTAGGAACTTGTACATGGTAGCATTCACTTACTCTTAGGCATTAGAGTAGTATAAATAGTTGTTTATTTTACTTGTAAAGCATCCAATAATTTATCAAGTAATAGAAGTTCCTTCTTCCAAAGTTCTGTCTTACTTCTTATTTTCTTAGCGATCCGAGTGAGAGGCTTACTTGAGTTTGCAAGAACGTGCAAGAATCGTGAGTAAACCGTCAAGTGCCGCACGGAGTATTGTCCGAATCAAAAAGTCCGTGACAATTGGTATCAGAGCAGGTTCAATCGTAAGAAAATGACAACCGAAGGAGACGGAAGCGGCGTTAGCATCACCCCCAACGTTCCCACAATTGGTGGCAAGAAGAATAAAAAGGGGAAGAAGCAGCAGAAGGGTAATGAACCCAATCTGCCGATTCCTCCACTAGGTGATCTTCCATCAATTGATCCTCCACCAACTGATCCTACACCAAGCGATGGACAAACATCTCACATACCTAATGTTGTCGATGAAAGTGACGATGGCGATGAGGCCATAGACGTTACTGTTGGACACGAATGGATTGCCAGCGTCGAGATGGCTAGGCAAGCGGTTGAGATTTTAGGCCAGCGCTTGAATGGATTGGATAGTGACGTCAAAGACCTTGAAGAGCATTCCCTTGAGGAAGTTGACGCGATCCGGAAGGAGTTGGAGGTGCGCAAGCGGACTGAATTAGGGATGAAGGAATCCATTACTTCCTTGGAGTTCAGGCTGTTGGACGCCACTACGACGATCCAGACGCTGAAGAACAAGATTGAAGCTCTCGAAGAAGAGAGGGAGGTTGTTGCATCAACATCATTTGGCCAGGAAAGGGAGTCTAGAGTTGAGGTTCCCAAGCCACCAATATTCAAAGGTGTCCGCGACGCCTTAGAGGTGAGTAATTTCCTATGGCACTTGGAAAATTATTTCAAATGTAATAGAGTCAGGACCGATGCAAACAAGATCAACACTGCCGTGTTGTATCTTTCCGACGTAGCCATGTTATGGTGGAAACGCAAAGATGCCGAGATCAGAAGGGGCACATGCACCATCAACACATGGGAACAATTTCTTGAGGAATTCAAGAAATCTTTCTTCCCCAACAATGCTGTGTATGAGATGAAACGCAAGCTCCGAGAGTTGAAGCAGACGGGAAGCATTAAAGCATATGTGAAGGAGTTCACAATTTTGACCCTTCAAATTCCCCAACTCACGGATGATGACATGCTGTTCACCTTCATGGACGGGCTGCAGAATTGGGCGAGGACAGAGTTAGAGCGGCGTCAAGTAAAAACCATCGATGAAGCCATCACACAAGCCGAGACCTTGACAGATTTCAAACATGATCGTTTGGACAAGGCTAAGGGCAAGGAGGCAAAGGGCAGTCAAGCTAAAGGCGGGGGAGATCGTGGCCGAGGCAGAGAACAGTCGGCACAACCCAAGCAGCAAGACACGCCCAAGCCGGATGGTAGACGGTTTGAACGCCAGAAGTATGCGGAGAAGCGGACGCAGTCTAGCAAAGGCGACGGGTGCTATATATGCGCGGTTACGCCAGGTGCCCGGAGATGAAGAACCTTGGTGCCATGGTCCGTGAACGGAAGAAAAAGGAGGCACAAGACAAGGCAAAGCCGGCAGACACCACTCAATTGGGCATGGTTGGATTGTGTGGAGCCATAGCCAAACAGGCCGACAAGCCAGGAGATTTCAGTACGCAGTACGTGGACATCTCCATCAATGGACAACAAGTTCGGGCCATGGTGGACTCCGGGGCTGAAGCCAACATCATGACCAAGGCGGCGGCAGAAAAGTTGGGACTGAAAATTGTTCCAAGCAACAATCGCCTCAAGACGGTCAATGCTCCACCAACTCCCGTATGTGGAATTGCTCATGGGGTCAGCATCACTCTAGGACGGTGGAGAGGTAAGACAAACTTTACCGTAGCTCCTTTGGACATATCCGATGTTATTCTTGGACAGGAATTCTTTCAGCGTTGCCACACAATGATCG
Source organism: Solanum sitiens (assembly GCA_016801875.1). Taxonomy (NCBI): domain Eukaryota; kingdom Viridiplantae; phylum Streptophyta; class Magnoliopsida; order Solanales; family Solanaceae; genus Solanum; species Solanum sitiens. The sequence continues at coordinate 615,481 of JABWTJ010000165.1, forward strand.
ATCCCTACCTTCAACAACTCATGATTATGGAGGGGGAAGGATCTTGTATGGTACCTCTTGTTAAAGTACCAAAGAAAAACGGATACGCCCACTTATCGGCCATGCAGATTGTGAAGGGCCTGAAGAAAGGAGCACCAACCTTCCTAGCCACCATTGCAAGTTCGGGTGAAGACCATGGTGCTATGGAGCCATTGCCACCTATCATAGAAACTGTTTTGCAGGAAAATAGTGATATGATGCCGGAGGAGCTGCCGAAAACTCTACCTCCAAGGCGCGAGGTAGACCACATGATAGAGTTGGAGGCGGGAGCCAGGCCACCTGCACTTGTACCTTACCGCATGGCTCCGCCTGAGTTAGAGGAACTGAGGAAGCAGTTGAAAGAGCTCCTCGAAGCAGGTCACATCCGTCCATCCAAGGCACCCTATGGGGCGCCGGTGCTGTTCCAGAAGAAGAAAGATGGGCGATGCGCCTATGCATTGACTATAGGGCACTCAACAAGATCACAATTAGGAACAAATATCCTGTCCCGCTGATTGCAGATTTGTTTGACCGTCTTGGAGAGGCCAAATACTTCACCAAGATGGATCTCCGAAAAGGCTACTATCAAGTGCGCATCGCAGAGGGGGATGAACCAAAGACAGCATGCGTAACCAGGTACGGAGCATTCGAATGGTTGGTGATGCCCTTCAGCTTAACTAACGCACCTGCCACTTTTTGCACGCTGATGAACGAAATTCTACATCCCTTCCTGGATCAATTCGTAGTAGTGTACTTATATGACATAGTCGTCTATAGTAACACTTTGGAAGAACATGTAGAGCACTTAAAGAAAGTTTTCAAAGTCTTGCGGGAGAATCAGCTTTATGTCAAACGGGAGAAGTATGAGTTTGCCCAACCCGAGATACACTTCTTGGGTCATGTGATCAGCCAAGGTGAGCTTCGGATGGATCAGGCAAAGGTAAAAGCTATCCAAGATTGGGAAGCGCCTACAAAGGTGACCGAGCTACGTTCTTTTCTTGGACTTGCTAATTATTATCGCAGGTTCATTAGTGGATACTCCGCTATAGCTGCCCCATTGACCGAGTTGCTGAAGAAGAGCAGGCCATGGGAATGGAGCGAGGAGTGCCAGGAGGCATTTGAAGGTCTTAAGACTGCGGTTACTGAAGAACCAGTCTTGATGCTGCCCGATTTCACAAAGACCTTCGAGATACATACGGATGCTTCTGATTTTGCCATTGGGGGAGTCTTGATGCAGGAGAAACACCCCATAGCATTTGAAAGCCGGAAGTTAAATGAAGCTGAACGACGGTACACTATGCAAGAGAAGGAGATGACGGCCATTGTGCATTGTCTACGCACATGGAGGCACTATCTACTAGGCTCCAAATTTGTAGTTAAAACTGACAACGTTGCCACTAGCTATTTTCAGTCGCAGAAGAAGATCACACCAAAGCAGGCTCGTTGGCAGGATTTCTTAGCAGAATTTGACTACAACTTGGAGTACAAACCAGGAAGGGGCAATGTGGTAGCCGATGCATTGAGCAGAAAGACTGATCTAGCGGCCATTTCCTCAGCTCGTAGTGAATTCCAAGGCGCAATCAAAGATGGTATGCAACGTGATCCGGAGGCCAAGAAGTTAATGCAGCTGGCTGCCCAAGGTAAAACCAAGCGGTTTTGGGTAGAAGACGGGTTCTTGCTTACCACTAGCCGAAGAGTTTATATACCCAAGTTCGGATTCATCAGGCGGCGAATTATCAAGGAGAGCCACGACACTCCGTGGGCCGGGCATCCAGGGCAGAAAAGAACAAGGGCGTTGGTTGAGGCTTTCTATTTCTGGCCACGAATGCGGGAAGAGATTGAGCAGTACGTGCAGACTTGTCTTGTGTGCCAGCAAGACAAGGTAGAGCAAAGGCAATCAGGAGGGCTGTTGGAGCCACTACCCATAGCTGATCGTCCGTGGGAGAGCATATCTATGGATTTCATCACTTCTTTGCCAAAGTCAAATGGATTTGGCACGATAATGGTCGTGGTGGATAGGTTTTCCAAGTATGCGACGTTTATGCCTGCCACAGCCGGTTGCACTGCTAAGAAAGCTGTACAATTATTCTTCAAGAACGTAGTGAAGTATTGGGGGCTGCCGAGGTTCATCATCAGTGATCGTGATCCTCGTTTCACTGGGAATTTTTGGAGTGAACTCTTTGAAGTCCTTGGTTCAAAACTCCACTTTTCCACCAGCTTTCACCCCCAAACTGACGGCCAGACTGAACGCGTCAACGCCTTGTTGGAGTGCTATCTTAGGCACTATGTCAGTGCGCACCAGAAGGATTGGGCTAAGCTCCTAGACATGGCGCAATTTTCTTATAATTTGCAAAGGAGTGAATCTACAGGGCGCACACCGTTTGAGTTGGCAACAGGTCAGCAACCCCAAACTCCCCACTCACTGCCAACCTTATTTGAGGGGAAGAGTTTGGGCGCTTACAATCTTGCCAAAGGTTGGGAAGAACAAATCGACCTTGCCAAAACTTATTTAGATAAGGCGGCAAGGAGGATGAAGAAGTTCGCCGACCGCAAGCGTCGTCCCACCAACTACAAAGAAGGTGATATGGTTTTGGTAAAGTTTAATCCAAGGCAGTTTAAGGCACTGAGGGGCGTACATCACAACTTAGTGCGCAAATATGAGGGTCCGTTCAAGATTGTTGCCAAGGTGGGTAAGATTTCATACAAGTTGGAGTTGCCTCCACACTTGAGGATCCACCCGGTCTTTCATGCAAGCGTCCTTAAGCCATATCATAAAGATAAGGACGATCCCAGCCGGAACAAATCACAGCGGGCCCCTATCACTATCACTGCCTCGCATGATCGAGAAATTGACACCATCATAGATTACCAAGCCAAGCGGAAGCGAGGACAATAGGCCAGTGCTATGTTTCTCGTACATTGGAGGGGACAGACTCCTGAAGAAGCCACTTGGGAGAGGTATGAAGACCTGTGGCAGTTCAAGGACAAAGTTCAGGAGTTCTTGCAGCAATGCGTCGCGGTCGTCGCATCATGGGGTGGGGGAGATTGTGATGTCCCGCCATCCATCCAGGCAGAACGCCACCCAACTCGGCAGCCAGCAGCAGGCGCAAGGGGGCAGACCACCCAAGCCGGCCAGCAGGCCAAGGGGCAGGCAGCAGTTGGAGAGGCAGCCGTTACAACGGTTTTAGCTGTTACGGCAGTTACAACCATTACAGCAGGTAGTGGGACGTCAGTTACAAACCTTGGAGAGGTTGTGCAGAACGTGGGGCAGACTAGGAGCATCTAGGAGTCCTTTTTGGAAGACTTAGAAGCATGTCTTGTAGACATAGACTTAGGAACTTGTACATGGTAGCATTCACTTACTCTTAGGCATTAGAGTAGTATAAATAGTTGTTTATTTTACTTGTAAAGCATCCAATAATTTATCAAGTAATAGAAGTTCCTTCTTCCAAAGTTCTGTCTTACTTCTTATTTTCTTAGCGATCCGAGTGAGAGGCTTACTTGAGTTTGCAAGAACGTGCAAGAATCGTGAGTAAACCGTCAAGTGCCGCACGGAGTATTGTCCGAATCAAAAAGTCCGTGACACAAAGGATCCTAAGTATCATAGCAAGCCCAAACATATTGACATCAAGTATAACTTTGTTAGAGACATAGTGACAAGTGGAGAAATAACTTTACAATACATTCTTGCACGTGAAATGATACCTGATCCTTTTACAAAGACCATCTCTAGAGACTTGTTTTAAAAACATGTTAAAGCTCTAGGTTTGTGTAGGATTTGATGATACTTCAATATTGTAAAATAACTTGATTGTTATGATATTCTCTTCTATATAACACTATTGAATCTATGTTCAAATATAATATGCATGTGATATTTTGTAAGAAATAACGTGTTGAACAAGTCGCGAGATTGACTTTCTCACACGAGAAATTGCCTCTTACGTCGAGAAACGTGAAGAGATGAGTTTCACCATCATATTATAACTTGTTTTATGAGCCATACAAGAGTTTCTCTAAGAAAATGAGTTTGAGGATCATTATAAAGAGAAGCTCGGGTTAGACATCTAGAGGTGTCTAGAACAAGATCTCTACAATGTATGAATGCTAAAAGAATGAGAGACACATACCAATATCAGGTGAGAACATCGTACCACGTATGTTAAGCGATCAATGGGTTAATGAAAGAATAGTTCCTTGCTTCTTTATTGTGTGAGACCCAGGAAAGTTAAATTAACTTTTCATTAGAATACCTTTTGACCTTTTATTGTTTCTTGAAGTTTCGATCGGTGTTTCTACTTTAGCTTGTTACTAATTGCCATGAGTGATTTGACAATACAGTACATGTCTAGAAAAGCAGTTGATATGAAGCATATAGATTCAAGTAGAAAGGAAAGACGTTTAATTAAATAATAAACTTGTATACACAAGACGACTATTGCACTAACCATACCGGTAAAGCGTGTACTTAAGAGTATAAAGTTATACATGAACTCGATTTAATTTTCTTAAAAGGATAAGGGATCAAATAAGTGACTATTAAAGTAGTGAATAAAGTGGGGGTATTGTGAGTAATTTTATTCTCATATAAATAGTGAATCCTTCTACATGTGATTGAATTTATATGTGGGGCTTGAAAAAACCTTAAGGGTAAGCTTTTGATGCTCACAAGTCGCACAAACTATTTACTGTATGAATTAGGTATCTCATTAATGTTGTACTGATTTGAATCTTGTCCATCATGTATGAAGTTAGAGATGTTATATTTCGGGTCATGAATCGCCCATGTGAACCAATCCAATCTGACCCATTTTGTTTTCTCTGGAAATAAGAGGATAAGCAAAATTAGTTATCTGCTTTTGAAAAAAAAGGATTGGAGGAAAGAATTTTTTTAATTAACTGTTGCACTCCCTTTTAAGAAGGGAAAGTTTTCTTCTCTCAAGAGGTGTGAACGTAAAAAAAAAAATTAGAAGCAGAAACACCAAAAGAGAGAAAGAAAGAAAAGTTAATTTTTCTTTTTTCTTAATAAAAACACCAAAAAACATTTAGCTTTGTGAAAAACAGTCTTTATCTTCTTGTGATTCAAACAAAGAATTTGGAGCATTACTTTTGGTTAATGATTTAATCGCTGCAACAAGGTACACAAATCTTATATTGTATCTTGTTTATATATTAAATTATTACAGACACAAAAATTTAAATTTGGTTTCGATTTGATTAGTAATTTAACTATTAGATAAAATTGACTATTTTTATAATTTTCTTTTAAAAGAGAACAATGTGGCCATTTTGTGTAAAACTATAAATTTTACTAAATTGTATAATATGAAAAAAAATTAGTATATCACCACTTGTTTTAAAAGGGGCTATTTTCCTGTCTATATGTTGCAACAAGTCATTTATCATTTTTTTTTATGATTATTAAATAAAATTTGAGTCATTAATTATTAGTATGTTTTAAAAATAAATAAATAAAATTTATTAAATACCATCATGTGTTCAGTTACGATCCTTGATGTGTATTTTTCTTTCTAAAAATGGTCTTGTGTGCGGTTACGCTCCTAGGTCAATCATTTTTTCTTTAAAAAATTAGTAACTAGAAAAAATTATATTTTTATCAAAAAATTATTATAGCGAAACATGAGTTGATAAAATGACCGTGCCAGAACCACGGGACTCGGTGGGTGCCTCACGCCTTCCCTCAGGTCAATAAAATTTCTCATCCAATCTTTGTTTTTGTAGACTAAAAATAAAGAGTCTTTTCCTTTTAAATTAGGAATTACCAGGTGACTTGAAACACCTAAAAAACTCAATTTCAAGTGACCACTCTAATAAAAAAAAATTTTTTTTACTTTTATTTTTAAATAAATCGGCCACATCCTTAACAATTGTAAAAATGAAGAGGTGTGACACTAGACATTACAACTTACTTTAGCACTTAAACTACATGGACGTTTAGATACCCCATTAACATCTTTGAAATGATTTTTTTCCATCATGAGATCTTAATATCACTCTCACCAATTAACCATGCAGGCATAACGTCATTAATTTTTTTCTTTTTACTTATTCACCATTTTTCTGAAACATTTTTAAAAAAAGGGTAAAAAATACCCCCCAACTTTAATTTATTATTTAAATTTATCCTCGCCGTTAAAATGAAGTTAATTTTACCCCTTCCGTTACTAATTTTACCAAATTTAGCCCCCATTTAACGGATTGACCAAATTGATCCGAACTTTTTTAAAAAAAAACTTATTTCTTATTTTAACCCAATAACCCAACCCATTTAAAATAACCCGTTCCCATTCTCCACATCTCCTTTACCCATTTACCCATCGCCCCATTTAAAAAAGAAAAAGCATTCCAACTAACCCATATGAGCCCTCGCCCCAGCGGGTAGTTGTGCCACAACGAATCAATAGCAAATTCAAGAATTGTAAAAAAGGGTCAAGATTAAAAAAAGAAAGAAAAAAAACTTCAATCCCACCTGTCATCTTCTTCTTGATCCTCCTCCTCCTCCTCCTCCATTGTTTGCAATTGTGGGTCTGGTTCAAGATTTTCTTGGCCTTGAAATTTGTCAAATTTGGCATGGGTTCTTGAACTGGGAACGGATTTATGGAGTGAAATTCCAGATAGCCTATGAGTATTCAACTTTGAATACTTCATTTTTTTAAATGGGGTGATGGATAAATGGGTAAAGGAGATATGGAAAATGGGAACATGTTATTTTAAATGGTGGTGGGTTATTGGGTTAAAATGAAATAGGTTGTTTTTTTTAAAAAAACTTCGGGTTAATCCGTTAAATGGAGGGTAAATTTGGTGAAATTAGTAACAAGAGGGGTAATATTAACTCCATTTTAACGGCGAGGGTAAATTTAAACAATAAATTAAAGTTGGGGGTATTTTTGACTCTTTTCCCTAAATTTAATTACATCAATTAATTAATTTATAAAAACATACCAACCCCCCCCCCCCCCCCGCTCTTCTCTTTTTGTTGTTCATCATTTCAACCTTAGCCAATTAAAGAAGAAAATTCACTATAATATTCACATTCTCCTCTTCGGACCCTCCAAACAAATTTACCCTTTGGAGAATGAATTTTTTTGAAAGCCAATTTTTTCTTGAAAACTCAAATAAGAAAAGAAGATTGCATAAGAAAGTTGATAAAAAATTGTAAATTCTGTGAGAAATGTTTGAATGTATCTAGAGTTGTTTAAATGGATCTAGAAATCAAAATGAGTCAATCAAAATTTAACAAAGTTTCTATTTGCCAAATCGACACCAATAATATAGAGTGAAATCGACATCAATAAAAAGACATTGGTATTGAATTTTACGGATTATTAAATAATTAGTGAAATGAAAATAGTGGATAGAGGGGGCGATTGAGATGTAGGAGGTGTTACAATGGAGAAAAAGGTGTATCGAGGAGAAGACAACAAAATTAAAATATTTTTAAAAAAAGAAATTAAAGAGGGGACCCACAAATTTCATAACGTCTAAATAAGAAAACTTACATATTTCTTAAAGAGTTAATATATCAAGAAAACCTATTTAAAATATTAGTTATATCACTACAATAAAAATGATCATTAGCGACATTTAATTCTTAATTGTCGTTAAATATATATTTTTAGCGGCAATTGTCACTCTTTGTATATGTCCCTAAAGCTTTTAGCGACATTGTATCTAATGGCACTTAGCTAATGCCGGTAAAGATTTTAGGACTCTTTATTAGTGTCAATATTTAATGTCGCTAAAAGTTATTTTTGTTGAAGTGTATATTGACCAATAAAATAAGGTCATGTGTAGGAGTTTACAAAATTCAGTTTTTTTTCCTTTTTCACACGCATTTAGGAGAGTGCATTCACTTTCTCTGTTACGTCAGCCGTTAGAGAGGTGTTTAAGTCACTTGAAAGATGTTTGGGGGGGGATAATTTAAACGCCCGTGTAATTTAAGTGCTAAAGTAAGTTGTGATGTCAAGTTTAATTTTTTTGTTGTTGTTGTTGTGTTTTCTCTATCTTAATAATAAAAGAAGATACATCTTCTTACTTTTATGAAAATCATAAACATATTTTTGAGAATTTCTTCCTTTTCAGAATAGTCAAACACAAGTTAGTGAAAAACAAGGAGGAAGTTTGATGGGTGATGTGCTTCTTTAGGGGTGACTTGAAATCATCTAGTCTCTGTACTTCATTGTTCGAACTTAGATTCTTTTTATTTGGGTTGAATCTTTGTATTCTAGAATATATTAGATGTTTTGGTACACTATTTTCATATTCGAGGATTATTATTTTTGCAAGTTTTTTCTATTAACGATTTTATTTATGAATCTTGGCTTTAATCAATGTAATTGTTTTTAGCTCTTTAGTTGGTTAAGTGTTGGCTTGGGTAATCGATTCTCCTATCGGGGGTTTATTGTGGATGCCTCTCATAGCGGTTCAGATCGTTACAAGTATATACCACTAGTCAATCAACTATTTTAATCCTTGAGACTCAATTAGTAGATCCATATTAAATAGACATATTATATACCCGACAAGTCATAGGGTATCCCTCCCATCTGGGATCATACGTGTTGTTTATCAGTCGTAAGAAACTCTCCAATAAAGCTATAATTAACTATGTATTTGTATCATCATCATAATTTTATAGATATGAGATCTTAGTTTTGTTTTCAGTTTAGGACTACATGAATAAATTTACTTTATATATTTGAAAGTAGTTTCACATTGACATTCATACACCTTTTTTGAGTTACCATTCATTTATTTCACTTTACTTTTTTATTATGTTTAGTATCATTATACATACTCAATATATTTCATGTATCGACTGTATACTTTTAACTACAATGCGCCCTTCTACAATGTACGTAGATTCCGGTGATCACTCTCAAACTCGTGAGTAGACAAGTTACAACTTTTCAATGAGTAGTTGGTGAGTCCTACTTATTCGGGGACTTCGTGGAGTGTCTAGTAGCTAAAATTTTCATTAGGGTAATCATTTGTTTTAAGGTAATTGGGGGTCATACCCCGACAAACTTATTTCTTTCGGTTCATATAATATAAGCTTTATCCAGATATTAATTGTTGAATTCCATGGACCTCTTGATCACTTTCTTCAAACATATATCGATTACATGATTGACTTAACTAAGTTTCATTTCACTCATTTTTCTTAAAATGTCATATCAACTCTAGTATCAAGGATCCGCTTGGATCATTCATGATCTCGAGTACCAATCGCATGTGAGGTGCAGACACAGATCATGACATCTCGTTAATCATATTTGTGATAAATGGAGGAAATTCATCTATACTTTGTTTGTATGTCTTTCTTCTTCCTGTTCAAGACAAGAACTAAACAAAAATCATTATAGAAAAGATAGTAATGACATTGACTGGGATATTGAAGTTGAACTAAAGAAGATATAGTAGTTTCCTCATCCATGACATAATTACTAGTTACGTGTGTTGCTGGTGGAAAATGGTAAATATATTTTACTTGAATCAACTTTTTTCAAATCCTTTGTGTTTTTTTAAGTATCTAAATAACAATTTTTATAATTAGACCTTGATTATGGAGCTTCGAATTTATTAATCTATTCTTTTCAGATTTCACTGATAGAATCACACTGTGTATGTAATTAATGTATTCTACTTCATTGTTTATACTCTTTCCCACTTGATCAGTTGGATCTTTTCCTCATTGTTAAATATTGTCTTTTTCAGTTACTCATTTTTTAGCCAAAAAGTTAACGTCAAGGATATTTGAGGACCGAAAAAATAATGAAGGATGGTTTAATAACAATTCAACTAGGCAATGGACATTTTATGCGCCCTTCTCCGTACTTAAAATTGGCATTGTATAAAAATTATGTTCTAAAATAGTCAAAATAATTTCTATCATCTCCCATATAAATTTTTGCTCCAGTCTATAAAATTAAGAGTACTTATCCCAAACTTTAAACATGAGCAAAATTGACCCCACTTCCCTTCTTTTGAAGAAATTAGTAGTAGTAAGAATGATATTTTTGAGCTACTTAAATAATTTAATGAATTTTTTCAAACAAAAAACATGAAAGTAGGTAAATTTACCTATTTTAAGGATATATTTGGACCTTTTAATCCCACTTCCTCCCCCTCTTTTATTTTTAAAAATAAAAAACTAACCTAAAATATTTATTTAATTCTAAAGAAATAGTAATTATTTTAGTTTTGCATATATGTAGATATTTATTCACATGTAGTGTCACTTAATATTTCATCTAGAATAAAAATAGAGAGATACACCACACACACCCATCAACTGTTTAACCACGTGTTTTAATATATAGATAATACTAATTCATATACCTAAAAAGAAAAACTAATAATTTGAGTGTGAAATTCACCATCAAAATAGTAATTATTCAAATATATTTTCATCATTAATATATACCATAATATGTATGAAATCATATATCTTATGAAATATCTTTTTGTTTTTTTAAATATCAAACATGTACGGTCAAAACTATATCATATAAATTGAAACACAGAACGAAGAATCAAAAAAGCTATATTGTTTAAGAAAACTCTTCTTCCCTCAAAAACCTCTGTTGTCTAGCAATAAAAGCCTCCACCGTACATCTGAATTCTTCACCAGTCATCTCCTTCGTCGATTTCTCTCCATATCTCCCGCATGTTACCGTTGCGGAACGCCTTAATACCCTATCATCATTCTTAGGCTTGTTCATCAACTTTTCGGATTGACTCCTATACATTTTTCTTTTTACTTGTCTACTTGATTGAATAACACACACATTATAATCAAGAAATGTTGAATCATCTTTACTCGATGACTGATGAGATTTTAATAAGAACAAGATGACGACAATTCCATTTCCAAGAAGGAAGATGAAGAGGGGATTTATGAACGCCATGTATAGTCGTCCGTTGAAACAATATTGTGTTGATAAAAGTAACGTAGAGATTATGAAAAAGAAAGTACATAGTTCAATGAAATGGAAGAGGGATGTAATTCTTTTTTTGTACCTAAGAATAACATTACTCTTCTTTACTTTAACTTTGAAAGTGTCCATTAGAATTTTTGTTGATTTTTCATGTGTTATTTTTGGGTGTATATATAGGCTATTAATATGGATAATCTTTTGGATAATAGGATTGGTTAATAATTTGCTGCAACACTACCTTTTTAAGAAATTGACTGACCACCCACTACTATTCCCTTGACCCACCAACCTTTATATTTGTAATAATTTAATTTTAAAATGTTAATTTTATTCTTTATTAAATGATTTATAATTTATACAAATATTCCTAATTTATTTTAATTTTTCAATTTTTTTTTTTTTGTTTCTTAAATTTTATGTTAAAGTTAATTATACAGACAGAGGAAGTAGAAAAAAAGAGTTGTGTAGTTTATTTTTTGTGAAGTATTCAATACATTAAACTTATTAATTCGACTGACTGAAAATGATGTCTAGTTTTTTTTTTTTTTTTTGCGTAAGTAAATTACTTTATTATCAAAGAGACGTGATAAATTAGTACACAAAAATTGACGAACATTTTCTCTAGAAAAATAAATTTTTTTTTTTAAATTAGAGAAATGATTTCTTCAATGAAAGTAGAGAAATAAATTTTATGAGTGACATTCTATATATCCTCCCATCCACTCAATGTTCCAATTTTTACCATTTGACCATCCCACCCCCTTCAATCCCGAGCCTCCACAACTTTTTTTGTTCGCTTATGTATAAATATTTTTGTGATAATATTTGTTTACTTACTTATGAAACATTTAAAAGAGTAAGAAATAAATTTATTTTTGATGAAAAATATTCTCCTTTTACACCAAAAACCTAAATCTTGGAATCTTCTTTTTTTACTTTTATCTCTTGGAAAACTTTCTAAATATTCTTTTTCATTCGGTGTCTGATATCTACATTAAAATTCGATTAAATCTAATCAATTTGCGTCAGGAAGCCTCACATAGGGCTGATTTGTGTTAGAAAGTTTCAATTAAGAATAAAACACTCTCAAACAAAAATGACTTTTTACTTAGAAAGACTCAAACTAAAAAATTTAAAATTAAAAATAAAGGAATACTTGTTCGAGAACTTTGTGTTATGTATAGAATAATGCTACTATGTTTGCATTCTATTATGAGTACCTTATCCAATGTCTTCCCTTTCATTGGACATAATTATATTCAAATGCAAAGTTAAAATCCATAACTATTACTCCAAATTAAAGTAGCTAATAATAATTTGAACTTTGAAAAGTATCTCCAACTCGATTATATATTTGGATAACAAATCATCCTAATTGGCACTAATAATAGTACACATCATTACTTATGGACCCAAATTGTTTCGTTGAAACTAAGCAACAAAGAAAATGAAAAGAGTGGATAATCATTCCAACTAGCACTACGTGGAAACTTTTTCACTTTTATACTTAATAATTTTTAAGTTATTTTCATTTGCTATGGATGCTGTTCAATTTCTCTTTATCAGGAATAATATATACATCCATTCCAATAGAATATAATTTTGAGAAAATGAGATTTTTTAATTACTTATAAATTAAATTTTAATATTTATTTTTTAGATTTTTTATGTATAAGAATAAAGATTTCTAGTAAAGAAAAAATGATTTGATTACCTCTCAATTTTGAGATTTAAATTTGGTATTTCCTTTATTATTTTTTATTTTAAAAATATTTTTTTGAATTTATTATTTTTGTTATTGTATATATATTTCACACATTTTCTTGTAAAATATATCATATATGTTCTTTTTTTTATGGATAGAAAAAATAAATTGCATATATCGGCAAAAAAATATTATTATTTTTTTCTTTTTTTCCATTTGCATTTTTCTTTTTATTTCTCATATTTTTACACTAAAAATAAAAGGCAAAATAATAAATAACAATAAGAAACTCAAATAATAATAAGTAAATATAATCTACAAATAAAGAATTAAATATCTCTCAAAAATATTTAAAATTCAAATCATGAATTAAATAAAGAAGTAAAAAAAAACATAAGAAAGATCTCTCGAACTTTGATATATATATATATGTGTGTCACTTTTATATAAGAATAATATATGAGTCATTTTTATAATATATATTTTATATATGAATTACTTTTATAATGATAAAGATATATAAATCACTTTTATAACGAATAATCAGTTTTCAATTACAAAATTTAAAAATATATCAAATCCTTTTAACTAATAAAATAATATAAGTGAAAGTAAAAAATTTATTTCTTTTATAATTAAATTTTGATCCTAAAAAATGAGAGAGAGTATTTTATGGTCCTAACTTTTGGTAGTCACATCTATTCTTTTATGGAAAAAGGTATAAAATCATCACTGAAATTTCTGAATTAGTTTTGTTTTACCTTTCGTTTTAATTAATTTATTTTCCTTTTTCTTTTTAGCCTATTATAAAAATGTTTCTATCAACATTTTTTCAAAAATTATTTTGTCTTTGAACACAATATTCAAATTCGAAATACACCAACCCAAATATATCACTAGAAAATAAGAAATTAATGGAAGTATAAGCCTTATTTGTTTCTATTAAGATTAAAAGGTTTGAATCTGAATACATATTTAAATATTAAGATTTGCATTAAGATCTGAGTGTTTTGATCTGAATACCAATCTGAATATTAAGAGGTGGTCTCTAAATCTGAACACTGAATAATGAATGTTGTTTGTTTCCAATATTTGAATATAGAAGTAAAATTAAACATTATATTAATAAAATATTATAATTTTTCATCTCAACAAAATACATAAATTTTGATTTTAAAAAAAAGTTTTAAAAGTTTTAATAATCATGATTTGAAGTACTATTTTTTATTCAAAAAACCTTGATAAACAAAAATACACCAAAAAATGGTGTTTGATTGAGAACTTATCAGTTGGAAAAAAATGGTTTTGATTGAGAAAAGTGAGAGAGTTTTTAGTTATGAGATAAAAAGGCACATCCAAAGCAGAGAAGTTACCATTTATTATTTGATAACTTATCAAATGAGTCTGAATGTTGTTAAGAGTCTTTTACAGATCTGAATCATTCAGACCTCTCCCGACCCATTAAAAGGTTTTTTAAAAAATAAAACAAATGAACTTAATGGGTTGAATCTGAATCATTCAGATTCAGACCTAAAAATCAAACGTATTTAATAAGCTGAATCTAAATAATTAAGATTCAGATCTCCATTAGGTGCAAACAAACGTGAACTAAGAAACTTTCATAACACACTAATTCCCAAGGCTTTGATAAATGGCCAAAGATGAAAATAATGTCTTCCAAGTCTTACTTTTAAGTCAAAATATGACAAAATAAACCCTAAATTTGTAGATTTATACATTTGTTTTGTCATTTTCTTCAATTTGGCCTCTTTGACTTGATTCCTTTCGTATCACTTCTCAACCACATAAACCTATATAATTAAAGTAAACCATAGTAAATGCACCCTTTTTTCACAATTAAACATAACAATAATCTAATTGTACAGAAGAGATAAAGGTTTTGTAACTTGTCCACTATATAATTAGGCTGATGAGGACATTGACCACCTATTTATTTTTTCCTGTTTTTATGCATATGTTATTTCGAAGATAATATCACGGGTGTCTAATTAATTATGAACTTTTATTTTATAAGTCATTTAATTATGAGTTCTTTTCTAAAAAATTAAGTCAGTTCTTTTTCTAGAAATCTCATTTAATTTTGATTTTTAATTTAAAAATTACTTTATTATGAATGTTTTACTCACGAAATCACTCACTTACAAATATGTGTTTTTATTAAACTTTGTATGAAATGGCAAAACAAGAAATAAGCTTTTAATGCTGAAGCATTCAAAATGACTTTAGCAGGAAATAAATATAATTAAGGTAGTTTCAAGAGAAAAAAAAGAAGCAGTATATTTATAGTAGAGTTGAGGAACAAAATATGTATCCCTGGTTTGTAGCTAAATAATCTTACAAAGGAATTTAGACTGCAGTAGAGTTGAGTTATTGTTACTTAATTAATAAAATCTTTATTTTATCAAAAAAGAAAAAAGAAAGAAGACGCCTACGGATATTTGGGAACACATATATAGAAATAATTAATTATGTTAATAATAATTATTAAGATTTTGTTTTTAGATAATTAAATTTTAATTATTAGTTTAAACTATGATATATGTTTTCAATTCAAGTAGAAATTTGAGAAATATAAATCAAGAGGATCCGGATCCGCTTAGGGTATCAATAAGAAATGCTCATATAATATACCTACACGATATCCATAGAACGGAAATAGTAGCAAGAACAAAGTATAATATAAGTTTCTACATTAATAATTTTTGTTTAAGACAAGATTATTCAAATTCCTTGTAAAAACTCATGTAGTAATAAATTACGAAAAAGATAAAATCTTTTTGTCACAGTCAAATCTAAAATTGAGAAGAGAAAAGGTAATATTAATTTGTACCAAGAAGAGAGCACGTATCACCATACAAAATTTAAAAGTAGGGATAATAAAATGTTAAAGTCATTATTATATAACTATTAGCCAAATAGTAATTTTAATATAATCTTAAAATCATAAAATCAAATATATCGAATCGACACAATATTTTTGTAATAAAACTGTTGACCTATTAATTCAATATAATTAATCAATAATATTTTTTTCGATTCAATTTATTCTATCAAATCTTTTCTCCTAAAATATAAACCAAAACGACAGCATCAATCTATTTGTAGGAATAACTCATTGAGCACCTTGCTATTTCATTTTTGTTCGTCTTAAACATTTCTACTTTCATTATTCCCTTTTTTAATGAATTGACTCAACACTTTCACTTTCTAATTATTAGTATCTTTTCTATGTTTAAATTTCCACGTGGAAAACTTCCATGCAATCTTAGTCATTTCATAATTCCTTCGTGGCTAAGAAATTGCTATAAGCATATGTTCGTTACCCCTTTATTTGGGTGTTGTCGGTAGAGGCGGAGCCAAGATTAAGAATTTAGGGTTCTAAATTAATTTTATTAATTTAAGTGTTTACGTAATATATATATATATATTTAATTCTTTTTATATAAATATAGGTTATACGAAAAAATTAGTAAGTTCGTCTGAACCCGAACCTTCACCTAGCTCTGCCTTTGATTGTTTGTCTGAAAATTATTCACTCTTACATGGTATTATAATAAATATATATCCGTCTACTTTTAATTGTCATAGTTTTCTTTTTTAGAGTCAAACTATAAATACTTTGACTAACATTTTGCGATATGCTTTTTATCATATTGATATGACAAAATTACAATCTATAGTACCTTTCGTACAATTTTTGAATATCTAATTTTTTTTGTTTATAATATCAAATTAATATAATTTAATTTAACTATAAAAATTTGTTAAATTGATTTTTAAAGAGTAATATAACAAATAAAAGTGGACAGTGAAAAAGTATATTGCAGGAGGGAGTTTGTTGATGCCAAAGCAGACAACATGTCAACTTTGATGATGAAATGGTAATTTGTGAAAAGTATGTGGACAGTGAAAAAGTATATTGCAAGAGGGAGTTTGTTGATGCCAAAGCAGACAACATGTCAACTTCGATGATGAAATGGTGATGAACCCAATAAACGTCTTCTTCATTACTTTTAATGATAACAAATTATGTACTTCATGAATCAGATTCACTCTTTATGAAGGAAGAAAACGACTCTGAACCAGGTTCATTAATCTATATATGAAAGTAGAAGTACAGAATAAAAGAGGCGCAGATTCATTTATGGAAAGAAGGAGAATAAAAGAGACGATGCAGATTTATTTTTGGAAATAAATAAAAGAGACGACACAGATTTATTTTTGGAAATAAATAAAGAAGACAAATGCAGGTTTATTTTTGGAAATAAATAAAGAAAACAAAAACTTTTATTAGAAGGTAGAAGCAGATTTATTTATGGAAATAAATAAGAAGACAAAACCTTTTCTTAAAAGGTTATTAACCTTATGCGTATACCTCAACAAATAAACAAACCTTTCCATATCAAAGAAGTATATAGAAAATAAGTTTGTTATCAACTTTGCAGAGAGGCGGCAAAATATCTATATAAACAGAGATATCAAGTCAAAGAAAATTTGTCTTTGCAATCGAGTGAAAAAGTGAAGAAAGGCGAGAAGAAGAGAGAGGCAGCAAAGATCGTTTGTGAGTTTTGTGAGCTTTGTGAGTTTGTGAGCTTGTGTGATTGTAAACAAGAAGTGGGTTTGGCTTCTTGTGGAGAGAGAGAGAATTTGTGAGTGAGTTTGCAAGAAGTGGGTTTGGCTTCTTGTGGAGAGAGAGAGAATTTGTGAGTAAGTTTGCAAGAAGTAGGTTTGGCTTCTTGTGAATTTGAAGAGTTCGATTAGAGTTAATCGAAAATTGTATTTGAGTTGAAAACTTAATAAAACAAAGTTGTGTTTTTCCTTCCTTGAGAGAGGAAGGTTTTAGTTAAAAGTATATTGCTTTATTTTCTTGTTTTAGCACTACACCATTTTAGGCCTACGGCCACACCGGTAAAGTGTAGCCTAAACTAGCTAAAAGTGTGGCCTTTGATAATAGGCTACACTTTTGGACTTTAGGCAACACTTTTTAGGGGGTGGCCTAAAGAAGCGTAACCTTTGACATTAGGCAACACTTTTTAAATGTAGCCATCACAGGTACACTTAAAAAGCGTTGCCATAGAGGTATAAGGGCACGCTTTGTAGTGATTCATTAGCAACACCTTTTTTTTATTCTACCACACTTAAAAGCGTTGTCTTTCCTTTATGATTGGTCACATTTAAAAAATGTTGCCTTTTATATCTCATCTATTACAACACTTATAAAATGTAACTTTTTTTGGACGTCCTACAACAACACTTTTGAAGTGTTGCAACGTTCTGTAGATTTTTGATGCCACAATTTTTTATTTTTAATAATAATAATTTTTATTTGCATATATTCAATAATCACAAATTTAAATATACAAGTACTATAAAGCACAAAATTAACTAATAATGAAATCGAAGCAATATATTTCACATGTCTTGTACAACTAGTATCAATAAATTCAACAAAACCAAATGCATTCAAACATATATGACAATAGTCCAAAAACACTTTATCATTCACTATAATAGATCGAGTTTACTCTTGGACACAATTCAAATTAAATTACCGGCATTTTCCTGCACATTCAAAATAAAATTATAAGTTAGTGACATAAATCATGCATTTAATATGAGTAAGCCAAGCCAATTCATAACAATAAAGTTGTGGAAGTGCATAATTGAAGAGTATTCACTCTAAAAATGGCAACATTTAGCCTTTCTATATCCCTCACAAAAAACTATCTGGAGCACCAAAATAATGTAAGTCACTGCTGCTTTATCATTATAAGAGAAATATTTATACATAGTTTTAGCTCATTCTGGAATTTGATACCTTTTTCTTCTCCTCATCAAGCTTTTTCTCTTCTCGCTCAGTGAAGGCTTCACGTTTATTCAGTTCTCTGCCCCAAGATCAAGCTTGTTCTTCTTTCTCTCCAGATCTAAGCTTAACAATTATTGCTCCATTAGGACCTTCTGTACATGCTCACGTTCAAGGCGTTTCATATCTGTCTGATTACTGCACCGTGAATGGTTACGAACGATCTTTAAGTCAATTGAGAAACTAACATACAAACTAACAAACATGAAAAGACAGAAAGCCGACATACAAACTAACAAACATGAAAAGCTCAGATAATATAATTAATTGGTGAAGAAAGTGAACATCAAGTAAACTTTGGCAAAAACAGCCTATGCAATCTGTCAACATGTGAACACCAAGCTCACCAGCAAAGAAGGTTCAGTGAGTGAAGTTGTTCAGAACTCAACTATGTTGTATTACTAATACAATAGAACAATTGATAATCTTATAAATATACAGAAGAGATCAACAGGAATACCATGTCTTGGTAGATACACCCTCCCATAACCAAAAAAAATAAAGCTCAGTCAAGCAAATTTAGCATATCAAGACAGGGTTCTAAGATCTTTTACCCCTCATCAACATAACAGATACCAAGAACAAATAAAAGACATATCATACTCTAAAAGATGCCTTCTCACAATAAACTTGGTATAAACAACATATAACAAAAGAAGGGTCACAATATATGAAGGAAATTAAACCACAAGATAGGAAGAAACACCAGGATAATGTTAACAATAGAAGCTGGCATTTCCTTACAAAGAATAAACTATATAGATTTTCATTGCCATTGAATTAGTTATGAAAATGAACTTATACACAGAAAGAACTTACCTCTTCCAGAAGAAGTAGTTTCCTAGGATTGCCGTTTATGTTGGATGTGAACACTCTGCATAAATGATAAGAGAGGTTGCTTCAGTAGAAAGAGAACTCCATTTGCAACCAACTGGTTGAGATTTTGAATCACCAAAGAAGAGAAATCGGAAATACACTATTGATCCCTGGTGAACGGGAGTTATAGGGTGGCATCTTGTAGGTCCAAAATAACAGACACATACACACACAATATCTTCACAAGTTTGTGACATCAAAAAAAAAAATCACAGCCACAACATCTGCATAAGTGTGACTGATATGAAGACTTGAACAGGCTGCATAAGTGCTACTTATTTTTCTGATTAAATTTTTGATATTGGTGATAAGAAACAAGCTAAAAATCTTTTGTAGTAATTTGTCAATTCAAGATGGACATGGTAAAATAAGTACTACACTATTTTGATAAGTTTAATAACTTGATAACTTGGTCATGTAATCAACTCCACCAGCAGTAGCATCTTCATCTTTGGGATATATATTTGATAACTTTATTGTAACCTAGATTAATTGAAAAATGAAATATAGTTAAGTAGTTACGAGTGAAGACATTTCAAATTAGAGTTATTTCTTTAGGATTAAAATTTTGTGATAGTGCAACATAAGAGGGGATGAGACAGAGCTTACTAATGCTTTCTCAAAAAAAAACAAAAACAAAAAAACTACTACACTACACAATAAACAGTGAACCTCTATAGTATGAGAACCTGTTACGAAGGCGTAGATGAAGAGAAAAGTGTAGTGACAACAATATTTACCGAAAGAAAAACGTGATTGTAGACGAGCCCATATATATTGACCACCGACTGTTGCAACACAGTACCATATCTTTTGAGCAATTATAAGTCTTGGTCCTTCTAATATAGTTCTCACTATAACAAACATGGAAAAGGAGAACTAAAACTAAAATTACAGCAGTTGATGCAAGAAAAACAAATGGAACTGCATTAAGCTGTCAACCTTCTCACTTCAAACACAAAGTAAGACAAAGGAGATTTTCCAAGACAATCCTTCCATGACAAATTTACTCTACATCATTGCTAATTTAGATTTACCAAACTATAAGACTGCTACTAAAATTATAGAAATTAATGCAAGAAACAAGAAATGTGATTACATCAAGCTGCCAACCTTAAACACATTTACCATATCAAATATAAACAAAAAGTCAAGCTGCCAACCTCTTCATTCAAACACAAACACAAAGTAAGACCAACAAGATTTTACAAGTCAATTCCATTGGTCCCTTCATCACAAACTGATGTTTATACACATGCCAAATTTAGACTTATCGGAGTATTTGAAACTTTACAGAATCTTGTAGCTCAGCTGATCTATTAATAATTTAAAAAATTAAGACCAAAGAAGAAAATATCACACACAACCAGAGATCCTATCTAGAAACATAAAAAATAAAACAATAAAGATAAAAGGATTACTAAATAGTATTTTCGTAATTACAACATGCTTATTCTTCAAAGAAACAGAAGAATAAAATGTATTTTAAGCTCTTCAGAAGGCTTATTCCTGTTCACTACTAATTTTTATATCTATTGTTTGACACAGATTAAAGGGCAAGGATTCAATTCAATGGCTATATCCGTGCTCTTAGACGTCTTCCAGTATGAATATCAGAACAAGTATTTTGACTATAATTGATGAAATTGCATATTTGTTATAAGTTGTAATGTCTAACTCTTGCACAACACGTTCACAAATTACTGCTCCCTTCCCACCCCTTCTAGACTTGAAGGGTACTCTCCCAGATAACAACAGTCCCTACAAGTTTCAATCTTGAAAGAATCTTCAAACACAACAAAAACACCTATCTCCAAGGCATATGGCTCGTTTTCTATGTAGTGCAGCTCAATCAATATTCTATTTGCTGTGAAAAGTGTGGGGACTTCGACTCGTGGTGAAGGAACAGAAACACCAACACATCCCATTCCCTATTCAGTGGCGAAATGTTAGAACACACATTTTTTTCATTTATTCACTCAACTGGTGGATCGATGAAGCTGCAGGTTTTAGTACAACGCATCTTGGGGTTCCTAGTTCCCTCAACTAAGTGATGAATCAAACTTTAACACTAACGACGGATGAGAATTCGGGCAGAATCTTGGACTTGAAAAAAAGCTCTGGAAAACTATCTGCGAAACGAATTAGAAAATATGATACTCTTATCGACACTTGACTCTCCCTGCCTTCAATGTGTTTCTATATATATATATTAACTATTTTCTTCAGCTTCTCTAAATGTTTTTGCTCAAATAAATCACAACTTTTTTCCAACTCCTAACAGTGAAAAAGGAGGTTTATATAGAGTCTAAAATACAAGCTACACTCCCAAAAATCAACTTATGGAGCTAAAATACAAGTCACACTCCCAATAATCGTATAAAAACAGAAGAATATTAAAACAATAAAGCTAAAATTTAGACTTTCAGAATGGAATTTCTTACCTGATAAAACCTACTCCAACAAAATATGTTTGAAATCGTGTTCTTCAGTGAGAAACTTGAGAGAAAAGTGTGATGGAGAGACTAAATAGCTTAAGTTCATCATCTTTCCAACAACCCAAAGAATTCATTCCTTCTAAACACAAAACAAAAAATCAAACACTTCAGCTAAGAAGAAGAATGCTTTAGAAATAACACTTGACGAAATAAGTATCGGAAAAGAGAATCGTACTTACTCTTCAAGAAATTGTTATTTGGAGAAGACGACTTGAGATATGAATTGTTTGATAACTGCAACTCTGCAACTCTTCAACTCAGTTCTTTGAGGACATCAACTCTTCAGCGCATATCGGAAAGGAGAATCAGTTCTTTAGCTATCTTCACCTCTCTTCACCTTGGTTCATCATCTCTTTGGTTCATCGAAAATATGGATGGAAACGTGAAGGAGGAAAGCTGAACGAAGAAAGTGCAGTGAAAGAGTAAAGTGAAGTGAAAAAGTTAATGTTTATCATTTATTAATGTTTATTGTTTTGGCCAATGAAAATGGGAGGGAGTGTTAAAAATATTGGAGGGAATATAAAATTTTAGTGAAATTTTTTAAGGCAACATTTATAAGGTGTTGTTTTTTCAATTATAAAAATATTACATTTTAGAAGTGTGGCTATATATGTAAATAGGTGTTGCCAATTATATCATATTGTAACAACACTTATAAAGTGTAGCTTATACCATTAAAGAGTACACTTTTAAAGTGTTGCCAAAAATATCGTAGCTAAAAGCTAAAAATTTCAGCTACAATTTAAAATTGTTCCCAAAACTACTTTAGGCAACACTTTACAAGTGTATTCAAGAATTAGTGTGGCCGTAGACCTAAAATGGTGTAGTGTAGGCAAATAATCAAGAACCTGGTTCTTGATCTAGGGGTAAGGTTTCTTCAATTGGTATCAGAGCAGGATATTTTCGTTAAAAGATTAACATCTTCAAAAGAAAATGGCAGCACTACCTACCCCCCAAGAAGGAGCTTCTCAAACACGACCACCACTGTTCAATGGAAAATATTATGGATGGTGGAAGAATCGCATGATGGGTCATCTGATAGGAGAAAATCCCGATCTCTGGAGCGTAGTCTTGGATGGTCCTACCATTCCTATGAAAAAGGGGCCTGATGGAGAAACAATGATACCTAAGGATAGAAAGGAATGGAATGTTGCTGATAAACTTGCCATACAAAATAATGCCAAAGCTAAGAAAATCTTGATATGTGGTACAGGACCAGACGAGTACAATAGAATTTCCTCCTGTCAAGATGCTAAAGCAATCTGGGAAACTCTGCAAACTGCACATGAAGGAACAATCAGGTCAAGAAATCTAAAATTGACAACTTAAACAGACAGTATGAATTATTCAGAATGATGGATGGAGAAACTATTCAAGATATGCACACCAGGTTTACAGCAATTATCAATGAGATCTACTCTCTTGGTGAAGTAATTCCCAACGGAAAAGCTGTAAGAAAACTCCTGAGTGTCTTACCTGAGTCATGGGAAAGTAAAGTTGAAGCAATTACTGAAGCACGCGATCTTGACAAATTAGCAATGGATGAACTTATAGGAAATCTAATAACATATGAACTGAAGAAGAACCAAGAGAAAGAGATAAGCAGTAAAAGAAAAGAAAAGAATCAAACCACTGCATCTGAAGATTTTGAAGATGAAAATATTGCTCTTGTGACCAAGAGGTTCTCCAGATTGCTAAAAAGGGGACAAACATCTCAAAAGAGGAGTCCCCAAAGGAATACTGATAAGTCTAGGGAACCACTATGTCACAAGTGTGAAAGTCCTGATCACTTCATCAAATTCTGTCCACTTTGGGCCTTGGAATATAAGAAAAACAATCCAGACAAGACAAAAGAGGGAAAGGGTGATAGATATGTTCCAAATAATAGAAGAATGACCAACCAAGAGGCAGACTATCCATGAAGAAAGCACTCGCTGTAATGGGAGGCATGTCTGAAGATGAATCTGAGGATGAGAAAGAGAATCAATCTCTTCTTGTAGTAGAGCAAGAAGGTAAATATGACTTTCTTGCGCTAATAGCCACGACTGAAACCCCAAATAAAGAAAGCAACTGCCAAGCACAAGATGCTCTCTACGCACTAATGGCGGGATCAGACTCTGATGATGAAGAAGAAGGTAAACAGGACTATGTTAGACTCTCTCACACTAAAGAAAATCTTGAACTATACACAAAAAAGGAACTAGAATCGTTGCTGCACACTCTTATAAATACATATCAATCAACTAGTCATGAAAAGGAACTACTCATGGAAGACTATGCATCTCTAAGAGAAGAAAACATGACTCTAGAACAACAAAATTATTCTCTGCAAAAGAAACTAGAAAATTTAAAAAAAGAACTGAAGGTTGTCACTCTAAAGAATGAAGATCTGCAAAGAAAACTTGACATGATTAAGTTGGAAGTAGAGAATAGTATGAGATGGACCAGGTCCTCCATAATTCTCGATAGTCTACATAAAAATCAATCTGGCACAAGATATGGAATAGGATACTCTGAAACAACAAATCCTAATATAGATTGTCTCTGCTTTCACTGTGGTCTTACAGGAAACAAAAGTTCTACTTGTGATAGAAAACAAACTGCACATAAGAAAAATTTCATGTTTGTAGAAAAGGTGCAAAGGGAAAATGGCCTTAAAACTGCTCCTACACCCAAAGCTCTTCCTAGATGGGCTAAAAGGAATCTTATTCACCCTTTTTATAATAAACAAGCAGTCAAGTGGATCTGGGTACCCAAAACTAACTCTATCTAAATAAAACGGCAGGTCGCGGTGAGAGAAAAATCAAAACACTGGTATTTGGATAGCGTATGCTCAAGATACATTACCGAAAATCAACATAATTTTCTCTCATTGAAAGGAGTTAAGGGCAGAACTGTAATAGGTACTAGATGGGTCTTCAGAAACAAACTGGACGAACCAATCTTCACATCGCAACCGGCAACCACTCAGGGGGAAACCAACATTGTAATAACCCCAAAACCACCTCCATCCCAAACACATAATATTAGTACCTACCTATTTTTTTCTGGTGTATCTGTTGTTCACTTGTTCTTTTTGATGTGTCAAAAGGGGGAAAAAGCATGTATTTTATTTGTACATGTACGAATGGTTATTTGTCATCATCAAAAAGGGGGAATTTGATGAACCCAATAAACGTCGTCTTCATTACTTTTGATGATAACAAATTATGTACTTCATGAACCAGATTCATTACTTATGAAGGAAGGAAACGACTCTCATGAACCAGGTTCATTAATCTATATATGAAAGCAGAAGTACAGAATATAAGAGGCGCAAATTCATTTATGGAAAGAAGGAGAGTAAAAGAGACGACGCAGATTTATTTTTGGAAATAAATAAAAGAGACGACACAGATTTATTTTTGGAAATAAATAAAGAAGACAAATGCAGGTTTATTTTTGGAAATAAATAAAGAAAATAAAACCTTTTATTAGAAGGTAGAGGCAGATTTATTTATGGAAATAAATAAGAAGACAAAACCTTTTCTTAAAAGGTTATTAACCTTATGCGTATACCTCAACAAATAAACAAACCTTTCCATATCAAAGAAGTATATAGAAAACAAGTTTGTTATCAACTTTGCAGAGAGGATGCAAAATATCTATATAAACAGAGATATCAAGTCAAAGAAAATTTGTCTTTGCAATCGAGTGAAAAAGTGAAGAAAGGAGAGAAGAAGAGAGAGGCAGCAAAGATCGTTTGTGAGTTTTGTGAGCTTTGTGAGTTTTGTGAGCTTTGTGAGTTTGTGAGCTTGTGTGATTGTAAACAAGAAGTGGGTTTGGCTTCTTGTGGAGAGAGAGAGAATTTGTGAGTGAGTTTGCAAGAAGTGGGTTTGGCTTCTTGTGGAGAGAGAGAGAATTTGTGAGTAAGTTTGCAAGAAGTAGGTTTGGCTTCTTGTGAATTTGAAGAGTTCGATTAGAGTTAATCGAAAATTGTATTTGAGTTGAAAACTTAATAAAACAAAGTTGTGTTTTTCCTTCCTTGAGAGAGGAAGGTTTTAGTTAAAAGTATATTGCTTTATTTTCTTGTTTTAGGCAAATAATCAAGAACCTGATTCTTGATCTAGGGGTAAGGTTTCTTCAAATGGTAATTTGTGAAAAGTATAAACGTAAAAATTACACATAATGTGTAACTTCATGATAGTGCAAACTATAAGACTAAGCAAGGCAACTATTAAATCTATTACTACTAAAAAATCATTAATGAGAAACTAACATAATAGATATGAGCTCATAACCCCTTGAATTTTCATAAAATTGAGTCCACAACTAAGGGCCTAATAATAGTCACTTTAGCACTGATAAAGTGTGTGAACTTTATTGACATTCTTATACATAGAAGTGCTAGGTGAAATTTGTGAATGAAGAAGGAAAATTATACATCATATATAGTTATTGTAGGATCAACAATAGTTGCATCATTTGTAAAAGTTTCACCTATAACCACATTTATAGTTCCTTGAAATTGGATCACAGAAAGCAAAGTGAAACAAATATGTAACTAGAATCATAAAAGTTTTGTCTCAAAATACTGCGGACGTCTATGATTGAGTAGCAAAAACTTTTAAATAAATTCTCATGATCGTGAATCGAACCTAACTCAAATTGTAAATTCCAAGCTTCTCTATGATGAAATGACAATTCAAGAAGAGTACTTGCATAATAGTTGTAACAAAAGTTCTGCTTCAAAATGATAGTACAAATATATTACCCAACAAGGAAACAATTAAATGTTTTTTAAAACCATTAATGATTATAAACTAACGTAGGTCTTGCTTCTATATGATTTCTTCCTCTATAGATTATAAACCAAAGAAGCAATATTTCTTATTTGTAAAGAAAAACCTAACAAAATGTCTGCACACGAAAGAATTGATGGAAATCCTTCAGTTGCTTTGATAATAATAATAATAAAAAGAAGTATGATAAATAGAGGTTAAACCAATCAATTTATTCATATATTTCAAAAAATTAAACTTCACATTTATTAAAGGACATGTGTGTCACAAACCAGAGTATATTCTAGGTGTCACATGTTAGAACAACTGAATAAGAATGATAAAAAATACAAGAAATTTAAAATAAAATTTGTTTGGCTTAGAGACACGTTAATACATTTCTTGAAGATAGTTGGAGTCTCTCCCATTAGCAATTGGAAGAATAAATAACAACTCTATCTTCGGGATTCAACTAAGCCACAAAAGAAGTAGCATTCAAGAATGTTGCTCTTCTATTCTTGAATTGGTCATTTCAACTTTTGATTAATGTCTCACAAGTGTTTTTCAAAAGGAAACAATTTTTTGAGTGCATATCTTTTCAACCAAAAGAAACTCAATTTATAGGACGAAAGTTTTGCAAGAAAAAGACTTTTAATTAAATAGAATTTACTATAGGTTCATAAATTGAAAATATAACTTGTCTTTCAAACAATTCATAACGTAGAATTAAAAAGACTCTTTCAAAATCCTATAATGCAGAATTAAAACAGAATGTTACAACTCACATTCATGTATTTTGTTCATTCAAAACTTTTAACGAATGAAATTTTTTTCAAAATTAATTGAGACACTAACTCTTACAATTCCCCACTTGTTTCGAGAAACTTTTTATCTTTGAAAAATTCAAAAAATATTTTGAGACATTAATCTAGCAACATGCATCAATAATGGTGTCTTTTGGACTTGAACCATTAGCTAGTGAGGCTTTCTAAATCATTGACTACTTAGTGAACGAATCTTGAATTAAGTGGTTCATTAAATGAAATAGATAAATACTCCACGCATATCACTATGTTTCGATGAAAATCGTAATCATTTGACACCTTATGACCATGTGTTCTGAATCTTTTTAACCAAGTGTTTTAAGATTTTGCTGCTAAAATCTAATTGAAGCGGCCTCCACTTTTCACTTAGTGCGGTGGATTCATGAAGAATAACTTTGCATACTCCGACCAAATAGTCTATAAACTTCATTATGAGAAATTAATCTCATCCTCGTTTACAACAAAGTATCGATAAATCTATCAAGAGTATTCCTACACACTCCAATCGAAATCGATTATAGACTTACTAAGAGAATATAATCTCATCCTTCTCTTTAATAGGAATATCAAAAAAAAATTATCAAGAGTTTTCTTACTAACTCCAATCGAGATTGGTCTTATAAATTTATTAAAAGAAAACAAATTTCAATCATGCACATCTGCTTATTTCATTTTATTTTGAAAATGAAAATTATATTGATGTGCTTCACAATTGTAACTTTACTTATTTTTTCTTTGAACTCAAGATTACATCATCATGTAGGGTTACCATAAAGTACAATTAATTTATAACAAGCTTTATTCCCATCCCATTACAACTTTCCACCCCCATCAACTCTTTGCTTAACCCTTTATACAAAGGATGCGTTAAGTGAAATGTGGACTTCATATATTGAAGCGATATCACGCCTTCCTCCAATAATCTCCTCATATGATTGTGTTTGGGACAAACTTGTCGCGACTTGCAATTGTAGCAATCACTTGAAGCCAAAAATATAGCAGCTTGATTATCACAATAGATAGTTAAAGGTGGTACTGACTTACTCCACAAAGGAATATCTATATATCAACATAGGTCGCAGTCAATCAACTTCTTCTCCAGCAGAAGACATAGTTATAAATTTTGACTCCATGGTTGAGTGAGTAATACGTATATGCTTCTTTGATTTTTCAAGAGATTGCTTCTCCAACCAAAGTGAAAAGCCAAGCAACAATAGATTTAGAGTCATTTGGATCAGAATTTTAAGTAGCATCGCTATAGCCTTCAAAAACAGTTGGAAATGTAGAATAATGTAGGCCAACAGTAATTATACGCTTTAGGTATCTTAAAACACAAATTAAGGCATTCCAATATTCAATTCCAGAATTACTAATAAACTTGCTCAAAGTTCCTACCGCATAACCAATATTTGGCCTGGTACAATGCATCACATACATAAGACTTCCAACAATTTGAGAATATGTCAGCTGATCAAGAATATCACAGAGATCTACATTAGTTTGATACTAGGATCAGATTGTGTAGGAGCAGGTTTGTCATCAAAATGACCAAACCTTTTTTTAGAACTTTCTTAATATGACTTGATTGAGTAAGATTCATCATATTCGACGATCTCATGATTTTAATGACCAAAATTACGTTAGTTTCTCCAAGATCTTTCATTTCAAATTGAGAATCTAGAAACGATTTCTTTGACTCTTTTAATATCTATTTCAAAGATCAACATATCATCTATATAAAGACATATTATAACACCAGATTTTTCTTGAAACTTTCTAAATATGAAAATATCACCACTATAGTAGCCATTAGAAATCATTACTCTTCTAAATTTCTCATTTCATTGTTTTTGAGATTGTTTTAATCCATAATAAGACTTAAGAACCTTACAAACTTGGTGTTCTTGACCAGGAACGACAAATCCTTCTGGTTGTTTCATGTAAACCTCTTCGTCTAGATCTCCATTCAGAAATGCAGTCCTCACATCCATTTGATGAGTTACCATGCTATGAATTGCGGCTAAAACAATTAAAAGTTGAATAGAAGTCATTCAAGCTACAGGTGCAAAGATATCAAAATAATCAATATCTTTCAATTGAGCATAATCTTTTGCTACCAAACGAGTTTTGTACTTATCTAAGGTACTATCAGATTTCAATTTGCTTCTAAAGATTCATCTAAAATCAATAGACTTACATCTAGGAGGGAGGTCTGATAAAATTCATGTATTATTTGACATAATAGAGTGCATTTCATCATGAATAGCTTCAGGCCAGAAAGAAGCATATTGCTTCAGCATAAATTTCAGGATCCTTTTCAACTAAATAGACCTGAAAATTAGGTCCAAAGTCTCTTGATTTGCTGATCTTGCACTACGTCTTGTTGACTTTGTTTCAAATGCTCAACTCTTTTTCTTTTAAGAGGAGATATAGAAGAACTTGTATCTTGTTCCAAAAGTTCATTTTTCTTAGGAAATATATGCTCAAAAAAGCTAGCATGCAATGATTTAATAATTATGTGAGGGCTTGGGATATCAAGATTTAAAATCTATAAGCCTTACTGGTTAGTGAATAATCAATAAATACACAATCTACTCCTCTATAGTCAATCCTAGTCGAATGTTGATCTGGTAATCTAATATGAGCCAAACAATCCCATACTTTAAAATAATTTATATATAGCTTTCGATTCTAACAAAGTTCATATGGAGATGAATCATGTTTCTTTAAAGGAGTTTTATTCAAAATATGACATGTAAAATATAAGAATTCAGTCAACAAATTTTAGTGCTATCAGATCCATAAAGCATAGAGTTAACCATTTCAATGAAAGTTCTATTTTTTCTTTCTGCTACACCATTTTGTTGTGGTGTAAAAGACATAGTGAACTGTTTCTCAATGCCTTCTTTTTCACAAAAATTAATAAAATCTGATTTTAAATATTCTCCACCCCTGTCAGATCTAATTGATACAACTTTTAAACTCAATTTATTTTCAACTTTTACTTTATATGTTTAAAAGTCTCAAATGCCTCATCTTTTGTTTTTTAATGGAAAGACATATGTATACCTTGAGTAATGATCAATCTTTTCATGAAGTGATAAACAATCTATCTCACAAATATCAGTGTGGATTAACTCCAGAAGTGTGGATATCCTTTCAACAGACTTAAAAGTTTTTTTTTTGTTATTTTACATTTACTACAAGTAATACACTTAGCAACATGATCCTTTCCACAGTCTTTGATTAATTTATTTTTCACCATGAGTTGAATGGATCTAAAATTCACATGACCAAGACATTCATGCCATAAATCTAGAGTTTCACAACATAAGCAGAAATATTTTCATTTTCAATAATGAGTTTGAACATGCCATTTGTAGCATAACCTTTTCCAACAAGTTTAGATAAAATAAATTTATTTGCCTCAAAATTATTTTAAAATCATGACTCTAAAGAAGCGTACATGACACCAAGTTCTTTCGAATATCAGGAACATGCAATACATCTATCAATGTGATCATCTTTATGGAAGTGAATTTTAGTTCAACAGTTTCTTTTCCCACAGCCTTAATAGAGGATGAGTTTCCCATATGCAAAACTTTATCGCCCCAACTAACTCACAAGTCGTGAAAGAATTTTGATTACCTAATATATGACGAGTTGCACCAATGTCTATCCACTATTGCACTTGATAACCTGCTACAAATTCTTCTATGATCAATGCCACCAACTCATTTTTTGTATTGTTATTTGCCTTTTCTTTCTTCTTTTCAGCTTAAGTATTTTATAATTATGTGCATACTGACCAACTGTATCACATGATAACATTCATTCGACTTAGTATTGGAATTAGTACGCTTAAAACTCTATTTTTTGCCTTTAAAAATTTATTATTGACATATTCCTTCTTGATCGATTTTTCTTCAATTAACATGAGCTTTCATGATGGACTCCTTCAAGATATTTTTTCACGATATCGTGTCTCTTGTTCAATTTGCAAGTGTTGCAATAATTGTTCAAGAGACAAATCTTCCTTCTTGTGCAAGAGTTTTCTTCTGTATTCCTTTCAAGATGGAGGAAGTTTTGTGACAATAGCACCAACATGAAATTTTTCATCAAGAACAATTCCAGATATACCAATTTTATTAGCTATAAGTTGAAATTCTTGTACTTGTTCATTGATTGACTTGTCATCAACCACTTTGAACTCCATATAATTTGAAACAAGTAATTTTCTGAACTCGCCTCTTCTGCTAAATGGATAGCTTTAAGAGTATCTCAAATTTCCTTAGTAAATTTGCACTTAATATAATATTGATCATAATATATATTGAACATTCCTCCAAGAATATAATTCTTGCATAAGTAATCATCATCCTGCCATTTGGAAATTTGTTCTTTAATCAGAGTAGCCTCGTCCGTTGCTACCTCAGAACCAGGAGCGTCATGACAAGGTTTATCAAGAACATATGCCAACTTTAATCGTCTTAAAAAGAATTTGAACTTTCCACGCCATCTAGAAAGTCTTTGCCATTAAATATTTCAAAATTAGGATTACGCAAAGATGAAACACTGTTTGTTATGATGTGGATGCCATAAAGATAGCTATCTTCAAATTATTAGAACAACTTAACAAGAATGATAAAAATACAAGGAATTCAAAACAAAACTTTCTTAGCTTAAAGACACGTTAATACGTTCCTCGAAGATAGTTGGAGTATCTCCCACGAGCAATCGGAAGAATAAATAACAACTCTATCTTCCGGATTCAACTAAGCCACAAAACAAGTAACATTCACGACTGTTGCTCTTCTATTCTTGAATTGGTGATTTCACCTTTTGCTTAATGTCTCACAAAGTATTTTTTTGAGTGCATATCTTCTCAACCAAAAGAAACTCAATTTATAGGACAAAAGTTTTGCAAAAAAGAAAGACTTTTAATTAAATAGAATTTATTATAGGTTCATAATTGAAAATAGAACGTATCTTTCAAAAAATTCATAACCTAGAATCAAAAAGCCTCTTTCAAAATCCTATAACGTAGAATTAAAATAAAAAATAATGTTACAACTCACATTTATGTATTTTGTTCTTTCAGAACTTTTAACAGATGAATTTTGTTTCAAAATTAATTGAAACACTAACTCTTACATGACATGACGTATAAGACTACGAGAGTCCCTACACAAGCCATTTGACATATATAATGCATTAGGTATTACAACAAAAGATAGAGTGAATAGGTAAAAATCGTCTCATATTATAAAATAAAATTTTGAATATAAAGGCGGAATATAACTATGTCTGGACAAGTCATTCTACACCACCATAAGAGCGGCTGGGATATAACTCATAAACCACATACAAAGTCTCAAAGAAAAACAACAAAAGTAATAAAAGTCTTCATGACCTTGCCCTCGAATGTACGAAGACTCACCAACCCAATAGTAAAGTAGCAACCCAAGCTAGCCACGAGCGGAGAAGTGGAGAATCCTATATTATAAAACAATATTGATACAAGTATACATTAGTACATGGAATATATTAAGTATGGAGAAATACATAAAAGACATAAACATGATCACATAAGTATTTAAACATGTTATGCATGACCAAACTAAAACTTTGAGTAAAAACTTTTAAAGAATTGTAAGTCATAAACTAGGACAATGAATTATTAAAACATAATGATAACTTTCGTAAAACCTTTGAAAGTATTATAGTTCATTTTGTGGGATAATTACCGTTAAACGACACGAAGACCATGCGAGCTGTATAATTACTGTCAAAACAATTTCTCTAATTTCAAAGTAGGTTTACTTGTGGGATTATCAAAAACATGTTATTGATCTAAAATTGTATTTGAACTAGCTCAACCTAACATAAAAAAAAATCAAGCTTTAATTAAGCCATTGTTGCCTCAACTTTATAGCTCTAATATGTATATTAAAAAAAAAAACACTACAAAAACAAAATAATCCTAAAATTTTTGTGAACAAAAAGTTTACCCGATTGAGATTCTTCTGTGGTAGTTATTTCCTGATAAGTCCTTTCCTTTGGTTTTTCTTTGCCAATGTTACTACTGAACTTGATCTTTTCACAACCACTTGTTCCGAATATTTGAACAATGAAGTTCAGATCATTCGGAACATAATGGAAAACCAAAAAGTCACCCACTTTCAGATCATGTTCAGCTGAAAATTTGTCCCATCCTTGTCGGATAGCAAGTGAACCATTATAGTTGCACACGGTTGCCATCCATCGTCGTCCATATGTGTCCTCCAAAGAAATCTCTCGATCAGTTAGGTATGAAACTGAACGAGCAAACTTTGGAGGAAAACACTGAAAAAAAATTAATGAAATTAAAATTAAGAATAAACTTGAACCTAGTGAGTATGCCCAAATGTTCACATTAATAAGCATACAATTAATAACTATAGTAATAGCTAATACATTTTAACAAGTACTTTAAACTAAGTAGGAAAAATAAAAGAATCACACTTTACCAGAACTTGTAGGAAAGTTTCTACAATCATAACTTTAAAGAAAGAAATAACTTTCTTTCCATTAATCAACAAGCCATCCTCATCATAGCATGCTTCCATCTTCTCCAACAACTTCTAAATCCTAGAAAGAATATTAAGATGTCTAAACAATGCTAATAAAAACAAAAAATTAATTAAATACTTGACCAAAGCATATTAAAATGTCAAATAATAATAATATATATCTAGGCAAGGATCTACATTTATCAATCAAAGCAGAAATAATAAATGTTGTCAATCGAATCGATCCATTCATGTTTCATCACTCAAATCAGTTATTAACATTAATTTTTTTTACTTAACCCTATTTTTTTCAAATCATGGCTATTAACAATTGAGATCTAGAATAAACACAAAGATTGATATCATATGAAAAACAGAAAACATACAAGCAGAAACACAAAGATTTTCAATATATACACACATGAGGAGAGGAGGATTGAAAATTAAAAAGAAAACAAAGAAGAAGAAGAAAAAATTAGTACCGTCTGAAAAAATGAAAGAGCAAAGTGTGAGAGCAAGCAAAACTCTTTGTTGAGTCAAAATGAGTTTTGCTAATTTGGTTTAAATAGCAAAGCTTTCCAAAAAAATTAATATCTATAGATTGTGATAATCTCTATTTGACACACCAAATACAGGTGCACAATTTTTACTGGTTGCATTTGGACATAATAATTATGAAATTTGAAAAAAATAAATATATTTTCAAAGTCAAAAATGATATTCAAAATTACATTTGTGTTTTAACATAACATAAATTGAGTCAATATTAGTAGAATTAAAACATTGTTTATGTGGCACATTTGGTGCACTCGCACCACTTTTATTGGTTTAAACTAAAAAAATTGCAAAATTTGAAGAAAAAAAATTGTTTTAAAGTTGAAAATGATTGTAAAAAGTTAAGAGTTGTACGTAAACATGATACAAAAAATTGAGTTTATAAAGGTACGCTTAGGATAATTTATAAGTGGACCACCAACCATTATATCTGCACAACTTTTATTAGTTTGGGTTTTGGACATAAATATTGTGAAATTATAAAAAGGGAAATAATATATGTTTTTAAGTTGAAAATAATAGTCGAAAATTATAATTGTGTGTAAAAATAATATAAATTTAGTCACTATTAGTAGGATTGCCCCAACAAGGTAACAATTAAATTGTTTTCAAAACCATTAATGATAAAGTAGTTCTATATTCAATAAGAGATAAAAGGAGCAACTTTCACATATAGCAAACATAAAAATCAAATTTGTATGTTGTAGCTATAGTTTGTATAATTGCGCTCCAAAGTTTGCTATGAAGCATCATATTGTACAACTCGCTGGTTCCTTTTCGGATTTGTATAATTTCACTGATAATCGTTTATATAAATCGGTGTCAACCTCTCGTTTGTATAAATCAGTGACAGCCATCAAATCAATTTTATGTGTTTGTATATCTGCATAAAATTTAAATTTGTATACAATTGAATCGAAATAAAATATTTGTATATCAAATCTCTCTCACTGTAATTTGTATAAGTATATGTTCTTGTTGTTGTGCTTACCAGTTGTATATGTATATATGTATATAAATAAAAATTTGTACTTGTTGAATCTATATATATAAATGAAAATTCATTAAAAAAAATAAAATTTTCTTTTTTATATACAACTGTACGCCTGAAGCAAACATCATTCTCTTGTATACTCTATTTTTGAATCCCGACAGTTTTGTAACAGCAGCCGAAGAAGCAACCATTTATATATAGCCTAATATGAGCCAAACAATTCCATACTTTAAAATAATTTATATATAGCTTTCGATTCTAACAAAGTTCATATGGAGATGAATCATGTTTCTTTAAAGGAGTTTTATTCAAAATATGACATGTAAAATATAAGACTTCAGTCCACAAATTTTTAGTGATATCAGATCCATAAAGAATAGAGCTAACCATTTCAATGAAAGTTCTATTTTTTCTTTCTGCTACACCATTTTGTTGTGGTGTATAAGACATAGTGAACTGTTTCTCAATGCCTTCTTTTTCACAAAAATCAATAAAATCTGATTTTAAATATCCTCCACCCCTGACAGATCTAATTGATACAACTTTTAAACTCAATTTATTTTCAACTTTTACTTTATATGTTTAAAAGTCTCAAATGCCTCATCTTTTGTTTTTAATGGAAAGACATATGTATACCTTGAATAATGGTCAATCTTTTCATGAAGTGATAAACAATCTATCTCACAAATATCAGTGTGGATTAACTCCAGAAGTGTGGATATCCTTTCAACAGACTTAAAAGCTTTTTTTGTTATTTTACATTTACTACAAGTAATACACTTAGCAACATGATCCTTTCCACAGTCTTTGATTAATTCATTTTTCACCATGAGTTGAATGGATCTAAAATTCACATGACCAAGACATTCATGCCATAAATCTAGAGTTTCACAACATAAGTAGAAATATTTTCATTTTCAATATTGAGTTTGAACATGCCATTTGTAGCATAACCTTTTCCAACAAGTTTAGATAAAATAAATTTATTTGCCTCAAAATTATTTTAAAACCATGACTCTAAAGAAGCGTACATGACACCAAGTTCTTTGAATATCAGGAACATGCAATACATCTATCAATGTGATCATCTTTATGGAAGTGAATTTTAGTTCAACAGTTTCTTTTCCCACAACCTTAATAGAGGATGAGTTTCCCATATGCAAAACTTTATCGCCCCAACTAACTCACAAGTCGTGAAAGAATTTTGATTACCTAATATATGACGAGTTGCACCAATGTCTATCCACTATTGCACTTGATCTCCTGCTACAAATTCTTCTATGATCAATGCCGCCAACTCATTTTTTGTATTGTTATTTGCCTTTTCTTTCTTCTTTTCAGCTTAAGAATTTTATAATTATGTGCATACTGACCAATTGTATCACATGATAACATTCATTCGACTTAGTATTGGAATTAGTACGCTTAAAACTCTATTTTTTGCCTTTAAAAATTTATTATTGACATATTCCTTCTTGATCGATTTTTCTTCAATTAACATGAGCTTTCATGATGGACTCCTTCAAGATATTTTTTCACGATATCGTGTCTCTTGTTCAATTTGCAAGTGTTGCAATAATTGTTCAAGAGACAAATCTTCCTTCTTGTGCAAGAGTTTTCTTCTGTATTCCTTTCAAGATGGAGGAAGTTTTGTGACAATAGCACCAACATGAAATTTTTCATCAAGAACAATTCCAGATATACCAATTTTATTAGCTATAAGTTGAAATTCTTGTACTTGTTCATTGATTGACTTGTCATCAACC
Source organism: Solanum sitiens (assembly GCA_016801875.1). Lineage (NCBI taxonomy): Eukaryota > Viridiplantae > Streptophyta > Magnoliopsida > Solanales > Solanaceae > Solanum > Solanum sitiens. The sequence goes on from JABWTJ010000165.1 coordinate 652,873, forward strand.
ACTTTGAACTCCATATAATTTGAAACAAGTAATTTTCTGAACTCGCCTCTTCTGCTAAATGGATAGCTTTAAGAGTATCTCAAATTTCCTTAGTAAATTTGCACTTAATATAATATTGATCATAATATATATTGAACATTCCTCCAAGAATATAATTCTTGCATAAGTAATCATCATCCTGCCATTTGGAAATTTGTTCTTTAATCAGAGTAGCCTCGTCCGTTGCTACCTCAGAACCAGGAGCGTCATGACAAGGTTTATCAAAAACATATGCCAACTTTAATCGTCTTAAAAAAAATTTCAACTTTCCACGCCATCTAGAAAGTCTTTGCCATTAAATATTTCAAAATTAGGATTACGTAAAGATGAAACAGTGTTTGTTATGATGTGGATGCCATAAAGATAGCTATCTTCAAATTATTAGAACAACTTAACAAGAATGATAAAAATACAAGGAATTCAAAACAAAACTTTCTTAGCTTAAAGACACGTTAATACGTTCCTCGAAGATAGTTGGAGTATCTCTCACGAGCAATCGGAAGAATAAATAACAACTCTATCTTCCGGATTCAACTAAGCCACAAAACAAGTAACATTCACGACTGTTGCTCTTCTATTCTTGAATTGGTGATTTCACCTTTTGCTTAATGTCTCACAAAGTATTTTTTTGAGTGCATATCTTCTCAACCAAAAGAAACTCAATTTATAGGACAAAAGTTTTGCAAAAAAGAAAGACTTTTAATTAAATAGAATTTATTATAGGTTCATAATTGAAAATAGAACGTTATCTTTCAAAAAATTCATAAAAAAGCCTCTTTCAAAATCCTATAACGTAGAATTAAAATAAAAAAGAATGTTACAACTCACATTCATGTATTTTGTTCTTTCAGAACTTTTAACAGATGAATTTTGTTTCAAAATTAATTGAAACACTAACTCTTACATGACATGACGTATAAGACCACGAGAGTCCCTACACAAGCCATTTGACATATATAATGCATAAGGTATTACAACAAAAGATAGAGTGAATAGGTAAAAATGTCTCATATTATAAAATAAAATTTTGAATATAATGGCAGAATCATAACTATGTCTGGACAAGTCATTCTACACCACCATAAGAGCGGCTGGCATATAACTCATACACCACATACAAAGTCTCAAAGAAAAACAACAAAAGTAATAAAAGTCTTCATGACCTTGCCCTCGAATGTACGAAGACTCACCAACCCAATAGTAAAGTAGCAACCCAAGCTAGCCACGAGCGGAAGAAGTGGAGAATCCTATATAATAAAACAATATTGATACAAGTATACATTAGTACATGGAATATATTAAGTATGGAGAAATACATAAAAGACATAAACATGATCACATGAGTATTTAAACATGTTATGCATGACCAAACTAAAACTTTGAGTAAAAACTTTTAAAGAATTGTAAGTCATAAACTAGGACAATGAATTATTAAAACATAATGAAAACTTTCGTAAAACCTTTGATGGTATTATAGTTCGTTTTGTGGGATAATTACCGTTAAACGACACGAAGACCATGCGAGCTGTATAATTACTGTCAAAACAATTTCTCTAATTTCAAAGTAGGTTTACTTGTGGGATTATCAAAAACATGTTATTGATCTAAAATTGTATTTGAATTAGCTCAACCTAACATCAAAAAAATCAAGCTTTAATTAAGCCATTATTGCCTCAACTTTATAGCCCTAATATGTATATTAAAAAAAAAAAAAAACTATTTGTCCAAATGTTTTTAGAGATTGTGATAATCTCTATTTGACATGTATATATATATATATATATATATATATATATATATATATATAAATATATTTTTATGTGTAAGCAAAACGGTAGCATTTGAATTTCTAATTTTTGGAAAAGTATAACTGATTATTAATTAATAATTGATCTTTTCTTTTTTAATTTTCTTTTTCTTTTCTTCATTTAAAATTCAATTCTTTAATTCTATTAATTATATTAAATAAAATGTTAAGAAACTAAAATGTCATTTCTTTAATATAAGTTTTTATGATATTTATTTTCATTACATTAACAACTTTTTATTTTTCTAATTTCTAAAGTAATTAATAATTATATTGATATTAGATATTATAGTCGTATAGATAAAGATAGTCAAATTTTATAGAAATCATCACATTAATTTTTTTATTGTTATTTTTTCGAGAGATATTGTTAGATTATGTAGAAATCATCACATTGATTTTTTTTTTTGCTGTTTTTATATTCTTTATGTTTATTATTTGCATATTTTAGTTTGACTCAAAAAAAAAGAAACAAATTATTAAATTATGATCAACCTATGGAGTGGATGTTAGTAAAAACTCTAAAGATTAATTATGCATTAAATTTATATATTATTCTTTACTATAAAAATTCAAAGTCTAACGATTATATTGCAACACATCTTTATTTATATGATACTAAATAAAATTATTCATAACTTATCATTTTTTATAATCGCGCGAAGCGCGAATAAGTTCACTAGTTAAGAATAAACTTGAATAGTGAGTATGCCCAAATGTTCACATTAAGAAGCATACAATTAATAACTATAGTAATAGCTAATACATTTTAACAAGTACTTTAAACTAAGTAGGAAAAATAAAAGAATCACACTTTATCAGAACTTGTAGGAAAGTTTCTGCAATCATAACTTTAAAGAAAGAAATAACTTTCTTTCCATTAATCAACAAGCCATCCTCATCATAGCATGCTTCCATCTTCTCCAACAACTTCTAAATCCTAGAAAGAATATTAAGATGTCTAAATAATACTAATAAAAACAACAAATTAATTAAATACTTGACCAAATCATATTAAAATGTCAAAAATGATAATATATATCTAGGCAAGGATCTACATTTATCAATCAAAGCAGAAATAATAAATGTTGTCAATCGAATCGATCCATTCATGTTTCATCACTCAAATCAGTTATTAACATTAATATTTTTTACTTAACCCTATTTTTTTCAAATCATGGCTATTAAAATTGAGATCTAGAATAAACACAAAGATTGATACCATATGAAAAACAGAAAACATACAAGCAAAACACAAAGATTTTCAATATATACACACATGAGGAGAGGTGGATTGAAAATTAAAAAGAAAACAAAGAAGAAGAAAAAATTAGTACCGTCTGAAAATATAGGAAAGAGCAAAGTGTGAGAGCAAGCAAAACTCTTTGTTGAGTCAAAATGAGTTTTGCTAATTTTGTTTAAATAGCAAAGCTTTCCGAAAAAATTAATATCTATAGATTATGATAATCTCTATTTGACACACCAAATACAGGTGCACAATTTTTACTAGTTGCATTTGGAAATAATAATAATGAAATTTGAAAAAAATAAATATATTTTCGAAGTCAAAAATGATATTCAAAATTACATTTGTGTTTTAACATAACATAAATTGAGTCAATATTAGTAGAATTAAAACATTGTCAATGTGGCACATTTAGTGCACCCGCACCACTTTTATTGGTTTACACTAAAAAAATTGCAAAATTTGAAGGAAAAAAATTGTTTTAAAGTTGAAAATGATTGTAAAAAGTTAAGAGTTGTACGTAAACATGATACAAAAAATTGAGTCTATAAAAGTACGATTAGGATAATTTATAAGTGGACCACCAACCATTATACCTGCACAACTTTTATTAGTTTGGGTTTTGGACATAAATATTGTGAAATTATAAAAAGGGAAATAATATATGTTTTAAGTTGAAAATAATAGTCGAAAATTATAATTGTGTATAAACATAATATAAATTTAGTCACTATTAGTAGGATTGCCCCAACAAGGTAACAATTAAATTGTTTTCAAAACCATTAATGATAAAGAAGTTCTAGATTCAATAAGAGATAAAAGGAGCAACTTTCACATATAGCAAACATAAAAATTAAATTTGTATGTTATAGCTATCGTTTGTATAATTGCGCTCCAAAGTTTGCTATAAAGCATCTGATTGTACAACTCGCTGGTTCCTCTTCAGATTTGTATAATTTCACTGATAATCGTTTGTATAAATCGGTGTCAACCTCTCGTTAGTATAAATCACTGACAGCCATCAAATCAATTTTATGTGTTTGTATATCTACATAAAATTTAAATTTGTATACAATTGAATCGAAATAAAATGTTTGTATATCAAATCTCTCTCACTGTAATTTGTATAAGTATATGTTCTTGTTGTTGTGCTTACCAGTTGTATATGTATATAAATAAAATTTTATACTTGTTGAATCTGTATATATAAATGAAAATTCATTAAAAAAAATAAAATTTTCTTTTTTATATACAGCTGTATGCCTGAAGCAGACACCATTTTCTTGTATACTCTATTTTTGAATCCCGACAGTTTTGTAACAGCAGCCGAAGAAGCAACCATTTTCTTGTCCTTTCGCTTGAAGAAATTGCTATAGCAAATTATATGAAATAGTAGCTACGAATTGGAAATAAAGTAAACTATAGCTATAACATCTAATTTAAATTAATAGTTTGCTATTATATACAATTTTCCCACAAATTGAGAAATAGATAGAATCTCAGGCAATAACAAGCAATTAAATGCAACATAGAGTGGAATGGAACTTAATAACAACAATGTAATGTAAGTCCAGGTGATGAAAGGACTAGAACACTAAAAAATCAATGTAACGTAGTTATTGCTTCTTATTTTAACGATCCTTCCCGATTGTTATGAGTAGGTTAACAGTGAGAATTTTGGGCCAGAAAGTTTTTTGGGTAGTGTTTTAAAGTTTTTAAGCTAGGCCAGCCTTAGAAAGAATCTAGGCTAGACACAGTCTAAGGTCATCCGAAAATGAGTGTGGTATAAAGTGTGTTTGGTTTCCAATTTTTCCATGTTTGGTTGGGACAAAAACTTTGGAAAATGTTTTTCAAATTAACTCATTTTCCACAAAATTAAGGAAAATGACTTCCCTTAAAAAATTAAGGAAAACATTTTCCAAAATTCTACTCAAATTTCAAATTATGTTTTTTTTTTGAAAAAACATCAATTTTAACAAAATATTTTCAATTCAAAATTTTATTTTTTCACCCGATCCCTGAAACCCCCCCCCCCCGGCCAGCCCCCACTTTAACCCCACCCCTTCCCCAAAAAATTAATTTTCTTTTTAAAAATATTTTCAACTTCAAAATTTTATTTTTAAACTCCTAAGCCCCTCTCCGCCCCCCCGCCCCCATCCACCCCCAACCCCCAAAAAAATTAATTTTTTTTTTTAAAAATACTATCAACTTCAAATTTTTTATTTTTTCACTCCTACCCCCTTCCCTCCCCCCCGCTCCCACCCATTACCCCCACCCCCCCACCCCCACCCCCAAAAAATAATAACTTTGATTTTAAAAAATATTTTCAATTTCATAAATTATTTTTTACTCTAGTAAAAATAAAAGATGTCTCTCAAAAACATTTTTCATTCATAAATCAAACACTAAAAATCATTTTCGGAAAATATTTTCTACTCACCAACCAAACATGAGAAAATAAGTCCAAAATCTACTTGTTTTCGAGGAAAATATTTTCTAGAAAAACATTTTCCATGGAAAACATTTTCCTCCATACCAAACACACCCATAATGTCTAGGCTTAGTTGATGTATTCTTATAGGCAAGACATTAAGAAATTCATAGAGATCTACGAAATTGAATTTGATTTAGTAAAACTTTCGAAATTGATCTTGGCGTGAAAGGGATAGTCGAGACGTCAAGAGAAGATGTTGTGTTGTGAAAAGGCACTTTTCACAAATTTCTATATACAGTTGTGGTGCTCTCGCCTATTCCTTTATCACGGAAGGCGTTGAAGCGGCGAAAATGTGATTTTATTCATAAACATCGCAAAAACCTCTTAATTTTTGTGCGACATCTTCTACCCAATTTTTCACGAGATTTGTCGATAAATAAAAGTTTGTTACCCCCAATCTTGTAAACTGATCTTAAAGACTTAGAATCAAGATATTATTCTTGGGAGAGGATTTTGACATAATTTCATGATGGAAAAAGCTCCAAGTTAGGGAGGTTGATCATGAATTAGCCAGGGTTAGGATTTGGTTATAATCTGAAGTAATTAATAGGCCATTTTGATTAACCATTACATTTATTTATTAGATTAGACTAAGAAAACGTCAAGACACTTTGAAAGGGGAAAGCTTGGATTCTTTAGAGTTTTCAAGAGTTTGATTTGAGATGGGTGATTGTTGTATGTTTTCGATTTTTGTATGTATGGATGTTTACTGCTTTGAAGTATCATTTGTGGAATGCATGTTAAGAGGAATACATAGGGAGACATATGTCACATCATGTTGATAATCTCATGCAATGGACCTGTTATTGTGAGTTGTGGTTTTTCAAGTGGTATTGTTCATTGTGTATGATTGTTCATTGGCTTGGATACCAGTCTGATATGATACCAACACTGGTTAGCTTGAGTATATATACCACACAAGTACACTAACTATGGATGACTGAGGTACCACACTAGTACAATAAGAGATTGGGTATGAGTTTCACGAGAGGACCACATATGTATGATCATGTGGGACATGCATCGATATTTGGGTATTTGTTGTTTCATGATTTGTGACTAGGAGTCTATATGAATTTATAATTGTTGATATATGTATTTTTTTTCTTATTGTATTGTGGCAAATTGCTACATTCATATTTTGGACCGGTCATGTGCTCCTATCAATACACAGTGGGTTGTGTATTCATACTGCACCAGTTATTTTCTTGTTGAGTAGATGACATCTCCCGGCGGCTGATCCTAGACCTCAATTAAGGGACTCTCACTACATCAAAATTGATCTTTAACGGCAATTAATTAGCAATTGCCGCTAAATATATACTTTTAGTGGCAATTAGCACTCTTTGTATGTGTCCCTAAAGGCTTTAACGGCATTAGATTTAATGACACTTAACTAATGCCGGTAAAGGCTTTAGCACTCTTTATTCATGTGTCTATTTATTGCCGCTAAAAGATTTTTAACTTTGAATCAATTGGTGAGCTACTCTTCCAGGCTGACATGATTTCTTCTACATTCTCTTGTCCATCTTTTCGGACACAGACATGAAACTATTAGATTATGTTTTTAAATCTTTCAAGGTTGCATCCCCTTTATTTTAGACATTGGACTTTTGGTACTGTGGCTTTCAGTTCTTAGGAGTGTTTATTTTCACATAAATGTTTTGGCTGTTGATGATTGAGTTTATGGGAACTAATCCTTAATTGTTTAGAAACTGTTTTACTACTTTATATGACGAACTTGTTTAAATAGAGTATTGGGTTTAGTTTGGGTTAGTTGTTGGTTCTCCCACCAGGTGAACTAGTGTGGGTGCCACTCACAACGATTATAATCATGACAAAGTTATATCAGAGTTCTAAATTCGTCGATCTCGTTGTACCAAAACGAGTTTAGTAGTGGTGAGTCACCAAATCTATGCATCTTCCCCTTCTTCAACAGAGAGTGGTTTCTCTAATTCTCTTCATTAAACTCACATAAGAAAAAACATTTAAATCGTGGGTATTAACTTCGTTTCCTAGAGAATCAAAGTTTAACATGGGACAATTATTTTAGTGGTGAGTTACGTTCAACAATTTCCGTTGCATCGAACACAATTCTTTGTTCTCGCTCCGCCTCTCTTTCTTAGAGTACCAAGTTATTAAAAAGTCTAACCAGAGGAAATTTTCCATAAACGGTTCGACTGCATTGATAATGTACGAAATATTTACACATATGCAACTTCAATCCTTTAATTTATATAGCCCAGGGCCAAACTTTTCTATAGTCTAGACCCCTATTAGTCCATTCCATTCAAACCATGTACAATTTGTGATCAATGACATGTTTTTTACACCAAAATATTGTGAATCCTAACGATCGATCCATCGTTCATTTTATCCTGTAGCTTCTTGTTTTTCAGATAATCACAAGAGCAGAGAAGACTTCTAGTTTCCTGATTTGCATCTTCTTGATCTCTAGATGATTCACCGATCGAGACAAACCTATTTTTAATCTTTGGATGTCTCACATTCCATTAAAAATAGACTCAGAATATCCCCAAGAACTTCTTCTTCCTCCTTTTCTTCTCGATGTATGCTAGAAGTTCCACTTGACGTGTCAGAGCTAGCTCAAGAGACTGCAAGTAAAACAATAAAATACAGATTTTATTATACCGTAAACCTGAAATCTCTGATATGTTGTCTAGATTTGAAAGGATACTAACTAATACCTTATGTGTAGCTGAAAGCTCTTGCTCCAAAGTATCGATGCGTTTCATGGCGTTGTTAAGTAATTCCTCTTTCTCAGGAGGTAAGGAAGCAGGTTTGTTCGTAAGAGTAATGACTTTCTCCTCGAGTTCTTCCATGCGTTTAATCATGCTGAAGTATTCACTTGAAGATATGGTAGGGTCACTTAATTGATAGCCATGAGCCTGTAGGGTGGCATCAGCTAGCTTCCTTGGCATGTTTCGAGTCATCCTGACTAATGTCACAATGCCCATCACAAGGGTCATAACTCCAGTAAATAGATGGTTTCTAAATCCTTCGGGTGACTTAGAAGCATCGTGGATTGGGAAGAAATCTCTACCTGCAAGGAAAGATGGGATAGAAGTTACTAAAACAAGAAACAAGTAGGATGAAAGCATTAGATACGCGCAATTGGTTATTTTGAGACACCAGAACACATTACAACAAAAGAGACATTTAGTGACAATGGATTTTCCTCTGAGTTAATGTCATTGCATACAGAGTCGATATAGCCTTTAGTGACATTCATCTGGTTATGAATATCCATATTTATTATTGCCGCTAAATAATTGCCACAAAATCCTTTATTTGTTGTAGTGACGTCTGCTACATAATTGGAGAAGAACTTGTACCGTTAGCTTTCTTCCAAGTTACATCAACTGCCTTGTCCACTATAGGCATATAGTCTTCAGGATCATATGCTCTAGAGTAGTTTTTGTTCATGTCAGCCTACAATACAATTCCATTTTATTCTACTTGAAGTAAATAAACAAAAGAAAGAAAATACGATAAGTACAAATATGGTTAACAGGTTAAGAAAATTGGACATATGCTTATATGTGATGGATACGAAGTCACTTACTTCCTCGGGGAGAGGGGAGAGTTGAGTATGAGCCACATAAACATTTGCATCCTCTGAGATTGTTTTCTCATCAATTGTTGAGATGAAATTTCTATTTGAACATTTATGTTCACCGTTATGAACCATCTGGTGCAAAATTAATCACACATTTTAGGCATGTAAAACCAGAATTGTTGCCTTAATGTTAAATTTCTGAGGTTGAAATCTACCTTCATTATTTCAGGATCATTCCACGGGCCTTTGTCAGAAAGCATGCATCCTCCCTTGTCCGCACAAGTGCATGTACCACCTAAGAATTCTGGTAGCTCGCTGGTATAAGGTGATGAATATAAACTGCATTAGGCTCTATGCAACAAAGCTACATTGCAATGCACAATTCAATATAAACAAATAGGATTACTCAAGAACGTTTCTCGTATCCTATGCCAAATGAGCTAATACACACGCGCATCCTAGAAGCATATAACTTGAGTTATGCTAGAAGCTAAAGAGAAAAATTTAAGTCTACGTATATTTACCTGGCATCGATTACTTCAAGCAATTTGCTCTGGTATTTGTTACCAAGAACCTAAAAGAAAGAGGCATGAATTGGTTATTCTTATGAGAGTGAGACAGAATCAATGCATATAGAAGGAAAGACATTATGTGCGTGTACATGAATCTTTGCCGTAGTCTTGGGGTCTAGGAATGACTTGACAGAGTTCCATAAGAGCCTGAATCCAGAACCAGCATTGATGATATACATGCGGCACAAGCTCTAAATAATTATAAAAGAAAATAGTCAAGTAAGCAAAGAAACTCAACAGCTCATCAAGATAACAACATCAAGCAAGAAGAGTGATATATAGCGATATGGCTTAATCTAGTCGCAAAAAGAATCAAGTACCTCGGGATAATTGTTACCATCAATAGCTTGGAGGCATTGAATGAGTTCCCTTGCTGATTTATTGAAGTTCTTCAGTCCCTGCACCGTAAATCATATAGTTTATGTTACTGATTAATATAAGCTCGCAAAAGAGTAAACATAAACTCCTTCCTTCTAAGGCTTTCACTCGATTTAATAATTTTGGAATACCAACATACCACTCCGTGGACATCTAGAATAGTTGTGCTTGTGTCAATGTGCCTTTTGGATGCAATGGAGCAGGCAGGCATCTTGTCATTGAGGGTCCTCTCGAACTCCTGCACGTGGTACTTGAGATAGCGATCCATTGTTGTAACTTGTAAAAGCTTGACAGAATCTACTTGGCCAATTCTTTCAATATAAACCGGTCTTCCCTCCTTGTCAACTCCGTGATGACCTTGTGGATAATACTTAAGAACTTCTTCCTTTTCCTTGAACTCGAAGTCCTAATAGAAATGTACAACAACACATTACCTCAAATTTCATGGATTATGATTTCTACACTAACATTTTAAAATGTTTACCTCCACGATAGTGTCTGCACCAAATTCACTCCTCCACTTGATCATATCAGCCCACATCTGCTTAGATTTATCAATATCAAATTTTCTAGCCTTCAAGAATCTGTTTCATCATTAAGACTAAATATTAGATAAGATCAAAATCTTTTGATAAGATATATACTTGTCATCAAAAACATATAATCACCTTAACAATTTATGATAATCATCATGTTTTCCGGGAAGTAATTCGTCTAAGATAAGCGCTTGTCGGAATGCATCAACTGCCTTTATTTCCTCTGCATCATGCTCATCCTCAAAAATAACAGACATAACTCTGCTGTTCCTTCTGCCCTTTTTTGTAAAAGAATGTCTAAATTTGGTAGAGGCATTAACTGCCTTCTTCTTGAGAGACCCAAGCCTTGTTTTTCTCTCATGCTCATGGTTTTCCATGTCAATCTTTTCTAGACCTATAAAACAAGAACAATTCAATTGTTGTATCGATGCAAACTTTGAAAATACGACACATGAGCCTAACACAACTCCAAAAGCTAGCTCATGAGGGTAGGATTACCCAAGTCCATGTAACCAAGCCGTCAATCCATTCCCCAACCAGAACCAACGTGGAACTTGAACCCACTCTATAACACCCATTCACACCCAGAGGCTAACTGGAGTATAGACTGGGGGTACAAACGGGAATGAACCTGATATTATGGAAAGATATAACACATTGGTCTTACTCAACCCACAAAACTAGCTCATGAGGGGAGGATTGCCCAAGTTCATATAAGCAAACTGTCAGTCTATTTCTCCACCAATTTGGGACTTTAATGCACTCTAACACCCCTTTTACACCCAGAACTAACTAATCATGGATCAAGAGTCCAAACGAGGATTAACCTGACACTAACACCATGTAAAGATATGACACATGGGCCTAGCTCAACCCTAAAAGCTAGCTCACGAGGAGAAGATTGTCAAAGTTCATATTAGCAAACCATCAATCCATTCATCAACCAATATGAAACTTTGACCCACTTTAACACCCCTTCACACCCAGGCCTAACTGAATCATAGACTTGGAGTCCAAACGAGGATGAACTTGACACTGATATCATGTAAAGATATGACATTTAGACCTAACTCAATGCTAAAAGCTAGCTCATGAGGAGAAGATACCGTTAATCTATTCCCCAACCACCATTATGGAACTTTAATCCATTCTATCACAAACTAATTAGTCCAATAACCTAACGTGCTTTGGAAATAATGCAAATTCAAATATCTTGTCTACAACAACAAAAGAGGAAATATTGTAAATGTAGATTGAAGACATACTTGATCTGAATGGTTGGTCTAGAGGTCCTGACATATTGCCACTCATGATTGTAGCTGTGATAATAATATATATAGATACCGCAAAAATATATACAATTTGGTATACTACTCTCTTGTATGCCTACAGTTTAGAAACAAAATTGAAATCAGATCAGAAGAACCATTATAAAAGACATAACAGTATATACGTAAACATTTGAGGGCATAAGCCACCAACAACAATGAAATTTTAGGTGATAGAAATCCCAAATAAAAAGAATGAATATTCATACCCCTAAAAGAAACACATAAAAAGGGGGTATTTATTTAAAGATAAATGAAAATATAACATAAAGGGGTCGTTTGGTTTAAAGACAAGGTGGATTAGTTATGTTTGGATTATATAATCAGATTATTTATCTTGGAATACCTTTCTTACTTGATTGTTTGATTTAATGTATTTAAAAAACATGCACAACCTAATTTTTAAGTTCATTGTTTATAAAAATATCATTCACCTTATTTAGCAGAAAAAAGGATGCGAGGGAGCAGAGGGACCTAGATTATTATTTTGTCATTTTTATTGTTTTGTCTTGAGATAACTGATCTCATGGTACAAGTCATAAATCTTGGTTTAAGACTTATCACATGATTAATACCGAAACTAAAATTTTGTTTCAAAATTATCTATTAACCTGCGACCAACAAAATTACTTGTTACAAATAAGATCTTGTCATTGCATCGAAAGAGATAAATGTTGACTAATTTGGCTAATGTTGAACTTGATAAAATATTTGTCCAGCATACCAAAGGATCCCTAAATTCTTGGGCACGAAAATACTGATAATTAAAATAAAACAAAAGAAGGGTAATTACATGAATGAAAAATGGATTTTTGGAGAAATGGAAATGGAGAAGACTAATGAGAGATTTATTACCAGTGGCAAAAAGATAGATAGGACATTGAAAAAGAAAGAAAAAGGTCTCTTAAATCATCAAATATTTCCTAAAGAATTGGGATACCAATAATTCAATGAATGGGGAAGCGATTATTATTCTCTAAAATACATTTAAAATACATTAAATTCAACTATAACCCTACGTTTATATATCTTTTAGAGATAGAGATTAATTGTTGTGAAAGGCACTCCGTCCATATATTCTAATAACAATATTTATTTATTTTTGAAACAATTCTTTAATTCTAAATTTTGACGCGGCAGGTTTAAAATTACAAGATTCAATACTTTTTAAACTCAATGTAAAAACTAGGAGTGTACATAGGTCGGTTCGGTTTGATTTTTTATTTAAAAAAATCTAAACCAATTATATCGGTTTATCAAATATTAAAATCAAATCAAACCATATAAAGTCGGTTTTTTCGATTTCGGTTTTAGTCGGTTCTTTCGGTTTTTCGATTTTTTCGATTTTTTACAACTATACCGCATTTGAAAAAGCGATAAACATTTTTTCACTTACGTGTGTGATAAACTAAACTTAAAAAATGTTAAGTGAATAGAAATTTTCGAAAAGACTATCAAATTCACATGAGTACAAAATATTTTTTTTTAAGTATCAACGTTCATATGCTAAACTAATAAGCTTAAAGGAGATGCAAACTGAATACAAAAATTATTTACAAAGTAAATTGTTAACTTTGAATTTGAAAAACTATAACAATATAATTATAACTTGCACAAAATAAAATATTTACAATTTTTACAAGTCTAAATTGAAATAGAATAGATAAACATTGAAAACTATAAACTAACTTAAAATATATTAACAAAGTAGATTATAAATAATATTTTTTAGTTATAAATAAAATAAAATTATATATATATATATATATATATATAGATAGATAGATAGATAGATAGATAGATAGATAGATAGAGAGAGAGAGAGAGAGAGAGAGAGAACTATAAACTAACTAAAAATATATTAGCAAAGTACATTATAAATAATATCTTTTAGCTATAAATAAAATAAATTATATATATGTATAGATACAGAATTTTACAAATCCAAATTTAAAATAAAATATATAAAATTGAAAATCATAAACTAATTAAAATATATCACCAAAGTAGAATATATGTAAATAATATTCTTTATCTATAGATAAAATAAATTATTTATATATATATATATATATATATATATATGTGTCGGTTTGGTTTGAGTTCGGTTTGATTCTTTTTTTTTAATACCAAACCAAACCAAGAGTGGTCGGTATTTTTCTTAAATTGCCAAACCAATCAAACCAAACCACAAGTCGAGTTTTTTTTCCGGTTTAATTTGGTTCGTCGGTTCGATTTGACTTAATGATTCTGTTTGTACACCCCTAGTTAAAACAAAGAAAGTATTAGTTCTCTAATTACATCATTGTTAAATTCTGAAATACGTACAAAGGTATATAAAACAACAACGGAATTCCATTGAGTAGGGTTTGAGAGAGGAGAGTATAAGAAAATCTTATCACTACCTCATAGGTATTGATGTTGTTTACAAAAGACTGTTATCTTAAGTGCATCAAATTCTAGTAAAAGAAGAAGAAAATAGTAAAGAAAATATATCAGTTAATAAGAAAAGTATTGTAAAGTATACATGAACGAAACAATAACACCATAAGACAAAAACTATAAGGGTATGACTAGTACTATGACAGATACTAACAAGACTAACCTTATGCAAAGTAGGACGCCACTCTAAACCTACCAACCTTCTATAATAATATGTGATCTCCACTCCTTCATATCTAGAGTCATGTCCTCGGTGATATGAAGTTCCATCATGTGGGCATCAACTCACCTTTTCATCACATGTCCAAACAAACTCAATCTCGCTTCCCTCATCTTGTACACTACAAGATGCCACTTCCACTTGCTCCGAAATAACTTCATTACATTCCTAATCTTTTCGCTCACAGCCCATACATTCATCTCAAAATCCCCATCTCCAAAACATACATCTTCTGAACATGAAAATTCTTCACTGATCAACACTTTACTCCATACAACAAGAATGGTTTGACCATTACTCTTTAGAACTTACGTTTAAATCACTTTACTCCATACAACAAGAATGGTTTGACCATCACTCTTTAGAACTTACGTTTAAGTTTAGGTGGTACCTTATTAACACACAAGACTTTAGAGGCAAGCTTTCATTTCATCTATGCAGCCCTAATGCGATGTGTGAAATCATCGTCGATGTCCCTACTATCTTGAATTACGGACCCAACATACTTAAAACTTTCTCTCTTGCGGATAGTCTATGTATCTTACTTCCACGTCCGCTTCATCCAATGCACCATTAAATTTGCACTCCAAATATTTTTGGCCTTGCTCAATCTGAACTATTTGGACTCCAAAGTTTGTTTTCAAACCTCAAACCAAGTAGTAACTTAGTCATGTGTCTCCTCAATCATTACTATGTTGTCATCCACAATACCATATACCATAAAACCTCCTCCTGGATAGACCTCATCAACTCATCCATCTCAAGGCAAACAAGAAAAGGCTCAGAATTGATCCCTCTTGTAAGCCCACCATAACTAGAAAGTGCTCAGAGACTCCTCCCGCTGTCCTAATCAAAGTCTTGAATCTATCATATATGTCCGTTATCACCCTAATATAAACCATCGGGAAAACTTTAGCCTTCAAACACCTCCAAAAGACATCCCTTGAGATTTTTGTCATAGGCCATTTCAAGGTCAATGAACATCATATGTAGGTCCCTTTCCCTTTCCCTATATTTCTCCACCACTCTCTAGATTAGATGTATGACTTCGGTAGTCGATTGTCCATGCTAATTAATTCTTAGAAATTGGCATCCCTCTTGTCACCATCATCTTTACCACTCTCTCAAACCTTCATAGTATGACTTAGCAATTTGATATTCTTGTAACCATTACCGTTTTGGATATGACCATTATAGTCCACATGTCTTTTTGGGTATTTTAGCATTAAACAACTCAGACAATCACTCTATACATATCTTGTTTGTGCTTTTCCAAAATTCCACCAGAATCTCATCGGGTCTAGGCACTCTCCCCCTGCTCATCCTACTAATAGCATGTTCAACGTTCTGATGTCTTTCAGAGTGTGTCAATTTTTCCAACATGATCTCTCCATCCTTTTTAATTCTTCGTTTAAAAGTTTGTGGAAATATGTTTGTCATCTTTGCCTAATGATGGTCTCTTCCACCAACACTTACTTTTTTAATCCTTAATACACTTTACTTAATCCAAGTCGCAAGCCTTTCTCTCTCCATCACTTTCACATGCCTATATAAGTACTTAAGTGGTAAGTCAAAATAAAGAGTTGGTCATGAAGATAATTTTTGTAGATATTGTTATGTTGTAATTTTACTAATCTTTTAGAAAAATCAATTTTTGAAATGTTTTGAGTATAAAATAATTTGAAAAATACTTACAAAAGAGTCGTCACTTAATTTTTTTAAAGAAATTAAGAAAATTTAATTTAAAAAGATTTTAACAGATTAAATTTTATAAATTTAGAGAAAATGGATAAGAGAAACTTATTTACGCTTCAAAAAGGTTTTATAAGGCATTTGAAGCTCCCGCCAACATACGATTATCCTACTACTTAGGTTAAATATTTTTGACTATTTTATAGGAAAATGATTTGACATAAACATAATATTATTAATTTAAAATATTTGATTAACTTGAGAAAATATTTTAAAAAAACAATTTTTTAATTTTTAAGAAAATTGGTACTTAGTTAAAATATTTGAATTGAAATACAAGTGACTAGAATTTTAACAAAACTAAAATTTATTTAGAATTTACTGGAATCATTTGTAAAATAATAATTTAAACTAAGTTGGTTAGTTGAGTATGAAAATCATTTTAAATTAATTGAAAAATAAATAAAAGGTTTTAGTTAAATATATTGAATAAAAATGTAAGAGTTGATAAAGTGAATTATATTAAAATAAACTAACATAAAGAAAATAGTTCATCTTTTGGGGATTTTAATTAAGTTATCCAATCAAATAAAGGTTAGAGTTAAAATAAACAAAAATTAAATACAATCAGATAATAATAGAGAGAATGAGGGAAGAATTGGGCCTATTGCTGCCTAGAACATTGGGCACAAAGCTGCTGATATTTTTGGGTTTTAGCTCAATTCTGATTTTTATATACAAACTCTATACTGTCCGTATATCAGTTTATATAAATCATTTTAACTATCGAGAGCTGTAATTATGCTCCATTGTCGCTGTAATCCTGCCTTTCAACCTGTATCACATATACCAAATGTATACAGGTATTGGTATGTATATCAACGTATACTGTTGTATACGACCTATTTTTGGCTCTAAAGATCTGCATTTTCTATTTTCCAGCCCTGTGCTTCTGTGTATGTGCCCGGTTGACTCGAATGATGAGGAAGAAATAAGTTGAGCCTTTATGGCTTGACTCGAGAATGCTAGGAGGAGAAGTCCACCATAGACTCGGAAGGGGTTTACATGCACACAAAGAACAAAGAGGAGGAGAAGAATTAGAAAAAAGGAAAAGGTAAAACTTCCATCAAATATATGATCAATTAATTAATTCTAGACGAAGGTAGACACAAATTATTTTAAGAGATGGGAACCTAATTACGAATATTATACTTCTAGACAAAAGGGGGGAGGGGTGATATTGTATTAGAGAAAGCTCCCTAACTAAACAAATATACATAATATCTACTAAAGAGATAAAACAAGATGAGTAGTGAACTAAGCAAATTGATTACTTTAGCACAACTGCATAAGGCCACAGATGAAAATTATAATTTTAAACACATCTAGATATAACTCTCAATATTCACGAGTTAATGGGCAAGAAAAATCCAACTCACTGCAAAACTAAACTAACTATACATTAAATTTTGAAAGCTCATGGCATTAGGTAGCATTCCAAAACAGTGAACGAAAGTATATGACGACTAATCTTAAATTAATGAAGGAATTGAAATTATTTGACTTTTAACACTTCTTAAGGTAGGGAGAGAAGATTCAGACTTCACGGTTCAACAGAGAAACAAGCCTAAATAAGACTAACAATAAGAAGATGCAAACATCGGCCATTCGAAATAGAAAGGAATGAAAGAAAAAAATTGATTCACTTTTCCAGCTAATATACATTTCAAAGCCAAAAAATCAAAAGCAAAGGATCAACACTATATTGAGAGAGTATCTAGTCATGCATGAGTCGAAAAGAAAATCCAGTCAGCCAACAGACAATAAAAAGTCAAAACTGTGCGATTAACGCAATCAAAATTACGACCAAAACGATCATGAGATCCTTAGCTCAAACACGAATTAACCAAAGCAAAGTTACAACGAGCTTACCTCTTCTTGGGAAGCAAGATCGGGACGACGAGCTTAACCTCCGAGAAACTTCCACCAACACTTGACCTCACAATATTCCGATGAACTCTAAATGAGTAATAATAATATTTCTTTAACTCTTGCCCTTAAAATTTTGAATCCATTTGAAGCCTGAATTTGTAGAAAAATGATTAGAAGAAGAAATAGCATGAAGGAAAGATAAGAAGAAGAAACAGTGAATATGAAGAAGAAACAGTGAAGACCAAAAATGGGGGAAATTTTCTCTGATTTTCTGTGATGATTTGTGTGTTGATTTTATTGAACAAGAAGCAACTATTTAACCTATTACAAAATGGCAGAAATATAATTTAATCTAAGAGATAACAAACTTCTAACAAACTTTGCACACCTATACAATTTCCAGAAGAAGCATCTAATGAGAGAATCTTATGCTATGTACAAAAGATGATAAAATGTAATGAGATATGAGTGAATGGGATTTCTTGATTGATAATGTTGATCTGAATGTTGGGTCATGAATATTGGGTCGAATTTGATTTAGGAACAGGTCCTGCGACCTGTTTCTCTTCATTCTTCAGATGATACTTGACTTAAGGAACAGGTCCTACGACCTATTTCTCTTCATTCTTCATATGAGATTTGTCTTCAGATGAGACTTGACTTAGGGAACAGGTCCAACGACCTGTTTCTCTTCATTCTTCATATGAGACTTGAATTTAGGGATTAAGACCTAGGCCTGGTTTTCATGACTGCGGCCTGGTCTGATTTTCATCATCATTCTAATATCCCCCTCAAGTTGGCGGGGAGAGAAGCGAGACACCAACTTGCCGTCAAGTCTGATTTGAACAGAAATAGGGAGAGTTGGAAGAACTCCCAAATCATGAAGAAGAGGATTGATCCAAGTTAACTTAGTCACTGCAAGGTTGACTTTGCCATTGCAACTGTATCAACTGGAGTGGCTGATAATTGAGCCCCTGCAACAAATATAGAAAAATAGAAGAAGGACAAAACCAGCGTAGAACATTGGAGGCATTCCATGTGTCTTTGCTACCAACAAACCAAGAGCTGGTTTCAATACATATTAAGAAAAAAAAATCCAACAGAGTTTAATATCAATTGATAACATGATTCCTCCAAGTTTAGAACATATAATTCTTTGAAATCATTTCAAAGAGCCTTGACGCAAGAGATCCCACATGAATGAGAAGAGACTAAGCTCTAGAGAGAGGTGGGAAAAGAGGGAGGATCGTTGATGAGGTTGCAAAAAGAAAAAAAATAATTTAGGTGATTATACTAAAACAGAAGAAGGAACGAGTTGAATGGAACTGGTTGATGAACCAAGTCCTTGGATGAACCAGAAAAAATCCACAACAGAAAGTTTGAGGGTTGATCGATGAGAAGGTGAGGAACGAGTTGAATGGAACTGGTTGATGAACCAAGTCCTTGGATGAACTAGAAAAATCCACAACAGAATGTTTGAGGGTTGAGCGAAGAGAAGGTGAACTGCGATCTGTTTCTCAGTGAAAAAGGAAGTGGATTTGAAGGAAAAATAGACTCATGAAAATGAGAACATCCCTTGACACACATATCTAAAACGCAATGGAAAAATCTGGGTGAAATCTTGAATCAATTTGAGTTGAAGTAGATGCATAACAAAGACACCCACATGTCTTCAAATATGCCTTGTTCGAATTGAAAAAAAAAGGAAAGGGAAGAGATGACGAATGAAGATCCAGTAACAAAATCCATTGATGAGATCTAAAGAAAAATGGATCTTAGAGGAAGAGGCAGACAACATGAAGAAAACTTAAAATCAACAATGAAGGAGCAGTAGAAAAAAATCGAGACAAAGAATCATCTCATTCTTTACTCTTCAAAATCAAAACAAAAAAAATGAAAAACTTCAGATCTGTAAACTTCAGATCTGTCCAGATCTGAAGAGGAAAAACGAAATAAGTGATAGCACCTCCGATGACTTATGGAGAGATAGATTCAGCGGAAGTATCGGTAAAGGTGCGTTGACGACTACTGTTGCTCCAATGAGAAAACAACAACAAAAAATTGCAGTAAGGACCGATGAAGTTGCCTGTGAAACCACCATTTTTTTCAGAAGTGAGTGAATAGAGATCTGAGGAGAAAGCAACATGATGTTGCACATGTTCCATGAACGCAGAGCTGGGCTGCTGGCAACAGGAAATGCAACTTCCATTGGAGAATCTCAGATTGTTTTGGGTTGAGAGAGTGATGAGAACGGATCTTTTCCATCCTTCATAGCCCTTTCCTTCTAATAGATGAATGATGAAGGAAATAAACTGTGAAATTGAATTAGTGATAGAAGAGTTAATCATTGAAGATATGAAGGATCTTCAATGGTGCTCTGATACCATGTAGGAAAATGATTAGAATAAGAAATACCATGAAGGAAAGATAAGAAGAAGAAACAATGAATATGAAGAAGAAACAGTGAAGACCAAAAATGGGGAAAATTTTCTATGATTTTCTGTGATGATTTGTGTGTTGATTTTATTGAACAAGAAGCAACTATTTAACCTATTACAAAATGACAGAAATGTAAATTAATCTAAGAGATAACAAACTTCTAACAAATTTTGTACACCTATACAATTTCTAGAAGAAGCATCTAATGAGAGAATCTTATACTATGTACAAAAATGATAAAATGTAATGAGATATGAGTGAATGAGCTTGAATATTGGGTCGAACTTGATTTAGGAACAGGTCCTGCGACTTGTTTCTCTTCATTCTTCAGATGATACTTGACTTAAGGAACATGTCCTACGACCTATTTCTCTTCATTCTTCATATGAGACTTGTCTTTAGATGAGACTTGACTTAGGGAACAGGTCCAGCGACCTGTTTCTCTTCATTCTTCATATGAGACTTGAATTTAGGAATTAAGACCTAGGCCTGGTTTTCATGACTGCGGCCTGGTCTTATTTTCATCATCATTCTAATAGAATTGGAGGATGAAAATCGTGTCCTCAATCACTTGAGCCTGGAAAACTATTTATGGGGAGAATTGGGGCAATTAAGGGGTAAAAAGCCGTTTGAATTTTGAATCTACCCGTTCTTTTTCGAGGTAACAGTAAAAGGGAATGGGGAGTTGTATTTGCTCTGAAGTTCCGCGAAAATAGGGGAAAAGGAACGGGACGCGCTGCTGCAGGCCTAGTGTTGGCGCCGTTTGGAGCTGGAGTCGGCCGAGTTTGAGGGAAAAGGAAGAAAGGGCTTACTGTTGGACGCGACTTCTCACTGGACTGCTGGTTCGCCGGAATTTCTGGGTTTGCTGGCGTGAAGAAGAAACTCAATGGGGTCGGTTCGTTGGGTACTGGTGATGGAGTTGGGTCGGTTTTGATGTACGTATGCTGCTGAATTTTGGGTTTCTTTTGGTGGGCTTGAGAATTGGTTGGGAAATTGAAAAAAAAACAAATGGGCTATTGATTGGAAGGAAAAGGCCCAAAAAGTTTGGTCCTTTAAAGAGTTGAAACAAATTGAAAGACTTGGCAAAAATTGTTATTAAATAATAGTCAAATGAATTTCAATTATAGCCAAATCGAATCTAATTTGTGAATTCGGCTAAAATTTAAATAAATGAGTTAAATATAAATTTATTAATGAGCTTTTTAATTTTAACGAAATAAAACAAGTAATTTAATATTATAAGATAATTAACTCAAAAATATAATCTATAAATTATCTAAACTACTTAATCAAATATTTAAGTTAAATTAAAATCTTTTGAGATTATTTTCAAATATTAATATAATAAATATATACAAAATTATATATAATATATAAATTATTTTTCAAACTATGAAAATGACAAAATTACTTAAAATGACTTTAAAATATTTGAAATTTTATAAACTCAATTGTTTCGAATCGTTTGAATTTTAAGAAGTTCGATGATTAATCTATATATTGGAGGGACAAAATTGGTGTCAACAGATACCACATGTCATATGATAGCATCAACACTGCTACATAAAACATTTATTGACATTTATATGTGGACATTTAGGGGTGTGCATCGGTTAGCTTTTTGATTTTTAAATATGTTAAGTCAATAACAAATCAATTAGATATTATTTATGGGTTTTTGGTTTATCGATTTTTATCATTATTGGTTCAATTTTTGGTTTATTCAATAAAAAAATATCCGTAAAGTATTATATGTCTTCTCATTTCTCTAAATGCTTTCATATTGTGAAACAAGAAAGATAATGAGAAATTGCATCAATAAGAGAAAATATAGTATGAAGGCTATAATTACCACCAAAACATAGTATGAATTTTTTTATGTTAATCAAATTACGGACCTTTACAAACTTGCAAATGCTACAACCTACGATTACAAACTTAAACTAAAATAAAAGAGTCCAACAAGACTAAAACTATATCAAATAGCTACAATTTGAACCCCTTACTTTAATCTTTAGGTTTTGAGTAAACAGTAAAAACTAGTAAAGCGGTCTAGTGTGAAGTTGGTAGAGTACTAATTATTTGATATAGTTATAGTGTCTAATTATATATTAAATTATTAATATTTAATAATTAGGAAGGGTAAAATAGTAAATCATTACCGTCTTATAGGGTTACCGGTTTACCCAATAACCCAATAGTAAAAATCGATACCGAACCAATAACCCAATATTTTTTTGATAAATCCATTAAAAACCCAATAACCCAATAACAATAACCCAATAACGTTTTTTTGGTTCGATTTATCAGTCGATTCAATTTTTGCACACCCCTACAAACATTTATCGACATTTATGTTTTAAATATTTATCTATAATGAAATAGGTATACACAATATAACGTTTAGTACAAGATAATTGAAGCATGGAAGTGTAAAGTACTGGAAAACCTTAAATAACAAAAACACCCTCCAATTCAATGTTAATTCCAAGCACACATATTAACGTGTGCATGGCGATTAATGTAGTTTGTGGAGAAAAAGTAAAAGATTTGTATTTCAAAAATTAAACTACTCACATCTTGATACTAGTAATAAATTTTCAAATGATATACATTATAAATAACAGCTAAATTAAAGGGAAACGTCTTATTAAAATTTAACTTTTATGTCACTAATTTTGTTATATTTAAAACTTGAAATTAATCGTTGAGACGAAAGTAGAACCAAAACAAAACTCTTCCCTTTGACAATTTCATAGGATGAATAAAAGAAGCCTCCATTTACGTGCCACCACACACATTCCTAAACCAAACCACAAGTAAATAAGCATTTTCCCTTGTTCTTTGCTGCTTCTTAGTCCCTAAGTATCTTGTTACAAACACGCTTTGATCAAAACTTAGAGTTAAATATTTTTCCTTTTCACCTTACTAATAAATCATAACGATTAACAACGTAACAACAATAACAACAACAAAACTTGTGTTATTTTGAATATCCAAACAACAACAATGATGATTCAACCATTATTCGCGCTTGTATTTCTTGAAGTGCTTGTGATATTGACCCTCATATTCCGAACCCCTTTAAGGAAACCTGTTTTAATGGCATTAGATAAATCGAAGCAAGGGAGGGGACCTGTCATAGTAAAAAGTGCTGGAGGAACATTATTCGTGGTTTTAGTCTCCATCTTGTTCAACGTCACTCTAATGCAGAATCGCGCAACTGATTCTGGCACTGTTAATCCAACTGATCAAGTTTTGTTGGCTAATCATCTCTTAGAAGCCTCTCTCTTGGGTGAATATAATTTAGATCGTCATGATTCATATAACAGACTATTTTGGTATATGATGTAAAATAATGTTTTTTTTTTCATGTGTTACAAATGCAGGGTTCACATTGTTTCTTGCTTTGGTCATAGATAGACTTCATTATTACATAAAAGAGCTTCGTCTACTAAGGAAGACTTTGGAGGGAGAAAAGAAAACGAACCAGAGTCGCGATCAAGTGGAAAATGCAGCATCAAAAAGTCCGAGCATAAGTACATAATAATATTATGGAGGCTTTATATCTATGTTTTACCAAACTATATATTTCTCTGTTTGTTTGATTTTTTAGGTTGTTACATTATGAATTTTTTTTTCTCCAATTATTTCCTAAATGTCTGATTGTAGTTTGTATGATTTATTTATTGCAACAATATACAATTATGTAACTTCTTTACTTTTGTCGTAGAATTCATGCCAAGAAATAGAAATGGAAACAAATTAAACCCATATGTTTCAGGAAAAAAATTCAAATGAAGATGTGGTTGTGTTTTACCTTTTGAAATTAAGAGATGTTTGGGATATATATACCAGAAGCGATGTGCTTGTTATCTATGATTCATGTAAGCAAAATGTTTTGAAATGTTTTGGCTATGTGTTATTCACTTCTTTTCTTTCTTTTTTTTGATCAAAGGGATACTTATATATTAAAATTAGATATTGGATAAAAAATAGTACGTGCCCCACCCGTTGCCATGGGTTCGGGCCACATCCCGGCCCTGGATAATAACAAACTACAAAAGGTGCATTCCTAACCCTAGTAAACTTAAGGGGTCATTTGGTTGAAAATAAGTTATCCTAGGATAAGTTATCCTGGATTAGCTATCCTGAGATAATGTAACTTATCCCACCATGTATATGGGATTACTTATCCCATCACTATGATATAAATGGTGGGATAAGTTATCCCAAATATGACAACCAAACAACATAAAAATAATTTATCTCATCACTATTATTTTTAATCCCTCACACCAAACGAGCTCTCAGTTCCTAGCATATCCGCATCTACTTCCTTCTGCGTCCATATTGGTGCAGTAGTCAACTGTTATAACTTTTCTCCTTGAGAGAATGTCATTGCTCTATCCAATTTTTTTTTTTTTTTTTTGTTTTTTTTGTTAAAAGGGATTTTATTTATAACACAACTAGATCAAATTACATAGGGGTTGATCTCCACTTCTGCTTCAGCGAGATCCTGTCTAGTAGAAGATAGTAGAGATGCAGATGGATGAGGCATATTTAGTAGTTCATCCTCATCCTCCGCTAGCATAGAATTTAAAATACTAAGGTTCCCAAGTTTTGTTAGATAATTACATTACAAAATATTTTTTTTCCTAGTAACATATCCTCCAAGAGAGTCATTGTTTAGACAGTCCTCAGCCCATGGTGAAGGTTCCATCAAAAACTTCCATTTCATTTTGTTGTGGCTCTTCGATGTCCTTCTGTTGCTAAAATGTGAGCCACTGCGTTTCCTTCCCGAAAATTATGTCAGATCTGGGGACTCCCCAGTTTCCTCAGTGCATACCTTCAGTCATTGACAATGTTAGCAAAAAGTGGGGAAGGGTGTTTCATCTGCAAGATCAAACCTATGTTGCATCAGTTTCAACTTCAGTAATGGCTAAATTATTAGCTCTGGCCACCTCCAAACCTTAAAGAAGAGCTTGTAGTTCCTGTTAGAAATATGCATCAGAACTGCATCAGTCCAAATTGTCTGTATTGTAGGATAATTATTTACTAGGGTAGTTATTTACTGTTTAGTAATTAAATTCTATCTTATCCTTATCCTTAGTTTTTAATCTTATCCTTAGGAGTTGGTTCACTTGTAAACTCCTATAAATATCTGTGTTATAATGAAGTAAGCAGTTTTGCTTTTCATAAATTTTTCTTTGTTCGTTTATCAAACTAATGTTCCTACTTGTTCAATAACAAAAGAAGATAAGATTGTTATGTTTTTCCTTCTCTAAAAACTAACAATTGGTATCAGAGCATTTATTTCTTGAGGGATCCGTGGGTGTGTTTTTGATTTTAATCAACAAGACAAGTTTATCAATCATGGAAGCAGAATCAAGTTTTTCTGTAATGGCACCACCTGTTTTTAATGGTGATAACTATCAGATTTGGGCTGTAAGGATGGAAACATATCTAGATGCCATGGATATGTGGGAGGCAGTCGAAGAGGATTATGAAGTTCCTCTGTTGCCTAACAATCCTACTATGGCCCAGATCAAAAACCATAAAGACAGGAAAACCAAAAAATCAAAGGCAAAGGCCTGTTTATTTTCAGCAGTATCTTCTTCAATCTTCACTCGAATTATGTCTCTAAAGTCAGCAAAAGCCATCTGGGATTATCTCAAGGCAGAATACGAAGGGGATGAAAGGATCAGAGGTATGCAAGTGCTAAATCTTATAAGAGATTTCGAGATACAGAAGATGAAAGAAACTGAAACCATCAAAGATTATTCTGAAAGGCTCTTGAACATAGCAAACAGGGTAAGATTGCTTGGTTCCGTGTTTAATGATTCACGTATTGTTGAAAAGATTTTGGTAACTATACCAGAACGATTTGAAGCAACCATAACTACTTTGGAAAACACGAAGGATCTGTCCAAGATCACCTTCGCAGAGTTATTGAATGCTTTGCAGGCACAAGAACAACGAAGAGTCATGAGAGAAGAAGGAAATACAGAGGGAGCATTGTTTGCCAAGCCTCAAGATGGAGGCAAAAACAAAAAGAAGAAGAACAAGAAGAATGGTGAAGGCATTTCAACAAGTACTACCAAAGGAAAAACTGGACACTCAAAGAAAAGTTATCCTCCTTGTAAGCATTGTAACAAGAAAGGTCATCCACCATATAAATGTTGGAGAAGTCCTGATGCTAAATGTAGCAAATGCAATCAACTTGGGTATGAAGCTGTAATTTCCAAGAACAATAGTCAGCAACAAGAAGTAGAGGCTAAAATTGTTGAGGGTGAGGAGGAAGATCAACTCTTTGTTGCTACATGTTTTTCAAGTAGATCATCTAATGAGTGTTGGCTGATTGATAGTGGATGCACTAATCATATGACAAATGACATGTCTCTCTTCAAGGAATTGAAGCCTACGACCATTACTAAAGTCAGAATAGGTAATGGCGACCATCTTCCTGTAAGAGGGAAAGGAACCATTGCTATTCCAAGTAATTCAGGTACTAAAACAATTTCTGATGTGCTTTATGTACCTGACATAGATCAAAACTTGCTTAGTGTTGGTCAATTGATGAAAAAAGGCTACAAGTTAAATTTTGAAGATAATCATTGCTTGATCAAGGATGCTTCAGATCAAAAAATGTTTAAAGTAAGAATGAGAGGCAAAGGTTTCTCATTAGATCCATTTGAGGAGAAGCATGTTGTTTTTTCAGCAAAAGAAAGTGTTGCAGAAGTATGGCACAAGAGACTCGGACACTATCACTATGTAGGGTTGGTTAAAATGAAAAAAATGAAAATAGTTAAGGACTTGCCTGTTTTAGAAGTACATTCTTCAAATTGTCTTGCGTGTCAATATGGAAAACAAAACAGACTTCCATTTTCAAAGACAACTTGGAGAGCCTCGAACAAATTGCAACTAATTCATACTGATATAGCAGGACCACAAAGGACTACTTCACTAAAAGGTAGTCTTTACTATATCATTTTTGTAGATGATCTAACCCGCATGTGCTGGATTTATATTCTCAAGCATAAGTCAGAGGCTTCTAGCATTTTTCGGAAGTTCAAAGCAACAGTAGAAAATGAAGCCAATTGTAAAATTCAGTTCGTAAGAACAGATAATGGAAAGGAATACACTTCTTACCAGTTTGACATGTTATGTGAGAAAGCAGGGATTCATCATCAGCTTACTACTCCCTATACTCCACAACAAAATGGAGTAAGCGAGAGAAGAAACAGATACATTATGGAGATGACCAGATGCATGTTGCACGAGAAGAACTTGCCAAAGAAATTTTGGGCAGAGGCAGCAAATACATCAGTTTTTCTTCAAAATAGGCTTCCCACAAAGGCAGTGAAAGACCGAACTTCATTTGAAGCTTGGTATGGATTTAAACCATTATTAAATTTTCTTAAAGTGTTTGGTTGTCTCTGTTTTTCCTACATTCCTCAGGTTAAACGAGATAAACTAGATAAAAAATCTGTTCCAGGCATTTTTATTGGATATAGTTCAGTTTCAAAGGCATATAAAGTCTTCCAACCACAAACTGAAAATATAATCTTTAGTAGAGATGTGAATTTTATAGAAAATGAAGAGTGGTGTTAGGAAGACTCGAAGAAATTTGTCGTTAACACTTCTGACAAAGCAAAAAAGTCTCCTACCCAGTTTTTTGAGAAGAAAATATCACTCTCACGGCAGGATGAAATGGTGGATCATTTACCAGTCAAAGGTACTTGACAACTCAGTGATATATATCAGAGTTGCAATGTAGCAGTATGTGAACCTGCTGGGTACAATGAAGCTAAAAATGATGAAAAATGGGTTGCTGCAATGAAAGAAGAGTTGTTTATGATTGAGAAAAACATGACTTGGGAGCTTGTTGATCAACCTGAAGACAGAAAGATAATTGGGTTGAAATGGGTCTTTAGAACCAAGCTAAATGTCGATGGTTCAGTGAATAAGCATAAAGCAAGATTTGTAGTTAAGGGGTATGCTCAAATTTTTGGTGTGGATTATTTTGATACATTTGCACCAGTAGCTAGGCTTGACACGATCAGGTTACTTCTTGCTCTTGCTGCACAGTTGGGTTGGAAAGTGTATCAGATGGATGTCAAATCAGCATTCCTTAATGGCTTTCTACAGGAAGAAATTTATGTTGAGCAACCTGAAGGCTTTGTGAAGAAAGGAAATGAGGACAAAGTTTATAGGTTAAGAAAGGCACTTTATGGACTTAAACAGGCACCAGGGGCCTGGTATGGTCGAATAGATGGCCATTTACTTGGCTTAGGATTTGAAAAGAGTCTATCAGAATCTACTCTTTATGTTAAACATCATGGCATTGATATTCTTGTTGTGTCTATATATGTGGATGATGTACTAATTACAGGAAGCAATACAAGGCATATCGAGGATTTCAAGCAAGAAATGATGCAAGCTTTTGAGATGACTGATCTTGGTCTAATGTCTTATTTTCTTAGTATGGAAATCAAGAAGGGACAAGATGAAGTTTTCATTTGCCAGAAGAAATATGCTAAGGAAATTCTCAAGAAATTCAACATGGAAGATTGCAAGGAGATGAATACTCCTATGAACCAAAAAGAGAAACTAAGCAAGAATGACGGATCAGAGAAAGTGGAGGAAACGTACTTCAGAGGCTTAGTCGGTTGTTTGATGTATCTCACAGCTACAAAACCTGATATTTTGTATGCTGTAAGCATTCTATCGAGGTTCATGCATTGTGCTAGTGAGGTGCATCTAAAAGCAGCAAAACGAGTTGTTAGATACATCAAAGGAACCATCAATTATGGTGTCAAGTTTCAGAAAAAAATAGTTCTGAAACTACTTGGGTATTCTGATAGTGATTGGACTGGATCCGCAGATGACATGAAGAGCACATCTGGATATTGTTTCAGTCTTGGCTCAGGAATGTTTTCGTGGTGCTCAAAGAAGCAGGACATTGTGGCTTAATCCACTGCAGAGGCGGAATTTGTGGCTGCAACAGCAGCAGTAAATCAAGCATTGTGGTTAAGGAAAATTTTTGGTGATCTGCACATGAATCAGACAAAGGGAACTGAAGTATTTGTGGACAATCAATCTGCAATAGCAATTTCTCATAATCCTGTATTTCATGGGAAAACAAAACATTTCAACATCAAGCTTTTCTTCTTGAGGGAAGTGCAAAATAATGGTGACGTGATTCTCCTATATTGCAAAACTGAAGAGCAGCTGGCCGATATCTTCACCAAACCATTATCAGGAAATAAATTTCAACTTCTCAGGAAAAAACTTGGAGTTTGCAGCTCTTAAAGCAAGGAGGAGTGTTAGAAATATGCATCAGAACTGCATCAATCCAAATTGTCTGTATTGTAGGGTAATTATTTACTAGGGTAGTTATTTACTGTTTAGTATTAAATTCTATCTTATCCTTATCCTTATCCTTATCCTTATTTTTTAATCTTATCCTTAGGAGTTGGTTCACTTGTAAACTCCTATAAATATCTGTGTTATAATGAAGTAAGCAGTTTTGCTTTTCATAAATTTTTCTTTGTTCGTTTATCAAACTAATGTTCCTACTTGTTCAATAACAAAAGAAGATAAGATTGTTATGTTTTTCCTTCTCTAAAAACTAACAGTTCCATATGAGTGTGGTTGACACCTTTACCTCTTTTGTAGAAGACCGCAATCCAATTTCCCTGACTATCACGAAAGACACCACCAAGGCCATTGAACTGATAACCATGATTGTAAGAGCAATCAACGTTAAGTTTAATCCCCGTCAATAATGGGGGGAGGGGGGAACCACCTAATCTTAATGTCACAATGTTTATTACAACAACCACTAGTGCCAGTAGTACATTTAAATTCGAGAATACGGGCAATGAGATTAGGAATGTTAATGACTCTGGCGCAATTATTAAAAATATTATGATTCCTATTAAGCCAAATATGCCAAAACACAAAGGGATAGAAGAAATCCAAGGATAAAAGGTGTTTTCCAAAGCTATGATTTATGGTTCGAATATCCGCCAGCCAAGAGCTGCTAAGAGTAGAGGTATTTAAATGGAGCTCCGACTAGAAAGAGATGGCAACGGGGCACTTGAAGAATATATGATAAATGTTTTCTTCTTCTTAGTTGCAAATGCCACAGATAGATGAATAGGTAATGCTAAGTTTGTGCATGAAGGAGCTCGTGGGGAGGCGTTTGTGATAGCAAAGCCAGAGGAAGAACCTAATTTTTCGTAGAGTTGGAGTTTTCCAAATCCAACTACAGTTATCATGGGTTGAAGGAGGAGGAGAGATGATATTGTAAATAGAGGAATTAGTGAACAAGCCATTACTGTTAAGGGACCAAGAGGGGAAGTCAGACTTATTCAGACCCTCCATAAAGATAGCTGAAAAGATTCTATTTTTTAATATTTTCGGGAAAAACAAAGGAACGTCCTACTAAGTTCCAAGAGTTTCTTCAATAGATATCACTGATGGTTTTGTTCAAATCATTAAGATGGATAGGACCTTGAATCTGGGATCTGAGAGTGCAATTTGGGGGAATCCAATTAGCATCCCAAATATTTATGTGATTACGTGTAACATCATTCCAAAAAATGCCCTTCTTACAAATTTCCCACCCAAACCTAATGTTCTTTGCAACGGCTGATTTACAAGATCTAGTGGAGCTTCCAGCATATTTTTTAATAAGGCATCTAAGCCAAAGATGGTTAGGATTCGAGAAGAATCTCCACGGAAGGCTTGCTAAAGCAGCCTTAGTTTTAGTCGTAACTTTAGTAATACCCAGACCACCCTCCAACTAAGGTTAGTGACAATATCCCAACTAAGATAATGAATATTTTTCTTAATAGAGGTTGACACTCAGAGAAAGTCATGTTGAGCCTTGTCTATAGCTTTAAAAGTGGAATTTGGAAGCTTGAAAATTTGCATAGCGTAGTTAAAAATTGTATTTAAGTTAGCTTGAATAAGGATTACTCGTCCAGCAGGACTAAGGAAGTTGGTCTTCCAGCTATCCAATCTAGCACGAATGTTGTCTAGAATGTAATTGAAGTCAGAGTGTTTAGGTTCCCTAGAAACAATAGGGAACCCCAAGTATTTTCCAAAGTGGGAGGATTGTTGAATTCCTAGTGTGGAAGTGGCAAGAGAGATGAACGAAGGGGTGCAAGTATTAGAAAAGATGATTTTGATTTAGAGTGAATAATGGACAATCCATACAAAGCACAGAAACTCTTAAGGGTATGAACAGTGGTGTCAACACTTTTAGGATGAGCTCTGGCCATAAGGGTAAGGTCGTTAGCGTAAAATTAGAGGTGCAAGAGGGAAGGGGCGTTAAGGCTGATTTTGATAAGTTCCATACCCCCAAGTTGACCTGGGACTAATGTGTATAGACAACATTTTCATACAAAGGATAAAAATACAAGGGGTCATCGGGTCGCCTTGCCGAATTTCTCTAGAGTGACTTAAAAACAGTTCTAGACCCATTAACAAGAATGGAGATGGTACTGGTAGAGATGCAACTCATAATAAGGGATCTAATGATATTAGAAAATTTAAAAAATCTGAGGGTTTCATGGATAAAAGATCATTCTAACTTGTCGAAAGCCTTTTCGAGATCAATCTTGAGGACAAAACTACCCCTTTTCCTCTTGGAGTTTTAGGGTATTGAATAACTTCTTGAATGATAATAGCGTTATCTGGTGGCCTCCAACCTTTAAGAAAACTACTTTGGCACTGGCCAATGAGAACTTCTAAAATAGGTTTCATATGATTTGCAATAGTTTTGATAGTAATTTTATAAATAGTGTTGTATAAACTGATAGGCCTAAAGTTCTTGAGATGGTTAGCATTTGGAATTTTTGGTATAAGGCAAGGATAAGTGGTGTTAAATTGGGAGGCATAGTCGCATTCTTAAAGATAGAGTGACAAGTTTCAAGAACGGATTTACCCACAATCTCCCAATGTTTTTGGTAAAAAGAAGGATGAAGGCCATCAGGTCCAAGAGATTTAAAGTGTTGAAAAAGAAGATTGCCTTAATATTTCGTGGTCTTGGAGAGGATAATCAAGAGGAGACATGTCAATATTGTGACAGGAAATATTATTGAACTCAGGGTTATGAAGGAGAGTATGGCAATGAAAGGTCGAAAATATTCCTTGAAAGTAGTTTAAGGTGTGATTAAGAATATTAAGGTGGATAGAAATCCAGGCACCATTATCATCTTTAAAGAAGGAGATATTGTTCCTTAGTCTATGATTAAGGACAAAGATGTGATAAAACTTGGTATTAGCATCACCATCTGTTATGTCCCGAGCCTATATTCTGGACGTTGCCAGCACTCGGAGACCATTGCTGGCCCTAAAGAGAACCCTTGGTCTGGCTTACTTACTCAGCGGAAGACATAAAACATTAATACAAGGATTAAGATGGTAACTAACTCAATTGTCTGGAACTGAAATCAAAATGTTTTAAAAATAAACATTTACCCTAGCCAAAATGGCAACTCAAATATGAAAATAAGTTAATAACAAAATTATGACGAAAGAACTAACATCTGACTGACTATCCGTGAAGCCTCTAATAACTTAGATGGATGTTGATACAGACCCCACAACATCCTACTGAACTAAACTCAAAAGCAATGAAAATGGATCCTCCGGAAAGCAAAGAGGCTAACCAACAGACTCTAAACTGCTCACTGGATCAACGGTGTGCTGGAATGTCGATCCTAGTACCTGCGTCTGCATCATAATACGATACAAGCCAACTGACATCAGTATATTGAATGTATGAGTATGCGAGTTGGAGTGCTAAATAACATAGGCTTGAAGGAGATTCTGAAAGAAACATTTACCTTGACTCTTCTCAACTCATGAATACTTAACTAAACTCATTTCAATATTAAGCAATTTAAAAGCAAGTGCATAATAAAGAAAAGTTGTTTAAAAACATGTTGTAAACTCTGTGTGTATACAAAGATACAAAATAACTCTGAGATATATGTAAAAATACAAAATAATCTACTGTCAATTCATAATAATAATAAAAGACATATAATGCTTCCTCTCTAAGTCTACTTGTGCAATGCATGAATAAAGTCTCATACCCCCACCATACTAAGCAGAACCTCTTGAGGAACCATGCAACTACTATTGTGGGAGATTCTATAACCTACAACCATTACTTAAGAGCTACAATGATGATAAAACACCTTACCTCGTGCTGCCAAGGATCATCATATACCTTGCCGGAGATATAGGAAGCTTAACTGACTAAGTGGATCCACTAGCTTAATTTACGTGATCATCTAAAAAGTATGACCCGTTAATACCCATGAGGGCTACATGGTTTACGGAGACTTGAGTTAATATGAACTCGCATCCCCATATAGGTGCTCAATACTACCCCAAAAATAGACTTAGCTCATATGTTTTAAAAACATCTTCTTCTGTGATTTGAGATTAGTGCTCAAAACATAGCTTAAAAGCTCTCTTGGAATCAATGTTCCCTTTTCTTGTTCAAAACTCTTTTGGAAAATCTTAATTTCCTCTTAACTTAAATGTGAAAATAGTTATAAACTTTCTAGGAAATACTTAGTTCCCTTATAACTTTTGTGAAATGAACTCAACTCTTTCTCTTTATTTAACTCAAAACTTATGTCTTAAAACAAAGTTAAAATGTTTGTAAAAGACTTATGAAAATTTGAAATGACTCCTCTTATTTGACTCTTGATTTCTCTTAACTTTAATTCTTAACTGCTCTTGACTTGACTCTTAACTGATCCGCGAATTGAATTATGGATTCAAGGAATTAGATTTGTGTTTGGAAAATCTCATGATGTTTAGGAATGATTCTAGATTGCTAAACATGGGAAAAATCCAAAAATTAGAATTTGAAGGTGGGTCCGCAACGCGGAGGCATAATTTAATTTTGGTTCCAAAATATCTTTTGAGGCAGAACACCTCGTGTAAGCTCCCCAACGCAGAGCATAAATTTTAATTCTGGGAATAGGTCGCGGGACGCGCTCCCTTGTTCAGATTTCGCTCGTCGAAATTTTTTTCTTTCCCAATTAACCCAAACTTGGTTCTTTTTCTTAAATCTATTTTAGATACAGATACCCAACAAATGTACCTAAGAACCTAACCTAAAATGACCCCATATTGCGACGTAAAAAATTCAAAAACATCACAACTCAGACAATTCAAGAACAACACATGATTCACGAAAAGGGTATCAAGATATCAATATTCTAATGATTTTAGGACGAATCCAAGTTGAAATAATATGCTCTGGCACGTAGGAGAATGATCCCAATGTTATGAGTGTCTCACATAACTTTTTAGGGATCACCCCCAACGAATTCCACAAGCCAAACTTCGACGATCTTGAACGTTCTTGTTTCCTCTTCTCCTTTCTCCTCTTTTCTCTTCTCTCAAAATCCTAACTTGTTTTCAAAAAGCGTGAACTGAATAGGATCAGTTTAGACTCCAATTTATTACCCAAAAATGAAATAAAATAATTGGGTATGGAAAAGATAACTTTGCCCTTCCCAAATCCGGGTTGGACTATCCTTAATCAAACAACCCAACTTTTGAAAGTCATAACTCACTCATATGATATCAAAATTGCGCAAACTCAGCGGCGTTGGAAAGATCTCTCCAAGGGCTTTCCAACCATATCAACAATTACCTCTAACTCATCCTGAGCTAGAAGTTATAGTCGTTTGAAGTTGACCAAAACTAATTTTTCCCCAACTTATGAAAATTTCCAGATTTTAATTCTTTCCAAAAGTGACTATTTCTACCTTTAAGCTTCTTCCTAGATATCTCAATTTGCGAGATGTTACACAATCATTAATCCAATTGATACGAGAGAGCATACGCCAATGATCTTTCTCAATCCTGAGGAGGTCATATATTTTGAGGTAAGCTGAATACTATGATTTTGGAGGAAGATATTGAAACCAAATAGAGGACTGTTTTGGATACCCTTAAGTCTAGCAAGAATGTGATTCTTCTTTTTACTAAAATCACCAAAGGTGATTCTACTCCAGTTCTCTATTCTAGGGACAAAATTACAGCAAGTAGAGATATGATCTCTATTTAGCCAGCACTCAGAGACAATAGGTTTGAAGTCACCAATAGTTTTCAATACAAAAAGGTTTGATACTATTATGACCATCAGTGATATCAAGTTGAATAAGAAGACGAGAATGGTCAGGATAAGTGCGGGGGAGGTGGGTTACAGAAGCACTATGGTAAGACTGGTTCCAAAAGTGATTTGCAAAACACATGTCAAGTCTCTCTAGAATAAGACTCCTACCAAACCTATAGTAAGACCAAGTATAATGACTTTCTTTAAAGCCTAAGTCATCCGGACCATAATAATTGGTACAATTTACAAATCTGTTAACTCTAGTCCAATTAATAAGGATTCCTCCGCATTTAAATGCCTGACAAGTAATATCATTAAAGTCACCTCCTACAAACCAAGGACCATCGTAGTTATCTTTTATATTTCTAAGATTATTTCAAAGGGTATCTCTATGGATTAAGTTAGGATTAGCATAAATAATGGACGTAAGCTAGGGGGGATTATTGGGGAGTACCTCAACCATCACATACAGCTCCCGGAAGGTCTATCTCATGTTAATGATCTTAACTTGATCCTCATGCCACAAAATAACGATACCCTCGGAGCGACCAATTGTAGGAGATTCAATCATACCAGTAAAGTTTTATTCGTTCTTAAGACTTTCATGACTTTTCAAATTTGTTTCAAGTAAGGCCAAGGTACAAGGAGTGTGCATATTAAGAAGATCTTTCATATTTCTTCTAAATTCCACATTGTTAGCACCCAAATATTCCAAATAATGAAGAAGGGTTCTTATTCATTATGAATGGGTAGATGTTCTGTGTTTACTGATCCTGGCCCGTGAGGGGCATTGTTCTGATAGTTGGGGTCACTACCACTACCAGTTTCACCGCCCATTTGTTGATCGGAGGACGAATGTCTATGGAGAATTTCTTCAGTGTTTATGGACATTCGAAAATGTACTTTTTATACTTCATTTATGGGAATAGCATAAGGGCCACTTCTCTCGGGTCTGCTATTTCGGTGAACAAGGAAATGTAAGGTTCCTCGTCTACTCTGTGTTTAAGTTCTCTAGTAGGGATTCCAATGGAGTTGGGGTTTGAGGAGGACTATCATTGAAGGATTTTGAGAAATCCACGGGAAAAACAAAGGGTTTTCTTATGTTTGTTCCATAGGACTGAAGAGCGGGAGGTTCTGATTTTTATTGGATTCAGAGCGGGGTTGAAGTGGGATGGCATTACCCAAAGGTGTTGCTTGTTGTAGTAGATCAATGGGGATACTACAGGAGCTAGAGGGTTTATTATGTTGTTAACCCACTGGTGGTTGAGAAATTTGTTCATTGCCAACTTTATTCCTTACGTAATGAGTTGCGCTGAAAAGTGTGGGTTTTGTAATACTATCGTCACCTTCTGTCGGTTTAGATCCAACTTGAAGAAAATTGCTTGGTGTGTTAGTCCCTGTTCGATCCAAGATAATGAGGGTTGTCTGGTGGTAAGTCATTTGTCATGAATACTAACTGAGGGTTCTGCAATGGAAAGGGAGGAGGAAGGTCGAAGTTTTGTATTTTTAAGTGGAAGAGTTTGCTCTTCCTTTTGTTTGATGGGGGGTGAACTTTCTGGAGCTCATTTGAACTGGATGAAAGCTCTGTATTTTTAAGCTTGTTTGAGTGTTAGAGTAGAATTGATGATTAAGTGTATATTTTTTGAGATATGTTTTGCATGGGATAAATGTTGTCTATCCTAATTTGTTAACAGCTGTCATTATTAGTTATAGGAGAGATAAGAGTTTTTTTACCACTAGTTGCATCCACAGTTTGAGAATAGAACTTACTAGTAATAGTAGAATTAATATCCCTAGGACACGTGCCCTGCACACTTGTCGTGATGGTAGGGAGTGAAGGGATGGGGGATTGGCCCGCATCATTAGTAGGGTGACGAGCTCCATTTGGTCCAAGATGGAGAGGGAAGCAAAGTGATTAGGCGAAACATGAAGGGGGAAGAGTTTCGATTTGGAATTTTATGATATTTAAAGTTAGAATGAATTTTTGAATTTGTATGATCAAAATTTAGTGGTAATTTACTAACTCTATTATACCTGGCACTCTGCTTCTTACCTGGAGGAGTAGAGCTCCTAACTTATTTTTGGGAAGTTGTATTCTTAAGATTATGATTTTTGTTCCTGTTAAATTGGATTGTATGTCATATCTCCTTTGTCTGGCTTTTTCCCAGCGCATTAACATTATTATTTTGAATAACCTTTGCATTCTGGGCAGTGGAGAAATGATGTTGATGTTGAGGACTGATCCTGCCACATTGCGTACATAATAAATTTGCGATTTCATATTCAATTATTTGCTTATGACTCCCTATGACGAATTGAGGCTTAACAAGTTGATGCAGGTCAATCTCGACAAAAAGCCTGTCATATCTTCCCCTCAGCGTAGCGCTCATGCATGCATCAACTTTCAGTATAGTACCAATAGAGTTACTGATTTTTCGTAGGATGACTGTATTATAAAATTCTGTAGGTAATTGAGGTAGACGGACTCAAACCGCAGAACTATTGTGAGATGCAGTATTAGGCATGAAGTTTGGGGACCCACTTTTGTACCGAGAGGAAGTGCCATTGATGAACCAAGGTCCATTGAGCAAGATCTTGTCATGACTAACCTTGGATTCCAGTTTAACTATGTAGTAATCATAGCCCAAATCTATCAGAGGGAACTGTTCCTCTAGTTTCCACAGAGAATGTAATTTAGATTTTAGGTATTGATGGATGAATTTTTTTCCCTAGTAACTTGATAATAATAGAGAATTCCAAGGCGCATACATTTGCTGCTTGTCTTCATCGGAAAGTGTAATTATTGTATTCCCGTACTTTTGTTAGATTTGTTGCCTCCTCGGGAACATTAACAGTTGTATCAAATGTATTTCAGGAAGTCATCTGCAGATCTTCAGCAGGATTAGGAATTATTACCTGATCTACAAGCATATCCTTGTAGGATGTGGATTTATCTGAAGGCTCCTGTGGAGGCTCAATTGGAAGCGGTGCAAGATTAATGTCTTCCTTCATACTACACTTTCTCCTCCTTTTTCTGGTTTTGTTCCTATCCAATTGGGTTAATCTCACACAAGTTGCACTTTCATTTTGTTTTGGCAAGATCAATATTCCTGATCCATGAATTCTTAATAAGTTAA
The DNA here is from genome assembly GCA_016801875.1 of Solanum sitiens. NCBI lineage: Eukaryota > Viridiplantae > Streptophyta > Magnoliopsida > Solanales > Solanaceae > Solanum > Solanum sitiens. Next base: position 691,878 of record JABWTJ010000165.1, read on the forward strand.
TTCATTGATATTTTTAACCTTATACATATACAAATGTGCTTTGATTTATTGTATTAATTTTTGCTTAACCACTATTTTCTCAGTTTATCTTTACTTGTTCATATTAAGAAACGGTAAATAGGAGAAATAATTTTACTATATCACCTTTACTTAATTACTATGTTTTTATAATTTTATGACATTATATTCATAATATTAATCTTTTTATCAAATATGCACTAAATGATGTTCATACAAATTTTGTGTTTTCAACTTTTTTCTAATTTATATCATTAAAATATACTAATTTGAAGAATATAAATCAATTGTTTTAATTAATTAATATATTTTTAAAAGACTATGGACATCTTAAATATTGAATTTAATATCATTATAAAGGCTTTTATTTGTCTAATATAATTGTTTTAATTTAGATAATTAATTTTTATTTTTAAAATTCAATATATATAACCTTTAAATACACTTGTGCAATCAAATAGTACACATGTAATTACTGTGTAGTTACACTGTGACAAATAAACAGGTCAGTGTAATTAGTAGGCCGGTAATTGCTACCCTAGTAATTACACCAATTTCAATTACCTCGAGTTAATACCTCAGATTGTCACTCAACTATGCACTCTTCTCTTAGAAAGTCACTCAACTTTCAATTTTAACTCAAAAGTCACTCAACTATACACTTCTCTCTCAGAAAGTCATTCAATTTTGAATTTTAACACAAAAGTCACTCAACTATCCCCTTTTTCCTCAGAAAGTCTCTCAATCTATTAAATTATTTTTTAATTAAAATTTACTAATACTAATTATTTATATAACAAACTAAAATTTTAAAAAATAAAAGATACCATTTGATTTATTTAATGATCCATCCACTTAATCCGACCCATTAAAAAATATAATATGACCCATTTTATTTTGGCCTTATCCTAAACTATTCCCTCTCTTTCTCCTCTGCTCCTCTACATTTTTTTTCCTTTCTCCATTGTTGGTGCTTCTCCTAGATATCACATATTAAAAGGCCATCAAACATTTTCTATTATCTGTAGTCTTAACGTCATTTGCCTTGAAACTAAGGAGCCCCTTTGATTACATCTTCTTAACAAACAATTCTCACAAACACTTGGTACCAAAAAGCTATAAATTATTACAAGAGCTTAATATGGGCCAAAACATAGCACTCTGTTTATTATAAAATTAAATTTTAAGTGGATTATCTTCCTACCAAATGAGATATGTATACATTTTTTACTTTATGAAGCAAGTTAATGAATTTACGAAGAGTGTTGCGTAGGATGCATTTGTATTTAGATTGGAAGAAGAGGCACCAACAATGGAGAAAGAAAAAAGAAAAATGTAGAGGAGCAGAGGAGAAAGAGAGAGGGAATAAGTTAGGATTAAGGACAAAATAAAATGAATCATATTATATTTTTAATGGGTCGGGTACTCGGGTTGGGATGGATCACTAAATGGTATTTTTTATTTTTTAAAAATTTTGGTTGTCAGCAAATTTTAATTAAAGAAATAATTTAATAGATTGAGTGACTTTCTGAGTAAAGAGGGGATAGTCGAGTGACTTTTAAGTTAAAATTCAAAGTTGAATGACTTTCTGAGAGAGAATGCATAGTTGAGTAACTTTTGAATTAAAATTGAAAGTTGAGTGATTTTTTAGAGAAGAGTGCATAGTTGAGTAACCATCTGAGGTATTAACTCCAATTACCTCATGGAAACAAATGATGAATTATTCATCAATTTTATAAACTGGACAAGTATTGCCGAAATTATCATATAAACAAGAAGTGTAGACTTGTACACAAAATTAATTTTTTACTCCTTTAAAATTCATGATATTATCCTCTCTTTTTTAGTCCATGTAACAATTTTTTCATAAAAACATGAACATTATCCTTTGGACGAAAAAATCTAAGAAATAATAATTAAGTATATGAGCTAATGTTGTCTACAATGAAGTAAATTAGCTTAATAAAAAAACTAATTTTGGTAATAATAATAATAATCAAAACTCTAATTTTTATTTATACAATTAAAAACAACAGAAAATAATAACAATACAAATATATTTTGATATAGGTAATCTAAAATAACTAATTTAATCAAGGTCAAATTTTTAAATATCGTATGTATCTATATTTTAAATTATTTTAAACTATAATTTATGTAATAGTCCATCAATGTCAATCAAAACTTGTTTATTTATATTTATATAGACATAAAGAATACTTCGGCTGTTTGTATTCCTTAATCTTCACTGTATTCCTTAATCTTCACTCTAAACATAGTTGTTTTAATTTACTTGTCCAATTTAGGAAATGAAAAGAATTTTTTACTATTTTCTTATTTATATTCTCAGTATTAAATTACTGCATAAAATAGTAGCTGCCAAATTTAAAGTTTTAAAGCATTATAAATAATGTTAGTTTAGTAAAATACACCTCTAATTACTTTTAAGTGATATCATATCAAGAAAGGTCAAATTATATGAAACACACGGAGTAAGAGAGTGAAGAGAGACAAATATACATGCATACATATTCACACGCTTAATACATATTATATTGAGATAACATTCATAAAAATATATTAAATTTATGAGCAATTTATAAAAAAAATTATTCTACTTAGAATGTCAATGAACTTAATGAAAAAAAGTTATAAATGTCTAGGTTAAAAAATAAATTATGTATTATATAAAGAACAATAATAATAATAAAATGAACAATGCATTTAATAAAGGGGGAAGTTCGATTATTATTCAAAGTTGAGAGAATAATTTGATTTTAAAACAAAATTAAGGAATGAAAATAATTTTCAACAGACAAAAATATAAAGAAGGGAGCAACCCAAATATTCCCCAAATTGGTAATATTTTAAAGCTTTTAGCACAAACACACCATCCATTTCTCCTTTTTTGATTTTGAGGGCTTTTGTCTGAATAATAATAATAATAATAGTATGAATTATTTTAAAAAGACATTGTTTGATTATAAAAATAAAAATAAAGATCTTTACGTGATTTTAGAAATTATCATATGAATCTTCGCTTCCAAGATTAACTATTTTTTCTCCTTATCAGTTAGTGGGGAACTAAGCGGGATCATGAGTTCAGACGAATTGATTAGTTTTTTCGTAGATCCTATACTTGTATTAGAAAATTAAATAATTATATGTATCTTAACATGTGAACCCCCAAACAAAATTGCTTTTGAATTCCCAAACTCCTAACTTTGATTTCGCCTCTGTAATATCAGTATCTAATTAGGTGAATGAATATTACTAATAATTCAATAAGATCCAGATCAACTCATATCTCAGCTTCCTTAATTTTGTATTAACTTCGTGTATCTTATTTTCTACTAAGGGGTTTCAATGCTACGTTCAAAATACATAGTTTCGATTATAAATTTGAGTACTGATATTTTGAAATAAAATTCACATATTTGAAAACTACAGAAAAAAACTACAAGTCTAAATAACTAACGACTATAAATCATATCTGAGATTTTATTATTTGTAAAAATAAAATTTACATATTTGAAAATTACAGAAAAAAATTACAAGTCTAAATAACTAATGACTGTAAATCATATTTGAGATTTCATTATTTATAAAAATAAAATTTACATATTTGTAAATTACCATAAAAGTACTACAAATCAACCCATATAGTTCATCAATGGGTCACAAAACGAAAAATAGGGCAAATCACGCAATCATCACTCGTACCATCCCATTGAACCGCCGCGATTCTTCTCGTAACAAAATCTCTCTACCATGAGAAACTTTATCAATGTCTAATGTAACATCAACGACAATCTCAAACTCTTTAAGATCTTTCTTAGATGTGTTTGCAACAATTATGTGTATTTTGCGTATCAAATCTTGGATGACTCTATCACGTCGCTTATTATCAAAGTATTCCTCATATATGTCATCGAGATTTCTTTGCATGACATTATAGAACATGTCATGTGACATATATTCAGAAGGGTTGAGTTTGAGACAAAGTAATTTGGTAGAATTTCGATTATAAAACCAATGTTGTTCATGAGTATGAATGTTGAATTGAATGGTTAAAGGAGATAAAGAAGTAAAAGGAGAAGTGATGATATATTTTGTATCAATTTTTGTGTGAATATTAGAGGAGGTAATATTAGGGTATTCTAAAGAACTTTTCATGTTGAAAGTGGGAATTTAACAAAAATAGTGGCTTCAATATACTATAAATATAGTTAGACCTAGTTTTTATTTGATAATGATAGGAAAGGGTAAATTGAAAATTTCTTTTTACCATATTAATTTGTATTGAAATGGGAGTTGTTTTTATCCACGGAAATAGAGATAATTTCATATTATTAATTAGGTAACTTACTTTTAAGGTAACTATATATAAGGAAAATTCTAACTTTAAAGTTTGAGTACTATTTTACTCCTAAGCTGAATTAAATTATTAATTAATTAAATAATAATTTATTGTTTTAAAAAAATTTCATCTTTCATCAATATCCATATGAATGTCCAAATAATTAGTACATAAATAATACTTTATTCATTAGTCTTTTACATTTCAAATCTTTTCATTTTGCAGCTTATATTCTTAAGTTTTCGACAGGTACTAGAATTAATATACTGCTTTTTCAAGTGATCTTTTGATGCTATAATATCAACATACTCTCTCCGTCCATTTTTAACTGTCATAATTTTTTTAAAGTTAAATTATAATAATTTTAACTAATATATTACGATAATCATATTGATATGTAAAAGATTGTAATTTATAGTATTTTCCATATAATTTTTAAATATTTAAATTTTTTGTTTAAAATATCAAATTAATATAATCTAATTTAATTTTAAAAACTAATAAAATTAATTTTCAAAAAACACAGTATGACAAATATATCCGTATATATATATTAATGAATCGTTAATTCATAAAAGTCAAATATTGCATCACTCTCACTCCTCCACTTAACCATCTAAGTTCTTTAGTGTAACCTTCAATTACTAGAAAAGTCAGTAATGAATTCACGATGATAATTCATGATATTCAACAAAACTACGGTCTTTAAAAGAAATATGTATATGGATTACATTTATGGCTATTGATTATTTTTCTACGTTTTGGATTAAATTTATTTCTTTTATTGATTTCTTTTTTATAAATACATTCAATTTTAATGACATATTTTTATGATATTATTGGGGAATTTGTATTTGGAATTTTGTGAAAGAATAGATTATGTGATAATTTTTTAGAGTCAAACGATAAGTATTTTGACTAATATTCATAATTATTTTTTCATTATATTGATATGCAAAAGTTATCATTTATATATAGTAGATTTTTTTTTATAGTTTTTGAATATCTAATCTTTTGTTTATAATATCGAATTAATGTATCTAATTATAAACTTGGCTTACGTGTTCCAGCAATTCTAAAAGATATGTGTAGTCAATCGCAATTTCAAAGGGTTAATTATTGTGATCCTGAATTAGCATTAGACCATGTTAAGTGCCTCTATTTTGTCAAAGATCTGATTTCACACAGTAACTCGCGCGAGAGCACAATCCGATTACCCAATCACTCATATAGTTTCTAACAACCCCTCAGACGTCACACAGGTAATCCCTATCATTTTGAGATGGGAGGTATAGGTGACATCTATGTTGAGTTTAAGATAGTTAATGTTGTGACCCCACAAGCTGACTTGGAGGACACGTCAGCAGCCAGCGTGGAGAAACACACATAGCAGGAGAGTGAGGTTTTGAACAGAAGTAAGCGCGTCAGAATCCCTTCAACAAGGCTAACCGACTTCGTAGTGGAAACTAAATGAGGTGAACGTGGGCAAAAGGCAAGAACACACAGTTCGTGAAGTATAAGATTTCATAAATAGCAAAAGAAAATCTAAATCAATTAGGCATTGGTAAATTCAGTTTGGATATCTCATCTCTCTATTTCTCTATTTTCTCATCTCCTTCCTTCTTTCTTTGTTACTGTTTCATTGATATATTTCCCTTTCAATCTTATATTTAGTTAATGTTATAATACAATCCACCTTTAGTTGCAAATTGTTTTTTTAGATTCTTCCATTGGTGCTTTCATCCAGAGGTCACTCATGGAGGACCACAAAATACTCAAGGCTCATATGGATGATTTGATTAAGGAAGTGAAGGATTCCTTCTCTAAAGAACTCACTGAGATCCGAAATATACTGATCGAGGTGGTTGCCACCAAAGTTCCGTTGGGGACGCACTGTCATGAACCGACCATGGAGATAACTCAGCACGAACACCTGCCAACAACAACTATACCCAAGCACAAACCTGCTTCAGTGGAATTGGGTCGATTTCGTGGTTACAATTCAGAGGTTTGGATATTCCAAGCGGAACGATACTTTGACTTTTATAGAATTGAAGAAGATCAAAGGCTGATTATGACATCGTTTTATCTCGAGGGCGAAGCACTAGAATGGTATACAGATGGTTGTTTAGGAACAAATAACTAGTTGACTGGACACATTTTACTGAGAAAGTGTGAATTCAGTTCAAATAGAAGGGTTTAGAGTCGGCAGAGGGTACATTGGCAAAACTCTGACAAATTACCACAATCTCAGATTTGCAAGGACGATTTGAAGTCATCGCAAATGAGACCGATGATATTTCTGATAGGCTTATGCTTCACCTATTTATCTCTGAGAGAGAACATCAAAAACTCGGTACTAAGTCATGAGCCAAAAACGTTGATGAAAGAGTTGGTTTTGGTTCTTGTGGAATCAAACTAAATGGAAGATGAATTAACATGAATATTTGGTAGGAAGATAATTAGTACAAAATAAAAGTCAAAGATTGTATCTTGGTAGGTGAAATTTAGACAAACCATAAAATGGTTTCATATTATTAACCTTGACAATTTTGACACATAGTGATGTCATGGATGACATCAATAGGATGAATTTATTCCTATAAATAGGTATCTCTTAATTCATTTTCAAATCATCCTCTCACTTGCCTTCTCACCTTCTAAGGCATTTGTGTTCTCTCTCTTGTAGTATTTCACTTGTATTCTTTGTTGGGTGAAATAAATATTGGTGCAGTTGTTCTTTGGTGGACATAGGATCATTTTGATCCGAAACACGTTAAATATTGTTGTTCTTCCTTGTTCTTTAGTTTCACATTTTCGTTAACAATTGGTATCAGAGCCAAGGTTTTGTCTGAGTATGCTCTGTGGTTGCAGCACAGTCTGAACTTCCACATTAGAAAATGATTACTTTGTTTTTCTGTAGTTCCAAATACATTATAGTAGAAAAGGAAGAACAAGTAAAAAAAAAAATGAGTTCCATGAAGTTTGAAATTGATAGATTTAGTGGGCGCAACAACTTCAATATATGGAAAATCTAGATGATAGCGTTACTGTGGAGGGAAGGTTCAATCCATGCTATTGACGGAAAGTACCCCGATAAGTTATCGGATTCCGACAAGGAAAAGATTGAAGGAGATGCATTAAGTGCAATCCAACTGTCCCTTGCACCTAACGTACTTTGTGAAGTGAGTACAAGTACCGAAGAGACGGCCAAAGAGTTATGGGAAAAGCTGGAATGGCTTTACCAGGACCAGTCAGTGACAACAAGGATGTTGTTACAACGGCGTCTTCATACATTTAAGATGGATTCAGGTACTTTGTTGCAAGACCATCTAGATGCGTTCAATAAACTTGTGATGGACTTACAAACTGCTGGAATTAAAAAGGACGAGGAGACGCTTGCATGTTCTTTGCTATTTTCATTGACTTCAAAATATCGTGATATTGAGAATTCAATGATGTATAGCAAACAACCTATTAAACTTGAGCAAGTGCGGCAAGCACTAAACTCTTGTGATGTGCGGATGCATTTTGAAGGAGACAAAAGTGACGAAGCTAGTGGACTCTTTGTAAGAGGTCATACTAGCCAACAGGGAAGGAGCAAATCGAAGTACAGATCAAAGTCTCGTGTGAACAAAAAGAATGCAGAATGTTGGGTCTGTCACAAGAAGGGGCACTTTGAACGAGATTGCCCTATGTCGAAGTCCAACAAAAAGGCGAGCGCATCCATTATTGAGCAAGTACATGATAATGATGATGATTATGTACTAACAACATCATGCAATAGTGGAGTCTATGACAATAAATGGGTCTTAGACTCTGGTTGTACTCTGTATATGACATGCCAAAAAGATTGGTTCAGCAGCTATGAATCAAGCAGAGGAACTGTATTAATGGGCAATAATGCAACTTGTAAAATAGTTGGCATTGGTTCAATTCATGTTCGCTGCCATGATGGAATCGTGAGGACAATTACAGAAGTCCGTCATGTTCTTGATCTAAAGAAGAATTTGATCTCCCTGGGTACTTTAGATAAACAAGGCTATAAGTACATGAGTGAAGGAGGAACTATGAAAGTGACTAAAGGGTCTTTAGTCATGTTGAAGGCCAAGCTGGAGGATGGCCTCTACACACTTGCGGGAAGCACCATTATTGGCTCTGTAAATGCATCTACAGTGCAGTTATCTAATGATGACAAGGCAAAATTATGGCACATGAGACTAGGCCATATGAGCGCACGAGGATTGGAGATGTTGAGCAACCGCAACTTTTTGAATGGTGAGAAGATCAGCACACTTGAATTTTGTGAACACTGCGTCTTAGGGAAGCAGAAAAAGGTCAGCTTCAGCACTGGCAAGCACAAGACGGGAGGGGTGCTAGACTACATCCATTCAGATTTATGAGGTCCCTCTAAACTTCCATCGAAGGGAGGAAAGAGGTATCTTCTCACATTCATTGATGATTTTTCACGAAAGGTTTGGGTGCATTTCCTGAAGACAAAAGGTGATGCTTTTGAAGCATTTAAAGAGTGGAAGATTTTGGTTGAAAATCAAATGGAGAGGAAAATCAAGTATCTTCGCACGGACAATGGCTTGGAGTTTTGCAGTGAAGAGTTCAATGATTTCTGCAAGGTTCATGGGATCGCAAGGCATAAGACGGTCAGGCACACACCACAGCAGAATGGAGTTGCCGAGAGAATGAACATAACTCTTCTTGAGAAGGCTCGTTGTATGCTCTTACAAGCTAAGATGTCCAAAGTATTTTAGGCTGAAGCAGTTCATACTGCTTCTCATATTTTCAATCGGTCTCCAGCATCAACAATTGACTTTAAGACTCCGAATGAGGTATGGTCAGGTGAACCCTCTAACTATTCATACTTGTGAATATTTGGGTGTCCAGCTTATTATCATGTTAATGAAGGTAAGCTTGAACCAAGGGCTATAAAGGCCATATTCGTAGGGTATGTAGATGGAGTAAAAGGGTACAAACTATGGTGTTTGTCTTTACTCAAATTTGTAGTTAGTAGAGATGTTACCTTTGATGAATCCTCTATACTTGATCCTCGTAAAGTTTCTGTGGAGTTATCTAGAAACGAGAACAACGAGCAGGTGGAGCTACCGGTGGAGCTTACCAAGGAACGGGATCAAGAGACTCAAATTGATGAGTCAAAAGATGCAGATCTTGAAGAACTTGCTTCCAATGAACCATATACAATTGCGAAGGGAAGGGACAAAAGGCAGATACGAAAACCGGAACGTCTTATAGAGCAAGAAAATCTTATTGCACATGCGTTCGTAGCTGCAGAAGAAGAGATTAAGGATCTCGAACCCTCTTCGTATGTTGAAGCAACTTCTTGCAAAGATGTTGCACAATGGCAGTTAGCCATGATGGAAGAGATGGAGTCTCTTCACAAAAATGATACATGGGTCTTAGTTAGAAGGCCAAAGGGAATGAGGACAGTTGGATGCAAATGGGTCTACAGAAAGAAAGAAGGTATTCCAGAAGTGGAAGATGCTAGGTTTAAGGCGAGATTGGTTGCAAAGGGTTTGAGTCAGAAGGAGGGAATTGACTACAATGAGATGTTTTCTCCAGTTGTGAAACATATCTCAATTCGCGTTCTACTAGCATTGGTTGCACAATTTGATTTAGAGCTTCAACAGCTTGATGTCAAAACTGCTTTCTTACATGGTGATCTAGAAGAGACAATCTATATGGATCAGCCTGAAGGTTTCCTAGCTGAAGGAAAAGAAGACCATGTATGCCAACTGAAGAAGTCTTTGTATGGTTTGAAGCAATCCCCTAGACAGTGGTACAAGAGGTTTGATGCATTCATGACTACACATGGATTTTCGAGGAGTGCATTTGATAGTTGTGTGTATCACAAGAAGATGTCTGGTAACTCTATGATTTATCTATTGTTGTATGTTGATGATATGCTTATTGCTGCTAACAACATCACAGAGATAAATATTTTGAAGAAACTGTTGAGCAAGGAATTTGACATGAAGGATCTAGGAGTTGCAAAGAAAATCCTTGGAATGGAAATTTCAAGAGAAAATGGTGTTGTACATCTTTCTCAGAAGAGGTACATCGGAAAAGTTCTTGAAAGATTCAATATGCATATGAGCAAGCCTGTAAGTACACCGTTAGCTTCTCATTTCAAGCTTTCAGAGTTACAAATGCCTCAATCTATGGATGAGGTGGAGCATATGTCAAAGGTTCCTTATGCGAGTGCAGTTGGTAGCATTATGTATGCTATGGTATGCACACGTCCAGATATTGCCCAATCTGTAAGTGTGGTAAGCAAGTACATGGCAAATCCAGGAAAAAGGCACTGAGAAGCTGTCAAGTGGATATTGAGATATCTCAAAGGAGCTCCTGATGTTGGCCTAACCTTCCGGAAAAGTGAAGGTATTTCAATTCTCGGTTATGTAGATTCTGACTATGCAGGGGATCTTGATCGAAGGAGGTCCACAACTGGATACATCTTTACTCTCGTTGGCAGTGCCGTTAGTTGGAAATCGACTTTACAGTCGATTGTCGCTTTGTCTACAACAGAGGCAGAATATATGGCAGCAACGGAGGCAGTGAAAGAAGCTATCTGGTTGAAAGGTTTGGTGGCAGAATTGAGTTCAGTTCAGCTTGAATCAATTCTAAAATGTGATAGTCAAAGTGCTATTCATTTGATTAAAAATCAAAGATTTCATAAGCGCACCAAACACATTGATGTCAGATTTCATTTTATTCGAGATGTCATAGAAAAGGGAGCTATCAAGGTTGAGAAGGTTATCACAGACGATAACGCTGCAGACATGTTGACCAAAATAGTCCCGCTTGCCAAGTTTGCACACTGCAAGGACTTGGCGGGAGTATGCATCAATTGATGCAACTCTAAGAGAACAACTGCTAGGTGGAGCTGGTATGTTCAACAAAGGTTTGATTCTTCTTGTTTCTTACAATGGGATTGCCCAGTAAGCTTAGAAGTTTTGGCCGGAGTTGTTTATACGCATGCTTGGAACACAAACCAAGGTGGAGATTGAAAGAGTTGGTTTTGGTTCTTGTGGAATCAAACTAAATGGAAGATGAATTAACATGAATATTTGGTAGGAAGATAATTAGTACAAAATAAAAGTCAAAGATTGTATCTTGGTAGGTGAAATTTAGGCAAACCATAAAATAGTTTCATATTCTTAACCTTGACAATTTTGACACATAGTGATGTCATGGGTGACATCAATAGGATGAATTTATTCCTATAAATAGGTAGCTCTTAATTCATTTTCAAATCATCCTCTCACTTGCCTTCTCACCTTCTAAGGCATTTGTGTTCTCTCTCTTGTAGTATTTCACTTGTATTTTTTTGTAGAGTGAAATAAATATTGGTGCAGTTGTTCTTTGGTGGACATAGGATCATTTTGATCCGAACCACGTTAAATATTGTTGTTCTTCCTTATTCTTTAGTTTCACATTTCCGCTAACAGTAACAGCGGATTCTCCATGAATTATTCCGATTGATTTTGGCGATTGTTTTTGAATTGATTAGGGCATATTGTTTAGGATTTATAGTGTTGGAATTGAAAAGGGTGGCGTATGTGATGGTTTAGGGTGGTGGGGCGGGTTTGACAGCCTTGAAAGGAGGTCGTCCAGTGGTCATAGCAGCCATGAGAGCTGTGAGCTGCTGGCTAGGAAGGAAACCTAGGTCAGCCCTTTTCTTTTTTTTTCTTTTTTTTTTTGCTTGAATGTTCTCTGAAGGTTCCACAAAAGGATATTGTTATTGTTCTCTCTATTTTCTAAACCTTAAACTTTTGCTGTATTTGAGTAGTATTTATATTGTTGATTAGGTAAATTAATCACAAATAATTTTCAAACTTTAATACCTCTTCAAACTATTAAAATTACATAAATATTTTATTTATTTTTAATTAAAAGAATGGAAAAGGGGAAAAGTTACCTTAAACTATAGGGAAAGATTTTAAAATATATCCTTCATTGTTTTTTTGGTCTAAAAGTATCATTCTATTCATCTAAAAAGGGCTAAAGATGACTAAAATGATATATTTAGATCAAAAGATGGATAAAGAATATTTTTAGACCTTTTCCTTAAAGTCTAAGGGTACTTTGGCCCTTTTCTGTTAAATGAAATTATACAAATATTTTTATCATATTTATTATATTATATCTCGCTAATTAATAATTTCATATCAGATTTCAAGTCACATGCACATAGATATATGTTTTTTATACCAAATACATGAAAATGGGAAGAGAAGCAAGAGAGAATAGAAGGGAGGCGAACGGGATTTATCTATGTATCTCAGATAAATGTGAGTTCACTTAGATACAATGTATCTAGAATAAATTATGCTTAATTTTGACCCGTGTATCCCAAGATATATGAATCTAAACGTATCTGAACGCACCAAAATCAGTCATGATTCGTAATATTGCGGTATTTCTAAGTAATTAACTCTTAAACTAGTGAAATATTTATAAGGCACCCTTTATTAAAATACGGAAAAGAGTTAAAAATATTTTTAAACTATGTGAAATTGAATGAAAATATCTTCAATTCATAATTTGATTTAAAAATATCCTTACTGTCATTAGTCTAATCCAAAAATATTATTATTATTATTAATATTATTAATATTATTATTATTATTTAATGGGTCAAAATACCTTTTTCCAAATAAATACAGTATATTATTTCTCTTTCTTTTTGAACACATTTTTAAAAAAAAAAATCAATATGATCCCAACTTTCTTTCTTTCATTGAGCATCTAGTAAAATATCTAATCTGTGTTTTTCCATATACCTAGGTAATGAGAAAGTCAAATGTATTCGATGTAAAATTGTACTCTCCTCATTCTTATTCATATTTCGTTATTTTAAATTTTATGTTTTTTAAGAAACTACGTAAGATTATCATTATCAGGGGCGTAGCTATCCTTTGGCTAGGGTGTCCAATTGGACACCCTTCGTCAGAAAATTACACCGTATTTATAAGTAAAATATAATTTAAATGGTTAAATAACACATTTTGGACACCCTTGAAAAACAATAAAAAAATTCTAGCTTAGTGGTTTTAGTTGTTCAACTCTTACTAAGTTCTTTGCAACTTGCAGTGTGCGGGTCCGATTCTCGTTAATTGACTTTGATTTTTTTCTTTTCATTAAAAATTTAAATAAAATTTAAAAATAATTAATTAATTTAAAGTTAATAAGCAAATCCTATTCTTTTCATTAAAAATTTAAATAAAATTTAAAAGTAATTATTTAATTTAAATTTAATAAGCAAATCCTATTTATTTATTCCATAAAGCTACTAAAAGTGAAAATACTTTATATAAATTTCTTTTAATATAACTCCTTTGATTCTATTCTTTATTTTTCATTTCTCGTTGTTTGTCATCAGAGGTTTGTAAAATCTTGAAGCATAAACGTGATTTCACTCTAAACTGAAATCTCTCTCTCTCTTTTTCTTTGTTGGTTCACTTCCTATCAGATAAACGTGAACATTAAAGCTAAATATTATGTAGTTTGATTTTAAAATTTTTGGTATACTTTAATTAAAAAGATTAATCATTAATGTTATGTAGTTTGATTTACAAAATTTAAGTACACCAACTCTTTAAATTATTTTTACGAGCTATGAAATTTTTGGACACCCTTCATAAAATTTCTGAGTCGGACAATATTGCTACATCTACTACATCTTTACTATTGAGTGATAGTTTGTCTAAACCACCAATGAAGTGGATGAAAACCGCTAAAGAAAAAAAAAGCAACTCCCCAATGTAGACAAAAAGAGTTAGATAATTTCTTCTCAAACACCTAAACGTAAAAATAATTCAATGGGAAATTCAAATCGATAGACTGTCACTCCAAAGAGCTTAATGGGATGAAAGCTTCCAATCATACTATATCTCTCTCTTTTGTTATGAGTTGTCTTAAACTATCTTACAAGCACCTCGACTATATGTGCTACTGCTACCAACACATATATCGAATTACTACCTACCATCAACACATATATCGAATTACTACCTCCCATCAACACATATATCGAATTACTACCTCCCATCAACACATTTATCGAATTACTACCTCCCACCAACACATTTATCAAATTACTACCTCCCACCAACACATTTATCGAATTACTTCGTCCCCAACTGCAGAACGAATCTAATTATCTTCAACACCAGATAGTCGATAAGAACCAGTACCAAACCATAAAGACTCAGAGAAACTACCATCCAATTAATGAAGTTGCTGCAACAGAGCAAATTTTTAGTATCAACAATCTACATATCTGCACTGCAATTTACATACCGATTTAGACGGTTTTAATTCATAAATTGCATGAAATTAAGTATAATAAGAAAAGACAGATTCAAAATGAAAAGAGTATGTGGCCTTGAGGCCACCTCAAAACTACAGTTAGGTCCTCGATTTTTTTAGCTCGGAAGAGAAGGCTTTTTTAACCAACAACTAGCTCCTCTCCGTTCTAAAACATACTCGTACGATGTACATCCCAGAAGTTGTCTTCATCTTCAACTGCTATATGCCAGCCATAAGAATTTCTGCATACAAGATAAACTTCTTAAAGGCCAATATACAGAAAAACTGTTCAAGATGCATAATGCAAAACGATGCAAAAGCTGAAGTTTTAGCATAACTGATTGCAGAAACATAGCTTTTCAGGTAACTTTTTCCTAAATACCACATACACAAGTACTATGGTCAATTCCATAATGTTTTAGGTCCACTATTCAGCCGATAAAGAAACAAGAAATGTTGGAAGCATAAGATTTTTGCTGGTAGTAAGATCTTCATATGAATCCTTATTTATCAGATAGAACATGATCCACATCCTTGCAAAAAGAAAAGTCAGTCAAATAAATTTGCCCCCAAGCCTTTGGTTTAGTGGTAAGAGCGTAACATATGATGAGCGAGTTACACATATTCACGAGTTCAAACTCCAACATAGATGAAAAAATAGTTTGAGAGGGATAGAGGAACAGGTCAATTATCCACCTAGTTTAAAACCATGGTCCATTGGCTTCTGATGATTTCTCGATTATCAAAAAAAGAGGAAACATAGCTGACGGATTGGGAATAATTTGAACAGCAGAAGCAACATACACTAACATTAAGAAGACGATATCAAATGTAAAATAAGATAATTCAAAATTTTGCAAAAATTGGAAATCGACCCACTGGTTCGCAGTACAAATAACTGGTAATGGTGCTACCGCCTACCAGAAGAATTCATTTTGTTGTTAAACTGCTTGATGCTCTGCTAGTTCACGGGGCTGAGCTCACCAATTTCACTAGAAAAAGGCAAAGGTCGGAAAGGGGAAAATAGAGCAAAAGAAAGAAAAAGGGAAAAAGAGACGACCTGTGTTGCCTTCGGAAGTCAACTTCACAAAACACTTGGAAAAAAAACATTATCGGACTGCTTAAAAAGATGATAGAACTACAGACAACCAATTTAGAGAAAAGGAGAATCATTATATCTCGGTATAAAGAAGTACCCCACATTTGATGCCAAGAGTGGTCAATAAATATGAAGACGAATCAAACTGAAAATTGGGACTAATTACAAGGACTTCCCCAATGTTTTAGCTAGTACCATTTTGCAGCTTTGTGGTTTCATTTTGTTGTTCTTTTATCTGAATAAAGTTTCAACTATTACAAAATCCTTCGGTATTTAGATGTTCCAAGCCTCCCTAGGTTCCTCCTACATTAGTTGAGAGAACGTGGTGTTGTCTTCTTATATGGTCTTAGTTTATTTTTTCCTATACGGCTCATATGTCTTGGTCTCTTGGATGACAATACTTATCTCTAGGTGGTAGGGTCATACTTGTCAATAGTGTTTTGGATGCCTTCCTACTTATGTAATGTCTCTTTTTCCTTTACCTAGCAAGTTAAAGAAAAGAATTGACAAGATCAGGAGGAGTTTCATATGGCAAAGCAACAATGAAAAAAGACCACTCCACCTGGTAATTGCGGTGTTTTTATCGAATCCAAAAAATATGGTGGCCTTGGCATCAGGAACCTAAATACTCACAACCAAAGCTTACTAATGAAGTGGTTATGGAGGTATAATCTTGAAACATATGCTTTATAGGTCATTCATGACAAGTATGGTCAAGATGATCATTGGAGTTCAAAAGTGGTTGTGAGCCCCCATGGTGTAGGAGTCTGGAAAGCAATCAGATGTCTTTGATGGCTGGAAATTTTCGTTTAAGAGTTGGCAATGGAAGGAAAGATCTTTTTTGGTGTGATAATTGGCTTGGGCATGGACCTCTAAAGGAACTCTTCCCTGAATTCTTTACACTGCCACTATGCCAGACATTAATCTGGAATCAGCAAAAGGAGTACACAGATGGAATATTACTTTTAAAAGGCTACTGCATGATTGGGAGCTGGTAAAAGAACTTTTTCTGTAAACTCAGCTTATAACATTCTGATTAGGCTTGCCTCACACTGGATAAACTTCAAAGAAGGTGATTCCAACAATGTTCTAGACGCATTTTGTGCAGAGCTGCTAAGGAAAATACTACACACATATTCATTCATTGTCCTGTTATTAAACAATTATGGCAACTATTCATGAACATGGTAGGCAAGTGAGGGTGTTAAAAAATCTCATATTGATGGAGAGAAGAAGTTGTCTCCTTATATGGTCTGTAGATAATCCACACTCCATGAACTAGCTTAGCCAATATTCATTTGGTAACAGAGTAGAACCATTCCTATTCTTAGTTTACCTAATATTGACTGTCATGTTATGTTGTCCACGCACAAAATGTTCCAACCTTGGGCATGGATAGGGATGGTAAGAATGTCCCATGAACTGCTATTTGATATCTACTTGTATGATCTTTAAGCAAACCCAACTTCACGAACTACCTCTTGACACTGAGTTAAGCACAAAGTACATTTTCTTACCATATCACTAATATAACAAAATATGTGTCTAGATTCATTACACTTGAATAAGGAAAACCATATAGAGTACTCTATACCATATCTGAGGATTTGCATTTAATTATAAAATATTAACTTAGCTTATTTGAAGACAAAATGATTGCCCACCATATCATACATCACCTAAAACTTCCTCTATAAGGAGGTAATCTTGTACATTGTAAGTTAATCAAGTCACGAAGAAGTTCTCTTCTAATTCCTCTATAAGGAGGTAATCTTGTACATTGTAAGTTAATCAAGTCACGAAGAAGTTCTCTTCTAATTCCTTATATGGTATCAGAATCTCTATAATCTTCGTCGAACTCAGATAGTTTCTACTTCTAGTGAGTGGCCTTATGCCTCTTGCAAGAACAAAGTTGGTTGCCCTCTCAAACAATATTTTCGAGTTCTCTTTCTTTTGGTGTCTGGTGTAGCCCCTCTCTAATCATCAATGTCACACCTCTTTCTCACAACTGTTCAAGCATTTCTACCTTCTAACGATTATTCAAGCATTTCGTATATCTTCCATGATTGTTTCGGTACCATTCATTTCACAGACAACCCTTTTGGGTGTCACTACTCTCCACGTTAACTGACATAGCCTTCTAAAAGCCTCAAATATGTTGATAATATCTCTGAGATTTGCAACACCGTAGCTCACTTCAAGGACTGAGAATATATTCATTTCGAAGTGTTATGCAAGAGACTTTATTTTGATGTACAGTTATCAATGAGTTTCGAAGGATAAAATTCTAGCAGCAGTAACAACTCATGGTGCATCATTTCCAACACGGGTAGAGTGTCAGGATTTTATGTTCGTTGTTCCAGAGAACAGCATAAAAAGACGTTACACAGAAATCAAAATCGATGGTTGAAATGGAGAAGTGCCAACTAGTGTTATGTGATAGAACAATGTGTAGCAAAGTGAAACGTAAGTTCTATAGAATAGTTATAGGACCACAAATATTATATGGAAGAGAATGTTGAGCCATTAAAGTACAAGACATCCCCAGTTATAAGACCAACAATGCTACATGGAAGTGAATGTTTTACTCCTCATGGAAATATAGTATTCTGTTTCTAAGCAAATTCACTAATGAAGATGCAACTGGAAAAGGACATGGGAGTTTCTTTCCACTAACAGAGAGGCTCTAACATTTCATTAGATTAGAGAAAGATAGATCAACAGAGGGATAGGAGAAGTAGGAGAAATAGAAGTTTGCTTATTCTGTTCAATTTAAGGGAAAGAATAAAAGGACAAGGAAGAAAAGCTTTAAACATTTTTAAAATTGGCCAATGACCAAATTACATACTAAGGACAGAACACAAATAACACCATTGCTTATCTTTCTTCAAATAAATCTAAACACAAGATAATGTGTGCTTTTAAAACAAGCACCAAGGACTATTATCTATTTCCTTCCTTCTAACTTCATTTGCTTTCTTTGAAAAGTCACATTCTTATTCTTCAATTTTCTTCAAGTTACAACAACTGTCAGATGCCACCGCTAATCACTTCTTCACAAACATGGAAGTAAAAGAAAAATATAACACAAGGCTGATTTAGAAATTAAATCATGCCAAAGTTGGATTCTCTGGTAACAATTTCTCACATATAAACTCTCAAATCAGCAGAATACGCAGAAAAATTTCAAGTGATAGAGCATTTCATAATAAACCATATAACAGGGTTTTAGTCGTGTTTTTTACCCCAAAATCAAAAAGGAAGTGGAAAATAAATCAAACAAAAATAGACTAAGGGAGAAAATCAACTAAGTAAACAGGTAAAAACCAGCAGTAAATGACTTTGTACTTTTTTGTGGTCATTGTTTAACTTTGAGCGCTATTAGGAAAAGAAGAAGTAAAAAATTGATAGTTCACATCACATATCCTAAATGAATCTTCTGTCTCAAAAAGCATCTTGGTAATTTAACAGTTAAGATCATCATTATTAATCAGAATACACATTAAAGTAGTATCAACCAAATGGTCATGTCAAATATAATTGCAATAAGCTTTATTTACCCCCACCATATTTCTTTGGATCATATTGAACTTGAGAAGAGGATAAAAAGTAGCTGAACCACAAACACCATACTCTTTTCCTGAAGCTTAGTCATGGAGTCATGAGAGAGAAAAAGTGGGAATTTCGGGATAAGTGAGAAGGGAAACCAATCTAGAAGGGAACAATCTAGTGACCTTTTATCGGTCTTGATGGAGGAGTACTTCCTTGCCACATTAAGGGACCTACCTTGATTGGTAAAAATCAGTTTTGTATGTAGGCCTTATTATATGCTAAAATAATTTTTGAAAGACATGAAAAGGGTAGAACGATAAACAAAATTCAAAATAACATAAAGCAATATTTAAATGTATTGTATCTTTTCAAATGAACAAAATTATTCAGCCCTAGTGGGACAGACTAAATGACCAAAGTAAACCAGGCAGAATGGGAGCGTGAAAAAGTAATGTACAGAAGTTACACCTTTAAAGTGATTATATTTTGACACTACTATATAGTATTCTTGATGGTATCCCAACCAATCTAATGTCTCTAATCCCAACGCCAGCTAGTGTGGAGAAGAATCCACAAAAACACAGAGGCACTTCCTATGAGAAGGTAAGCCAGAAACAAGGAAATTTCATCTAGTAAAGTGGACCATTGAGACAAAAATCAGAAGAATGGAGGTTACAATCAGAGCTTGCTGTGTAAATAGCTATGAAGGTTAACTGATGGGAAAAAGTTATCTGGTAAGCAGTGGTAGAGGTGATTTATGGAAGAGAGGGTTGATGAGAACCTAAAGCAGTGAAGACTCCATATGGAGTGGCTGTTTCGAGACAGAACTAGGAGTAATTCAACACGTATGTTGTCTTGAGGGTAGGCAATGAGACAATCGGACTTTGGGAAGATAATTGCAATGGGTTTGATTTGCAGAAAAANCTTAATGGCTTTCTACAGGAAGAAATTTATGTTGAGCAACCTGAAGGCTTTGTGAAGAAAGGAAATGAGGACAAAGTTTATAGGTTAAGAAAGGCACTTTATGGACTTAAACAGGCACCAAGGGCCTGGTATGGTCGAATAGATGGCCATTTACTTGGCTTAGGCTTTGAAAAGAGTCTATCAGAATCTACTCTTTATGTTAAACATCATGGCATTGATATTCTTGTTGTGTCTATATATGTGGATGATGTACTAATTACAGGAAGCAATACAAGGCATATCGAGGATTTCAAGCAAGAAATGATGCAAGCCTTTGAGATGACTGATCTTGGTCTAATGTCTTATTTTCTTGGTATGGAAATCAAGCAGGGACAAGATGAAGTTTTCATTTGCCAGAAGAAATATGCTAAGGAAATTCTCAAGAAATTCAACATGGAAGATTGCAAGGAGATGAATACTCCTATGAACCAAAAAGAGAAACTAAGCAAGAATGACGGAGCAGAGAAAGTGGAGGAAACGTACTTCAGAGGCTTAGTCGGTTGTTTGATGTATCTCACAGCTACAAGACCTGATATTTTGTATGCTGTAAGCATTCTATCGAGGTTCATGCATTGTGCTAGTGAGGTGCATCTAAAAGCAGCAAAACGAGTTGTTAGATACATCAAAGGAACCATCAATTATGGTGTCAAGTTTCAGAAAAAAATAGATCTGAAACTACTTGGGTATTCTGATAGTGATTGGGCTGGATCCGCAGATGACATGAAGAGCACATCTGGATATTGTTTCAGTCTTGGCTCAGGAATGTTTTCGTGGTGCTCAAAGAAGCAGGACGTTGTGGCTCAATCCACTGCAGAGGCGGAATTTGTGGCTGCAACAGCAGCAGTAAATCAAGCATTGTGGTTGAGGAAAATTTTTGGTGATCTGCACATGAATCAGACAAAGGGAACTGAAGTATTTGTGGACAATCAATCTGCAATAGCAATTTCTCATAATCCTGTATTTCATGGGAAAACAAAACATTTCAACATCAAGCTTTTCTTCTTGAGGGAAGTGCAAAATAATGGTGACGTGATTCTCCTATATTGCAAAACTGAAGAGCAGCTGGCCGATATCTTCACCAAACCATTATCAGGAAATAAATTTCAACTTCTCAGGAAAAAACTTGGAGTTTGCAGCTCTTAAAGCAAGGAGGAGTGTTAGAAATATGCATCAGAACTGCATCAATCCAAATTGTCTGTATTGTAGGGTAATTATTTACTAGGGTAGTTATTTACTGTTTAGTATTAAATTCTATCTTATCCTTATCCTTATCCTTATCCTTATTTTTTAATCTTATCCTTAGGAGTTGGTTCACTTGTAAACTCCTATAAATATCTGTGTTATAATGAAGTAAGCAGTTTTGCTTTTCATAAATTTTTCTTTGTTCGTTTATCAAACTAATGTTCCTACTTGTTCAATAACAAAAGAAGATAAGATTGTTATGTTTTTCCTTCTCTAAAAACTAACAGTTCCATATGAGTGTGGTTGACACCTTTACCTCTTTTGTAGAAGACCGCAATCCAATTTCCCTGACTATCACGAAAGACACCACCAAGGCCATTGAACTGATAACCATGATTGTAAGAGCAATCAACGTTAAGTTTAATCCCCGTCAATAATGGGGGGAGGGGGGAACCACCTAATCTTAATGTCACAATGTTTATTACAACAACCACTAGTGCCAGTAGTACATTTAAATTCGAGAATACGGGCAATGAGATTAGGAATGTTAATGACTCTGGCGCAATTATTAAAAATATTATGATTCCTATTAAGCCAAATATGCCAAAACACAAAGGGATAGAAGAAATCCAAGGATAAAAGGTGTTTTCCAAAGCTATGATTTATGGTTCGAATATCCGCCAGCCAAGAGCTGCTAAGAGTAGAGGTATTTAAATGGAGCTCCGACTAGAAAGAGATGGCAACGGGGCACTTGAAGAATATATGATAAATGTTTTCTTCTTCTTAGTTGCAAATGCCACAGATAGATGAATAGGTAATGCTAAGTTTGTGCATGAAGGAGCTCGTGGGGAGGCGTTTGTGATAGCAAAGCCAGAGGAAGAACCTAATTTTTCGTAGAGTTGGAGTTTTCCAAATCCAACTACAGTTATCATGGGTTGAAGGAGGAGGAGAGATGATATTGTAAATAGAGGAATTAGTGAACAAGCCATTACTGTTAAGGGACCAAGAGGGGAAGTCAGACTTATTCAGACCCTCCATAAAGATAGCTGAAAAGATTCTATTTTTTAATATTTTCGGGAAAAACAAAGGAACGTCCTACTAAGTTCCAAGAGTTTCTTCAATAGATATCACTGATGGTTTTGTTCAAATCATTAAGATGGATAGGACCTTGAATCTGGGATCTGAGAGTGCAATTTGGGGGAATCCAATTAGCATCCCAAATATTTATGTGATTACGTGTAACATCATTCCAAAAAATGCCCTTCTTACAAATTTCCCACCCAAACCTAATGTTCTTTGCAACGGCTGATTTACAAGATCTAGTGGAGCTTCCAGCATATTTTTTAATAAGGCATCTAAGCCAAAGATGGTTAGGATTCGAGAAGAATCTCCACGGAAGGCTTGCTAAAGCAGCCTTAGTTTTAGTCGTAACTTTAGTAATACCCAGACCACCCTCCAACTAAGGTTAGTGACAATATCCCAACTAAGATAATGAATATTTTTCTTAATAGAGGTTGACACTCAGAGAAAGTCATGTTGAGCCTTGTCTATAGCTTTAAAAGTGGAATTTGGAAGCTTGAAAATTTGCATAGCGTAGTTAAAAATTGTATTTAAGTTAGCTTGAATAAGGATTACTCGTCCAGCAGGACTAAGGAAGTTGGTCTTCCAGCTATCCAATCTAGCACGAATGTTGTCTAGAATGTAATTGAAGTCAGAGTGTTTAGGTTCCCTAGAAACAATAGGGAACCCCAAGTATTTTCCAAAGTGGGAGGATTGTTGAATTCCTAGTGTGGAAGTGGCAAGAGAGATGAACGAAGGGGTGCAAGTATTAGAAAAGATGATTTTGATTTAGAGTGAATAATGGACAATCCATACAAAGCACAGAAACTCTTAAGGGTATGAACAGTGGTGTCAACACTTTTAGGATGAGCTCTGGCCATAAGGGTAAGGTCGTTAGCGTAAAATTAGAGGTGCAAGAGGGAAGGGGCGTTAAGGCTGATTTTGATAAGTTCCATACCCCCAAGTTGACCTGGGACTAATGTGTATAGACAACATTTTCATACAAAGGATAAAAATACAAGGGGTCATCGGGTCGCCTTGCCGAATTTCTCTAGAGTGACTTAAAAACAGTTCTAGACCCATTAACAAGAATGGAGATGGTACTGGTAGAGATGCAACTCATAATAAGGGATCTAATGATATTAGAAAATTTAAAAAATCTGAGGGTTTCATGGATAAAAGATCATTCTAACTTGTCGAAAGCCTTTTCGAGATCAATCTTGAGGACAAAACTACCCCTTTTCCTCTTGGAGTTTTAGGGTATTGAATAACTTCTTGAATGATAATAGCGTTATCTGGTGGCCTCCAACCTTTAAGAAAACTACTTTGGCACTGGCCAATGAGAACTTCTAAAATAGGTTTCATATGATTTGCAATAGTTTTGATAGTAATTTTATAAATAGTGTTGTATAAACTGATAGGCCTAAAGTTCTTGAGATGGTTAGCATTTGGAATTTTTGGTATAAGGCAAGGATAAGTGGTGTTAAATTGGGAGGCATAGTCGCATTCTTAAAGATAGAGTGACAAGTTTCAAGAACGGATTTACCCACAATCTCCCAATGTTTTTGGTAAAAAGAAGGATGAAGGCCATCAGGTCCAAGAGATTTAAAGTGTTGAAAAAGAAGATTGCCTTAATATTTCGTGGTCTTGGAGAGGATAATCAAGAGGAGACATGTCAATATTGTGACAGGAAATATTATTGAACTCAGGGTTATGAAGGAGAGTATGGCAATGAAAGGTCGAAAATATTCCTTGAAAGTAGTTTAAGGTGTGATTAAGAATATTAAGGTGGATAGAAATCCAGGCACCATTATCATCTTTAAAGAAGGAGATATTGTTCCTTAGTCTATGATTAAGGACAAAGATGTGATAAAACTTGGTATTAGCATCACCATCTGTTATGTCCCGAGCCTATATTCTGGACGTTGCCAGCACTCGGAGACCATTGCTGGCCCTAAAGAGAACCCTTGGTCTGGCTTACTTACTCAGCGGAAGACATAAAACATTAATACAAGGATTAAGATGGTAACTAACTCAATTGTCTGGAACTGAAATCAAAATGTTTTAAAAATAAACATTTACCCTAGCCAAAATGGCAACTCAAATATGAAAATAAGTTAATAACAAAATTATGACGAAAGAACTAACATCTGACTGACTATCCGTGAAGCCTCTAATAACTTAGATGGATGTTGATACAGACCCCACAACATCCTACTGAACTAAACTCAAAAGCAATGAAAATGGATCCTCCGGAAAGCAAAGAGGCTAACCAACAGACTCTAAACTGCTCACTGGATCAACGGTGTGCTGGAATGTCGATCCTAGTACCTGCGTCTGCATCATAATACGATACAAGCCAACTGACATCAGTATATTGAATGTATGAGTATGCGAGTTGGAGTGCTAAATAACATAGGCTTGAAGGAGATTCTGAAAGAAACATTTACCTTGACTCTTCTCAACTCATGAATACTTAACTAAACTCATTTCAATATTAAGCAATTTAAAAGCAAGTGCATAATAAAGAAAAGTTGTTTAAAAACATGTTGTAAACTCTGTGTGTATACAAAGATACAAAATAACTCTGAGATATATGTAAAAATACAAAATAATCTACTGTCAATTCATAATAATAATAAAAGACATATAATGCTTCCTCTCTAAGTCTACTTGTGCAATGCATGAATAAAGTCTCATACCCCCACCATACTAAGCAGAACCTCTTGAGGAACCATGCAACTACTATTGTGGGAGATTCTATAACCTACAACCATTACTTAAGAGCTACAATGATGATAAAACACCTTACCTCGTGCTGCCAAGGATCATCATATACCTTGCCGGAGATATAGGAAGCTTAACTGACTAAGTGGATCCACTAGCTTAATTTACGTGATCATCTAAAAAGTATGACCCGTTAATACCCATGAGGGCTACATGGTTTACGGAGACTTGAGTTAATATGAACTCGCATCCCCATATAGGTGCTCAATACTACCCCAAAAATAGACTTAGCTCATATGTTTTAAAAACATCTTCTTCTGTGATTTGAGATTAGTGCTCAAAACATAGCTTAAAAGCTCTCTTGGAATCAATGTTCCCTTTTCTTGTTCAAAACTCTTTTGGAAAATCTTAATTTCCTCTTAACTTAAATGTGAAAATAGTTATAAACTTTCTAGGAAATACTTAGTTCCCTTATAACTTTTGTGAAATGAACTCAACTCTTTCTCTTTATTTAACTCAAAACTTATGTCTTAAAACAAAGTTAAAATGTTTGTAAAAGACTTATGAAAATTTGAAATGACTCCTCTTATTTGACTCTTGATTTCTCTTAACTTTAATTCTTAACTGCTCTTGACTTGACTCTTAACTGATCCGCGAATTGAATTATGGATTCAAGGAATTAGATTTGTGTTTGGAAAATCTCATGATGTTTAGGAATGATTCTAGATTGCTAAACATGGGAAAAATCCAAAAATTAGAATTTGAAGGTGGGTCCGCAACGCGGAGGCATAATTTAATTTTGGTTCCAAAATATCTTTTGAGGCAGAACACCTCGTGTAAGCTCCCCAACGCAGAGCATAAATTTTAATTCTGGGAATAGGTCGCGGGACGCGCTCCCTTGTTCAGATTTCGCTCGTCGAAATTTTTTTCTTTCCCAATTAACCCAAACTTGGTTCTTTTTCTTAAATCTATTTTAGATACAGATACCCAACAAATGTACCTAAGAACCTAACCTAAAATGACCCCATATTGCGACGTAAAAAATTCAAAAACATCACAACTCAGACAATTCAAGAACAACACATGATTCACGAAAAGGGTATCAAGATATCAATATTCTAATGATTTTAGGACGAATCCAAGTTGAAATAATATGCTCTGGCACGTAGGAGAATGATCCCAATGTTATGAGTGTCTCACATAACTTTTTAGGGATCACCCCCAACGAATTCCACAAGCCAAACTTCGACGATCTTGAACGTTCTTGTTTCCTCTTCTCCTTTCTCCTCTTTTCTCTTCTCTCAAAATCCTAACTTGTTTTCAAAAAGCGTGAACTGAATAGGATCAGTTTAGACTCCAATTTATTACCCAAAAATGAAATAAAATAATTGGGTATGGAAAAGATAACTTTGCCCTTCCCAAATCCGGGTTGGACTATCCTTAATCAAACAACCCAACTTTTGAAAGTCATAACTCACTCATATGATATCAAAATTGCGCAAACTCAGCGGCGTTGGAAAGATCTCTCCAAGGGCTTTCCAACCATATCAACAATTACCTCTAACTCATCCTGAGCTAGAAGTTATAGTCGTTTGAAGTTGACCAAAACTAATTTTTCCCCAACTTATGAAAATTTCCAGATTTTAATTCTTTCCAAAAGTGACTATTTCTACCTTTAAGCTTCTTCCTAGATATCTCAATTTGCGAGATGTTACACAATCATTAATCCAATTGATACGAGAGAGCATACGCCAATGATCTTTCTCAATCCTGAGGAGGTCATATATTTTGAGGTAAGCTGAATACTATGATTTTGGAGGAAGATATTGAAACCAAATAGAGGACTGTTTTGGATACCCTTAAGTCTAGCAAGAATGTGATTCTTCTTTTTACTAAAATCACCAAAGGTGATTCTACTCCAGTTCTCTATTCTAGGGACAAAATTACAGCAAGTAGAGATATGATCTCTATTTAGCCAGCACTCAGAGACAATAGGTTTGAAGTCACCAATAGTTTTCAATACAAAAAGGTTTGATACTATTATGACCATCAGTGATATCAAGTTGAATAAGAAGACGAGAATGGTCAGGATAAGTGCGGGGGAGGTGGGTTACAGAAGCACTATGGTAAGACTGGTTCCAAAAGTGATTTGCAAAACACATGTCAAGTCTCTCTAGAATAAGACTCCTACCAAACCTATAGTAAGACCAAGTATAATGACTTTCTTTAAAGCCTAAGTCATCCGGACCATAATAATTGGTACAATTTACAAATCTGTTAACTCTAGTCCAATTAATAAGGATTCCTCCGCATTTAAATGCCTGACAAGTAATATCATTAAAGTCACCTCCTACAAACCAAGGACCATCGTAGTTATCTTTTATATTTCTAAGATTATTTCAAAGGGTATCTCTATGGATTAAGTTAGGATTAGCATAAATAATGGACGTAAGCTAGGGGGGATTATTGGGGAGTACCTCAACCATCACATACAGCTCCCGGAAGGTCTATCTCATGTTAATGATCTTAACTTGATCCTCATGCCACAAAATAACGATACCCTCGGAGCGACCAATTGTAGGAGATTCAATCATACCAGTAAAGTTTTATTCGTTCTTAAGACTTTCATGACTTTTCAAATTTGTTTCAAGTAAGGCCAAGGTACAAGGAGTGTGCATATTAAGAAGATCTTTCATATTTCTTCTAAATTCCACATTGTTAGCACCCAAATATTCCAAATAATGAAGAAGGGTTCTTATTCATTATGAATGGGTAGATGTTCTGTGTTTACTGATCCTGGCCCGTGAGGGGCATTGTTCTGATAGTTGGGGTCACTACCACTACCAGTTTCACCGCCCATTTGTTGATCGGAGGACGAATGTCTATGGAGAATTTCTTCAGTGTTTATGGACATTCGAAAATGTACTTTTTATACTTCATTTATGGGAATAGCATAAGGGCCACTTCTCTCGGGTCTGCTATTTCGGTGAACAAGGAAATGTAAGGTTCCTCGTCTACTCTGTGTTTAAGTTCTCTAGTAGGGATTCCAATGGAGTTGGGGTTTGAGGAGGACTATCATTGAAGGATTTTGAGAAATCCACGGGAAAAACAAAGGGTTTTCTTATGTTTGTTCCATAGGACTGAAGAGCGGGAGGTTCTGATTTTTATTGGATTCAGAGCGGGGTTGAAGTGGGATGGCATTACCCAAAGGTGTTGCTTGTTGTAGTAGATCAATGGGGATACTACAGGAGCTAGAGGGTTTATTATGTTGTTAACCCACTGGTGGTTGAGAAATTTGTTCATTGCCAACTTTATTCCTTACGTAATGAGTTGCGCTGAAAAGTGTGGGTTTTGTAATACTATCGTCACCTTCTGTCGGTTTAGATCCAACTTGAAGAAAATTGCTTGGTGTGTTAGTCCCTGTTCGATCCAAGATAATGAGGGTTGTCTGGTGGTAAGTCATTTGTCATGAATACTAACTGAGGGTTCTGCAATGGAAAGGGAGGAGGAAGGTCGAAGTTTTGTATTTTTAAGTGGAAGAGTTTGCTCTTCCTTTTGTTTGATGGGGGGTGAACTTTCTGGAGCTCATTTGAACTGGATGAAAGCTCTGTATTTTTAAGCTTGTTTGAGTGTTAGAGTAGAATTGATGATTAAGTGTATATTTTTTGAGATATGTTTTGCATGGGATAAATGTTGTCTATCCTAATTTGTTAACAGCTGTCATTATTAGTTATAGGAGAGATAAGAGTTTTTTTACCACTAGTTGCATCCACAGTTTGAGAATAGAACTTACTAGTAATAGTAGAATTAATATCCCTAGGACACGTGCCCTGCACACTTGTCGTGATGGTAGGGAGTGAAGGGATGGGGGATTGGCCCGCATCATTAGTAGGGTGACGAGCTCCATTTGGTCCAAGATGGAGAGGGAAGCAAAGTGATTAGGCGAAACATGAAGGGGGAAGAGTTTCGATTTGGAATTTTATGATATTTAAAGTTAGAATGAATTTTTGAATTTGTATGATCAAAATTTAGTGGTAATTTACTAACTCTATTATACCTGGCACTCTGCTTCTTACCTGGAGGAGTAGAGCTCCTAACTTATTTTTGGGAAGTTGTATTCTTAAGATTATGATTTTTGTTCCTGTTAAATTGGATTGTATGTCATATCTCCTTTGTCTGGCTTTTTCCCAGCGCATTAACATTATTATTTTGAATAACCTTTGCATTCTGGGCAGTGGAGAAATGATGTTGATGTTGAGGACTGATCCTGCCACATTGCGTACATAATAAATTTGCGATTTCATATTCAATTATTTGCTTATGACTCCCTATGACGAATTGAGGCTTAACAAGTTGATGCAGGTCAATCTCGACAAAAAGCCTGTCATATCTTCCCCTCAGCGTAGCGCTCATGCATGCATCAACTTTCAGTATAGTACCAATAGAGTTACTGATTTTTCGTAGGATGACTGTATTATAAAATTCTGTAGGTAATTGAGGTAGACGGACTCAAACCGCAGAACTATTGTGAGATGCAGTATTAGGCATGAAGTTTGGGGACCCACTTTTGTACCGAGAGGAAGTGCCATTGATGAACCAAGGTCCATTGAGCAAGATCTTGTCATGACTAACCTTGGATTCCAGTTTAACTATGTAGTAATCATAGCCCAAATCTATCAGAGGGAACTGTTCCTCTAGTTTCCACAGAGAATGTAATTTAGATTTTAGGTATTGATGGATGAATTTTTTTCCCTAGTAACTTGATAATAATAGAGAATTCCAAGGCGCATACATTTGCTGCTTGTCTTCATCGGAAAGTGTAATTATTGTATTCCCGTACTTTTGTTAGATTTGTTGCCTCCTCGGGAACATTAACAGTTGTATCAAATGTATTTCAGGAAGTCATCTGCAGATCTTCAGCAGGATTAGGAATTATTACCTGATCTACAAGCATATCCTTGTAGGATGTGGATTTATCTGAAGGCTCCTGTGGAGGCTCAATTGGAAGCGGTGCAAGATTAATGTCTTCCTTCATACTACACTTTCTCCTCCTTTTTCTGGTTTTGTTCCTATCCAATTGGGTTAATCTCACACAAGTTGCACTTTCATTTTGTTTTGGCAAGATCAATATTCCTGATCCATGAATTCTTAATAAGTTAATTCATTGATATTTTTAACCTTATACATATACAAATGTGCTTTGATTTATTGTATTAATTTTTGCTTAACCACTATTTTCTCAGTTTATCTTTACTTGTTCATATTAAGAAACGGTAAATAGGAGAAATAATTTTACTATATCACCTTTACTTAATTACTATGTTTTTATAATTTTATGACATTATATTCATAATATTAATCTTTTTATCAAATATGCACTAAATGATGTTCATACAAATTTTGTGTTTTCAACTTTTTTCTAATTTATATCATTAAAATATACTAATTTGAAGAATATAAATCAATTGTTTTAATTAATTAATATATTTTTAAAAGACTATGGACATCTTAAATATTGAATTTAATATCATTATAAAGGCTTTTATTTGTCTAATATAATTGTTTTAATTTAGATAATTAATTTTTATTTTTAAAATTCAATATATATAACCTTTAAATACACTTGTGCAATCAAATAGTACACATGTAATTACTGTGTAGTTACACTGTGACAAATAAACAGGTCAGTGTAATTAGTAGGCCGGTAATTGCTACCCTAGTAATTACACCAATTTCAATTACCTCGAGTTAATACCTCAGATTGTCACTCAACTATGCACTCTTCTCTTAGAAAGTCACTCAACTTTCAATTTTAACTCAAAAGTCACTCAACTATACACTTCTCTCTCAGAAAGTCATTCAATTTTGAATTTTAACACAAAAGTCACTCAACTATCCCCTTTTTCCTCAGAAAGTCTCTCAATCTATTAAATTATTTTTTAATTAAAATTTACTAATACTAATTATTTATATAACAAACTAAAATTTTAAAAAATAAAAGATACCATTTGATTTATTTAATGATCCATCCACTTAATCCGACCCATTAAAAAATATAATATGACCCATTTTATTTTGGCCTTATCCTAAACTATTCCCTCTCTTTCTCCTCTGCTCCTCTACATTTTTTTTCCTTTCTCCATTGTTGGTGCTTCTCCTAGATATCACATATTAAAAGGCCATCAAACATTTTCTATTATCTGTAGTCTTAACGTCATTTGCCTTGAAACTAAGGAGCCCCTTTGATTACATCTTCTTAACAAACAATTCTCACAAACACTTGGTACCAAAAAGCTATAAATTATTACAAGAGCTTAATATGGGCCAAAACATAGCACTCTGTTTATTATAAAATTAAATTTTAAGTGGATTATCTTCCTACCAAATGAGATATGTATACATTTTTTACTTTATGAAGCAAGTTAATGAATTTACGAAGAGTGTTGCGTAGGATGCATTTGTATTTAGATTGGAAGAAGAGGCACCAACAATGGAGAAAGAAAAAAGAAAAATGTAGAGGAGCAGAGGAGAAAGAGAGAGGGAATAAGTTAGGATTAAGGACAAAATAAAATGAATCATATTATATTTTTAATGGGTCGGGTACTCGGGTTGGGATGGATCACTAAATGGTATTTTTTATTTTTTAAAAATTTTGGTTGTCAGCAAATTTTAATTAAAGAAATAATTTAATAGATTGAGTGACTTTCTGAGTAAAGAGGGGATAGTCGAGTGACTTTTAAGTTAAAATTCAAAGTTGAATGACTTTCTGAGAGAGAATGCATAGTTGAGTAACTTTTGAATTAAAATTGAAAGTTGAGTGATTTTTTAGAGAAGAGTGCATAGTTGAGTAACCATCTGAGGTATTAACTCCAATTACCTCATGGAAACAAATGATGAATTATTCATCAATTTTATAAACTGGACAAGTATTGCCGAAATTATCATATAAACAAGAAGTGTAGACTTGTACACAAAATTAATTTTTTACTCCTTTAAAATTCATGATATTATCCTCTCTTTTTTAGTCCATGTAACAATTTTTTCATAAAAACATGAACATTATCCTTTGGACGAAAAAATCTAAGAAATAATAATTAAGTATATGAGCTAATGTTGTCTACAATGAAGTAAATTAGCTTAATAAAAAAACTAATTTTGGTAATAATAATAATAATCAAAACTCTAATTTTTATTTATACAATTAAAAACAACAGAAAATAATAACAATACAAATATATTTTGATATAGGTAATCTAAAATAACTAATTTAATCAAGGTCAAATTTTTAAATATCGTATGTATCTATATTTTAAATTATTTTAAACTATAATTTATGTAATAGTCCATCAATGTCAATCAAAACTTGTTTATTTATATTTATATAGACATAAAGAATACTTCGGCTGTTTGTATTCCTTAATCTTCACTGTATTCCTTAATCTTCACTCTAAACATAGTTGTTTTAATTTACTTGTCCAATTTAGGAAATGAAAAGAATTTTTTACTATTTTCTTATTTATATTCTCAGTATTAAATTACTGCATAAAATAGTAGCTGCCAAATTTAAAGTTTTAAAGCATTATAAATAATGTTAGTTTAGTAAAATACACCTCTAATTACTTTTAAGTGATATCATATCAAGAAAGGTCAAATTATATGAAACACACGGAGTAAGAGAGTGAAGAGAGACAAATATACATGCATACATATTCACACGCTTAATACATATTATATTGAGATAACATTCATAAAAATATATTAAATTTATGAGCAATTTATAAAAAAAATTATTCTACTTAGAATGTCAATGAACTTAATGAAAAAAAGTTATAAATGTCTAGGTTAAAAAATAAATTATGTATTATATAAAGAACAATAATAATAATAAAATGAACAATGCATTTAATAAAGGGGGAAGTTCGATTATTATTCAAAGTTGAGAGAATAATTTGATTTTAAAACAAAATTAAGGAATGAAAATAATTTTCAACAGACAAAAATATAAAGAAGGGAGCAACCCAAATATTCCCCAAATTGGTAATATTTTAAAGCTTTTAGCACAAACACACCATCCATTTCTCCTTTTTTGATTTTGAGGGCTTTTGTCTGAATAATAATAATAATAATAGTATGAATTATTTTAAAAAGACATTGTTTGATTATAAAAATAAAAATAAAGATCTTTACGTGATTTTAGAAATTATCATATGAATCTTCGCTTCCAAGATTAACTATTTTTTCTCCTTATCAGTTAGTGGGGAACTAAGCGGGATCATGAGTTCAGACGAATTGATTAGTTTTTTCGTAGATCCTATACTTGTATTAGAAAATTAAATAATTATATGTATCTTAACATGTGAACCCCCAAACAAAATTGCTTTTGAATTCCCAAACTCCTAACTTTGATTTCGCCTCTGTAATATCAGTATCTAATTAGGTGAATGAATATTACTAATAATTCAATAAGATCCAGATCAACTCATATCTCAGCTTCCTTAATTTTGTATTAACTTCGTGTATCTTATTTTCTACTAAGGGGTTTCAATGCTACGTTCAAAATACATAGTTTCGATTATAAATTTGAGTACTGATATTTTGAAATAAAATTCACATATTTGAAAACTACAGAAAAAAACTACAAGTCTAAATAACTAACGACTATAAATCATATCTGAGATTTTATTATTTGTAAAAATAAAATTTACATATTTGAAAATTACAGAAAAAAATTACAAGTCTAAATAACTAATGACTGTAAATCATATTTGAGATTTCATTATTTATAAAAATAAAATTTACATATTTGTAAATTACCATAAAAGTACTACAAATCAACCCATATAGTTCATCAATGGGTCACAAAACGAAAAATAGGGCAAATCACGCAATCATCACTCGTACCATCCCATTGAACCGCCGCGATTCTTCTCGTAACAAAATCTCTCTACCATGAGAAACTTTATCAATGTCTAATGTAACATCAACGACAATCTCAAACTCTTTAAGATCTTTCTTAGATGTGTTTGCAACAATTATGTGTATTTTGCGTATCAAATCTTGGATGACTCTATCACGTCGCTTATTATCAAAGTATTCCTCATATATGTCATCGAGATTTCTTTGCATGACATTATAGAACATGTCATGTGACATATATTCAGAAGGGTTGAGTTTGAGACAAAGTAATTTGGTAGAATTTCGATTATAAAACCAATGTTGTTCATGAGTATGAATGTTGAATTGAATGGTTAAAGGAGATAAAGAAGTAAAAGGAGAAGTGATGATATATTTTGTATCAATTTTTGTGTGAATATTAGAGGAGGTAATATTAGGGTATTCTAAAGAACTTTTCATGTTGAAAGTGGGAATTTAACAAAAATAGTGGCTTCAATATACTATAAATATAGTTAGACCTAGTTTTTATTTGATAATGATAGGAAAGGGTAAATTGAAAATTTCTTTTTACCATATTAATTTGTATTGAAATGGGAGTTGTTTTTATCCACGGAAATAGAGATAATTTCATATTATTAATTAGGTAACTTACTTTTAAGGTAACTATATATAAGGAAAATTCTAACTTTAAAGTTTGAGTACTATTTTACTCCTAAGCTGAATTAAATTATTAATTAATTAAATAATAATT
The DNA here is from genome assembly GCA_016801875.1 of Solanum sitiens. Lineage (NCBI taxonomy): Eukaryota > Viridiplantae > Streptophyta > Magnoliopsida > Solanales > Solanaceae > Solanum > Solanum sitiens. The sequence goes on from JABWTJ010000165.1 coordinate 726,828, forward strand.
TATTGTTTTAAAAAAATTTCATCTTTCATCAATATCCATATGAATGTCCAAATAATTAGTACATAAATAATACTTTATTCATTAGTCTTTTACATTTCAAATCTTTTCATTTTGCAGCTTATATTCTTAAGTTTTCGACAGGTACTAGAATTAATATACTGCTTTTTCAAGTGATCTTTTGATGCTATAATATCAACATACTCTCTCCGTCCATTTTTAACTGTCATAATTTTTTTAAAGTTAAATTATAATAATTTTAACTAATATATTACGATAATCATATTGATATGTAAAAGATTGTAATTTATAGTATTTTCCATATAATTTTTAAATATTTAAATTTTTTGTTTAAAATATCAAATTAATATAATCTAATTTAATTTTAAAAACTAATAAAATTAATTTTCAAAAAACACAGTATGACAAATATATCCGTATATATATATTAATGAATCGTTAATTCATAAAAGTCAAATATTGCATCACTCTCACTCCTCCACTTAACCATCTAAGTTCTTTAGTGTAACCTTCAATTACTAGAAAAGTCAGTAATGAATTCACGATGATAATTCATGATATTCAACAAAACTACGGTCTTTAAAAGAAATATGTATATGGATTACATTTATGGCTATTGATTATTTTTCTACGTTTTGGATTAAATTTATTTCTTTTATTGATTTCTTTTTTATAAATACATTCAATTTTAATGACATATTTTTATGATATTATTGGGGAATTTGTATTTGGAATTTTGTGAAAGAATAGATTATGTGATAATTTTTTAGAGTCAAACGATAAGTATTTTGACTAATATTCATAATTATTTTTTCATTATATTGATATGCAAAAGTTATCATTTATATATAGTAGATTTTTTTTTATAGTTTTTGAATATCTAATCTTTTGTTTATAATATCGAATTAATGTATCTAATTATAAACTTGGCTTACGTGTTCCAGCAATTCTAAAAGATATGTGTAGTCAATCGCAATTTCAAAGGGTTAATTATTGTGATCCTGAATTAGCATTAGACCATGTTAAGTGCCTCTATTTTGTCAAAGATCTGATTTCACACAGTAACTCGCGCGAGAGCACAATCCGATTACCCAATCACTCATATAGTTTCTAACAACCCCTCAGACGTCACACAGGTAATCCCTATCATTTTGAGATGGGAGGTATAGGTGACATCTATGTTGAGTTTAAGATAGTTAATGTTGTGACCCCACAAGCTGACTTGGAGGACACGTCAGCAGCCAGCGTGGAGAAACACACATAGCAGGAGAGTGAGGTTTTGAACAGAAGTAAGCGCGTCAGAATCCCTTCAACAAGGCTAACCGACTTCGTAGTGGAAACTAAATGAGGTGAACGTGGGCAAAAGGCAAGAACACACAGTTCGTGAAGTATAAGATTTCATAAATAGCAAAAGAAAATCTAAATCAATTAGGCATTGGTAAATTCAGTTTGGATATCTCATCTCTCTATTTCTCTATTTTCTCATCTCCTTCCTTCTTTCTTTGTTACTGTTTCATTGATATATTTCCCTTTCAATCTTATATTTAGTTAATGTTATAATACAATCCACCTTTAGTTGCAAATTGTTTTTTTAGATTCTTCCATTGGTGCTTTCATCCAGAGGTCACTCATGGAGGACCACAAAATACTCAAGGCTCATATGGATGATTTGATTAAGGAAGTGAAGGATTCCTTCTCTAAAGAACTCACTGAGATCCGAAATATACTGATCGAGGTGGTTGCCACCAAAGTTCCGTTGGGGACGCACTGTCATGAACCGACCATGGAGATAACTCAGCACGAACACCTGCCAACAACAACTATACCCAAGCACAAACCTGCTTCAGTGGAATTGGGTCGATTTCGTGGTTACAATTCAGAGGTTTGGATATTCCAAGCGGAACGATACTTTGACTTTTATAGAATTGAAGAAGATCAAAGGCTGATTATGACATCGTTTTATCTCGAGGGCGAAGCACTAGAATGGTATACAGATGGTTGTTTAGGAACAAATAACTAGTTGACTGGACACATTTTACTGAGAAAGTGTGAATTCAGTTCAAATAGAAGGGTTTAGAGTCGGCAGAGGGTACATTGGCAAAACTCTGACAAATTACCACAATCTCAGATTTGCAAGGACGATTTGAAGTCATCGCAAATGAGACCGATGATATTTCTGATAGGCTTATGCTTCACCTATTTATCTCTGAGAGAGAACATCAAAAACTCGGTACTAAGTCATGAGCCAAAAACGTTGATGAAAGAGTTGGTTTTGGTTCTTGTGGAATCAAACTAAATGGAAGATGAATTAACATGAATATTTGGTAGGAAGATAATTAGTACAAAATAAAAGTCAAAGATTGTATCTTGGTAGGTGAAATTTAGACAAACCATAAAATGGTTTCATATTATTAACCTTGACAATTTTGACACATAGTGATGTCATGGATGACATCAATAGGATGAATTTATTCCTATAAATAGGTATCTCTTAATTCATTTTCAAATCATCCTCTCACTTGCCTTCTCACCTTCTAAGGCATTTGTGTTCTCTCTCTTGTAGTATTTCACTTGTATTCTTTGTTGGGTGAAATAAATATTGGTGCAGTTGTTCTTTGGTGGACATAGGATCATTTTGATCCGAAACACGTTAAATATTGTTGTTCTTCCTTGTTCTTTAGTTTCACATTTTCGTTAACAATTGGTATCAGAGCCAAGGTTTTGTCTGAGTATGCTCTGTGGTTGCAGCACAGTCTGAACTTCCACATTAGAAAATGATTACTTTGTTTTTCTGTAGTTCCAAATACATTATAGTAGAAAAGGAAGAACAAGTAAAAAAAAAAATGAGTTCCATGAAGTTTGAAATTGATAGATTTAGTGGGCGCAACAACTTCAATATATGGAAAATCTAGATGATAGCGTTACTGTGGAGGGAAGGTTCAATCCATGCTATTGACGGAAAGTACCCCGATAAGTTATCGGATTCCGACAAGGAAAAGATTGAAGGAGATGCATTAAGTGCAATCCAACTGTCCCTTGCACCTAACGTACTTTGTGAAGTGAGTACAAGTACCGAAGAGACGGCCAAAGAGTTATGGGAAAAGCTGGAATGGCTTTACCAGGACCAGTCAGTGACAACAAGGATGTTGTTACAACGGCGTCTTCATACATTTAAGATGGATTCAGGTACTTTGTTGCAAGACCATCTAGATGCGTTCAATAAACTTGTGATGGACTTACAAACTGCTGGAATTAAAAAGGACGAGGAGACGCTTGCATGTTCTTTGCTATTTTCATTGACTTCAAAATATCGTGATATTGAGAATTCAATGATGTATAGCAAACAACCTATTAAACTTGAGCAAGTGCGGCAAGCACTAAACTCTTGTGATGTGCGGATGCATTTTGAAGGAGACAAAAGTGACGAAGCTAGTGGACTCTTTGTAAGAGGTCATACTAGCCAACAGGGAAGGAGCAAATCGAAGTACAGATCAAAGTCTCGTGTGAACAAAAAGAATGCAGAATGTTGGGTCTGTCACAAGAAGGGGCACTTTGAACGAGATTGCCCTATGTCGAAGTCCAACAAAAAGGCGAGCGCATCCATTATTGAGCAAGTACATGATAATGATGATGATTATGTACTAACAACATCATGCAATAGTGGAGTCTATGACAATAAATGGGTCTTAGACTCTGGTTGTACTCTGTATATGACATGCCAAAAAGATTGGTTCAGCAGCTATGAATCAAGCAGAGGAACTGTATTAATGGGCAATAATGCAACTTGTAAAATAGTTGGCATTGGTTCAATTCATGTTCGCTGCCATGATGGAATCGTGAGGACAATTACAGAAGTCCGTCATGTTCTTGATCTAAAGAAGAATTTGATCTCCCTGGGTACTTTAGATAAACAAGGCTATAAGTACATGAGTGAAGGAGGAACTATGAAAGTGACTAAAGGGTCTTTAGTCATGTTGAAGGCCAAGCTGGAGGATGGCCTCTACACACTTGCGGGAAGCACCATTATTGGCTCTGTAAATGCATCTACAGTGCAGTTATCTAATGATGACAAGGCAAAATTATGGCACATGAGACTAGGCCATATGAGCGCACGAGGATTGGAGATGTTGAGCAACCGCAACCTTTTGAATGGTGAGAAGATCAGCACACTTGAATTTTGTGAACACTGCGTCTTAGGGAAGCAGAAAAAGGTCAGCTTCAGCACTGGCAAGCACAAGACGGGAGGGGTGCTAGACTACATCCATTCAGATTTATGAGGTCCCTCTAAGCTTCCATCGAAGGGAGGAAAGAGGTATCTTCTCACATTCATTGATGATTTTTCACGAAAGGTTTGGGTGCATTTCCTGAAGACAAAAGGTGATGCTTTTGAAGCATTTAAAGAGTGGAAGATTTTGGTTGAAAATCAAATGGAGAGGAAAATCAAGTATCTTCGCACGGACAATGGCTTGGAGTTTTGCAGTGAAGAGTTCAATGATTTCTGCAAGGTTCATGGGATCGCAAGGCATAAGACGGTCAGGCACACACCACAGCAGAATGGAGTTGCCGAGAGAATGAACATAACTCTTCTTGAGAAGGCTCGTTGTATGCTCTTACAAGCTAAGATGTCCAAAGTATTTTAGGCTGAAGCAGTTCATACTGCTTCTCATATTTTCAATCGGTCTCCAGCATCAACAATTGACTTTAAGACTCCGAATGAGGTATGGTCAGGTGAACCCTCTAACTATTCATACTTGTGAATATTTGGGTGTCCAGCTTATTATCATGTTAATGAAGGTAAGCTTGAACCAAGGGCTATAAAGGCCATATTCGTAGGGTATGTAGATGGAGTAAAAGGGTACAAACTATGGTGTTTGTCTTTACTCAAATTTGTAGTTAGTAGAGATGTTACCTTTGATGAATCCTCTATACTTGATCCTCGTAAAGTTTCTGTGGAGTTATCTAGAAACGAGAACAACGAGCAGGTGGAGCTACCGGTGGAGCTTACCAAGGAACGGGATCAAGAGACTCAAATTGATGAGTCAAAAGATGCAGATCTTGAAGAACTTGCTTCCAATGAACCATATACAATTGCGAAGGGAAGGGACAAAAGGCAGATACGAAAACCGGAACGTCTTATAGAGCAAGAAAATCTTATTGCACATGCGTTCGTAGCTGCAGAAGAAGAGATTAAGGATCTCGAACCCTCTTCGTATGTTGAAGCAACTTCTTGCAAAGATGTTGCACAATGGCAGTTAGCCATGATGGAAGAGATGGAGTCTCTTCACAAAAATGATACATGGGTCTTAGTTAGAAGGCCAAAGGGAATGAGGACAGTTGGATGCAAATGGGTCTACAGAAAGAAAGAAGGTATTCCAGAAGTGGAAGATGCTAGGTTTAAGGCGAGATTGGTTGCAAAGGGTTTGAGTCAGAAGGAGGGAATTGACTACAATGAGATGTTTTCTCCAGTTGTGAAACATATCTCAATTCGCGTTCTACTAGCATTGGTTGCACAATTTGATTTAGAGCTTCAACAGCTTGATGTCAAAACTGCTTTCTTACATGGTGATCTAGAAGAGACAATCTATATGGATCAGCCTGAAGGTTTCCTAGCTGAAGGAAAAGAAGACCATGTATGCCAACTGAAGAAGTCTTTGTATGGTTTGAAGCAATCCCCTAGACAGTGGTACAAGAGGTTTGATGCATTCATGACTACACATGGATTTTCGAGGAGTGCATTTGATAGTTGTGTGTATCACAAGAAGATGTCTGGTAACTCTATGATTTATCTATTGTTGTATGTTGATGATATGCTTATTGCTGCTAACAACATCACAGAGATAAATATTTTAAAGAAACTGTTGAGCAAGGAATTTGACATGAAGGATCTAGGAGTTGCAAAGAAAATCATTGGAATGGAAATTTCAAGAGAAAATGGTGTTGTACATCTTTCTCAGAAGAGGTACATCGGAAAAGTCCTTGAACGATTCAATATGCATATGAGCAAGCCTGTAAGTACACCGTTAGCTTCTCATTTCAAGCTTTCAGAGTTACAAATGCCTCAATCTATGGATGAGGTGGAGCATATATCAAAGGTTCCTTATGCGAGTGCAGTTGGTAGCATTATGTATGCTATGGTATGCACACGTCCAGATACTTCCCAATCTGTAAGTGTGGTAAGCAAGTACATGGCAAATCTAGGAAAAAGGCACTAGGAAGCTGTCAAGTGGATATTGAGATATCTCAAAGGAGCTCCTGATGTTGGCCTAACCTTCCGGAAAAGTGAAGGTATTTCAATTCTCGGTTATGTAGATTCTGACTATGCAGGGGATCTTGATCGAAGGAGGTCCACAACTGGATACATCTTTACTCTCGTTGGCAGTGCCGTTAGTTGGAAATCGACTTTACAGTCGATTGTCGCTTTGTCTACAACAGAGGCAGAATATATGGCAGTAACGTAGGCAGTGAAAGAAGCTATCTGGTTGAAAGGTTTCGTGGAAGAATTGAGTTCAGTTCAGCTTGAATCAATTCTAAAATGTGATAGTCAAAGTGCTATTCATTTAATTAAAAATCAAAAATTTCATAAGCGCACCAAACACATTGATGTCAGATTTCACTTTATTCGAGATGTCATAGAAAAGGAAGCTATCAAGGTTGATAAGGTTATCACAGACGATAACGCTGCAGACATGTTGACCAAAATAGTCCCGCTTGCAAAGTTTGCACACTGTAAGGACTTGGCGGGAGTATGCATCAATTGATGCAACTCTAAGAGAACAACTGCTAGGTGGAGCTGGTATGTTCAACAAAGGTTTGATTCTTCTTGTTTCTTACAATGGGATTGCCCAGTAAGCTTAGAAGTTTTGGCCGGAGTTGTTTATACGCATGCTTGGAACACAAACCAAGGTGGAGATTGAAAGAGTTGGTTTTGGTTCTTGTGGAATCAAACTAAATGGAAGATGAATTAACATGAATATTTGGTAGGAAGATAATTAGTACAAAATAAAAGTCAAAGATTGTATCTTGGTAGGTGAAATTTAGGCAAACCATAAAATGGTTTCATATTCTTAACCTTGACAATTTTGACACATAGTAATGTCATGGATGACATCAATAGGATGAATTTATTCCTATAAATAGGTAGCTATTAATTCATTTTCAAATCATCCTCTCACTTGCCTTCTCACCTTCTAAGGCATTTGTGTTCTCTCTCTTGTAGTATTTCACTTGTATTCTTTGTAGAGTGAAATAAATATTGGTGCAGTTGTTCTTTGGTGGACATAGGATCATTTTGATCCGCACCACGTTAAATATTGTTGTTCTTCCTTGTTCTTTAGTTTCACGTTTCCGCTAACAGTTGATGAGGCCCTTAAGCAGGCTCACATACAAAAGCAACGGATCCAGGCTGAGAAAAGGCCAATCCGACCGACTTTGGCTAATAAGGGTGCGCCCTTACTACCTAACCCAAATGTCTCCTCATTCTACCAGAATTTTTCTGCGATAGCGACCAACAATAACTTGAATCGTGCTGCTATGCGTTCCCCATTGAAACGCCTATCACATGCCGAAATTCAAAGTCGTCGTGAGCGTGGACTTTGCTACTATTGTGAGGAAAAATATACAGTTGGACATAAATACAAATCACCACCCCAGTTGTTACTCCTCACGTATGAGCTCGATAGTGAACCAATATTACCAGAGTCTTTCGTCGATGATGATATTTTGGCAGAAGAATTACACTGTTTGGAGGTACAAGAACATTCTGTTCTTTCTTATCATGCTTTAGCCGGTGTGCATTCTTCTTCCACACTTCGATTCCTTGGTTATGTCAATGGATCCTCGCTTCAATTCTTGGTGGATGGAGGTAGTGACCATAATTTCAAGAATGTAGGCTCACACTTGACTTATATGTATTATCATTACATGGAGCTGATGTGGTCCTCGGGGCATCTTGGCTTTCTACATTAGGAAGAGTGGTCACGGATTATGGAGAACACACATTTGAATTTAGTTACCAGGGAACTACTAATATTTGGAAAGGATTAGAACCAACCAGTGCTAAGCCTATCCAATTGCATAACCTCCGACGAGATAAAGCAACTGATGTAATCTCGTCATACTATTGTTTGCAAATAGTTTAAATTGTTTCTACTCATGATGAGCAGGTCTATCCGACCCTCCAAGCTATCTTAGAATCTTTTGATCATGTCTTTCAGAAGCCCTAAGGCCTTCCCCCATCGCGAGCCCTTGATCACGCGATACATTTGGTGCTAGGAACCGAGCCAATGAATGTTAGGCCGTACAGATACCCTTACTTCCAGAAGCAAGTAATGGAAGAAATGGTCACTGAAATGCTCAGAGAAGGGGTGATTCGAGCCAATACAAGCCCTTTCTCCTCACCGGTGTTGTTAGTCTAAAAAAAAGATGGAACGTGAAGGTTTTGCGTAGACTATAGGGCACTAAATGCAGTCACTATTCGAGACAAATTCCCCATACCAACAGTTGATAAGTTAGTTGATGAGTTTCACAGAGCTATGTATTTCTCTAAACTCGACTTTTTGGCTGGATACCACCAAATTTGATTTAGGCCATAAGATGTGGAGAAAACAACATTTTGAACACATGAAGCACATTACGAGTTCTTGGTAATGCCATTTGGATTATCTAATGCCTCATCCACTTTTAAAGTGACTATGAATGAGGTATTTAGGATGTATCTGCGTCGTTTTGTTCTGGTTTTCTTTGATGATAGATTGATTTATAGTCCCACATGGGAAGAACATTTGTTGCACTTGCAAATAGTTCTCAATTTGTTACGACAACACCAGTTAGTCGCCAAAAGGAGTAAGAGTAAATTTGGTCGAACAAGAGTTGATTACCTCGACCATGTAATTTCTATACAAGGTCTTGGTGTGGATCCATTAAAGATCTCAGCCATACAACAATAGCCTGCGCCTAGAAATGTGAAACAGGTGCGCAGTTTTCTTGGGCTGGCAGGATATTATCGGAGGTTCATCCACCACTATACTGCAATAGCTGGGCCCCTCACAAATCTACTATGCATGGTTCCTTTTGCCTAGACAAAGGTCATTCAAACCGCCTTCGACACTCTCAAAAATAAGTTAAGCGTAGCACCGATTCTAGCTTTGCCTGATTTCATCCAAGAGTTCCAGCATGAGACAGATGCCTCAGGCGAGGGCATCGGAGCAGTACTTTCTCAAAAAGGGCACCCAGTGGCATATTTTAGTCACAAGTTGAGTAATAAGATGCAGGAGGCTTCCACCTACCATCGAGAGATGTTTGCAATCACCCAATCGGTTAGCAAATGCGCCAATACTTGTTGGGTAGGAGATTCACCATTTACACGGATCAACATTCACTTAAAATCTTGACGAACCAAACAATTCAGACACCTGAACAACAAAAATGGTTAATTTAGACACGTAATTTTTGACCGAACATAAGGTATTGCATCATTTTTAGTACATAAATATTGCTTTTATATATAAATTAAATATTTTTTTAATCGTATTTTAGTAAGTTTATTCAAAAAATAAAAAAAACTACAAAAAATATGTCTTCTTTTAATTTAAATCTTAATAAATAAGCTAGTGTTTCTTAATTATATTTTAAGACTAACTATTTGACTTTTTCTGATATTTTATTATTTTCAAACTAATTAAGTTAACATTATTATAAGTTTTATTATTTTTTAACAAAAAATAATAATAATAATAATAATAATAATAATTAAAACTAATCAACCTACCCACTACCCCCCACTTTGCCCACGACCCCATGACCCCACTCTCATACTCCCCACTCACACTACACACCTCACACGACACACATGGCACACACCTGCACCACTATAAGATAGACACATACACACACGGACAAAGAAGAAAAAAAAGAGGAGATAGGATCAGAAACGAAAAAGGAAAAAAGAGAACAACACACAAAATGTACAAGATTAGCAAGGAGAAAAGGAGAAATCAAGAAAAAGGAAGGCAACACACACACGTAGAAAATATTGTTCTCATCTTATTACCTTTTTTGGAAATCACAAACAAAGGTTGAGTTTAAGGTTCACTTTCGTGATTTCAAGTTCGTGGTTTCTTGTTCGGATTATATTCTTTCCGTGAATTTGATTTTCGCAAAAGGTATTATTTAATATTCATTTTATAATTTGATGTTCATGATTATGTGGTATTTATTTCCCATGTTATGAATTTAATCAAGTTCTAGGTTGGTTCAACCTTTTCATTATAATATTGAAATACGGTAAATATGTGTATATTGTTAAATTTAAAATAAATTATGTATAGTATCGTATTTTAATCTTTATGTCTAGTATCCGGTGATATCGTTCTTGCTCCTATTTTATCATAGTAATTCATATTTGTTTTTTTTTTTAAAAAAAAAAACTTATTTTTATATATTTGTTAAATTGAAGCATGAACAAAGTCATTTAAATGATTTCATGTACCACGTAATCTATAAAGTTGATTCCGACAGTACGCCTCATTTTTATTTATTCTTTAATTTATTTCTCCTTATAATTTTTAGTATGCATACTTTATTGTGAATATGCATTTAATTGTTTAAAACATTGTCTCTTTCTTTGTGCCTAAATATACTAGATTAGTAAAATAGTTTATGATAATATTGAATGAGAAATTTGTGAGATAGACTTGATTTGTAATTTATTTAATGCTAATGTTAATTATCATCTAAAGAAGACTATTGAATATTATATTGAAAAAATAATTATTGAATTGTTATAATATGCTTACTATTGTTTTTTTCTTTCAAATAATAAGAAATGAAAAATAAAATAAAAACAATGTAAACATTACCTACCTACATATATATATATATATATATATATATATATATATATATATATATATATATATATATATATATATATATATATATATAGATGACCAAAAAGAGAAAGAAGGGAGAAAAAATCAGGAAAAAAAAAAGAAAAGAAGTAGTGGAGAAGGAACGTTCGAATTAGAAAAAGAATAATAAAAAAAAATATATATATATATAATAAAAAGAATGTAAAAAATGTACAGGAAAAAGTAAAAAAAATACTTTAAAATGAAAAAAAACAAAAAGTATAGTGTTAAAAATATAATAAAATATTTTATTATTATCATTAAAAAAAAACAGAACTATTAAAAAGGGTAAAAAAGAAAAAGAAGAAAAATCAATGTAAAAAATATATATATATAAGGAAAGTTAAACAAAAAAAAACGTGAAAAATTAATACAAAAAGAAATAAGAAAGAGGAACAAAACAATACAAATAAAAAACAAATAAAAAATAAAAAATAAAAAAGAGAATTAAGAAGCAAACAAATGTTGAAAGAATAAAATAAATAAATAAATAAATAAATAAATAAATAAATAAATAAATAATAATAATGTATAAAAACTTCACATGTTTATAAAAATAGGATAGTATTAAATATGTTAAAGATGAATCAAAGAATGAGGGTAAATACATTTGTTTTAATAATATAATATTCAAAAACTAGTCTAAGTCATAGAGGTCAATAAAGCGACCGTGCTAGAACCACGGGACACGAGGGATGCCTAATACCTTCCCCTCGGTCAACAGAATTCCTTACCCGAATTTCTGATTTGCCGACTAAATAAAGAGTCATTTCCTTTTGATTAGGGATTAAACAAAAAGGTGACTTGGAACACCATAACTCAATTCCAAGTGGCGGCTCTGAATATAGAATAATCCCTTTTCAAAATGTCACTTTAATGGGAAAAAACTCTTTTCTTTCAAAACAAGTTATTCAATCTTGAGAGAAAAATTCGGGGTGTGACAGATGGCGACTCTGCTGCGGACCTAACTAGAATTCGAGCTTGTAAATATGAACTTCTACGTGACTTTATTATTTATTTACGTATTTATCAGTTTTTGGATATTGTATTTAATGACATAATGTGTTATTTGCTTGCTTATTTACCCTTTTGATGTTATGTGAACTATTATATAACTGTCTTTCCTTGCGCACCCATCTGAGTCTTCTGAGATACTTTATTCGGAGATTCGATTACGCTCCCGAGCCATGAGATATCAGAGATGCGGCAACGCTCCTAGGAAGGATTCTATAAAAACACATGTATTAGGATGGGAAAGACTAACAGTGAGGCCAGAAGACCCTGCTACTGGTAAGCTCTCCATTCTCGACTCGAGTGGTCCGCTCGCTTTACAGCCAGTCTAGACACCATCTCTATTAGGTTGTTTACCTAGTAAAACAAGCTTCAATGATGACTATCCCTAATAGGATCCGATTTATCTGCATTATGCATATTATTGAATTAATGGGAGCTCGACACAGGGGTCGAGCCTGTCTAGGACAGGTACCCCTACTTAAGATTGTCATTTGCATTATTTGTGCTACTTGTTGCATTATTGGGAAGGCTATACAATTGTTGACCGGCTTTAGATAAATTAATAAAACAAAAATTTATAAAGATATAAAATTAAAATTGTTATGTCTTTCTTTTATTAAACACATTTTTCTCTATCAAAATTTATATTTCTTTCACAAATAGAAAATCTATTATTACCATCAAGTTTTTCTATATAAAATAAAAAAGGAAAGGTTGAAAATTTAATTAACAAAAAATAAAATATAATCGAATATACTATTATTTTTAGAAAAAAAAAAGGGTCTGGTTCGATTATCTAATAAAATGTTTTTTTTGGAAAAACTTTTGAGGGCTAATTATATATATATATATATATATATATATATATATATTCTCATTCTTCTTTTAATAATCATAATTTTTAAAAAAAAAATAAATAAATAAAATAAAATTTAAAAAAAATTATTTTTTGTTGTATCCCTTAACTATACTCAGATTACTTAATAGAATTTTTTTTTTCTTTCTTCTTCTTCTTTTTTCTTCTTTTTTTTTTAAAAAAAGTATTGGACTTGGATAAAAATGTGATGTTCTCCTCTTGGTGTCCAATAGTGTTTATAATTCTATAATTTTTACGTTATTCTTATTCAAAAATATATAATTTATTAAGCCGTAATTTGTCCTTATCATAATATAAGAAAATATGAATCAATATGGAAAGGGAGATAAGAGACAAAGGGATGATCAATCACCTCGATTCATGATATTGGATAAGGTCCCGACAGTTTTGAAGACATGGTATGAAAATATAACAAATCATGGAAAAGGAGTGGTGTTCAAACGCTTGGGATTTCTTCGAAGCCTTTTGTATGTTGAGCCACGACGGGATTTGATAGAAGCACTTGTTCATTTTTGGGATCCGTTAAGGAACGTATTTCGTTTTTCTGGTTGTGAACTCACCCCCACACTTGAAGAGATAGGGGCATTCATTGGAAAGGGTAAACATCTTCACAAAGGAGAGCCTATGATACCAAAACATATTAATGGGAGGAGGTTTCTAGAGTTACTGCATATAAATGAGAATGATATAGGTGGTTGTCTCGATAATGGATGGGTTCCGTTGGAATTTTTGTACAAAAGATATGACAAAAAGGATGGATTTGAAGTGTATGGAAAGAAACTCCGTAATAATGGATGTCGTTTGACCTGGGAAGCACACAGTTATGATGATTTCGTGATGGCTTTTTGGGGGATCATGGTATTTCCAATAAAGGGAGGAAAGATTAGCATGAACTTGGCTGCAGTCATTACAGCTTTTGAGAAAAATCCTAATATCACCCTCGTACCAATGATTCTGGCAGACATCTATCGTGCTTTAACAATTTACAAGGATGGAAAACACTACTTTGAGGGATGCAATATGTTATTACAACTATGGATGATTGAGCACATTCGTCATCACCCTTATACAGTGGACTTTAAAGTAGAATGGAATGATTATATTGGAGGCCACAAAGAAAGAATCAAAGATCATAGTTTTCCGAAGGGTATTGAAGCTTGGAAGCAATACCTCAATAATCTGGCTGCTGACAAGGTTGTGTGGAATTATCTTTGGTTTTCGTCGGCCGAGGTGATATACATGTCTACTTTTCGATCATTCATCGTCCTAATAGGTCTTCGAGGTGTCCAACCTTACATGTCACTTAGAGTTATGCGACAACTTGGGCTACACCAGTTTCTACCACCTAATGAAGATATGCGGGAATTCATGTATGAGTTTCATCCCGAGATACCTTTAAGGCAATCAGAGATATTTAAGATTTGGGGGGATGCATACTCTCAAGTCCCCACGATATGGTGAAGGATCGCACAAAAGGTGAGGTGGACCAAGCATACTTAGAGTGGGTTCATGATCAGCCCCTTCCTAAGGTTATGTAGAAGGATCGATAAAAGGACCCATAGATCGAGAAGCAGAAATTGAGGTTAGGATTAAGCAAGCTCGCCTCGATGTCGAAAGAAGCTATAGATCTACTCTGGATATCCTAAGTAATGACCTGAAGAACGCTAAAGAGGAGTTGGTCCAACGTGATGTGATATTTGAAGTTAGAGTTAGAAAATACCGTTCTACCATTCTGACCTTACAAGAACACTTGGGCATTGCCACAGGCGCTATGGAGCAACATGAAGAGGAGTATAAAAAAGAAAAGGCCCAGCTTATCTGCGCACAGGCTAGACTCCAGACTCAACTTAAAGCCTCTATGGAGCGGGAAAGAGAAATAGCAAGGCGTTTCAGTGCTTATCAGGCAGACCGTGAGATTGAGAGAGGTCAAAGGATAGCCGAGCGAGATGCACTCCACCTTCAAATTGAAGAGCTCCAAGAACAAGGGGAAAATATGACACATGAAGTCAATACTGCTCAGCACTGGTTACAGAATTGTTATGACAGTATGGATGAAGCCATAGATCGAATACTACAACTCAGGGATGAACTCAATAATGTTTATGCTGGATATCTACACCAGAACGATGAGAGGTTGGGCCGACAGGCCCGTGCTTTGGCTCCATATCTACCAAAAGCGTTGGTGAAGATTTATAAGGGTCTTGGAGATGATTGAGATTCGAGGATTCAGTTTCTTTTCGAGTCTATTTTCTTAGTAGTGATTGTTTTATTAATTTTTTTTCTTTCTTTGTTTTACGTTTTTGTTATTTTATTTCATTTAGAGTCTATCTAAGTCTTAGGTACTTCTGTTTTTTATGTTTTGTTCAAATCATTGTTTTAAAAATATTTGAAAATGAATGAAAAAGATTTGCTTTTGACACCTTATGTGCATATGTCATGCAAAAAAAAATAGTAATATCTTTCTCGAACTACGCAAGATCTGATTCATGCGCCAACATGATACGTAGGCAACCCAAGGGGTTCGATCAAAACTTTTTGTCTCTCAAAAAAATAAAAGAATAAAAAATAAAATAAAATAATAATAATAATAAATAAAATAATAATAATAATAAATAAAATAAATAAATAAATAAATAAATAAGTAAATAAATAAATAATAATAACAAAATAATAAATAACTAAGGAAGAAAAGAATGCCTAGGTAAGCCGGGATGAAACATAAGGTCTTCCATATTAGAAGTATGTATGTGGACGCAATGTGCATAATTTCTTAACACTATTCTGTTTGTTACTCCATTCAGAGAGAGAGAGAGAAACAAAGAGAGACATACTAGCTTAAAGGTGGTTGGTTTGTGGTTAAACTGACATCACATCCTTACAATACAAGATCAAAAGAGAAACAGAAAATGGCCTGCAAAGACGGGAATGAATCGGACAATGATGAGATCCAAAACCAAATGACTTCACAAGAAACAGGGTCAACAGAAGAGATAAGGGCATTAAAACAATAAATAACAGATATGTACGAGGCTTGGATGAGTGGACAACCTCCACCGTCTTTAATTCGGGACTATTTTAATACAAATATGTCGCCCCCTATCCAGGTGTCGACAAGCGATCCAATATATCCCCCCGGATTCGGCCATTATGCTAACACATCTAATGTCACTGGAACTTCTATGGTGCGTCCTTCGAATACACCTATGATAAGTAATCCACTCTTTGTGTCAACTTCCCCGACTAACAACGTCCCGCAACCAACGATGGTGCCCAAATCCAACAGCGATCCTCCGCCCAAAGTTCGTCATGATCACAGTTACACTTTTGAAGACGTCATTAAAATTCCAAGCTCTTATCCCCATATTCATCAATATAGTTCCCCTGTCGAAATTGAAAAGATGGTCAAGAATGAGGAATATGAAGAAATGACTAAGAAAATGAAGAGTTTGGAACAGAGTATAAGAGATATGCAAGGACTAGGAGGCCACAAAGGCATCTCATTCAGTGACTTGTGTATTTTTCCTCACGTCCATTTGCCTGCTGGTTTTAAAACTCCAAAGTTTGAGAAATACGATGGTCACGGAGACCCCATAGCTCATTTGAAGAGATATTGCAATCAATTAAGGGGTGCAGAGGGCAAAGAAGAGTTACTTATGACCTATTTTGGGGAAAGCTTAGTAGGGACTGCATCTGAATGGTTCATAGATCAGGATATTGCCAACTGGCATACATGGGATGATTTGGCTCGATGTTTTGTACAGCAATTCCAATATAATATTGACATTGTGCCAGATCGCTCCTCGTTAGCCAACACGAGGAAAAAGAGCACGGAATATTTTCGTGAATATGCCATCAGATGGAGGGAGCAAGCTTCTAGGGTTAAACCACCAATGAAGGAGTCAGAGATGATTAACGTTTTTCTCCAGGCACAAGAACCTGATTACTTTCACTATCTGCTTTTGCCGTCGGGAAGACATTCACTGAAGTTATTAAGGTAGGGGAAATGGTGGAAAATGGCATCAAGTCTGGAAAGATTGTAATTCAAGCTGCCTTAAAAGCCACAACACAAGTGCTTCAAAATGGTTCTGGAAATATTGGAGGGAAGAAGAGAAGGGAGGATGTAGCCACTATTGTATCAGCGCCTAGGACTCATGTCCAAGATAATTCCCCACAACACTATTTTCCTTCCCAAGCTCCACAATATTCTGTCCCGTACTCTTTCATATCATGTTTTTAACACAAAACCAATTGCACCCCCTTCTTATCCACAATGGCGTGCACCAATTCCCCAAAATCATCCACCAACCCCACAAGTTCATCAAAATACTGCTAGAATTCCTTTTCGTCCTAGACCACAATACAAGAAGGGAAATGGAGTTAAAAATGAGTTCACTCCTATTGGAGAGTCATATGCTAGCTTGTTCTAAAAATTAAGGACGCTGAATATTTTGAATCCTATTGAAAGGAAGATATCGAATCCTCCCCCGAGAAATCTAGATTATTCTCAACATTGCAAATATTATTCTAATGCCCCAGGGCACAATATAGAGAGATGCTGGTATTTGAAAAGGGCCATTCAGGATTTGATCGATTCTAATCGAATTATAGTTGAAAGTCTGAGTGGACCCAACATCAATCAAAATCCATTGCCGAGGCATACTGAAACAAACATGCTAGAAATGATGAAGGATCGCGAAGAATTTGCATCTCCGTATATGCCAATCCTTAAGGTTAGAACTAGCATTGAGAAGTCGGCGAATGTTGTTGATTTGACAAAAGTGATGCCTTCAGGGACAGAAAGTAGGTTAGAAAAGTTGAGCCCATCAAACACACCCACCCATCCTAACTTTGAAAGGAACGCTTGAAGGTGTTCGGGAAAGTCAAAGGGAGAAAGGATTGGTTGTTCCAAGAGGGCCGAACAATCCTATCTTGATCGTAAAAGGAGCCTATGTTCCACCTGTAATCATTAGGCCGGTGTCCCAACTTCCAATGACAAACACCAAAGTTGTTCCTTGGAATTATGAGCCTACTGTCGTGACATACAAGGGGAAAGAAGTCGATGAAGAAATAGATAAAGTAGGAGGAATAACCCGTTCAGGAAGATGTTATATCCCGATGGAATTAAGGAAAACTAAAAATGACCAAATATAAATAAAGAGTCCGGTCACTGAAGGAGAGGCAGAGGAGTTCCTAAGGAAGATGAAACTATCAGACTACTCCGTGGTGGAACAATTAAGAAAAAATCCAGCCCAAATCTCTTTGTTGTCTTTGTTAATACATTCTGATGAACATCGTAAGGCTGTAATGAAAAACTTTGAATGAAGCACATGTTCCTAGTGAAGTTACAGTGAGTTAGTTAGATAAGATTGCTGGGAGAATATTTTGAGGTAAACCGCATCACCTTTTGAGATGATGAACTATCCAAGGAAGGTACGGGACATAACCAAGGTTTCCACATCACTGTAAAGTGTGAGCTTTCATATGTCACTCGAGTTCTAATTGATGGAGGATCTGGAGCAAATATTTGTCCTTTATCAACTCTACAGAAATTGAATGTTAGTGCTGAAAGGGTCCGACCCAACAATGTATGTGTTAGAGCTTTTGATGGGTCAAAAACAGATGTCATTGGTGAGATAGAGCTCGTACTAACCATAGGGCCTGTGGATTTCGCTGTGAATTTTCAAGTGTTGGATATCAATGCGTCCTACAATCTATTGTTGGGGAGACCATGGGTGCATAGGGCTGGGGCAGTCCCCTCCACGTTGCATCAAATGATTAAGTTTGAATACGACCGACAAGAAGTGATTGTTCATGGTGAGGGGGATTTGTCA
This sequence comes from Solanum sitiens, assembly GCA_016801875.1. Lineage (NCBI taxonomy): Eukaryota > Viridiplantae > Streptophyta > Magnoliopsida > Solanales > Solanaceae > Solanum > Solanum sitiens. The sequence goes on from JABWTJ010000165.1 coordinate 745,475, forward strand.
ATCTACAAAGACTCTTCCCTCCCTTTTATTAAGGCGAATAATGGGAATGAGGCACTGGTTTATCAAGCTTTTGAGGTAGTGGTTGTTGAGCATGTCCTCGAGGGGAGTGTCATTTCAAAACCAAATATGCCCATGGCGTCTGTGATGGTGGTAAATGAATTGTTGAAACATGGGTTTGAGCCGGGTAAAGGCTTGGGAATCTTCTTGCAAGGGAGAGCTTATTCAGTGAGTCCACGAAAGAGCATTGGTACTTTTGTCTTAGGCTACCAACCTAGAGTCGAGGATAAAATGAAGGCAAAGAAGCAGAAGAGAGATGTATGGTCACTTACCAAGCCCATACAACCACTCTACAAATCTTTCATCAAATCCCACACAACAGAATCTTATTAATCATCTCTTTTAGAGCCAGTGATGAAAGTAAGCGAAGAAATGATCAACTATTTTCAAGATTTATTTGTGGAGGTTGATTTGTTGGAACTCAGAGAAGGCACTAGCGACAGAGATGTGCAATTCATTGGTCCTGATATCGAGCTAAGCAATTGGGAGGCCACTCTTCTCCCCGTTAAAGACGAGCCTTGGTAGTCTGTCTTGTTTTTTCTTTTGTCGTCCGATTCATTCAAGGATTGTAATTCGGATTTTATCTTGTCGTTTTATTTCAAACTCTCTATTTCCCTTTTCAATAGAATGTAATTGCATCTTTATTTTAGTCTAATATATTTGTTCATTTTCTTTTATACAGTTCTTTCTATGCCGATTCTAGTGATATGACATGCATGCAAAAAATTTTGCCATATCTTAATATCCAATCTAATCTTCGACCTAATATTAAAATAATAAGTCAAGAAATTGAATATGATGAAGACGGAGTATTTGAAGAAGTAAGGAGGGATGTCAATCATTTTGAAAATAAGTCAAACCCAAACATGAGTGAAACTGAGACGATAAATTTGGGGGATCATGAAATTATTAAGGAGACTAAGATAAGTGTACATGTTCGACATCAAAAGAACGATATAATCCAGGCCCTGTTTGATTACAAAGATGTTTTTGTGTCATCTTATGATGACATTCCTGGATTAAGCACTGACATGGTTGTTCACAAGTTGCCAATTGATCCTAATTTTCCTCCGATAAAGCAGAAGTTGAGACAGCTTAAACCCGACATGAGTGTAATAATTAAAGAGGACATCACAAAACAACTTGAGGCCAAAGTCATTCGAGTAGCTCAATATCCTTCTTGGTTAGTCAACATCGTACCCGTCCCTAAGAAAGACGGCAAAGTTCGAATGTGTGTTGATTATCGTGATTTGAATAAAGCAAGTCCAAAAGATGATTTTCCTTTGCCTAAAATCCATATTTTATTGGATAATTGTGCTAAACACGAGGTTGCATCTTTTGTGGATTGCTATGCGGGTTACCATCAGATTATTATGGATGACGAAGATGCAAAAAAAATATCTTTTATCACTCCATGGGGTACATATTGTTATCGGGTTATGCCTTTTGGGTTAAAAAATGCAGGGGCAACTTATATGAGAGCAATGACAACCATGTTTCACGATATGATGCATAGAGAAATCGAAGTTTATGTAGATGATGTTATCATTAAATCTAAAAAACAGTCAAATCATGTGAAAGACTTAAGGAAATTCTTCGAAAGGCTCCGCAGGTATAATCTCAACCTTAATCCTGCAAAATGTGTATTTGGAGTACCATCGGGGAAGCTTTTGGGGTTTATAGTCAGTCGAAGAGGTATCGAGTTGGATCCTTCAAAAATAAAAGCCATTCAAGAATTGCCACCTCCAAAGAACAAAATTGAGGTTATGAGCCTTCTAGGAAGGTTAAACTACACCAGCAGATTCATTGCTCAACTCACAACAACTTGTGAGCCCATCTTTTGAGTTGTTGAAAAAGAATGCCAAATGTCGAGAGGCTTTTGAAAGAATTAAGAATTACCTATCGAATCCCCCTGTGTTGGTTCCTCCCGAGCCGGGAAGACCTTTGATATTGTATATGTCAGTACTGGATAATTCTTTTGGTTGTGTACTGGGTCAGCATGATGACACGGGGAAGAAAGAGCGGGCCATTTATTACCTCAGCAAGAAGTTTACTATTTACGAAGCAAAGTACACCCTTCTTGAAAGAACGTGTTGTGCCCTAACTTGGGTAGCACAGAAGTTGAAACATTATCTTTCATCTTACACTACTTATCTCATCTCTCGTATGGGTCCGTTGAAATATATTTTTCAAAAGCCCATGCCCACAGGCAGGCTTGCGAAATGGCCAATATTGCTCACAGAGTTTGACATTATCTATGTAACGCGGACCGCAATGAAAGCTCAAGCATTAGCAGATCATTTGGCAGTGAACCCTATTGATGAAGAATATGAACCACTTAAAACCTATTTTCCAGACGAAGAGATATCTTGTATCGATGAAGTTATTCACGATAACAATCAAGGTTGGAAGTTATTCTTCGATGGTGCCTCTAACAGGAAAGGAGTTGGAATAGGAGCTGTTCTTATGTCTGAATCAGGGGAATATTACCCTATAATAGCCCAACTTAGATTCTATTGTACTAATAATATGTCTGAGTATGAAGCGTACATTTTGGGTTTGAGGGTAGCTGCTGACATGGGCATCCAAGAACTGTTAGTGTTAGGAGACTCAGACTTGCTAGTCATCAAATTCAAGGAGAATGGAAAACTCGAGACCCAAAGATCATACCATATCAACATTGTTTACAAGGTCTTTGTCAACGATTCGTGTCGATAAAGTTTAGATATATTCCCAGAGTTCACAATGAGATTGCAGATGCATTGGCCACTTTATCTTCGATGCTCCAACACCCTAATGATGCTCATATCAATCCTTTATGCATACAAATTCGTGATCAACATGCTTATTGCAACATGATTGAGAAGGAATTTGATGGTAAACCTTGGTTTCATGATATCAAAACGTATCTTCAGTCTGGAGAATGTCCGTCGGATGTAACTTGTAATCAAAAAAAGACTATTCGACGACTAGCAAGGGTTTTTTTCTTAAGCGGAGGCATACTGTACAAGAAGACACCCGATTTAGGTCTTCTAAGGTGTGTAAATTCTCAAGAGGCTTCAACAACCATGATTGAAGTACACTCAGGAGTTTGTGGACCTCATATGAATGGATATGTTCTAGCAAAGAAGATACTTCGAGCAGGCTATTATTGGCTCACCATGGAGCGGGATTCCATACGATTTGTTCGTAAATGTCATGAATGTCAAATACATGGTGATTTGATACATTCTCCTCCATCTGAGTTGCATGCAATGTCTGCTCCATGGCCTTTCGTGGCATGGGGAATGGATGTGATTGGACGATAGAACCAAAAGCATCGAATGGTCATAGGTTTATCTTGGTGGCCATTGATTATTTTACAAAATGGGTGGAAGCAGTAACTTTCAAGTCAGTGACCAAGAAGGTCGTAGTGGATTTCATCCATTTCAACATCATTTGTGGGTTTTCTATTTCGAAGGTGATTATTACTGATAACGCTGCAAATCTCAACAGCCACTTAATGCAAGAGGTATGCTATAAATTTAAGATTAGGCATCGAAATTCGACTCTGTATCGCCCAAAGGCAAACGGGGCTGTAGAAGCTGCTAACAAAAATATAAAAAAGATACTTCATAAGATGGTGCAAAGTTCTCGACAATGGCATGAAAAGTTGCCTTTTGCTTTGTTGGATTATCGCACTACAGTTCGTACGTCAGTGGGCTCTACCCCATATTCATTGGTATATGGGACTGAGGCAGTTATACCTGCAGAGGTTGAGATCCCATCTTTACGAATTGTTGTGGAGGCTGAAATTAATGATGATGAGTGGATCAAAACACGATTAGAACAATTAAGTTTGATTGATGAGAAGCATCTGACATCGGTATGTCATGGACAATTGTACTAGAAAAGAATGGCACGAGCATACAACAAAAAGGTGCGTCCCAGACATTTTGAGGAGGGTCAATTAGTGTTGAGACGTATTCTTCCACATCATGTCGAAACCAAAGGCATATTTTCTCCAAATTGGAAAGGATCATTCATTGTTAAAAGGGTATTACCCAATGGTGCTCTTTACTTAGCAGATATAGAAGGCAAAATGACAGAAATGGTCGTCAATGTTGATGCTGTGAAAAGATATTATATATGATTTGATTTTTGGCATTAGAAACCCTTATGTTTGGGCTCGACATTTAAAAGGTTGATTCAATGGAAACTCTTGGTTATGCTATTTCCTTGGCTTTTTCAAAAAAAAAAAAAATTGCCTGAACTACGTTCGACCTGATTCTTGTTTTGGCAAGATACGTAGGCAGCCCTAATGTTGGGTTCGGTTCAACCAAATACAAATCCAAAAATTCATATGGTAGTAAACTGGGGCAAAAGTCGTTTGTTTACTCATTTGGTCTTTCATCCCAAAGCTCAAAATCAACCCCATCATCTAAAGTCAATCAAAAAAATGTCTTTGCATCAACCCTTGATATGTCGAGAGTAAGTTGGTTAAGGGTAGGTAAAGATCCTGAATAGGCATAATAAGGTGGATGTGAATTGATAGAAATAAAAATGAGAGAGTCTTATTGGTGAAAACCCTAAGTGGGCACCGTAAGGCGAAAATGAGTTGAGTATGAGAGAATCTTATTGGTGAGAATTCTGAATGGGCACCATAAGACAAATGTGAGTAGAGAGAAATAAAAATGAGAGAGTCTTATTGGTGAAAACCCTAAGTGGGCACCGTAAGGAGAAAATGAGTTGAATATGAGAGAGTCTTATTGGTGAAAACCCTGAAAGGCACCATAAGGCAGACGTGAGCTGGAAGAATTAACATGATAGAGTTTTAGTGGCAAAAACCTTCGTGAATATCATAAAGTGAATAAGGGTTTTAAATTATTTATGGCTTCATTGGATGTTGGGATTCCACATCAAGATTGAATGATCAATAATGGTTGAGGAATAGATTGGATAGACATGTCTGGAAACCAATTCAAATTGCATGGCATGATCAGTAGACTCGGCTCCCACAATCAGATAAGTTTTTCTTTCTTCTTGTTACTGAAAAGAGAGTCTGCATCGAATTTTTTCTTTTATTCTCGTGTAGTTCATAGTTTTCTTATACTTTTCGTCACTTTGTTTCATATGTATAAGGGTCGGGTCTGTGTCAAGAAACTAGGAAGGGATTTCAAGACTCGCTACCAACTCTCTAAATTGTACTAGGCGAAGCATCAAGCTAATGAGTTGTAATCTGTCTTCAAGTGTTGGATTCGAAAAGTCTCTTATTTTATGAAAGCTAACAATGAGTGTTGTGGAATAAAGGCATTGGATTTAGGTCCCAAAAATAAGCAAAGTTGGATGAAAGTACAATCAATCAATAAGGAGTATTGACCGTTGGAAACAACCAAAGCGTCACAAGTGTTGAGCCACCCTTGTCAAAAGATGGAATCACAAACCAACCACCACCTTTTCAAACTCATGAATTTTCTTTGTTGAAGCAGGGACACAAGTCGTTTCAAGATTAAAGATTCAAAGAACCTAGATGTTCAACCTAGTCTATAACGAGCGAAATGGAAACCCTACAATAAAGATTTGTGGAACTCAATTATATGAAAATTGGCCAATATATATATATCAAAATAGCAATTACCTTAGAGGTTGAGTATATTTTTCTTGAATGTATTGCAAATAATGTAGATAACATTCACAATGTTTCATTGGTATTATTAGTCTATTGAATGTCTTGTTAGCAGTACCCTCCTGGATAATAGGAATAGCAGGACCCTTCTGGATAATGGGACTAGGAGGACCCTCTTGGATAATGGGACTAGCAGGACCCTCCTGGATAATGGGAATAGCAGGACCCTACTGGATAATGGGAATAGCAGGACCCTACTGGATAATGGGATTAGCAGGACCCTACTGGATAATGGGACTAGCAGGACCCTCTTGGATAATGGTACTAGCAGGACCCTCCTGGATAATGGGACTAGCAGGACCCTCCTAGATAATGGGAATAGCAGGACCTCCTGGCTAATGGGACTAGCAGGACCTTCCTGGATAATGGAATAGCAGGACCTTCTTGGATAATGGAATAGCAGGACCCTCCTGGATAATGGGAATAGCAGGACCCTCCTAGATAATGGGATTAGCATGATCCTCCTGGATAATGGGACTAGCAGGACCCTCCTGTATAATGGGACTAGAAGGACCCTCCTGGCTAATGGGAATAGCAGGACCCTCCTGGATAATGGGACTAGGAGGACCCTCCTGGATAATGGGACTAGCAGGACCCTCCTGGATAATGGGATTAGATTACTTTCTCCTAGGATAAACACTTCCTATTCTAGATTTTTAGTTTTATTTTCTCCTAAAATAAACACTTCCTAGTCGGAGTTTATGTTTTATATTTATATTTGCTAATAACTCACAAAAAATTTCCCAGTGAAAACTGGGGCAAAAATTTTGTTTATTTTTGTTTGTGGTGGTTTTCAGGTTTCCTCAAGCGAAACATGGATTTGAAATTCAAGAACAAAGTTTTAATTTTTTTAGAATGATCAATTCCATGATGGTTAGAATTAGCTTCTTCAATGCATGTAGCAGCCTGACTTCCTCACATCTTTTACTAGTCAAATTTTGATCAAGAAAACATGCAGCCATTCAAGAGCATTTTTCAGATTGTCATTTTGAAGAATGTCAAAAGCTCAGTCGAAGTGGCAAGTTCAGCCTCCATTCCAACTCTAGGCTAAGATATTCACCCAAAAATCAAGGTGATATCTTAAAGTCAAGATTCAAGTGAAGATTCAAGAAAAGTTGCATGGATAGAAGCTTGTACGATTTATTTTTCTTTTGACTAATAGCTTTCAATTTTTTTATGTAAGGATAAGAGCCGCGATCTGGAGCCTCGGTGGAACCTCACTTAACTTTCAACTCATCACATCATCTCCTTGAACTACACGTGACCTGATTCCCTTATAACCAGGGATATGTAGGCAGTCCAAACCAAGGATTCGGTCGTATATTTTTCTTTCAAATAAGAATCCGGTCAAAACTTATCGTTTTGTCTACTTCTTTGTCTGAAACAGTTCGTGTTTCCAGCCAAAGAGGGGCAAACTGTAGACACGTAATTTTTGACCGAACATAAGGTATTGCATCATTTTTAGTACATAAATATTGCTTTTATATATAAATTAAATATTTTATTTTTATCGTATTTTAGTAAGTTTATTCAAAAAATAAAAAAAACTACAAAAAATATGTCTTCTTTTAATTTAAATCTTAATAAATAAGCTAGTGTTTCTTAATTATATTTTAAGACTAACTATTTGACTTTTTCTGATATTTTATTATTTTCAAACTAGTTAAGTTAACATTATTATAAGTTTTATTTTTTTATTCTTTTTTAACAAAAAATAATAATAATAATAATAATTAAAACTAATCAACCTACCCACTACCCCCCACTTTGCCCACGACCCCATGACCCCACTCACACTACACACCTCACACGACACACATGGCACACACCTGCACCACTATAAGATAGACACATACACACACGGACAAAGAGGGAAAAAAAAGAGGAGATAGGATCAGAAACGAAAATGGAAAAAAGAAAACAACACACAAAATGTACAAGAATTAGCAAGGAGAAAAGGAGAAATCAAGAAAAAGAAAGGGAACACACACACGTAGAAAATATTATTCTCATCTTATTACCTTTTTTGAAAATCACAAACAAAGGTTGAGTTTGAGGTTCACCTTCTTGATTTCAAGTTCGTGGTTCCTTGTTAGGATTATATCCTTTCCGTGAATTTGATTTTCGCAAAAGGTATTATTTAATATTTATTTTATAATTTGATGTTCATGATTATGTGGTATTTATTTTCCATGTTATGAATTTAATCAAGTTCTAGGTTGGTTCAACCTTTTCATTATAATATTGAAATACGGTAAATATGTGTATATTTTTAAATTTAGAATAAATTATGTATAGTATCGTATTTTAATCTTTATGTCTAGTATCCGGTGATATCGTTCTTGCTCCTATTTTATCATAGTAATTCATATTTGTTTTTTAAAAAAAAAAACTTATTTTTATATATTTGTTAAATTGAAGCATGAACAAAGTCATTTAAATGATTTCATGTACCACGTAATCTATAAAGTTGATTCCGACAGTACCCTCATTTTTATTTTTTTGTTAATTTATTTCTACTTATAGTTTTTAGTATGCATACTTTATTGTGAATATGCATTTAATTGTTTAAAACAATGTCTCTTTCTTTGTGCCTAAATATACTAGATTAGTAAAATAATTTATGATAATATTGAATGAGAAATTTGTGAGATAGACTTGATCTGTAATTTATTTAATGCTAATGTTAATTATCATCTAAAGAAGACTATTGAATATTATATTGAAAAAATAATTATTGAATTGTTATATATGCTTACTATTGTTTTTTTCTTCAAATAACAAGAAATGAAAAATAAAATAAAAACAATGTAAACATTACCTACATACATATATATATAGATGACCAAAATGGAGAAAGAAGGGAGAAAAAAAAGAAAAAGAAAAAAAAAAGAAAAGAAAAGAAGTAGTGAAGAAGAAAAGTTCGAATAAGAAAAAGAATAATAAAAATATATATACATAATAAAAAGAATGTAAAAAATGTACACGAAAAAGTAAAAAAAATACTTTAAAAATGAAAAGAAACAAAAAGGATAGTGTTAAAAATATAATAAAATATTTTATTATTATAATTAAAAAAAAAGAACTATTAAAAAGGTAAGAAAAGAAAAAGAAGAAAAATCAATGTAAAATATATATATATATATATATATATATATATATATATATATATATATATATATATATATATATATATATATAAGGAAAGTTAAACCAAAAAAAACGTGAAAAATTAGTACAAAAAGAAATAAGAAAGAGGAACAAAAAAATACAAATAAAAAATAAAAAAATAAAAAAGAGAAATTAAGAAGAAAACAAATGTTGAAAGAATAAAATAAATAAATAAATAAAATAATAATAATGTATAAAAATTTCACATGTTTATAAAAATAGGATAGTATTAAATATGTTAAAGATGAATCAAAGAATGAGGGTAAATATATTTGTTTTAATAATATAATATTCAAAAACTAGTCTAAGTCATAGAGGTCAATAAAGCGATCGTGCTAGAACCACGGGACTCGAGGGATGCCTAATACCTTTCCCTCGGTCAACAGAATTCCTTACCCGAATTTCTGATTTGCCGATTAAACAAAGTGTCATTTCCTTTTGATTAGGGATTAAACAAAAAGGTGACTTGGAACAGCATAACTCAATTCCAAGTGGCGGCTCTGAATATAGAATAATCCCTTATCAAAATGTCACTTTAATTGGAAAAACTCTTTTCTTTCAAAACAAGCTATTCAATCTTGAGAGAAAAATTAGGGGTGTGACAGTTAAGTAAGTTGGTTGGCTTTGACTTTCAGATTACATACGCCGCTCTGGCAAATTGAACCAAGCTGCTGATGGTCTTTCCCGTATTCCAGAGGTTGTTTTTCTCACTATCTCAGTACAAGGTTATGATCCTCGAAAATGAGCTCAAAATACTCAACCAAACACATCCAGATCTGACTTCTCTGCAGCACACCGTGCATGACCACGCCACCCCTTATTTAGGGTTCACCTTTCAAGATGGACTCTTATTTTTTCGAAAACGTTTGGTTATTCCTGCTGATTCTCCTCTACGACAGATCCTACTCCAAGAATTTCATGACACCACTGTTGGAGGTCATGCCGGGATCACCCAAACTTATCATAGAGTTGCTTTAAATTTTTATTAGAAGGGCATGAAAAATGATGTTTTATCACTATGTAGCCTCTTGCCAAGTCTTCCAGCAAATGAAAGATTCCCATCAATTTCCCGTAGGTTTGCTACAACCACTACCCATTCCTTCGATGGTGTTTGAGGATATTGCAATGGATTTTATCATATGTTTGCCTAGTTAAGGTTAGTCCACTATCATGACAGTCGTACATCGATTGACTAAATATGGACACTTTATTGCATTGACTTCTTCTTTCACTGCTCAGTCAGTTGCAGAAGCTTTTGTGATTGGAATAATTTGACTTCATGGCCCTCCAAGTTCTATTGTGACTGATCGTGATCCTCGCTTCCTGCATAGATTTTGGCAGGAGCTTAATCATCTGCAAGGTACCACATTGGCTATGAGTACAGCATACCACCCTCAGACAGATGGACAATCTAAGGCTTTGAACAAATGTGTGGAGCAATATCTACGTTGTTTTCTCGTTGATGCTCTCACCAAATAGGTGGCGATGTTACCTTGGGCATAATATTGGTACAATACCTCATATCAGTCCTCTGCCGAGATGACTCTATTTGGAGTGGTGTATGGAAGAGACCCACCTACCGTAGCTCGATACATTCTGGGCAGCAGCGCGAGTGAGATTGATGCTTATCTGGTGGATAGGGATAAGACCTTAACTCTATTTAATTCTAACTTGGCTCGTGCACAGAATCGGATGAAGGGTCTCGCGGACAAGAGTCGAAAGGAACTAACTTACCAGGTGGGAGAATGGGTCTATGTTAAACTAAAACCGTATCGCCAGAACACTGTTCGCCTTCACCAGCATCCTAAATTGGGCAGACGTTATTTTAGACCTTTCAAAATCCTCAAACGTATTAGAGATGTAGCTTACAAAGTAGAGCTCAAATGTATTAGACATGTAGCTTACAAAGTAGAGCTACCTGATGATGCTCGCATCCATTCGGTCTTTCACATATCCTTGCTCAAACATTCTATAGGTAACCCTGTTCATCAAATTACTCCTTTGCACCTGAACGATACAACTACCATTATTCCTGAGACTTCTATGAACCTTGAGGGTAAGGTTCCTTTTCGTGACACGAGCATTGTTGTGACTCCACAAGCTGACTTGGAGGACACATCAGCAGCCAGCGAGGAGAAACACATACAACAGGAGAGTGAGGTTTTGAAGAGAAGTAAGCACGTCAAAATCCCTTCAACAAGGCTAACCGACTTCCTAGTGGAAACTAAACGAGGTGAACATGGGAAAAAGGCAAGAACGCGTAGTTCGTGAAGTATCAGATTTCATAATTAGCAAGAGAGGATCTGAATTAATTAGGCATTGGTAAATTCAGTTTGGATATCTCATCTCTCTATTTCTCTATTTTCTCATTTGCTTCCATCTTTCCTTATTACTGTTTCATTGATATATTTCCCTTTCAATCTTGTATTTCAGTTAATGTTGTAATACAATCCACTTTTAGTTGCAAATTGTTTTTTTAGATTGTTCCACTGGTGCTTTCATCCAGAGGTCACTCATGGAGGACCACAAAATACTCAAGGCTCATATGGATGATTCAATTAAGGAAGTGAATGATTCCTTCTCTAAAGAACTCACTGAGATCCGAAATATACTTATGGAGGTGGTTGCCACCAAAGTTCCATTGGGGACGCACCGTCATGAACCGACCATGGAGATAACTCGACTGGAACACCTGCCAGCAGCAACTATACCCATGCACAAACCTACTTCAGTGGAATTGGGTCGATTTCACGGTGACAACTTAGAGACTTGGATATTCCAAGCGGAACGATACTTTGACTTTTATTGAATTTAACTATGGTATCATTTTATCTCGAGGGCGAAGCACTAGAATGGTATACAAATGGTAGTTTAGGAACTAGCAACTAGTTGACTGGCCACATTTTGTTAAGAAAGTGCGAATTCGGTTCAAACAGACAAGGGTTTGAAGTTGGCAGAGGGTAGATGGCAAAACTCCGACAAATTACCACCGTCTCAGATTTGCAAGGACGATTTAAAGCCATCGCAAATGAGACCGGTGATATTTCTAATAGGCTTATGCTTTGCCTATTTATCTCTGGACTGAGAGAGGACATCAAATACTCGGTACTAAGTCATGAGCCAAAAACGTTTGATGAGGCCCTTAAGCAGGCTCATATACAAGAGCGACGGATCCAGGCTGAGAAAGGGCCAATCCGACCGGTTTTGGCCATATGGCAGACAAGGCAAAGTTGATCAAGTATGATACCCAACCAAGGGAGGTATTGGGTGTTCGAAGACTAAGTCACCCCCAACCAGGCCAACCCAAAAAAAAAGTATTTTAAAATTATTTTAAAAAAAAAATAAATTTTAAGAATTTCATTTTTATGCCTCCCTCACGACCTAGTCAATTTTTTTAAAAAAAATTGTTTTTGAAAAAAACTTTTCTACGTTAGGTCTTGAGTCGAAAGTCTGGGTCAGATCTTAGGGTTGGATTTTGGAATTGTCATCAAGGTTTTGTCCTAGTTTGGGTATGGGGGTGGGGTCCTAGATCAATTATCGGGGTTAATTTTCTAATTTCATTTTTCTAAAGAGTATTTTTTAGTCTCAAGCCAAAATAAAAGATATTTTTGAAATTATTTTTCGTTCACCAACCACACATTAAAAATAGTTTCTACTCACCAATCAAACATGAGAGAATAAATAAGATTTCTACTTGTTTTTCAAGAAAACATTTTTCCTTTGGAAAACATTATCAAGTTCACTTAAGAAGCATTCAACTCAACTCACCCGTTAAGGAAGGGTTTATCACAACTATATTCTATATAAGGCGTCAATAAAATTGGGCCTCAAAAAATATGAAATTGAACTCTAAGTTTAGAATTTTATATACCAAATGATATAAATATAAACATTTAGTTTAGCTGATGAGAATTGGAGAAAGTTGGAGGAGCCCTGCTATGGAGGAAGAAGAAGTATTTCGGAGTTGGGAGTGTTGGGAAGTGATCTTTGTGGGTTTTCTCATCATCCGACAATTGGCGTAGATGTTTGGGTTATGAAAGAGTATGGACTTACAGAATCTTGGACAAAGTTGTGCACCTTCACATATCCGAAACTCGAGAGATCTCTACTTTTTCCATCCGTTTTCTTGTCAAATGATGGTGATGTTTTGGTTGGGTATCAATCAATGTTCATTATATACAATCCAAATGATGACTCCTTCAAGTATCCAAAGGTTATTAACTATGATGAGTGGCGAGTGGGGGAAATCTACATTGAAAGCCTAATTTCTCCTCTTTCTACAGAAGGGCTTCGGTCGAAACAGAAAAAATGGGTGAAAAAGCTCAAATGAAGGCAATCTACAAATAAACTGGTAACGTTTATTTTTTTGCTGTTAAATTTTGTTTGTTATTTAAGATATAGAACTAGACAATACATATGTAAAAGACAACTTCAAACCAGATTGCTTGGGTTCTGTTAGTCATTTTTCCTTTATCCACTACTCATGAAACAATAGTTTTGTCTCTAACTTCAAACGAAATGGCGCTGGACACTTCCTCTATTGCTGAACAGTGTTTTAAGGGACTTTTATACCCCTAGAAATAGTAAATAAAGAACCTCAGAAACTCGTGGCAGGTGAATGCCCTGATAACATTCGGTCCTCCACTGGGGAATTGTTTGATCTCGGGAGCTTCTTTGATTAGTCCCTCCGGCCTCCGATCCAAAATATTTTGGACCAGAGGAAGTAGTCATTTTTTTAGGTGAAAATTTAACAGGGCAAATGGAGGAAACTTGATAATTCTGGAAACAGGGAATACCGTCCGGCATAGCTTGCTGCTAATATCAAACTGTATAGATTCTTCAGGACTAGTTTTGTTCCTCGATGGTACGTGTTATTTGCAGTTTTGATGATGTAACAAACTCAGGGACCTTGTGAAGGTACCTGGTTCTCAATATGAAGTGTTCGTTGACTGCCAGCTGGAGAAAGTATAAAAGGTTGGTGCACAGTTCCCAACTGCGTCAGAAAAGTCAGACCTTCCAACCAATGGCATGGGTTTAAGAAAAGTGGCTTGTCTATACAATATCATCTTTCCTTACACTTTCTTTTTAGTTTTTGCAACTTGAAAAAGCACATTCAAGAACTCTTGCAAAGGCAAAAAGAAAATCAAGAAGAAGAATCATTCCAGAACAACCGAAACTCAGTCGTACATTGTGTAGTTTTTTGAGAATATATTCTTTCGATCTTACATTGTAAACTGATCCTAAATCTATAAAGGAATCAGTGTAGTTTGATCTGAAATTCTAAATCATTAGAAGGTTAGTGATTTAGTGGGCAATCTGTGAGATTGCTTAGAAAATTCTAAGTTGTCTAGGGTGATAGCTTAGTGGGTAGAGTAATATCTACTTAGGCTCATCAAGCAATAGTGCTATTGCTTGATAGTGAGATTAAAAACTTTTTCTCGCATTTTTGTAACCGATTTCCTATTGCTTGTGAAGATTAGTGAAACTATTTTTGGAAATCCTGTGAGACAGGTCGTGGTTTTACTCCCTTGAGCAAGGAGGTTTCCACGTAAAACTCTTCTGTCTTTTTACTGCATTTACTGTCTGATATATTTACGGTTGTGTGTCAAGGGACCTGGTCCATTGACTGATAGTGAACGCATAGATTCTAACAAGTGGTATCAGAGCAGGTACTCTATATCCGGCTAACACCAAGAGAGTGATTCCTGTTCTAGAATGGCTGCTCCACTTAATCTGGAAGAGGGTCAGTCTTCAACTAGACCCCCTCGTTTCAATGGCCACTTTTATAGTTGGTGAAAAGTGAGAATGCATGACTTTCTTTTGGCTGAAGATAGTGAACTATGGGACATTGTCTTATATGGACCCTTCATTCCCATGATGGAAGAGAAAGATGGTGAAAACACTAGGCTTGTTCCAAAGCCTAGACGAAAATATGATGAAGCTGATAGGAAGAAGATTGAAAAGGGATACAAAGCCAAGAAACTTCTTGTTTGTGGTATAGGACCTGATGAGTTCAATCGTGTCTCAGCTTGTGAATCTGCAAAAGAAATCTGGGATTGCTTAAAAACAGGCCATGAAGGAGCTGAACAAGTGAAAGAGTCAAAGATTAATATGCTTAGCTCTTAGTATGAAAATTTCAAAATGAGAGAAGGTGAAACTATTCATGAAATGTTCACTAAACTGTCATCAATCACAAATGAGTTGAGAAGTCTTGGAGAACCTATCAGCATGAGTAAGCAGGTCAGGAAAGTACTTCGAATTCTTCCCAAGTCTTGGGAAAGTAAGGTTGATGTTATCACTGAAGCAAAGGACCTGAAAGTGTTAACAATGGATGCTCTCATTGCAAATCTAAAGACTCATGAGATGAACTGAAGTCATGATCAGTCAAAGAAGGAAGCCAAGAAAGATAGGTCGTTGATGCTGAAATACAGATCTGAAGAGGACTCCAGTGATGATAATGACATGGCTTACCTTATCAAGAGGTTTCAAAAGATTGTGAGGAAAAACAAAGGTTTTAGAAAGGGAGCAAATGTTCCTCGAACTGCTACTCAAAATGATACCTGTCACAAGTATGGAAAGGCTGGACACTTTATAAGAGAGTGTCCATTACTCAAGGCTGGAAACAAAGAATATCAAAAACCAAGAGGTGAAAAGAAAAGCGCAGGGACCTGGTACTAGATAAGAATGATCGAAAAGCTGCTGCTAACTACGTGGTCAAGAATTCCCTTGCTGCATGGGATGACTCTTCGAGTGATTCAGAAGATCCTGATGAATCAAATGATGTATCAATGGTGGTGGTTCATGAGGATGAAACCATATTCAATGAGATGTGTGCTTTAATGGCTCATTCAGAGGATGAAGATGATGAGGATAAGCTAACTCTCCTTGATTTGAAACATGATCTAAATACCTATTCTCTTAAAAAATTGAGAACATTAGCAAATGTTATGATTGATTCAGTGATTGAGTTAACTTCTGAAAGAGATACTATTAATGCTGAGTTTGAAAGTTTAAATGAAAACAGAGATAAGATGGGTGAGAAAATGTTGAAAATTGAAGATCAAATGGCTGTTCTAGAATCTGAAAAACTAGAACTTAAAGAACAATTACATTTGATGAATGAGAAAGCTGAAAAACAAAAAGGAAAGTCTAGTGGTTTACAAGTTGAACTTGAAGAAAAACTGAAAACCTCTGAGACTAATCTTGTTTTAGCTTTGGAAAAGAGCAACAACTTAGAAAGAGATATTGTCAAACTTAAAGATGAACTTGAAAAATCCCTTAAGTGGACAAAATCTTCTAAGCTGCTTTCAAATGTAACAAATCAAAGTAATTTCAACAAAAAGGGTCTAGGAAATTTGAATATTACTCCTCCTTTTAATCCTCACACCAAATATGTATTTGTGTCTGACAATTTGCTGTGTCTTCATTGTGGTAAAAATGGACATTCAAAAGAAGAGTGTACAGCCTGGAGAAAGTCACATGAGAGACTTTCGAAGTATACTGAAAAGCAAAGGTTTTCAAAAGAGAGACCTGGTCCTACAAAACAATTCTCAACTAAAAGGATTTCAAAGGGAGGACTTGGTTCTGCTCAAAAATTCTTTGTCGAAAAGAATCTAAAATTACCTCATTGGGCTAGAAATACCTTGATCACCCCTTTGTCTGCTTTCTGGGAACTCAAATTGAAATGGGTTCCCAAGTCTAATAAGTGACTTTTGTTGCAGGTGAGTGAGAGGAGCAGCAGTCAATGTTGGTACATGGATAGTGGATGCTCTAAACATATAACTGGTGATATCAAAAACTTCCTCTTACTTAAGGCACTTCAAGGTGGAGGTGTCTCTTTTGGTGATGGAAAGAAGGGGTATATTTTAGGTGTTGGTAAAGTGGGAAAATCGCTTGGGGAATCTATTGACAACGTGTATCATGTCAGTGGGTTGAAGTATAGTCTCTTGAGTGTGTCTCAAATTTGTGACAAGGGAAATGAAGTGAAGTTTACATCTGAGAAGTGTACTGTAGTTAATCTAACTACGAAGAAAGTGATTCTCACTGCTCACAGAAGCAAAAACATGTATGTGGCTAACTTAGAAACATCTCATGGAGATGATCTGATATGTGTTAGTGCTCAAAATGAAAATGCTGATTTGTGGCATCGAAGACTAGGGCATGTGAGCTCATCTTTATTAAATAAACTGATTTCTAAGGACCTGGTCCTAGGTCTGCCAAAATTGAAATTTTGTGAAAGAAAAATTTGTGAAGCCTGTGTCAAAGGAAAACAAATCAGATCATCCTTCAAGCCAAAGAAGCAAGTAACCTCATCGAGAGTATTAGAGCTGCTACACATGGATTTATGTGGGCCTTTGAAGGTTCAAAGTAGAAGTGGAAAGAAATACATTCTGGTGATAGTTGATGACTACTCAAGGTTCACATGGACAAGATTCTTAAAATCAAAAGCAGAAACACCAGAAGAATTGATAGTTCTTCAAGATGATTCAAACTAAATCGAATCAAGTGATTGCTGGAATCAGGTTTGATCATGGAACTGAGTTTGAAAACTCAAAAATTGATCATTTCTGTATAAAAATGGCACTAGTCACAATTTCACTGCTCCAAGAACTCCCCAGCAAAATGGAGTAGTGGAAAGGAAAAACAGAACCTTGGTAAACATTGCAAGAACCATGATTATTGAGTCAAATCTTCCTCAAAATTTTTGGGCTGAAGCAATCAACACAGCATGCTATGTCACTAACAGATGCTTGATAAGGTCTTTACTGAATAAGACTCCCTATGAACTACTCAACAACAGAAAACCTATGTTGAGCTACCTTAGGGCTTCTGGATGTAAATGTTTTGTTTTGAACAACGGGAAGGATGATCTCGAAATGTTTGACCCTAGAAGTGATGAAGGAGTGTTTGTAGGATATTCTTCATCAAGTAAAGCATTACAAGAGAACTCAATGCATTGAAGAAAGTATTCATGTTGTGTTTGACGAAGATGGAAATCTGAAAGGGCAGCATCAAATGATGAAGATGAGTTGATTGAGCTGTTTAAATCTCAGAAAAATGAAAGAAGAGCTGAAACTAATAACCAGTTCGGAATTGACAATGCTGATCAAGTTTCATTTGAAAAGGCTGATGAGGTTGATAAACCTGAAGAGGAACCTGGTACCATTCTGAACTCTAGTCAGAATATCACTCACTCTCCAGAAAATGAAGACTTCCTTGATGAAGAAGAGAACACTGATCAGCTGAACCAGTTGACCTCAAGACCAGCATGGAAACACTGTTCATCACATCCACTTGATAATCTCATTTCACCTTTGAACTCTGGAATTCACACTAGATCAAAAACAAGAAATCTAGTTGCATTCTCAGCGTTTATATCTGTAATTGAGCCTAAGAATGTGAAAGAGGCATTAGGTGATGCAGATTGGATTAATTCAATGCAAGAAGAACTCCATCAGTTTGAAAGAAGTAAGGTATGGTACTTGGTTCCTCGACCTGTTAACAGAACTGTTATAGGAAAAGATGGGTTTTCAGAAACAAGCTTGATGAAAATGGTGTGATTACTAGGAACAAATCCAGATTAGTTGTTCAAGGATATAATAGGAGGAAGGTATAGACTATGATGAAACCTTTGCTCCTGTTGCAAGGATGGAGGCCATCAGAATTCTCATAGCCTCTGCGGCATTCATGGGATTCAAGCTATACCAAATGGATGTCAAGAGTGTCTTCCTTAATGGAGACTTAAAAGAGGAGGTGTTTGTCAAACAACCTCCTGGGTTTGAAGATGCTGAGTTACCAGATCATGTGTTCAAGTTGAATAAGGCCATGTATGGTTTAAAACAAGCTCCCAGAGCTTGGTATGAAAGACTGTCGAAGTTTCTGTTGAAGAATGGGTTCATATGGGGGAAAATTGACAATACCTTGTTCTTACTAAAAAGAGAACAGGAATTGCTTATTATACAGGTATATGTGGATGACATTATCTTTGGAGCTACATCGGAGCATTTGTGTGAAGAATTTTCATCATTAATGGGAAAGGAGTTTGAGATGTGCATGATGGGTGAACTGACTTTCTTTTTGGGGCTACAAATCAAGCAATCATCAGATGGAATCTCAATCAGTCAGGAGAAGTATATTAAGGAGCTGTTGAAAAAATTCAATATGTTTGATTCTAAACCTATTGATACTCCTATGGGCACAAACTCCAAGCTTGTAGCAGATGAATCTGATTCTCCTGTGAATCAAACCATGTATAGGGGAATCATTGGATCCTTGCTGTATCTAACTACTAGCTGACCTGACATTGTATACAGTGTTGGAATGTGTGCTAGATTCCAAGCATGTCCTCGTGATTCACATTTGAAGGCTGCTAAACGAATTCTAAGATACTTGAAGAAAACAGGGGACCTGGTACTCTTCTACCCAGCAGGTGATACTTTTGATCTTGTTGGCTTTGCAGATGTTGATTTTGCTGGTTATCAAGTTGACAGTAAGAGCACTTCAGGGATGGCTCATTTCCTTGGTTCTTCACTTATCTCATGGGGAACAAAGAAACAGAATTCAGTAGCTCTTTCAACAGCTGAAGCTGAATATGTAGGAGCTGCTGCATGTTGTTCACAACTGTTATGGATCAAACAACACTTAGAGGACTTCGGAGTAAGCATCAAGGCAATACCTCTTATGTGTGACAATACTAGTGCAGTCAGTATGGGAAAGAATCTTGTTCATCACAAGAGAACCAAGCACATTGATGTTAGACATCATTTTCTAAGAGATAATGTTGAAAAGGGAAACATTGTGCTTACATATTGCCCAACAGAGGAACAAATCGCAGACATCTTCACAGGCTCTTAGCAAAGACCAATTTGAGAGTAATAGGTTGAAGTTGGGGATGATGACTTCAAACTAATTTCAAAGTCATTCAATCATGAAATTTTCTTGATGGCTAAACTTGTAGTGCAGGTATCCTCTTTGTCAATAATTTTTTTGTCTAAGATAGATCACTGTTGTACCTATTGCAGGTATACATTCCTAAAAAGATTAGCAAAGCAAAGACATGGCTAGAACAGTTGAGGAATGGTGATAAAATTGCACTATGGGACCTGGTCCAGTCGAGGTTAGCATTCGATACATTAATTTTAAACTGAGATAAAGTGATCGTTGATCAAGCCACGTGTCAGTCATCGGTTAGTCTGGCCGTTAGTCCCATTGCTTAATTTCAAGCGACGCGTCAAATCAATAGGGACCTGGCACCATTTCGTTTTCTTTTTAAACCCTCTTTTTCTCTCTTAATCCTTCACTCTTCTTGCAATATTCCCTCTCTCTGTGGAAAAACCCTAAATTGTTTTTCTCACTCACTACATTCTTCATCTTTCACTACTGCTTCTCATCTCCTTCTTTTTGATAAAATGTCGGACCCTTCTTCTGCTTCTAAGCAAATGCTTACAGTACTTAGTAAGATCGACCCAATTTCTTTCTACTCTCCGTCATCCACAGGGTCAAAATCTAATCTCCCAACAAGTTCAAAAGTAAGTTCTCCCTTAGATATTCCAGAAAATCCTTTTCACTCCATAGATCTGAACAGTTCAAGTCTTTCTACTGGACCTGGTCCTCATCATGAAATGCTATCAGATGCTCTCTTTGAAGGAGACTTACCAAGGAACAAAACTTCTGAGTTAAATATTCTCGCTGCGAGTGAATAATTGGTGATCGAGAGTCTGGATATGATGCGAGAGGAAGTCAGGATTGAGGAAAGTGAAGCTTTTCATAATAAAGAACTGAGAGAGACCCAACCTATCTTTGATAGAACTCCAGATTTTGGGCAATATCCATCCTCTGATTCCTCTGACTCAGCAGGTGATGACCAACCTACACAGTGGAAGGTTGAAAAGAGAGATGTCAGTGTATCTGCGAAAGGAAAAGAGAAAGTGGTAGGAGAAGTGTCTAAAAGAAGACCTATTACTAGATCTGACGCCAAAAAGATGATGGCTGATGCTCTGAAAGCTAGTACGAAGTCTACAGCAGAAAACAGGAGTGCTAGAACTTTTAAAGTGTCAAATTTTAAACTGCCTGAGTCTGGTGTGGTAGATGTGTCTGCTGAAGAGACAGAAAAGGGATACAGGAAGAAGAGGTCAGGAAAAACAAAGCCAAAAAAAATAAAGAAAGCTGAGAAAACAAAATCCACAAAGAAAACTGCTAAAGGAAAAAGGAAAAGGTCACAGGTACCGGGTACACAGGTGCATGTAAATGACGAGCAGGTCAACAAACAAGAGATTGTTGACAATCTGAGGAAGCAATCTGTACTGGCTGGCAGGGTTTTTGATATGGGGATAATTAATCTTCCAGGGATGGACTCACTTCATGACATGGTTGATATTCAGTCGTGGATGCATCTTTTCAACCACACATCTCCCATTCTTCATGAGGAGGAAGTGCGCGAATTCTACTACAACATTCAATTTCAGGAAGATGGAAGTATCAATACCAGAGTAAACGACATTGCTATTCATCTTGACGAGACTCTGCTGGGAAAGATCCTTGGGGTACCTCGTGAAGGTACCAGGTCTGTGGTAGGGAAGACATGTTCTGTTGAATTTGTAACATTGTGTGCAAAATTTCCTACTACAAAATGCGCAGGGTTGTTTAAGAAAGTGATGAAAAGTGAATATCAGTTAGTTTTTGAATTTTTCAACAAAATCCTCCTCCCTCGAACAGAAAAGAGGACCTCAGCAACTTCTACTGATCTGTATGTGATGGAATTGTGTTGCAAGTTCGAACCTCTGGATCTTCCAGGACTCATGCTTGAGCATATCTACAAGACTATTATTGAGCGGAAAGGGATACATGGTATGGGGTATGGATACTTTCTCACTAAAGTATTCAAATACTTTAACATTTCGCTTGGTCTTGGGAAAGTCGATACAGTAAAGCAAGCCTTTTCAGAGACTACCCTGGTCGAATGTGAGTGCATTGAAGGGAAAGGAAATCCCAAGAGCAAAATGGCTCAACTCATTGAAGACCAGGACCAGCTCAAGCATGAGGTAGAAGAACTGACTATGAGGTCGAGTGGTAAGGATGCAGAAATTGCTATTCTTAAAGCCGAGCTACTCACTGCACAGACTGAGGGACCTGGTGCCGAGGCAGTTCAAGCCCTGAAAAGGGAAAATGTAGAACTGAGGGCCAAAGTTATTGCTTTACAAGAGAAAGCAATAAAGGATAATGATGATGCAAATGCTAGACTTACTCTCATCATTCAGTCCCTTTCACATCAGCCTCCCCCTTCATAGTCTGTCCTTTAGTCTTCCTGTGTCTTCCTTGTGTGGCTTATCTCTTCGTCCTTTGAATTTCAGTTTGCTGTTAATGTATTGAATGTTACTTTTGAAATGCTATTTATCTTATTCCCCTGTTGTTCTGGCTAATATCTCTTGTCGAATGCTTTTTTTTATGTTTGATTGCCAAAAGGCTATGATCTTCTCTGACATTATTATTGATATTGTTGGTTTACTGTATCTCTTTTTTATGATGCCAAAAGGGGGAATTTTAAATGGTTGTGACTGGACATGTTTGTAAGAGGGAATACAGCTAGTGCTATATTGTGTTTTCTTTTGTTTTCGATTCTCTGTTAGGAGGGTGGACAAGCAATTCAGGGGGAAATTTTCTTGAAGCTGGAGTGGAGCCTGGAGTATTGTTTGTCATCATCAAAAAGGGAGAAAATGTTATTTGCAGTTTTGATGATGTAACAAACTCAGGGACCTTGTGAAGGTACCTGGTTCTCAATATGAAGTGTTCGTTGACTGCCAGCTGGAGAAAGTACAAAAGTTTGGTGCACAGTTCCCAACTGCGTCAGAAAAGTCAGACCTTCCAACCAATGGCATGGGTTTAAGGAAAGTGGCTTGTCTATACAATATCATCTTTCCTTACACTTTCTTTTTAGTTTTTGCAACTTGAAAAAGCACATTCAAGAACTCTTGCAAAGGCAAAAAGAAAATCAAGAAGAAGAATCATTCAAGAACAACCGAAACTCAGTCGTACATTGTGTAGTTGTTTGAGAATATATTCTTTCGATCTTACATTGTAAACTGATCCTAAATCTATAAAGGAATCAGTGTGGTTTGATCTGAAATTCTAAATCATTAGAAGGTTAGTGATTTAGTGGGCAATCTGTGAAATTGCTTAGAAAATTCTAAGTTGTCTAGGGTGATAGCTTAGTGGGTAGAGTAATATCTACTTAGGCTCATCAAGCAATAGTGTTATTGCTTGATTGTGAGATTAAAACTTTTCTCACATTTTTGTAACCGGTTTCCTATTGCTTGTGAAGATTAGTGAAACTGTTTTTGGAAATTCTGTGAGACAGGTCGTGGTTTTACTCCCTTGAGCAAGGAGGTTTCCACGTAAAACTCTTCTGTCTTTTTACTGCATTTACTATCTGATATATTTACGGTTGTGTGTCAAGGGACTTGGTCCATTGACTGATAGTGGACGCACAGATTCTAACAGTACGTGACATTACTTATTTCAGTTACTCGGTACGTAGTACGTGACATTACTTGTTCCAAGTTGAAAATGCTCAAAAAACATATACGATAAAACTTGGTGTAAGAGAGCCCTATCTTTTTCTAATTAGTGGCAATTTGTACTCCCTCGGTTCTATTCTACTTGTGACGATGATTATTAAGTGAGACTATAGATAATGGGGAAATAGATTCTGATATAGAGAGGTTTCTAATAGAGCTGCAAACAGTGTCGATACCTTTTTTAGCAGAACAGATGTTATCATCACTTATGGACATTCTAATCGTGTCTCTTTTAAACTATGTACAAAACGTAGGACTTCTTGAGATTGTCATGGTTTGTCAAAGTTGAGATAGTGCCTTACTTTTACACATCTGAAGTAATAACATTTGGTCGTGTACCATACTGTTTATTTTGAGAATCTGAAACTGAAGGATATACTGTCTATTCAGATTTTTATTTTTACAGTTAAACTTGCAGGAAGTGGAAGCTGTTATGGAGAAGATGATGAAGCGTGGTGTTGCTCGTATCGAATATGTTCATTTTCTTTGTATGTGTACAAAGTGCTTGCTACTATTCTGGTCTTTTTTGCAACATTTGTTTGCTCTCAGATACTCAATATGAGACAGGGTATATAGTACTACAATTAATTTTCAATCGTGGATACATATCTATCCTTTAAGATACTGAAACGGCTACCATTTTTTGTATCAACCTAAAGTTAAAGTAGAATAGACTTATGCTTAATATAACACCCAAATTTTGAGATATAAATTTAATCTCAAACTTAATCATAGTATATGCTTACACATGGGGGTGTATAAAACCGAATTGAAAATCAAATCAAATCGCAAATCGAGTCAAACCGGGAAAAAAAACGACTATTGGTTTGGTGTTGGAAAAAAAAAATCAACTATATTTGGATTGGTTTGGTTTCAACTTAAAAAAAACAACCCGAGACCAAATCAACCCCACATTATATATATAATTTTAAAAATTTTATTTTATATCTAAAAATACTTACTTTGATATATTTTTTAAATATCTCTTATACTTTTTCATAGTTTTTATCTTTTAATATAATTATTTCATGTTTGAAAGTTTAAATTTTTAATGATCTAATAAGATTATAGTCTATACATGTTTGTAATTATAATAAAGTTTACATAAAAATCAAATTAATACTAATGCAAAAAAGAAAATCAATTCAACACTAAGAATGACAATAATATTGAATATTTGTTTTTTAATTTTACATAGATTTAGACAATTAAAATACATGATCTAATTTTACTTTCTTTTAATATTTAGTCATGTAACTAATACTTACTACACTTATTTTAGCATGATTTAGTACTTTAAATTATGACCAATTTCATTATAACTTATTAATTTGCAATATTTGTTTTACGCGATTTTATTATTATTATTATTTTGGATATTTTAGTGTTATTAATTATATCATATTTTTTTGTTATTTTTCTTGAGAAATAACTTAGATAGTTGCATTTTGGTAGGACTAAATAAATATTTGAAATACAAGTAAATTATATGTTTTTATGAATACATTATCGAAAAAATCCGAAAAAAACGAGTTGAAGTTTTATTAGTTTGGTTTGATTTATAAATTCAAAAACCCGACACAAATGGTTTGATTTAATACTTGAAAAACCCGAACCAATCCGGTCATGTACACCCCTACTTACACCTTAATATATAGTAATACAAAGAGTGAACTGTAAAATCTAGTATTTTAAACAAACCAAATAACTTTTACTTGGATCATTTCCTCTTTCGCTTAATTAATCATCAAACATTGGAGCGAATTTACATGCTAAAATGGGGTACGTGAATCCATGATTTATCGACAAAATTAGATATTCTATGTATATTTTATAAAATCAATAGATTGTTTGGTGGACCCATGCTACAAGAAAGTTAAACGTTGCAATTGAGTTTTAAGTTTCAAAAATTTCCTCGTAATACATTCTTTCCTTCTTTTTCTTAGTGGTACATCCAAATATTAGAAATTTTAGATACCCATTTGAATTCAGATTCACACCGAGGTAGCAACTTATTTTCCCTTCATCAAAATATCTTGAAAAAATTAATTAATTAGTCAAAATTCCTAGCATAATAATTAAAGATATTTATATTTTAAAATAATTATTAAAAAAGTCAATATATCAATATTTTAACAAATAAAATATATTCTTATATAATTGATTTACCTTCTTTTAATTTTTCAAACTAGACCCTTTTTTTACTCTCTTAATGTGAAAGGAAAGAAAAAAGATTTTACCCACTTTTCTCTCTAAATTTTTTATCCAAATTTTATCCTTTCTCTTTCGCTCTCTCTCACGATTTCTTCCATTATTTCATCTTTTCAACTAACTTAAAATTTGTCATTTTTAAAATCAAAATTCCTCCATTTTTGTTAGAAATTTCAGAAATCATTCGAAAGATTTTTAACATTTTATACATGTAAATACATTATCGTAAAGTATCATTTCAAAATTTTAATTTTTGGGTAATTTATGATTTTTCGCGATTTCGACTCAACAGTTTCAGTTTTTGTGTGATTTGTTTTTCCGCAGTGGAGATTTAGTGGCGCTTATTAACATTCACATAGCATATATATTATTTGATTTTATATACATTGTTTTGTGTTTAGTAATTTCGAGATTTTTCTTTAGGGTTTTAGGTAAGAGAGAAGAATTAGATTTTCACTATAATGTCCTATTCAAAGAGAATTACAAGAGGTATATCAAATAATCATTAAATTTTTTGAAATTTTTCAGCTATCGATTTATGCATTACCCAAGGATTGTTCGAAAATATAGGTTCTGCAGCTAAATGTCCGGAGAGAGTAGTTAAAATAAAAGAGTTGTGGATGCGAAAGAAGTGGATGAACAAGTTTAACAATACTTTTATTCAATATTGATAAAGGTATGTATTTACTTTCATACTAGTATCCATGTGTAAAAGAATTGTATCCCAATGATCAAAATCGTATTACAAAATATAAACTCACATTCGTTAAATAATACTTGTATTCAATATTGATAATTGTATGTAGGGGTGTACAAAATCGAATCAAAAATCGAATCAAACCGCAAATCGAGTCAAATCGGGAAAAAAAATCTACTAGTGGTTTGGTGTTTGAAAAAAAATTTGACTATATTTGAATTGGTTTGGTTTCAACTAAGAAAAACTCAACCCGAGACCAAACCAACCCTACATTATATATATAATTTTAAATTCTTTATCCTAAACGTAAAAATATTTACTTTGATATATTTTTAAATATTTTTCTTATACTTTTTCATATTTTTTATCTTTTAATAAATTTATTTTTTGTTTGAAAGTTAGAATTCTCAATGATCCAATAAAGTCCATACATGTTGGTTATTACAATAAAGCTTAAATCAAAATCAAATATATATATTACATATATATATATAATAGAATAAGTAATAGCGCCTACGTGTCATCACCAAAAACAAAGCGGTATTTTAAAAATTAAAAAAATAATAAAATTTTAAATTTTTAAAAAATAAAAATAATAAAATAATAATAATATTTTAAAATAGTTAAAAAAAATAAAACTAAAAGAACATGAAAAACTACAAACCTAGAAAAAATTGGAAACACGGTAAAAAAAATGAAAATAATAGTAAAATAATAATAATAATATTTTAAAATAGTTAAAATATAAAACTAAAAGAAATTTAAAAACTGTAAACCTAGAAAAAAATTGGAAAACACGGTAAAAAAAATTAAAATAACTGTAAAAAAATAGTAAAATAATTATAATATTTTAAAATAATTAAAAAATAAATTTAAAAGAAAATTAAAAACTGCAAACTTAGAAAAAAATTGTAAAACACGATAAAAAATAATATTACATTAATATATTAATAATTAATAATAGTAATATATTTAATTTACACATAAAATTTAAATAAGCAGTTTTAAAACTTCTTAGGAGTATTACATTCCCACTTATATACAAACTCTAAAAACTAATTAACAAAATGTTAATATTAATTATTAATTAACTGAAAAACAAGATAGAAATACAAAACGGTTTCAAAAAGTAACTTGACAATTTTTTAAAAACTAAAATATATAAGCCTAATAAAGTTCACGTTCATCTAACTTCCCATTTTTCTTGCCCACTTCTATAAATTGATTTTCTCTAAAACCAAAAACTTCATTAGACAAGTTGTTCACAAGATAGATTATACAAATTTTCCTCAACAAGAAGATTTTGTTTCTTCTTTCTCCAAAATCATCATTTAATCGGGTAATCATTTTTTAATATATCTATATTTCAATTGTTTTCATATCATGGTTTGATATCAACATAATTATAATGGGAGAATAGGAAGAAAATGTCGGCATATCATGGTTTGATATCGACGTAATCTCTGGTTTTCAAAATTCTCAAGTAGGTTGAAAGTTAAATTATGTAGATATCAAAGTAAATAGTGTTGTTTAGAAGAAAATGTCTCACAAGTTTTACCATTAACGTAATGGTTGTTTTGAAATGTTACTAAATGCGTTGTTGGTGTTGAAGTCATCAAGCAGGATCGTAACAGTGCAATATGCAATAAAATAATTAATCTAAGTATAATTATGACTTATGAACTTTCTTTCGTATTTATCTTCATTTCATTGCAGATGACTTACGAAAGGAGGAAAAATCAATCATTTATAGTTTATTGCAATTCTTATTATGTCATTATCATTGCGATTCGCAAAAAGTAATTCATTTAAATATAATTTATGACTTATGAATTATCTTTCGTATTCAGGAGATATGTAATTTAATCATTATCATATTTTATTTTTATTTTTATTATATTTTATGAAAAATCCACAATAAGGAACTTACATGTAAGTTTTTTTTTATCCTAGATTTACCATAAAATTGAATCTTATTATATTGATTTAAAATATGAAATATTCAAATTTGGATTTGCGTTGTTGGTGTTGACATCATCAAGCAGGATCGTAACAGTGCAATTTTCAATAAAATAATTAATTTAAGCATAATTATAACTTATGAACTTTCTTTCGTATTTTTCTTCATTTCATTGCAGATGATTTACGAAAGGAGGAAAAATCAGTCATTTATTGTTTATTGTAATTCAATTTGCAATGAAATAATTCACTTAAGCAAAATTCATGACTTATGAATTATCTTTCGATTCAGATTAAGGAGATATGTAATTCTATCATTGTCATATTTTTTTTTTTATTATTATTTTATGAATATTAAGACGAATTCATAATAAAAAATTTACATGTAAGTTTTTTTTAATCTGGGATTTACCATAAAATTGAATCATTATTATTATCTTGATTTAAAATATTTATTTAAAATATGAAATATTCAAATTTGGATATCTATTTAAAAGATAAAAATACTTTTTAATTTAA
Organism: Solanum sitiens; assembly: GCA_016801875.1. Classification (NCBI taxonomy): domain Eukaryota; kingdom Viridiplantae; phylum Streptophyta; class Magnoliopsida; order Solanales; family Solanaceae; genus Solanum; species Solanum sitiens. The sequence goes on from JABWTJ010000165.1 coordinate 774,327, forward strand.
AAAAAAAAAAAACAAGAAGGTAAAGTCAGATAAGGAACAATAAATATGGGGCTATAATAATTATTCCATGCATGATGAAGTCTTTTAAAATATAATTTATATTTAATTAATAAAATTATTTTAAAAGATGAAATTCAAAATTAAATAATTAAAATTAAAATTATTTTAAAGGTAATTAATATACATGACAATGAAAGTGATCTATTCCATTTCATTTTCATATACCTAATAAGATATTTGGTTGTATCATATTAGGAAAATATTTCAAAAGATCGAAAGATTTTTTAATTTTAAACCAAAAGAAAATAATTAAAGATAAAATCATAAAAGTTAAAAAAATGTTAACTAACTATTTTTAAATACATGGCTAAAGATGGAGTCTTTTTTAAAAAAAATTAAAATCTAATTAGTATTTTAGATCTAAAAATCTTTATAAAGAAAAGGGATACTTTTCGATTAAAAAAAGAGGAAAAGATAAAATCAGAAAAAAAAAAAAAGTTAACTAAGTAAGTATAAATATGGATTCTTCTTCCATGCATTTTTTGTCTTTTTTTTTACAAGATTTGTAGGTCTAAAATTTAGGAATGTACATTTATTTATTTAAAAAAAAATCATGTTTCGCCTTACTTTTTTTTTATGTTATATATAATTAAAAATAAATAAAAATAGTTGTGTATTCAATTCTTTTAATGTATGATTTATGGAATTTTATTTTCAATATCAAAGTAAGATATGTGTATCATACAGACAGCTTTATTTGAACATATCACTAATTACTAACAATGATATAATATTATTTCAATTAAAACATAATTCATAGTAATAGACCAAACATGTAAAAACACATAAAGTAAAATAAGAAAAAAATTAAGATTGTCTTTATTAAAATTTCACAAAATTTATTAAAAAACTAAAAATGTTGCTAATTATTATAAATGTAAACAACATATTGTAATTTTAATGATATAAATATTAAATTGTGTATTAATAATAAAATATTGTAATATGCACAAATAAATAATTGATTTGTATCAATGTTTTTAAAAGTATACATAACAAAGTGCATAGTAAATTTTATAAGTTGATTTTAATTTAAAAATTCGCGCAACATGCGGACACGTGTACTATTTAATACTAATGCAAAAGAAGAAAATCAATTCAACACTAAGAATGAGAATAATATTGAATATTTATTTTTTAGTTTTACATAGGTTTACACAATTAAAATACATAATTTAATTTTACTTTTTTTTAATATTTAGTCATGTAACTAATACTTATTAAACTTATTTCAGCATGATTTACTACTTTTAAATTATGAACAATTTCATTATGACTTATTAATTTGCAATATTTGTTTTACGCGATTTCATTATTATTTTTTTGTTGGATATTTTATTGTCATTAATCATTTCATATTTTGTGTTATTTTCTTAAAAAATAACTTAGATAGTTGCATTATGGTAGGACTAAAGAAATATTTGAAGTACAAAGTAAATTATATGTTTGTATGAATACTTTACCAAAAAATTCAAAAAAACCCGGAAAAAACCCGAAGTTGAAAAACCCGTATTTTATTGGTTTGGTTTGGTTTGGTTTATAAATTCAAAAATCCGACACAAATGATTTGATTTGATACTTAAAAATCCGAATCAACCCGATCATTTACACCCCTAATCGTATATATTTACTTTTATATTTATATCCTAGTGATCAAAATTATATTTACATAAATGTTTATGTATTTGTATCATTATCAAATATGTTTGTTGTATTCCAAACAACCTCTTACAAAATACACTACAATTGTCATAACTTTGTATTTTAAACAACCACTTATAATATACATCATAATTATCATAGCTTTTTCGATTATATATATATATATAAATAAAAGCCAAACACTATATCATAATGTTTCTTTTTCATACTGTGGATACAATATTTATCAAAATGATAACCGATACAATATTTATCAAGACTATTCTTCAATTGCACTAAACATTACTCTATATGTCCCTTTTTATATGTCATTCGAGTTTAATTGGGTTTGATGTAACTTGTGCAGTTCCGGGTCATATTGGTTTGAATTTCAACTAAAAAAGATTTTCTTATGAATTTTTTAAAAGTATTTTTTAAATCACTTCATGAATGTTAAATATAATTTTAAATTTTAGATTAAACAATCAGGCCGAATTGGTTAATCTGGTGCTATCAAATCACAAATAGTATTAGTTCAACCGATTCCGATTAACGATTGAGATTTGTGCTCGTCCGATTTCAGATATTCAAGGTGAACTGATACGTCACGACCCACAAGTCTTGGGTTGGTTCAATCTGAGCTACTACCGGATCCGATTCGATCTTGTAATGACTCAGCCTAATTGACACTCTTAAATTAATTTAGGATCGTGCATAAAGAGCTAGTAGGTGATGAATCAACATGAAAGTCACGTATCATGTTTTATACCTTGTTTTATGGGTGGACATCCAAAAAGAGAATTAAAAAATTACATTGTGTATGTAGGATTAAAATTTTATTTTATGTATACATTAAATATTGAATCTTATTGACACAGAAAGAAGATCAAAATACGTAATAACTATAATAGTTTTGTGGCATCTTTCATGAAAAATGACTCTTTTCATTGCGTTCAACTCCTTCTTTACGTATCTAAATTCAAGTGTAATTACTATATGTTTTTGAAAGCTATTTCATTCAATTCCTCCGTTGTTGATTTTAAAGCTAGGATAGAAAAATTATAAATGATTTTCAAATTCTCTCAAAATTCATTTTGAAATAATTTGAGACTTGATATAAACCCAATTTGTAAATTCATAAATCTCACGAGCTCTCTAAAAATGGTCCAAATGCTATAAAACCAAGAAAATGAAAATGACATGTCGCTTTCTAGAAAAGGAGCACTAAAATGACATTTTTCAAATATTAATTTCCAATATTTTAATTAGATATATTTTATCTTAAATTTCAACATCATCATAGATTGAATTATTTCAACCAGTACAATCTATGATATTTGTTTTTACTAAAGTAACATAATTAGGTTTTCTAACATAAAAATTGCAAAACTTTCACCTTAGTAACACAAAAATCACTACTACTGAAAAATTTATCTTTCAATCGATTGGTAATATATAATATCATAATTAAGTGATCATCGATCTATTTAAAGTTGGAATAACTGTATTTAAATCACTACACTAACTATTTCTCATAAATATTATGTACAATATCATAAATTAAGATATAAAGTTGTCAAGTTTATGATTTAGTGTACTATGAATAGTACACCTAACGATCATCATCTCAATGATAATATTCGACAATTAAGGACCCTCATCTTTATCTCATATTTTGTATTATTTTAGTAAATAACACCTTAGATAGTTGTATGACTTGTATTTTACTAGGATTGAAGAAAATATTCAAACACAACCTCTATATTTGTATGACGGAGTTGATGCAATTGGTGGCATTGGTGGTGGTCCTTGTTATGCCGTAATTTTTACTATCTTTAAAAAATAATTATTTTTTAAAATATTCTAAATATAAAACAATTTGAGAAAAATACTTAGAAAAGAGTTGTCACTTAATTTTTTAAAGAAATTAAGAAAACTTAATTTTAAAAGACTCCAACAGATTAAATCTTTATAATTTTAGAAGAAAATAGGTAAGAGGTTCTTATTTACGCTTCAAGAAGATTTTTAAGGCATTTGAAGCGCCCATTAACACACAATTATCCTACGACTTGACTATAACATTTTGACTAACTTTGAAAAATATTTAAAGGAATAAAAATCATTTAAAACAATTGAACTTAAACTTTTTGAAATAATTTAGAAAAGAAAATAGGCTTTGTCAAAAGTGACCAAATAAAAATATCTAATTAAATGAGATTTTTTTAAGTGAAATAAATTATCATAATAAGAAATGACTCATCTTTAGGAGATTTAATTAAATTAATCAAACAAATAAAGGTTAGAGTTAATACAATAAACAATTACTAAATGATTACAATTAAATAAAGACAAATTACAGAAATCCACACATTTTGTTTCACTTATTTCCATTATCCCCTATTACTTTTAAAAATCTCCAAAATCCTTTATTTCTTTAATGTATCCAAGCTGCATATTCATGTAGTTTGAGCTACTTATTAATGTATCTAAGCCAGTATTTAATGTATCCGAGCTACATATTAGGCATCCGAGCTAGTTTTTAATGTATCTGAGCTACATATTAATGTATCCGAGACAATATTTAATGTATCCGATCTACATATTAATGTATTCGAGCTTTAATTATTGTATTCAATTTTTTTAATTTTTAAGGGATTAATGTAATTAGAAATTTATTAAGGATAGATTGAAATTTCATATTAAAACTATTGGATTTATGTAAGTTACACATTAAATAAGTTAAGGGTAAAGGAGAAATTGAATTTGGGCATGTGGCTGCTACTTTTGGGCTTTAACAAAAAAATTCATTTTTGTATACACTTGTTGTATACCAGTGTATATAGAATATATACAATCAACTTTTCTGCTTTCCAAAACCTATATGTCAACTCCAAAGACTTGTTCTTCGACGTCTCAAGGTTAGTTGACTCGATTAAAGTAAATTGATCCTCCGTGGTTAAATCACCGAACGACAAGGAGAGGAGATAGAGTCCGTGAGGACTCGGGTTGGATTTTCACGTGCATAAACAAATGAAAAGGAACATAAGTAGTGCTCACAACAATTCATAAGAGAATGAAGCAATATGACATTTTGAAAACAATAATCCAAAGAAAAAATGTTCACTGTGCAAAATGCAATTAACACATAATTTACCTATTTCTAAGAGTGTCAAAAATAAAATATTCAAACTCACATGACATATTGAAATTAGACCAATATAATTTCTCTCACAATAATTTAATCACACTAACAAACAAAAATATTACTGCATCATTCCCAAAATTATTATTATATATAAGCTACTATCAAAATTTTCATCATTAATCAAGTGAAAACATTATTTCAAGTGACATTGAATAAATGCACAGTAATAAGAAATTGTTATATTTAAGATGCTCACCAAGACCCATTTTTAAGACAAAGCATAGTTCAACACCTCAACTCAATTTATGAATACACATATAATCAAGGAACTTGATAAGAAAAATTAAAAAGTAGTAAGACCCTGCCACATAAGCCCATTAAATAACATTCAAGACAATAGAAGAAAGTACATAATGACTAAATTACAAGACACGTGAGAAGATATGCTGAGAACACATTTGCTTAACTTAAGCCAACATGAAATCATATTCACTTGATACTATAGCAGGCCACAGATCGTGAAGAGAGTATATTAGCGTTTATCAGATGAATAAACACAATATTAAATAAAATTTTCAGATTTTTTTTATTAATGTGTAACTTTAGTCAGCAAAACAAATCAAACACAACACTCAGAAAGCAAAGGAACAATCAGATTCTAGGTTGCGTTTTTCTCTCTCTCTCTCTGTTTAAACATTGAATGAAAGAGAAGAATATATAGAAGGTCTAGGGCATCTCAACCCAAAAATCAAATTTTATATCAAATTTGGTGTCAGCACAATTTTTTGTGTAATCAACTCCAACCTAGTGCACCAAATTTTATACCAAAAAGGAATATTTTTCTCTCTCTTTATTATTATATTATTATTTCATTTATACTTATTTATTTCATAAAACAAATTCATTCTAAAATATTTACCATATATAACTCATGTTATTTCCTTTTACAATCGTTTAATATAAAATTATTTTATACCATTATTTTTTAATTAATATAAATTGCTAGCAAATAATGTAAATTATACATAATAATGGATGATATAAATAAAAGTGAAATCATTAACGAAATACAATTAAATAAACATTACTTAATTGAAAAAATTATTTTAAATTCTACTTAAATATTCAACTTTCAAGATCACTACGGTGCTCCCATAAATGCTCTATTAATGCATTACGTAGTTCAAAATGAGCTTCTTTGTCCTTTATTTTTTTTATCGAGCTAGAAATTATTGAAATTGATAATTTTCATCTATTGTCAATTCTACGGTCGGAGTTGGACCTTCTGATGCATCTTGAATTGGTATATTAAGATCACGATCATCCTCAATTATCATGTTGTGCACTATAATACATGAAGTTAATATATCATGTAACACTTCTTAATTTTTAAAAAGAGTCATATATAAAAAAATTAATTTATAAAAAGCTAAATTTTGTATCTAAAACTAAAATATAAAAATATTACATAAAAATAATTAAATATACAAGAGATTGAATTAAAACATACAATTTATATAATATTTAATTAAGAGTTTGTATAATGAAATAATATTAAAATATTCAAAAAGTGAATTGGTGTGATGAAGTGTAAAACTATTCACACACCAAATTTGGTGTAAGATTTGGTGTTGGGTTGGAGATGGTATTAGCACCGGAAAGTAGGGAAACAGGCAGAAAAAGGAAGAGAAATCCGTTAAGCAAAATTCAAAAACTTTGAATTTGTTTCCTCCTTTCCAAGGCCAACCGTGAAAGGATGGGTGATTCTGAAAAGGAAAAAAAAGATACAGGCGCGACCGTTGCAGGTGTACGAGCGTACTGTTACGCCGCGCTTTTTCGAGTTTGCCGGATCAATGCATTTTTCCACTGGTTTCGCAGCGTGCTGAGGTCGGGTATGGCTATTGTACGCTGGGTATTTTGATGCTGAAAAAAGGGTTTGGGTGGCGTATTGATAGATTTGGATCGGCTGAAGTTGAATGGAAGTTGGGCTGGGATGTTGCTGGAATATTGGAATTGTGAGAATGGGCTAGAGTAAAGGAAATAAGAATGTATAACTTACATAAATACCTTTTTCAATAGTTTAGGGCATATTTGACCCTTTTTCCTTTAAATTAAACTAATTTAATAAAATACTTACTAAAATTAAAATCTTTTTGACATGATTTTTGAAATGTTTATAAAATATACTAGTTATGTATAAAATTATATAAAACATATATATTACTTAAAATTATAAAAAGTGACAAAACTATTTAAAATAACTTGCAAACTTTATATTTTTCTTAAAGTTTTATAAAAATAATTATTTTAAATCGTTTGAAATCGAAGAAGCTCAAAATGATTAATTTATATGGTGGAGGTCCAAAATTGGGTGTCAACAATTGTTCCTTGTTTTACTTGGATTGATGCAAGAAATTCGAGTAAAAGGAAATTGACTAATCCAATTTTGACCGACCACCTCTTCATTTTTTCCGAAAAAGAATCTTGTACGGACTCTAAAAATTATGGCAGAACCCCAGAAAAGGTTTCCTACATATCTCAGGTTATATGAGAATTCAGGCCACTTGTAGTCTGATAAGCTAGATTTCACGCACGATTTTGAAAGAATTCAAAAGCCATCCTGATACCAAATTATGAAGGGATCACGATGCCCGGGAATAAGATTTATGACAGAATATTGGAGTAAAATTGAGTATTCAATATTGAGTCCGCCTACATATCCTTAAACCTTAGGAATCAGACTGTTTGTAGTTCAACTTGATCGATCGAGAAGAAAATCTTTTATGGCAAGATATCCTTCGGTTGAGGAAGAGTGACAAATAAATCGAGTGCGATAAAAAGGCTTGGAACCCCTTAGCCATGAATGTGGTGCGCTTCACACCCATAATTAAGAAGTTACATGAACATAATTTCAAAAGTTCTTGGTGCATTGTCACTCGGATTGAAAATTTGCTTCCGATGGAGATAAAAAATTTCCGGACGCGAAAGAAACATCCACATGCCTTCTGATAGGGGTGTGGTTTGACTGTGGTGAAATTCGCTCCTCAGCTCGCATCCTAAGAGTTTGACACCCTCTTCGGACTATGTCCCAGTTCTCTGCTAAGAAAAAGTTTCACGTTGTGTTGCATCCTTGTTGATGTCGTCCTCACCTGTGATTTGATTTGAGAATTCATCCTCTTGGATGCTCTCGACAAAGACTGAAACAACTTGTTAGTAGAAAATGTAACTGGAAAAGTGGTAGTATCTCTTACGATACTTTTCAGTTACTCTTTATGTGAAAGATGTCACATAAGTATGTTCAGTATATGCTTGCACACTCAAAGTAAATAATTAGTAGACATAATGCCACTTTAGCTAGCGGTTTGAGTGAAAAATTTAAGAAAGGTCATTCATATAACAAATGAGTATATCTTAATGGATAAGCGTAAACATCTTTTTCAATTAAATGAGAAAATAAAGAAGTATTGAGAATAAAAGATAATGGATACCACTTTCGAACACAGTATGTCCATTACAACTCATGATTTGCTGAGATTTTGGAGATATCATTTCTTGTTTTCAGCATGGCAAACTCCGATGATCTCTGCAACGAGCTAGCTAGCTCAATAATTATCCAACTGTAATGGGGTGGGTGACTCATGATTATCCTACTGTAACGAGGTGGATGACTCGATGAATATCCAACTGTAACGAGGTGGATGACTCGATAATTATCCAACTGTAACGAGGTGGATGGCTCGATAATATTCTAACTATAACGAGGTGGATGCTCGATGGTTATCCAACTGTAATGAGGTGGATGGATCGATAATAGTCCAACTATAACGAGGTGGATGGCTCGATGATTAATCAATTTTAACAAGGTGGATGGCTCGATAATAGTCCAACTGTAATGAGGTGGATGGCTCGATGATTATCCAACTATAACGAGATGGATGGCTCGATAATGTTCCAACTGTAACGAGGTGGATGACTCGATAATATTCCAACTGTAACGAGGTGGATGGCTCGATAATTATCCAACTGTAATGAGGTGGATGCTCGAAGGTTATCTAATTGTAACGAGGTGGATGACTCGATAATATTTCGACAATAACGAGGTGGATACTCGATAATATACCATCTGTAACGAGATGGATGCTCGATAATATTTCATCTGTAATGAGGTGGATGCTCGATAATATTTCATCTGTAACGAGGTGGATGGTTCGATAATATTTCGACTCTAACAAGGTGGATTGCTCGATAATATTCCATTTGTAACGAGGTGGATGGCTCGATAATATTCCATCTGTAACAAGGTGGATGGCTCGATAATATTCCAATATAATTTGAAAATATGAACCTGAAATGGAGAAAATAAATATATGAACCACTTATGGGGTGGATCGCCCAACAAAACTATATGCTAAAGTCTTTGATTGGTCAATCAAAACACATAATCCACTTATGGGGTGGATACCTAACAAATTGGAATTCTTGACTCTGACATTGTCAAGAAACACGCATGCCTAAATTGCTACGCGACAAACATACTAAAAACTAAGTTGATGTATATGCACGTCGCGACTACGATTCTTTCTTTAAAAGACAGAATTATCGAGGTGAATAACTTAATTTCTTTACATGAAAATTAAAGTCACTCTCGTCTTTCTTGACAAATTCAATAAAATTTAAGTTTGTTGCAGACACTTTCAATCGTTATCAAAAACTTGTAATGATTCGACAACTTTTATTGTCATGAAGATATTGCGGTCACCAACATCTTTCTGATGTGATGGACCTGTTGATTTTCCATTGCAACACTTTTAAGATAGTGTCACTTTTGATCATCTTCAGATTTGATGTCGATTTCACATACGATTCTGACTTTACCAATACTATCACCTACAAAACTCGACACCAAACGTTAGTATCGGCAATGAAGTAAAGAATAAAAGTAAAGTTGAAGAGCTAGATTAAGTCATTTGGCTAATCGATATTAGTCTATGATGAGCCTAATTGTAACTTTGATCATGACTCGTAACTAGCGATCCCCTAACACTTTGTTTCTTACAACTTTGAAAGAATCTATTAGTGTTTGGCTTCAATATTTCTGCAACATAAAATGAAACTTGTTTATAAATCGCTTGAGGCAACGTAATGAAATGAAGATAAAATGAGATGGAAAGTTTTCTAGGTATGTTGATGAGGCCACGAGAGACGTAAATTGTGTCTTTTTCCAAGCTTGACAACTTTGACATAGCCATTTTTGTGACTTCATTGTTCGTGCATTCATAAAAATATTATTAGCTTGAAAGACTGATTTGTGTTGATCTTGTATCCATGCTCCTTGTTATAGTTGAATTACGCGCTCGTACATCCTTTGTAAGACAGTCTTGATGGAATTTTTGAGGACCCTCCTCAAAAATTATGTCCCGGTCTAAAATATAGTAGAACTATCGTAACTTGATTTGTTAATTCTAAGGTTGCTCATTCTGAAATTTTGAGGCCCCTCATCAAAATTCTGTCCCAGTTTGCCTCAATAATAATAAGTATAAGACTTCTAAAAAATGACATTCTTGTGTGGAATTTTTTAGATCATCTCAAAAAAAAAATTGTCCCAGTTGCACATTTCCAACTTGATTCTCCATAAAATGTCATCTTGTGGTTTGAGATTCACCCAAAAATCTACCCAGTTGCATGTTGATATTTCAGTCTTGACTTGTTGAAGAAGTCCATCTTCGAATGAATTTTTGAGATCCTTTCAAAAATTATGTCCCAATTTTCATTATAAAGAGAAATGAAAATCTTACTGGAAATATAACCTAGCCGTTGTGGCGCCTACCTATCCCGTTGAAGTAGGAATCAGGTCAAACATAGTTCCCCTCTCGAGGATTACCAAAAATAGGAAATTTTTAGAAAAAACGACGAAGGCCAACACAAGCCGCCTATGTATCTCATTCTTGAGAGTTCGGGTCGAACGTAGTTCGAGTACAAGGAATGTGTGACAAAATAAAAGAAAGATATTCAATAGGTATCAATAAAAGTGAGATTACAAAACTTCATATGCAAATTCTGATCAATGCTGGGCATACTTCTTTTTGACCTTTGATGACGAACATCTTCAAATGACTTAGTTTAGGAATGTCTTGTACTCACTCTTAAGCATCCAATGTTATCCCTTGAGGTGGTTTTCTCAATATTGATCAAATTGTTATTGATCATGTTTTGAATCTTGTGCTTAAGGATTGAATAATTCTCTGTGTCGTGTCCAACAGCTCCAGAATGATAAGCACACCTGTGGTCAACCTTGAAAATTTTTCCCAAAGGATTGGTTGGTATTCCTTATATAGGATAGAGCATACCTATTGCTTTCAACCTTTAATAAAGTTGAGTTTGAGATTCCCTTAATGGTGTATATACTTTAGAAGCCTTCTTAAAGTTTGGATAGGGAAATTTTTTCTAATTGATATTATGGTTTTGATATTTCCTTTGTGGGGTTAACAGTGAGCGCATATGGGTAGTTGTGACCATAGATACCTCTTCTTCTTTTCCTTTTGATATATTCATATCATTAGTTGTGGTAGCCTTTTCATTAGCTCTCAATGTGGTAAGATTTGTGATCTTTCCAGTCTTGAAACCATCTTCCAAAGCTTCTCCCACTTTGACGATCTCGACAAATTTTTGTCCCATCATACATAACATTCTTTCATAGTACTCAGGTTCTTGAGTTTGAATAAACATTCCAGTGATCTCACGTTTAGACATGGGAGGTTGAACTCTTGCGGCCTTTTTTCTCCAACAAAGAGCGTACTTTTGATAATTTTCTACAGACTTCTGTTTGATCTTCTCCGAGTAGTAGCGATCTGGGTCAGCTTCTACATTATGTCCAAATCTTTCCGTGAAATCCTTTGTGAGTGCATTCAACCTTGTCCATTATTTTAATTATTGTGATGTAAGCCACTCCGGAGCTTCTCCACTTAGATTTCGACTGAAGAGACGCATCAACAATGCTTCATTTTTGCCAACTCCCACGAGTTGATCACAATAAACTTTCAGATGTGCTAGAGTATTTCCAGTTCCATTAAAAGTGGCGAACTTTGTCACTTTAAACCCTTTCGGAAGGTCCAAATTCGAATGAATGCATAAATTTTCATAATTCAGTTCCACCTCTACTAAAGCGTAATCAAGTTCTTTTATCACTTTCGCAATCTGTTCCTTCATGATCTGCTTAGTCTTTTCCTCTTTGGTCCTCCACTCCTTCTCGTTCTCTTCGTAGTGGTCAAGTTCGGAATAGGCTGCATAGTGAAGGTGTGGTTTGGTTTGGACTGGGATATCAAATAAAGTGACTTTCGGAGATAAAAATTGAGAGTTTTGTAGATTTTGAGTGTCTTTTGCAGGGGTATGATACATGAAAGGGGATGTTTGAGGATTGTTGACATTTAAGCTTTGAAATGGAGGGATTATTTGAGAGTTATTTGTGTTTTGGTTTTGAAAAAGGGGGAAAATTTGAGGGTTGGTTCAGGTTTTGAAAAGGGTGCGGTGCTTGGTATGAAGTGCTGGTGTGATAAAGATGGTGGTTAGGTCGATGGTGGAAGGATTTTGAGTAGGGTTGGAGGGTAGGTTATTTAGGACATGCTCCAAGTTTGAAGTCAGAGGAGGAAAATGGAGTGGAAGCCTTCCATCGCTTGAAGTGTTGACATCGACACTTGGAATTGACAATTCTTGATTTTTTTGAAGCTCAACCCTCAACTCAGCAATCTGTTGTATCAACTGTGCAATTAACTCATTTTGTTCAACAGAGGCGATTGAACTATAGCAATTTCAGTCAGGCCGGTATTCTCATTATTCTGGGTCATTTTTCTTCTCTCTTTCAATAAATTTCGACTAGAAAAGTAATCTTTGAGAACTTTGAATGTTCAATAATTAATCAACACAAATTAGTTTTGAGTACCTGACAAAGAAAATAACTCAAACGACAAATGTGTTAGTTTGTGTAGATAATAGGTACTACAAGAAATCACACACAAAATTGGCATACAAGAATCGCTTCATTTGTAGATAAACTAGCCCACAGATAAACAAAAATTTGTCTATTTGATTCCAGAATTGGTGAATTAGAAAAGTCGACTTGAATCAAGACAAAGTCGAGTATATCGTAATTCTGATTCTTGATTGAGATGTAACTCTAATTTCTTTGTAAGAGTTTGGAAAACATAGAATTTCTCAAAAATAGGAACTGATCCTTGAAAGGTTGCCTAATTATCTCACGGAGAAAAACTCATATCCTACGTAGTTTGAATCTTGAATCTCTTTTCGATTTGAGACGGTGAATCTTTTTCAGATATTTGAGAGTAAGATTTGAGAAAAGAAGCATGATTTTTTTTATTGGAAACTAAAAACTCGAAAGATATTTGAACGCACTTTTGATAGTGACTCGATATTTGTGCTTAGGGGTTTTCAGAACATTTCCAAAAGGGTAGGCTAGAAATCTACAAATAAAGCAACATAATCACACAACAGTTATAACACATAAACAAATATTGCGTGCTTTAAACAGATTTTGAGATCCTTTTGTGCCAAGGGTAGGCTTAACGATTTGAGGGATGTATACGTTATTTGAAATATTTCATTGCCCCAAAACACAAATTTATACAACTTTTAGGAATAAACTTAATGGGGATACATAATAGGGAAAACGGGATATAAAATAATCAGTCCCACGCGGGGGTACGATTCTAAACTATGATTCACGAACTGTCCTTCTTCTTTTTTGATTTCTTGTCATCTCAAGGTGTCAACGTCTTTGAATGGACTAGTATCTTGTGAAGCTCTTTCCTCAACTAGAATAAACTATAATATAATCCTTACCCCATGGGACAATGATTTTTTCAAACAACGTATATATCCTTCAAATTTAAACACATAAGTATGAACGTCGTTTAGACCGTGAACCATTTTGACTCAAGGTGGTCTTTCTAATGGGCCCAACACGCCTTGGGTATTGGGTCAACTTAGTTCAAAATGCTCTAAATTCTGGATTTGGTTTAGCTCTACACTAGTTGACTAAGAGTGGCTTTGAAAGAACGGAAACCCAAGCGAAAAACTTAGGTTGGAATTCACGATAACCATTGAACGCATGACGAACCAATAAATTGTCAATCATTCCGAAATAGGGTTGAGTATAAAAAAGTCCAATTGCGGTTCTGCAAACGGTCCTTTAATATACTATACATATATATTGGATGATGCCATGAAATTAAATGTAATGCCAGTTATCAAATTTAAACATATTAAGCACAAATAATCATCTTAGCAATAAATAACACTTAGTCAGACGGTCAAATCTCATGGTTAGAACTTAATCAATCCCGAACAGAGTCGTCATTTCTGTTTTACTCGAAAATAATAAAATATAAAAATGACTAAGTTTTTGAAATATCGATTAGTCTTATGTTTTAAGAGAAATCAAATTTTCAAATAAACAGAGTCGTCACTTAATATTTTAGTAAAAATCAAGAAAAAACTTAAGATTTTCAAAAAAAATTAAACAGATAAAAATCAATTTGAAATTATAAGGGTTCAAAGTTCAATGTACATTCCGAGAAGGTGTTAGGCCTTCAGAATGTCCGCTAAATCGCGATTGACCGGCGATTTGACTAAGATGATTTTTTTGCAAATAATTACCAAATTTTAACTGAGTATAGAAAATCCATTTTTTGATTTATTTACTTACTTATTACTATCATTATTTTCTAATTTGTTATTTTAGGGAAAATAAACTAAAGGGGAAATCATTGTTTAAGGGGAGTGACTTAAGTGTTGACAAAGACCAATATAAAAAATAAAAGCTAAGTAATTTTGTATAAAAATAAATATTTTATATTTTTTGAATATAAAGAGAAATGGCTATCTTGATAATTTAATTAAATTAAGCCATAATATGAATAAAGTTAGTCAAAACGATATGGTATAGCTAAGGAGAAAAAAAAAGTATCAAATCTGGGCCTTTCGCCCGAATTCCGAATCTTCATAATATGTCCTAAATCTAAAATGACCCAAAAGACCCATTTTTTACACCTGCTGGGCCTGCTGGAAAGTTCCTTAGGCTTTTGGCCTTATTTTCCTTCAAAATTCTGTGTATATGTTTCGTGTATACCACTGTATATAGGGATGTATTCTGTTCTTTCCCTTGTATATTGGACTGTATTATCAACGTATACATTCTAATTCAGCTTACCTGACAACTGTATTAATATTTAGACCTGTGTATAAAAATTTCCCATGTATACTAGTGTATATTTATGTATATAGCAAGTATACAGCCCCTTTCTTGGACTTTGAGATGAGAAAATTCAATTTTTTCCAGTCCCTGTGTTGCCCGCAACCTATTCATCGGCTATTTCGGACTCGATAGAAGATAGGAATGGCCTCTAGTGCTCAATCAATGAAGTGCAAGGTTAAAGAATCTCCAAAGACTCGGGAAGAGGCGGTTCATGCATAGAAAAGAATAAAAAACAAGATAATGAGTAATAATAGAACACATTTTAAATTCATATAATGAAACCAAGGCACAAACAAAATAAAAATAAGGCAAAATGCATACACACTATACTTAGAGAATCTTGACTTAACATTCAACTAACTCTCACATGATAGGATAAAATACTTAGTGGAAACCATAGATTAACAACCATACTAACAGTTAGTGGCCAAAGGAGGAAATGAATCGGTGAATGATTATCTAGATGGAAACAAATGCTAAGGAAATAACCATTAACCAAAGATGGAGCAAACCGGTTGACTTGATGTCATTAAACTCAAAATGCACTATAGAATTAAGCAACGACAATAACGAGCCTATGCACCAGTTGAATAAACTTAAACCTTTGAACAAGGACAACACAGAGAGCAAATTAGCAAAAATATGCCACTGTTTTTGCAGAAGTTTAGACATGAACAAGAGAAGGAATTTTGGCATTTTTCGCAACTTCGAATGAAAAAGAAAAGCAGGTTCGAACAACAAAACACTATGGTAAGCTTCAACGCAAATTTTTATACCGAGGCACACATTCAAAACTGAACAAAATGTGTTGAAATTCAACCTTTAAGGCTTTAAACTTTCTGAAACAAGATTTAATCAACAAAAGCTATCATAAGAGGATGGCCGAGAAAATAAATAACTCATGCTTAAAGGCACATACAAGAATATGATACCACTATTTTAGAAACAGATTTTTAACTCAAACTAAATATGATATTTGACCAACTTACCACATACAAGATGAGCTTCAAATAGATAGAGCATGAAAAGAAATTAACATGATTGACACAGTCGACTAAAAATCGAAAACAACAACATATAGAATACTAAGTGAATTTGAAATATTGATGTGTTGCATTATTCTTCCAACTTGTGGTGAAAGAACAAAGAGAGCGACATCTAACATTACAAATTATTACGGATTCATAATGAATGGAAACGGCATGAGATGGGTAGAACAACTTAATAACTAGAAAAGCAGCTAGGAATACCAAAAAATGCAAATAAGAATAGTAAGAAATTAAGGCTGGAAATCATTTTCGAAATACACTTTCCTTATCAAACACACGTCAGGATCATATATTCAAACAATCAGTCTTAAGAGATCGAAACATAACAGCACTCAAAATACTTCATGAACGAACTCAACAGTGAACAAACAACATCCGAACCTCATAAAACAAAGTCGATGGACTCGTGTTCTACTCACAATATCCATTGGTGTTTGAAGATGAGTAGCACACACGAACGATGCATTTTACATTAATCAACTAAGATGTCTCCATTCAAAACCAAACAAACTTTCATCAGTCTATCAGCAGTAAATCGAGAAGAACATAGACAATTGAGAAAAAAGAAGAATAAAACAACAGACCACTTCAGTTCGTAAAATAAAAGATCGATCAAAGCGAGTTAAAATTAGAAAGAAGTTTTACCTTTTTCGGGGCAGCAAACCGGACAGCAACGAGCAGAGGAGACAGCAAGCTTCTTCCGACACCCCACAAATTTTGAAAGCTCCGACGAAAGACTTGAATAACCCAAACGAAATTCTCAGAAATTAATAGCAGTTCTTTGTTTTGTTCTTTTCCTTAGTTTCTAACATCTATTTTTTTTTCAACTCTATCTCACTATTCTCCCACCTTTTGAATGAAGAGGGTGAGGGCTTTAAATAGAGGAATATAAGGATTGATTTAAGGGGCAAACAAATTGAATTTCGAATTTCGAATTTTTTGAAGGGATAAGATTGTCAGCTTAAACGTACGAGTTTACAACGGAAGAGAGAGGAGAGTCGTCCGATCTCGAGGAAGGAGATTGCTCCACCTAGCACTGCTCATGTACAAAGGGGATGAGGGAGAGAGGAAGAAAACAACACAGCCGAGTTGTTCTTGCATTTGACGTTGGGCTCGCCGGGTCGATTTGCTGCGTACTGGTTTGGGTTCGATCTTTCTGGGTCTGTTCTCGATTCTACTCGCTGAGGAATAAGAGCACGCGTATGGGAGTGGGTCGGGTGTTGTTGGATGAAATGATGGTTTCTTTGGTATTGTAATTGATCGGCCTGGGTTGGCTGAGAAAAATTTGGCCCAAAATATTGTTAAGTTGGAGGTAAGACTGGTCAACGGACCGGAATCGGACAGGAATGGGATGCGTTGACCGGTATGTTGACCGGTACCGGAATGAACCGAATCGGAATTATCGGAACGAATATTCGGTTCCGTCCTGTTTCACTATATACCGGGATGGAACCGGAACGAACTGGAAAGGACCGAAATGGAACGGGACGGGATAAATGGGACGACATTTTTTGGGATTACGAAAATATGAATATTTTTTTTTATTTTTCTAAGTTTAAATTAATAGTTTTTAAATTTATATTATAATTTTTTACTTAAGTTTATTTTAAAGATATTTTTTAAATTTTTTTTGCTTATTAAGTTTGCAAGTTAAATCTAATAAAGTTTTCAAAATTTAAATCTTTTGAAGTTTATACTTTATAAGTTATTACTTATTATTCATTAATATTTATTTTATAAGTTATATTTATAACTTGTGTCTTGTAATATAAATAAATAAAATTTATAATTTAAAAAAATTAAATTAAAATAAGGATAAAACAATTACAAAAATTAAAAAATAAATATAAGATTAGAGAGTGGAACAAAGTTACCAAACGTTTGTGTAAGAAGAAACGATTATAATGATAATTAAAATATTGATGTCGAAACTTGAAATTTGAAGAAGATTCCTCCTCCAAAATACACCAAATGACTAAATCACCAAATGATATTAAGAATTTAGAACTTGAATTGAATATTGAAAGTATGAAATTTTATAATTTATAATCCGTAATCGCTAAAACTTAGAAATATGAATGGAAATATATATTCTCTCAAACTTATGTATGTATATATAGTTTTTAGAAATTAATTCTGAATTATAAAATAAAAAAAAGTAGCCGTTTTAATTTTTTCGTTTTAAAACGACCGTTGGGAAAGGGAAGGGGAAATGGGAATGGCCGAATGGGGGGTTGGAAAGGGGCAGGGGCAGGGGTAAGACTGGTCAAGGGCGCATGACAGCTTTTAATTAAGGCATAATACATATATTTGCCCTTAAACTTGGCTTCAAATTTTAAGTATGACCTCAAACTTTCACATTGCACAAATGTGCACTTTAACTATCCTATTTTTTAATAAATACACACGCGAATTTTGGACTCAAAGAGCGTGAAATGCAGTTGCGCCCACGTGTATTAGTGAGCCATTCAATGGCTGCCAACTAATTAATTATTTTACACGATATTTTTTTAAAAGAAAAATTTACACGTCATTTAAGAATTAAAAAAATGAAAATTAATTTTAATTAATAAAAGGGTAGACATTTCTACCCCATTTCACATTTTCACCCGATTGTGAATCAAAGTCACTCAACTCAAAGGTGAAAAACCTAGGTTATCAGGGGAATCAAAATCTTGGAATCAAAAAGGGAAAAATCATTCAAGATTGCTACTAAAGTTTGTTCATCTGTTCATCTTCCTGGATTTAGTTCAGGTATGCTTCGATTTTACTCTTTTGAAAGTTTATCTTTGATTACAAAGTAGAATCTTTTTATCACCATTAGTGTAAAATTGTTAATTTCTTACAGATTTATACATATGGGTCATATTATAGCTATTTTTCACCATGGAGGTCATTTTTATAAAGGTCAATATGTGTCAAAATTGGGAAATATCATTTTCACCATACATAAGGACCACTTCTCTTTAACAGAGCTGAAATCGTATGCAAAAGATATTGGGTATGATGAAGTTGATGCATTTTTTACTGAAGACCCTACAACCCATAATTTTGTTAAGTTAGAAAGTGACAGCCAACTATATAACTTTGTTAAAGATTTGTGGAGTGGGTCATCTATTAAGTTATTTTTGAAGCATGTGATTGATAAAGAAGGTGGATCCACTCCTATCACTACTTTGGGACAATTTTCTATTGAAAAAAATAATCAAGAATTGGAAAATTGCTCTAGGATTTCACACGGGGTAGGTGAAGTTGAACAATCATTAGAAGAAGGAAATGGTGATTCTCTTGACTTTGAAGAGGATGACTTAGATGATGTTCCAGATCAGGATGATAGTGAAATTGATGAAGAACTGAGAGCTTTTAGAGAAAAACTTAGAAAAGACAAAAAGAATGAAGCTGCAAAGAAAAAAAAGAAAACTAAAAAACCCTCAAAGGATCAATGTGTTGAGCTTGGAGAAGTTGGCATAGATAAGGGATTTGAAAATATCTTCAACAATAAGGCAACCAAATATAATAGAAAATTGGGAGGTGATGAAGTGTTTATTGACTCATCAGATGAACCAAGTGAAGATAGTGATGAGGAGCTAGATGTTTTAGCACAACCGGGTGTTGATTTACCTTCAAGAAGAAAAAGCAACAAACTGAGGTATGATTCTTCTTCTTCCATTTCTTTCTTTGAGTAGGGTATGATATTTGAGAGTGCAACTCAATTTAGAAAGGCTGTTGCTGATTATGCTGTTCAACATAAGGTTCAATTAAGGCTTAAACCCAATGAACCTCATAGAGTTAGGGTAAAATGTGAAGGGAAGTGTAAATGGGAAATATTTGCAAGCTTGGATAAAGATTCTGGAAATTTTTTTGTAAAGAAATATCACCCTGCTCATAGATGTATTTCAAAGAATAGAAACAGGTTGTGCACAGCCAAATATGTGGAAATGAAGATGAGGGAAAGAATAATATCTCAGCCTCACATGAGAGTTCATAAGCTTCAAGAGACACTAAGAAAAGAATGGGGATTAAAAGTGGGAAGATCAATATGTTATAGGGAAAAAATGAATGTTATTGCCAAGTTCTTGGGTGATTGGAAACTTGAGTTTTCAAGATTGTTAGACTATGCTGATATGATTAAGAGTACAAATCCTGGGAGTTCTTGTTGGGTTAGAACTGATAATGAAACAGTCCCTGGCTTACACTTGTTCAAATATTTTTATGTCTGTTTTGCTGCATTGAAAAATGGATGGCCAGAAGGTTGTAGGAAGATTATAGGATTGGATGGATGCTTTTTGAAGGGTGCTTGTAGAGGAGAATTATTAGTGGCTGTTGGAAAAAATGGAAACAATCAAATGTATCCAATAGCTTGGGCAGTGGTTGATCAAGAAACTAAACACTCTTGGAGTTGGTTCTTAAGTTATCTCATTGAAGACTTGCAACTTGGTGATGGAAGTGGCATAACAATCATGTCTGACATGCAAAAGGTATTTTATTCTGTCTTTTTTTTTTTTTTTTGCTTACTGCCTTGTGTTGTTGTTAGTGTGTGTGATAAAGAAAGTGTCTTGATTTTATATTTCTTAGGGTCTTGAGGTGGCAGTGGAAGTCTTACTTCCTAATGCTGAAAGAAGAATGTGTGCAAGACACACTTGAGCCTCCTGAAGTGAAGCCAATGCCTGGAAGACCAGGTAGATGCAGAAGAAAAGATAAAGATGAACCAAGAAAAAAGAAATGGGGGAAAGCATCAAAGAATGGAGTGAAAATGTCATGTTCCAAATGCCATCAAGTTGGGCATAACAAAAGAACTTGTAAATCAGTGGTAAGTACTTTTGTCTTTATTTTAAATTTTAATCAATTTTATATTTCTAATTGTGTGTCTTTACAGCCCTCTGAACAGCCCACGCAACAGCCTGCAAGGCCCTTTCAACAACTACCAGTGAGGCAGCCTTCACAACCACCAGTGAGGCAGCCTAGCACTGAAAATGCCTCTTCTTTATGTGCAGATACTTCAAAGGTTAAAGAAAGGAAAAAAAAGCAGTCAACTGCAAGGGCAACATCTCCTTCAACTGCATGGACATCATCTTCTTCAGTTGGAATGCCACCACCTTCTTCAATTGGAAGGTCACCAACTTCTTTAGTTGGAATGCAACCAGCTGCTTCAGTTGGAAGAAAAAGAACAAGAAATGTGGGATTTGGTGTTTACACAGATATACAATCTGGAAGACAAGTGATTAACGTATGTATATTGCCTTCTTTAATTGTTGATTTTCTTACATCTTTATTTAGGTATACTAAATAATGTCCTATGAATTATGCAGCCCGGAAGATCAAGTGAAAGAGTTATCTCAAGTGGAACAGGAGTAGCATTTAAAGATGCATCACAAACAAATGTTGATCTTGGATTCAATCCACCCAGTTTAAAATGGAAAGGAAAAGATGCAATGACTGGAAATCAACTTCAACAATTGTCAAAGACAAAGTTGAAAAGCAAATCCAAGGGGAAGTGGGTTCCATAACAGCTCAAAGTCTTACTGGTGTGTATAATTGTTGATCTAGTAGGAGGTCTTTCTTTTTGTTTATTTTGATAACTGTGTGTAAAGGCATACTCCAATTACTTATCATTTTGATGTATTTTGGGTTATTTTGATGTATGTGTATGCATAGACAAATATTTAGAGTTTGTTATGTTGTGTTTAATGGATATTAAGTTGTGTTTTGTGTAGCCTTTTGGTGTTTGTTATGATTGATATTAAGGCTGCCTTGATGCTAGGACATTACAAACAAAATGATTCTGGCATAATTTTTTCAATCAATCTACATAACATTTACTACATAAAGAACTCTCTATAAATCCAAGATAGTATCACAATGATCAGCAAAAGTCGATATTTCCTCCTAATCTTTTCCTTTTCTTCATCAAGTTTTTTTATCCTCTTTTGTAATCTCAAAATAGCAATTCTAGCATGTACAGTATAATCAAGTTCACACCACCTAAAAAACTTGCATCCAACCTGTTTAAGAAGAACAAATTCACTATCAAAATTGATTCTTGAGAACTAAAATTTAAACAAAAAAATATGTTTTAAATGGAACCATACCCGATCATCTTCACATCCAAGAAATCAACGACCTGGATTGGTTGCAGACCAAGAATTCTTCATTATAGATCTTTTTCCACAATGACAAAAACAATTACAAGCCATTTGCATAAAATAAAATGAGCACAAATCGTTTTAAAGAGAAAAAAAAATCTTGGTTTGAAAGAGGAGTAAAGAGAAATTAGATTTTGATTTGAAAATATAAAGATATATATAAAAGGGATTCATTAAGGGTATATTTGTCATTTCTGCTTTTTTTTTACCATTGTGGGCCTCAAAAATAGTCATAACTCGCGCAGAAAACGTGCAACACACGCGTTTTGCCATGTAGGATTCGCGTGTGTATTTATTAAAAAATAGGATAGTTAAAGTGCCCATTTGTGCAATGTGAAAGTTTGAGGTCATACTTAAAATTTGAAGCCAAGTTTAAGGGCAAATATATGTATTATGCCTTTAATTAAAGCTGTCGCCTGCCAAGTGTCAGGGAAGGGGAGGGTGTGGGTAATTAATATATAGAAATTATATAAAATATAAAATATAAAATATAAATTATATAAAATATAAAATATAAAAAAATTAATATATATTAAGTAAACCGGACCAGAATCGGATCGGACCGGACCGGAATCGGGATGAACCGGTATCGGTACACGGGAACCAAACCACGATTCTATTCCGTTTCGTGTACCGATTCAGACTGTCCCGTCCCGTCCCGTATGCAACCAAAACGGGACGAATCGGAACGGTACCGGTACGTCCCGTTTCGTCGCCCAGTATTAGTTGGAGGTCAAAAATGTGTTAAAGTTAAGAAATAGTCAAATTGAGATAAATTAACAAATTCGGTTAAACCTTAAATCAGAAGAATTAATATTAATTAATTAGCGTGCTTCTTAAACTTAATGAAATAAAATAATTAACTTAATTATAAACTAGTGATTCAAAAATATACTCCTAATTTATACTAAACTAATTTAATAAAATACTTACTAAAATGAAAATCTTTTTGACATGATTTTTGAAATGTTTATAAAATATAGTAGTTATGTACAAAATTATATAAAACATATATATTACTTAAAATTATAAAAAGTGTCAAAACTATTAAAAATAACTTGCAAATTTATATGTTTCTTAAAATTTTATCAAAATAATTATTTTAAATCGTTTGAAATCGAAGAAGCTTGAAATGATTAATTTATATGGTGGAGGTTCAAAAATTGGGTGTCAACAGTCATAATTTTTGTTTTTTTATTACGATCATTGAAAAACAATTAGGTTAATATTTTTATTTAGTTATTTATGTGTTTACTTGAAATCAATCTTAATAAATACTATAATGAAATTTTATTTATAAATTTAATTAACAAGTAGTAACATCAACACTAACACCATGTAATATTATCTTGTCGATATTTATGATACTATTTTTAAATTATAATTTAATTTTAAAAATTATAAATAGATATGCTTTTACGAAAAGAGGGCTGCCTGACAAGTCCGTAGCCGACGTATGTGCGGGTTGGGTTGACCATTTTTGATTTGCATAAAAAATTGGGCTAGCCCGACCCGGCCCCTCAAATTTCAAAGCCTGTATTGGTTAGCCCGGATAAGGTGGATCAACCTATATTAACAGGTTTAATAATAACGTAAAAGATATTTAAATTATAGTAAAACAACAACTAAAAATATTTAAATCATATGAAAAATTTCCTTGACTTTCCTAAAATCACTTGTGTTACATAAATTGAACAGAAAGAATAACATATATTATTTGAAAATGACATAAATATAATAAAACTCACAATAAATTAAATTTATTTTTTAAAAACACATGCAAAAAGTTTCTACTTGCATTTAAGCCTTACTTATTTACCTTTTTAAGTGTTTTGGTTATTTAAGCCCGACTCTGTTGATTTGACTAATAAATTTATGTTATAATGAATTGTACATGTGGCAATCATTTTTGTTTCCAACACATTTAGACACAATAAGTTTCTCTAACTATATCTATTTTAATGACTTAATGGTCAGTCGATAATTAGATGGACAATGGCAATAATAAATTACTTAAAGACGAAATTTAAAGTTAGATAATCAACTCATTTCGACAAAAACACAAAATAGGTACATAGTAGTACTATTTTTGTAATCAAATAACTAGTAGGAATACAATACAAAATCTAAGTAACGTGGAATGTTTGCAGGAATCCACTCACTACCTTTTATAAAATGTCTAACCGTAAAGTTTGATGCAATATTTGGATCTGTAGTGATGGATGCTCATGTCACACGTCCCTTTGTAACATAATCTGATCCTCTATTCTTGTACTCCAAATAATATGGTCAGCAACTAATAACATATTTATTTGTCGATTCAATCCACTCTATCCATCCTCTAAGATTTACCAATATATCAATGTAGTTTTCCATTATCACAGTCCTAGAAAATATACCCCATAGACAACCTAAATATGTCGTTACTTTGTCTATTTTCTCCAAATCGCGGGTAGCCTCTATAGTGCAATTCTGAAGCACTATTCTAGTTTCAAAGGGCTCAAAATCTCTCTTTTGTGCTATGATTGTGTTATATTGTCTCGGCTTCGGAGTACATGCTTCAATCACGCAATTTTGGAATATGGATGTCGCATCACCGTAAATGAAATCTATCGTGCCATATATTTCACAATCTCGATAGAATTGATGTTTCTTTTCACATACAAAGTTTGTTGATACCGGTCGCATCGACATTTATAAAAGGACACCAAATCTGCTTCAACTCTAAATGTCACTGCCTGATGCTTTATAGGACCGATATTATTTATAAAAGTTATGTCTTGGGCTGTGAAGCCATTTCCAAGAACCCCTACAAATAAATAAGAAGAAACAATTATAATTCATCAAAATTAATAAAATTCATGTATATATAGAGAGAGGGACTTAACAACGGTTGCGGTATCATAGGTTTTGTTGCCGTTGATAAAATTTCTATTACCCGTTATTATCATATTATACACCCCTTCTCCTATCAGAAATATATTAATCTTCTTTTTATCAACTCTAATATATTTCTTACACTTGTCTTTCTTAATTTTTAGGAGGAATGACTTGATACTGTGACCAGGGGCCGTCAATATTGCTTCAGCAATTGTGTTAAAATTTTTGATCCCATCTTTAGAAACAACCGCGTTATAAGGAGTTTTTATTATCACTTGGCTATGAACAAATACGACTATAGTTGCAGCAACAAACAATATCATTATATTCCTTGCATTAAAAAAAATTAAAATTTGATGAGCTTATAGACAAAAATTACAGCCTACAGTTTAGAAATATAGAAGAAAGATACTGTAAAAAACTATATGTGATGGCCATTGCAAAGTTGATAAACAAGCAACAATTCTTCTTGGTAGTAGAAGAGTTTTACTCTTTCTTAATATTGTAGTATTGTCCAAGTTTAACAATCCCCCTCCTGTGTATTGTAGTAAATTCTTACTCTTTTTTGCACGTTTAAATTCTTGCATACATTTGTAAAATGTCATTTTTAAATGCTCCTTTATTGGGCAACTTAATGTCATTTCATTGAATAAAATTTTTCTATCATTTGTACAATTACTTACCTAGATAATATGTAATTGTAGTAACATTTTAATTCTTAGCTTAGTTATGATATTGCTTTCTTATTATTATCTTTTCTTATTTGGAGGAAATCAAACTTGTGACTTTTATGAAATTTTCATTTTGTGAAAATACTATCTTGTACTTTCTTCATTTCTTTTTAAATGATATTTTAGCTTTCGTAATAGGAGAAATGGTCTGATGACCCTTATACTTGTATCAGTTTGTATTTTGAACCCTTCTACTTACCTCTTTATTATCTGGACCCTTAAACTCATTAAAACATAATTTAACAAATCCCTCTGACCATTGACCAAGCTTATGCGTCTTTAAGATGGATGAGTTGGCGAAAGTGTGTGATTTCACGTTCTTTAAGGCAAGTGAATATATTTTTTTAGGTCAATAAAATATTAAGATTAAAAAAATAAATTAAAAAACAATTAATTAAAAAGTCTTTCTTCCCCACTTTTTTTGCCATTTTTACGCCAGAGCAAATTCTTTTTTCCTTCTCCACGATTTACCAACCACGATTTATCAACAATGGATATCAGCGCTCGCCGGAGACCAGCAACTGATTCACCGGAGACCAGCACTCCTCGAGACCATTGAATGGCAGTGCGTGAGAGAGACGAGTGGCGCGACGGAGAAGAGTTTTTTCGGCCAGATCTAGTGGTGTGGTGACTAAGGTTGTTTTCGTGGAGGTTGGAGGAGTAAAGAAAAATGGCGACGGCGACGATGGCTTTCTCCAGCAACGGTGGCGATGGCTTTCTCCAACGTCGGCGACGCCTTTTTCTTTTTCTTTTTCTTTTTTCTTCTAAGAAAACCTTAAAAATGCTCCCAATCTATTTTCATAAAGTTGTAAATTTCTGTTTAATTTCATTTGAATAAAGTGATGCCTCCTCTTTCCTGTGAAAAAAATTAAGAAGAAAAAAATGGGATATGGAGATGGTAGAGTTTTGACAGTGATCGTGGGTTAAGGTAGGTGAAGGAAAGGTGAGAGAAATAATAATTTTATTTATATTTGATAAAATAGATACTTTATTGATTTTTTCTTTCATTCAATATTTTTATTAATAATTAAAAAATAATTATGAAGAAAATTATGACTTGACATTAATATATATGACATGAATATGACATGTCATCTATGTAAGGGAGAGTGGGCTACACACATGGTTGGAGGAATTTAAAAGTTCCATTTTAATCAAGTTTAAGCGTTCAGATGACAAAAGGGTAAGTAGAAGGGTTCACAATACAAACTGATACATGTACAAGGGTCTACAAGACCATTTTACCTTTGTAATATCATCTAAAATAATTGATTTTTCAAAAATATCAAGAAGATATTATTTTTATTTTCAAAGTTAATCTTTACCTAAAATGTACAAGAAATTTTTAAAAAGCTAGACGGCGTAGGGAAAATGGGGAAGGAATTACATGTTATAAATGACAACAAAGCGTAAAGTAAAGCAGGTTAAGATTAGTCTTTCCTTTTGTTTCCGCCTTCGATTTATCATCTTGTAATCGTTTCGTATTTAAATTTCTATATTTTGAATTCCTTAATAAAAAATTTTTGTTTTTGTCACTAATGAGGACCGCTCGATGCGCCAAAGTAACTATAAAACGGAATAAGGATTGGACATTTTTTTGGTGGATCTTCGCCTATAAGTCATATTAACCTTTAAGTAATTGATCACGGATAAATAAGTCTAAAAATAATTTAGTACAATTTCGTCATGTTTCTCCTTTCTTAGACGGGTTTCTTAGATGTAAAGCACTCTACAATCTTAGAATTGTGGGTTCGAGTCATAAAAGAAGCAAAAAAAAAGATAATGTTTTAATATTTGTGTCACCATTAAACTTGTAATAATATGGCTTTCATTTCACCCTATATTTATAATTGAACTCGTTATTTTTTAACCCCTCATGTCTATACGATTTGTTAATTTACTACATAACATTTCATCTTTTTTACAGTATCACTTTATATTAATGTACAAAAATACTTTTTACTTGCAAGTTAATTTCAAATTTTGCACCCTCTAAGAATTGACTTGAGTAATAACGCAAAAAAATAGATTTATTGAAGAGCAAATGTCCAAGCAAAGTACCCGTTGGAGTGACTCACTATATGTTCCCCAATAAATAGGGTTTTTGCTAAAGGAATAAGAATACATATATACTAGTAAATGTCTAGCATGAACCCTTCAAATTTATTTTCCTATATATAGGTGAATTATTATCATCATACCTTAGAAGGGGTATGTTATAATGTTGATAGTCATAATTATGTGACACAACTTTGATACAATAATTGATGAAAAACTTCATGATTTCTAAGTGAAAATGACAAAAGGACACGCACGCACACACACATATTCTTACTAAGAAAGACTATTTAGACACGATTAAGACCTGAGTGAACGGTAATTTGATGACGTTTTCGCTGAAAAGTAAGTGTAAAGTTTAGATTTAAACGAGACATATAGATACACTACATTGATTTTGTATAAATTTAAACTTAAGGTAATAATATATATACTTTACATTTATCTACAATTTTATGTATGAAATATTGGTGCTATAGTTAATTGGGCAATTCTATTACTAGTTATTCCTTTGAAGTTTGTTTCACATTAATCAACAATTTCTCTTTATCTATCTAATAATAATAGGTAAACTTAGAATAGTAAGTGGATAACATTTTATTATATTATACAATTTCAATTTTCAATTTTTAACTTTTATAGTCATATTTCAAAGGGAAATTCTAATTAATTAGTATAACGTTGCTAATTAGGATTTGAAAGCTCAAGTTGAACTTTGGTCATTAATAGCAGTCAAGATTTAATTAATTTGTTACTTAATGTTTTCAATTACCTCATTTGACCCTATTGCTAGTGAAGTTTCTAAATAACACTCATTCCCAAATATTAAATAAAACACTAACGACATTGATATCCATATGAAATTACCTAATATGCATTTGTTTCTAGCCATGAAGAAATTATTATTGGTTATATGAAAGTAGTATGTCAAAATTGGTTAAACAAAATTATTAGTCACATGAAAATCAAAATATCAAAATTGCGGAGAAAATTGACAAAATGGTCTCTTTTCTTCTGTACGATTAGGTTTAATTAATTCTTTAGGTATCATTTGAACAATTTTGATCAATTTAAGGAGTTCATTCGGATAATATAAAGGTAAGAAGACTGTTTTGAATAGATCTTTGATTCAAGTTGAAAATAGCAAAATCACTTTTAAAGAAGAAAAAAAATGAAGCGGAATGCCGTATAGAATAAAATTGAGAGAATTGAAGTAGCAATAATAAATAATATGATGATCAAAGAAAATTAGACAACAACAATAATAAAATCAAAGATAACAGATAAATAATAGTAAATATATATCCCTCCATATCATATCCTCCTCACCCCCACCCCCCTCCTTTTAATTGTCTTTTTTCTAGATTAGCCACTAATACAAATACTAATTTAACATGACTAGGACTGTTGACACTCAATTTTGGTCCTTCACAATATAAATTAGTCATCGAGCTTCTTAAATTTTCAATAATTTGAAATAATTGACTTTATAAAATTCAAAAAAGTTTCCAAGTCATTTTAAGTAATTTTGTCATTTTTTATAATTTTTTTAAAAATAATTTATATATACTAATAATTTTGTATATATTTACTATATTTTACAAATATTCGAAAATCATCTCTAAAAGAATTTGCTTAATTAAATACTTGGTTAATTAGTTTAATTATTCAATAGTTTATATTTTTGCGTTAATTAGTTTATAATTAAGTTAATTATTTTTAGTGAAATTTCATATATGACATATATTATATTAATATTTTCAAGTTATAGCAGTAGATTTAGACTTTCAAGTTATAACATCAAAAATTTCAGGTTCTAACAATTTATAAAAACAAAGTTGGTTTTAATAATTGAAAACAGTCATTTAAAAAATATATATAAAAGAAAAATAAAAAACATTTTTGAAGGTAAAAAGGTAAAAAAAACTGAAATAGTGGTGTTAATTTAATTTGAATTGAGTGTAGATAATTAATAATTAGCATGAATTAAGGGATACAAACTAATTAAGATTATTTAGTATCCTTAATTCACTCAAATTAGTTAAAGTTAATTTTAAAAATTAGATTTTATCCTTTTTCTTCTTTGAAAAAATTTGATTTTGTTGTAATGCACAACTACGTATTGATATTAATTAAATATGGTGGAACATGGAATCTTTCAGGTTAGTATTTATTATTATTTAGTGTTACTATTTGAATTAAAGTGAAATGAAAAAAAAAGTGAAATTGTAAATGGTAACTATATTTAAGGTGATATGATTTTTCGTTAATTGTTGTGAAATGTATAATACTAGTAATCTTTTGGTTTTTTGATTATTTTGCTTACTGTCGCAAAACATGAAAGATTTGAGTATAAATTGATAAAATATAAATAATTTTATCGTTGTAGATTTAGTATGTAGATTAAAAATATAATATTGAATATTATTTTTTCTGAAAGTATAAGTTTTTGAATGAATTTGATATAATAAATGGAAAGAAATTTATATGAAAGTGTGTTCAGATTAATCTGTAAAAAAAAGTTATTTAGAATTATGACGAATTGTATGAAAAGTGATTTAAGTTGGTAATGAATTTGATAGAATAAATGAAATTTTTTTGTATGAAAGTGTGTTTAGTAATTTGTAAAAAAAGGTTATTTAAAATTTTAACGAATTGTATGAAAAGTGATTTAAGTTGGTATTAAATTTGAAATTTTAGTGTTTATATAAATTTTGTCATTTATGTATAAATTTGTGTAATAGCAATGAATTATGTGGTATGAGAAATGTATAGATTTGGTATGAATGGTGATTGTTGTATGAAATGTGTATTAAGTGAGTATTAAATGTGAAATATTATATTTTGTATGAAATTTGTTTTGTAATGTACTGTCTGAATGATATTTGTATGAAAAAATAATGACGAGTGTGTATAATTTTGTTGATATTATAATGATTTTTATGGATGAAATTTGTATTGTATTTGAAATGAAAAGTTATTATTATTTAACATATTTCTAATTGATTTGTATCATGTTATACTAATTTGTTATTTTTTCAAAATGAAACAGGGAATTATGTTGATTTTCAGATGGAGGGGATTATATGTGAACAAGTGTTTTGTTGATGTGAAATTCAAAAGATCCAAAGTTATTTGCAGTAGATGTCGTCAAGTTGGTCGCAACAGGAAGACATGTTCAAATTATTGTGTGCAAAACTAATGATTGTTTATTTATTTAGACTATATATAATTTTTATTTTATTTTGTCGTTTTAGTTAATGTTTTGTTTTGATATGAAACATAGTTGGTTTGAAGTGAATTATAACTTAGTGTTTAATATACTATTAATTCTTCATACATGGTTCATTCATAATCATATAGATTGCATACTGTTAAAAATTAAATTTATTTCAGTATAATACATAAGATAGTGTAAATATTAGTGAAAATTATAAATGGCAATTATGGTATCCTGAGTATTTCACGTAAGTTTACATGAATATTAATTTGATTTCCAACTGGTGTCCTACTATAAATAAAATTAAAACAAACTGCAATTAGGATTTCATTCTCACACTAACTTCAATTAGTGTCATACACATATTAATCAAATTTCATACACGTTTTATCCAAACAACATGTATAAAATAGATAAATTCATATAATCACACAATTTATATAATTTGTATATCAATACTATATCACAATTCATACAATATCCAACAATAAAACATTCAACTCATAGGCTACACATATTAAACAAATTTCATACATGTTTCATCCAAAAAACATGTTTAGAATAGAAAGTAAGCATAATGTGATTATTTTTTTTAGAAAAAATCATTAGTTTGACAAATCATACCATTTTCATACCGATTTAATAATTCATACTATAAACACAGTTAATATACAATCACATCAATGTTAAAACGCAATTCATACCATTTGTATACCAATATTATATCACAATTCATAAAAAATTTCAAAATCAAAACATTAAAATTGTAGTCATATACATATTTTTCAGATTTCATACAGATTTCATCCAATAATGTACAGTTTGGAAACACACTGATATTTCTAAATAGTATCCTGAAATTGTAATAGACAATAAGTAATTCATATGTAAATGGTATCTGCCTGGAAGAAAACATATGATATTATATATCATCAAATACTTAAACACAAAAAAATTGTCTAAAAGTAAAAAAAAAAATAACATGTAATGCTAAAAAAGTAGAAGGTGCAGTCAACTATTTCAAATTTCTTGTATGTGGTTTTGGTATAAGATAATTGGTGGTATCCAAAACATGTTCTTTTGCTATACGACGTCTACCAAATTTGCTAGCTAGCGTACCAGCAACATCACTCTCACTGATTGTGTCATCCTCATTCTTTGTTTTCCCATAATTCCATAGGATTGTGGCATTAACATCATCATTAAAAGTTCTTTCACCCAATCTGGGACTCTTTGGAGGCATTTCAATGGATTTTTTAGACATAATTTTGTTACAAAAAAATTGAATGGAAGATTAAATGTTAATGTATTTGGCTGGTGAGAAAAATGGGATAGAAGAAGGTGAAAGTGGGCTAGTGGAATGATAGTGTGTATAGTTGGATAGGCGTAAGGAAGGGTGGTGGGATTGACTAATGGGAGGTTATGAGTGTAACATTGAATAAGGAAGTGTAATCAATGTAAAATTCCTTAATATATTAACTGATAATTTCAGTTTTAAAAAAGGAACTGAAATCAAATTAATTAAATACTATTAATTAATAATATAAAAATATAAATAGATAAATCAATTATTAAATAAATTGAAATTAATTTTTAAATTAAATTAATTTAATTGATATGTCATAATCCGTAATTAAACTGTTATAAGTAATAATTATTTAAGTATGTTTAAAACTTGTAAAATTCACTCTTAAATGTGTATATTGTGTGATTTTTCCTATAGTAATTCATGTATTAGGTGTGTTTGAGTTAAATTGTGCAATCAAATATTATATTGAGTGGATCAAATTTTAGTATAAGAACTATTTCAGTTAATACATCATAGCACATGACTCCTTAGATTATACACTGATATACAAAATAAATGGGTCAAAGTCCATATAAACAAAGGAGAGATATACATTTGTATATGTATGTCACGCCTCTTTCTCTTTATACAAACATAAACACAAATTATATTTGTGTTTGTATAAAGTGAGAGACAGATTGACAGAAGAGAAGCGAGAAAGAGATTGGACAAGGAGAGGAGAGAGATGAAGGAAAGATGACTAAAAAAGAGAAGAGTGACAAGTGAGATTCCAGAGTGAGGGGAGAGAGACGAGAGAGAAAATATCATTATAGTTAGAAGTAAGTTCTGAATTGTAATTAATGCAAACTAAGGGAGGCAAAGGGATCGGTTTTTATCCGGTCCGGTTTGATTCCCGTACCGATTCGTCCGGTACCGGTTGAACTGATAAGGAACCGATCTTCTATGGTACCGGACCAGGTATCGAATCAGATCTCGATTTTTTATCCGGTTGAACCGGTTCGAACCTGTCCGGTAAGAATCGGTTCAACCGGTTTTTTTAATTATATTTTTTAATAGTATCGTTATCCAACCGTTGGGCCCTTGTAGCCGTTGGGTTGTGCCCCAAAATGGCTAAAAAGAAATCCCACCCCTCTCTAACCCCTTTACACTATAAATATACCATTTTTCCATTTAAAATCACAAATTCACAAACTGCTTCATTAACATCTTATACAATCTCTCATAAATTCATAATTATTATTTTGTGATATTGACTTGGAGTTTGGATTTCGAGATTTATTTGAAGTAAATTGAAATTTGAAAGCTACAATAGGCATCTCTTAATTCCAGCTTTGGTTATACGTCTACTTTTACGTAGACGTTTGGTACATTTGTTCCAAATTTAATTTTTTATTTGTTTATTAATTAAGTTATTTTATTTCTTTTATTATATTATCTTGCTTGTTTTTATAATATTTAATTATTTTAAATTTGAACATGAATTTGAAAAGAAATAGTGATAAAAGACCAATGTCGGAAAGAAAAAATAATAGGAGAGGAGTAAGTAGTTCTAGTTCTAAAAATGTGTCACCTAGATTTGTAGTTAATACTAATGATTATAATCATGTTAATGAAACTAATTTTATGTCACCAGGACCTATTGAATTTAATTTCGAAAATGAAGTAGATCATGAGACTTTAAATAGATGTTTTACTAATTTTGAGGAAGAATTAGATGAAGAAGTAGAAATAAATGAGGAGGATGAAGAGACCCATACCCCTGCTAGTCCGATTACCGAATTATCGGAACAAGATGAAGTCCCCCCTTTACCTACTTTTTCAAATGTCGCCGCCGTACGTGTTAAAAGATCTTTAGTATGGAAATTTTTGGTACAAAATGAGGCAAAAACTACTGTTACTTGCACTAAATGTAAATTGGTCATGAAACATGTAACTACGGGTACACAAGGGTGAACGGGACGACTAAGAACACATTTACGAAAGTGTAATAAAGATTTTGCTCGCCTAGATGATATAGAAAGAGCTAATAGAAATGGAACACCCATACCCGAAAGTTCTATGGGAGTTGGAGGTTCTAATATGGTTCAAGGTATATTAAATATGTCTAACCCGGCTAATCGAAGCACACACCGCACGTATAGTAAAGAAAAAGATCGTAGAGAATTAGCTAAAATTGTTGTTGTTTGTGGTTTGCCTTTTTCATTTCCTTCACATTCTGGTTTTGTTCATCATATTCGGGAATTATATAACCCAGATTATGAAGGTATTCCAATAAATACAATTAAAAGTGATCTTTTTAAATATCAAAAAGAATATTGTCATTTTCTTTGTTGTTTATTTGCTTATTATGATGGTAGATCATCTATTACTTCTGATATGGGACGTAGTCCTAATGGTAATGATTATTTTACACAAACTGTCCACTGGATTGACCATGAATGGAATATGCAAAAACGAATATTAGTGTATAAATATGTTGAAGAAACTAAAACTGGTTCTTATATAGCAATAAAAGTAAGCTCTATTTTACAATATTATGAAATATGTGATAAAATAATGAGTGTCACTTTAGATAATGCTTCTAATAATTTATAAGCAGTTGATTATTTAAAATGTAGACCTTGTCCAATTGATATTGATTCTTTTTATATAAAGTGTGCCGCACATGTGTATAATTTAATAGTAAAAGATGGTATTTCTCAATTTGGAGTTTCTAGTGAAAAAATTAGACTTGCTTGTAATTGGATTTTTAAAGCTAAAGTAAAAGCTAGAATTACAGAATTTGAAAATCGTTGTAAAGAATGTGGACTTGCATATAGAAAAGTTTCAAAAGAAGTATGCACTAGATGGAATTCTTTATTTGAAATGCTTGAAGTTGCTTATATTTATCAAGAGCCGATACAATTAGTTTTTAATGCTCATACAGCGGACCTGAATTTAAGAATTGACTTTGAAGATTGGGAAAATACAAAAGAACTTGTTGAATTTATAAGTGTTTTTTATAAAGCAACAAATGCATGTTTTGGTCAATATTATCCTACTATTTCTTCTGTTTTAGTATATATTTGTGCTATTTCATCTGAATTTGCAAAATATAAAGGAAAAGATCAATTTAAAGATTCACTTGCTTTTGTGATTGAAAAATTCAAAACATATTTTTTTCCTATTACTCAAATCTATTTGACTGCTACTACTTTCAACCCAAATTATAAATTAAGAGGTGTTGAAAGAATGGTTGAAAAGATTTATGTAAATTTAGAAATTAAAGATGATGAAACTCCTAGTGTTGAAGAATGTAAAAGTAGCATTTATACAAAAGTTAGAGATTTATATAATGCATATAAAGTTATGAAAATAAATATTTCAATAGTTGAACCTCCATCTTCTAAGCCTAAAAGTGATGATACAGATGATTGGATGGATGAATATCTTGAGCTTTGAATCCTCTACTAATAATGATTTTGATTTATATTTCAATCAGGTACGGAAAAAGATTAAGCATGAAGAAGGACAACTTCAACCTCCAATATTAGTATGGTGAAAGAATCGTGAAAATCAATTTCCGACACTTGCTAGGATTGTTCGAGATGTGCTAGCGATTCAAGCATCATCGGTCAACTTGGAGCAAGCCTTTAGTGCGGCGAGATTTATGGTTGGAGATCATCGATATTCATTAACAAAGGATAGTTTGAAAATATCAGTGTTGTTTCGAGATTGGGTCAATACCGAAAGATTAAACACCGGATTACCACTATTAAGTAGCCAAATAGAAGACCAAATAGATGAAATATTTGGTGAGAATAGTGATGATGGCATGGAAGCAATGGAAGAAGAACGACAAATGCAAGTTTCAAAAAATCTTTCTTTTCAAAAGATACAAAATTTACAAAAAGACTTTTAAAAAA
This sequence comes from Solanum sitiens, assembly GCA_016801875.1. Classification (NCBI taxonomy): domain Eukaryota; kingdom Viridiplantae; phylum Streptophyta; class Magnoliopsida; order Solanales; family Solanaceae; genus Solanum; species Solanum sitiens. The sequence continues at coordinate 810,735 of JABWTJ010000165.1, forward strand.
AATGCAATTGTTAGTACAATAATTAATATTCAATACGTAGATTATGTACTCCTTATCTCTTTCTAATAATTGTACAATTTATTTATTTGAATAAATATACGGCTATTCGCCTTGATTTTCTTTTAAAATAATCTCTTCTATTTAATTCATGTCATTTTACAAATTTAATTGTTAATTATTTTAATATTAATTTAAAGTTTAAACATTAATATAAAATTGAATTTTAAGGTTTAAAGTTTAAACTTTAAATTCAGTAAAAACTTTAAAGTTTAAACTTTAAATTCAATTTCAAACTTTTAAATTCAATATAAACTTTAAACTTTAAATTCAATTTCAAACTTTAAATTCAATATAAACTTTAAGCTTTAAACTTTAAAATTTACTTTAAAGTTTAAAGTTTTAAATTGAAGTTTTTTAATAATATAATATTATTAATTAATAATATAATATTATATAATAATTAAAAATTAAAAAAAATTACCGGTACCGGTTGAACCGGTAAGACCCGATTCCGATCTGGTCCAATCCGGTTCCTATCCGGTTACTAAGGGACCGGGCGGAACCTTTGGGTTTTTCCGGTATACCCGGTTCCGGTAAGACCCGATACCGGTAAAAAAATCCGATAAGAAAATTCGATTCTGATAAAACCAGTCCTGTCCAATTGCCTGCCTTAATGCAAACTATAGTTATTTAGCTAATTAACTAGTATTTATTTGCTTAACAGCGTAATTTCCTTTTTTTCTTAATTGCTTGATTATTTTTGTTAGTAAATTGTTTGTTCTGAATTTTTGTATTAACTCTAACTTTAAATCGTAACGTAATTGAGTTCTCCAAAAGACAAACTAGTTTTTTTCATATTCATTTGTTCGATTAAATAAAATCTCTTTTTATCAAATTGTGTGTCTCTCTTATTTACTTAGTTTAAATGTTTTTGGTACTCGTCTTTAATTGCTTAATTTTTCTCAAATTAGATCCCTTTTCTTTTTCTTTTTCTTTTTAAAAAAAGATCTCAATTGCTCTTTCTATTGAACCATGTTTTATTTATTTTAAATACTTCAATTGTTTTTGGTTAAGTTTTATTTCAAAATAAAAATGCTTTTTTTGCTTGATTAAATTTTTTCCAAACGCTAGTCAAATAATTTAGTTTAAATTATCAGATTTCCGTGTAAGAGGATACTTTATATTCTAATATCTTTTTAAAATAGAAATAAGAACCGCTTACTCGTTTTCTCTATATTTCTAAAAGTTTATCGACCTTTTCAAATTAAGATTTCTTAATTCTTTTTGAAAATGTGACAACACTATTTTAAAAGTATTTTTCGTAATTATTTTATATTTAGAACACTTCAACGAGGTTTTTCAATAAAAGTAAAATCACACACATAACGTCAATTACATAATCTAATTTGTAAAATTAGTCGATATTTAAGATAATAGTACATAAAAATGACTCTTAACTTGACTTCAATTGACAATTATGACCTTTATCTTTGAGTGTGCACAAGTAGACACTTAAACTTGCATAAATTAGAATAAATTACCACATTCATCCTACATGACAATTTTGTATCCTACGTGACGTCCTACTTGTATTATGTCACATAGGACATATGTGTTTACTTGTTCAATTTTAGTCCTACTTGTATTATGTCACATAGGACATATGTGTCTACTTATTCAATCTTATATAAGTTTAAGTGTCTACTTGTGCATACTGAAAATTAAAAGGCATAGCGGTCAACTAAAGCCAAGTTAAAGGACATATTTATGTATTATGCCTTTAAGAAAAGATGCATACTTAATTTTAACACTATTTTTTTTGGGTGATGATTTTCCAAAGTGTGTGTATCTGTCTTATTAAAAATGAAAAATTGTCATAATTTTATTTACAGAGGATAAAATGAAGTATATTTATTGCTACTAATGACTCGAATATGCTAAATTTTATTATAAAAAAAAATAAATTATTCCCCGTTAAATTCAAAGTTTGTACTCTAACGACTTCATTGAGCGTAATTTATTTAATTTTTCAGAAATTAAAATTTATAAAATGGTATATTTGTAATATTTTAAAATTATTTTTAGATAGATCAATTTTGTTATTCTATTCATTTTATTTTACGTAAAGAATTTGAGTAAATTAAATAAAATTCACACTAATTAAAATATTCAAGTTCGACTTCAAGTCATTAACAACAATTATATGATTAATTTTATCATCCATTGAATAAAATTAAGACTTATATCTTATTTTTTCATTAATCTTATTTTGAACGTATAAGTTATTGTTCTTTTTATAACAGTAGTTTGAAGAAAAAAGGACGGGAATAGAGAAATAACTTTTAAAATGGGTTAAAGATTTAATTTAACGAATATTTCTGTTAATATAAACCTAAATTATTTATATTAAAGAATAAAAAAATCAAACCTGATAAGTTTTTGAATACTTAAATGATTAAAATCGGTAATTTGATAGTTAAGGAACTAAAATTGATAAGTGTATAGTTAAGGAACCAAAGCTGACAAATTTTTGAATAGTTAAAGGACTATATATATTAAGAGCCCATTTGGATTGACTTAAAAAAAGTAACTTATAAAAAGTATTTTTGAAACTGTTGAAACTTATTTTTAAAATAAGTAGTTATGTGTTTGGATAAAAGTGTTGCAGTTGAAAAAAATTGTTGATGCATTTGGCAAATAAGTGTTGGTAATTTTTTTTAATCAAAATGTCTGAAATATCCTTAAAGCTGGTAACATGATAAAAAGTTGATTAATTTAAGGTTTTTATACTTAAAAAAATTAAAACATAATTAATTTATATTTACATCCATAAGTAATAATATTTCCTATCATTCACATATTTATTTATCATCAAAAATTATTTATAAATAATAATAAATAATAATATAATAATAATAATAATAATAAATAATAATAATAAAATAATAATAATAATAATTAAAAAATAGTAATAATAATAATATTAATAATAATATATAATAATAATAAAAAATAATAAAATAATAATAATAATAATAATAAATAAAAATAAAAATAAAAGAAAATAGGGTAAAAAGTAATATGTCAATATAAAATGTCTTTTTAAGTTGAAAAAAAAATTCACCCATCACCTAATTTTTTATTTTTGGCTTAAGGTTTAAAATAAGAGCCTGTTTGAATGGGCTTAAAAGCTGGTTAAACTGACTTAAAATTTAATTTTTGACTTATTAGAGTGTTTGATAAATATCAAAATAACTTAATTTTAAAAGTATTTTTAAAAACTACTTAAAATAAATCACTTTAATAATTATCAAATACTCTAATAAGTCAAAAATTAAGTATATAGTTAAGAAAATATTTTAGACCTACTCGTATAATTAAGTGACTATATTTAAAGGTAACAACTATCCAAACAACAAAACAAGTGTAAGAAGAAGGGTTTATCATATCAAAAGCGGCCGTCTTCCTCGAAGAGTTCCATTCCAAAAATGGAATCTGAAGTAGAAGAAGGGTTCCATAGACACCCGAAACGGGAGAAACCGACAAAATGTGTTGAATTTCTATCAATCTTGCCACAAGAGCTCATCACTGAAATCATATCAAGGCTACCAGTGAAATCCCTTTTGAAATTCAGGTCTGTTTCGAAATCTTGGCTTTCTCTGATCTCTAGCCCTGAATTTATCAACACCCATCTTACGGTATATAACAACAATGATCAGAGACACCACAGGATTATACTAGGGTTTAGTATGCATTGCTACAGACTTAGGGAATGTTCTTTTAGCTCTTTATTTTATAACCCTGTTATTGAGCTATCTGACTTCAATTATCCCATGGATGTCGAATATGACGAAGGATTTTCGCCTGTGGGTTCTATTAATGGATTGATTTGTCTTGCCCATGGGTATCACTCACCAAAGCATTTGTTTCTATGGAATCCATCTATTAGGAAGTACAAGAAATTGCCTAGTTCTAGACCTAAATTTAGATATGATGCCTGTATGTATGGTTTTGGGTATGATGAGCTCCATGATGATTATAAGGTAGTGGGTATTTTTTGTAGTTATGGAAGATCGCTTCATATTGACTTCAAAATATATAGTTTAAAGGGTGATTCTTGGAGAAATATTCATTATTCACATGACGGGATGTGTTTCAGTAGACGGAGTGTATTTGTGAAAGGGAAACTTCATTGGACTACTCATTCTTTTGATCAATCTGTGTGTAAGGGTGGGGGCATTGTTTCTTTTAGTTTAGCTGATGAGAATTGGGGAAAGGTGGAGGAGCCCTGCTATGGAGGAAAAGAAAGTATTTCAGACTTGGGAGTGTTTGGAAATGATCTTTGTGGCTTCTCTCATCATCTGGCGATTGGCGTAGATGTTTGGGTTATGAAAGATTATGGAATTGCAGAATCTTGGACAAAGATGTGCACCATCACCTATCCAAAACTCGAGAGATATCTATATTTTCCATCCGTTTTCTTGTCAAATAATGGTGACGTTTTGGTTGGGTACGGATCAACGTTCATCATATACAATCCAAAGGATGACTCCTTCAAATATCCAAAGGTTATCAACTATAGTGAGTGGCAAATAGGGGAAATCTACATTGAAAGCCTAATTTCTCCTCTTTCTACAGAAGGGCTTAGGCCGATACAGAAACAATGCGTGAAAAAGCTCAAATCAAGGCAGTCTAGTAACAAATAACTGGTAAGGTTACTTATTTTGCTGTGAAATTCTGTTTGTTATTTCAGATATAGAGCTAGACAATGCATATGTAAAAGATATCTTCAGACCAGATTGTGTGGGTTCTAGTTAGTCATTTTTCCTATATGCACTACTCTCATGAAACAATAGTTTTCTCTCTAACTTCAAACGAAATGGAACTGGACATTTCCGCTCTTGTTGAGCAGTGTTTTAAGGGAACTTTACACCTCTGGACATAGTAAATAAAGAACAACAGGAACTCGTGGCAGGTGAATGCGCCAATAACACCGAGGTCCTTCACTGGGCTGTTGTTTTATCTCGGAGGCTTCTTTGATTACTCTCTATAGCAAAATTCTTTTACAGTATCTTGTTTCTAATTAGTGGCAATTTGTACTCCCTCAGTTCTATTCTACTTGTAATGACGAGTGAAGTGAGACTATAGATAATGGGGAAATCGAGGAGAGAAATAGATTCCGAATTTGAGAGGTTCCTAATCTGAGTTACTTTCCAAGTTCTTTTTACTGTATGCTGAATAGAGCTGCAAACAGTGTCTATACCTTTTTTAGCAGAACAGATGTTATCTTCACTGATGGACATCCTATCGTTTGTCTTTTAAACTATATACAAAACGTAGGGCTTCTTGAGATTTTCATGGTTCGTCAAATAACATTTGGTCGTGTACGATACTGTTTATTTTGAGAATCTGAAAGTTTCCAGATCAAGCAAATGAAGGAAATACAGAGGAGGGATTGTAATAACGCCTTTAAGCATAAATCTTGACCTCTTGATACTCTTGAGGCCATGGTTCCTTCAGTTTAGTTTGCATTAAGATTTTAAGTATGTCTTGCCTGAGACTTGAGAAAATGAGAGTATAAGGACATGGATGGATATTGAGGCAACTAAATCAATTTATTTTTCAGATAATGTAATTATCATATATTTGACTAGTTGAAACTTGAAAGAAGCTTATTCTTTTGCTACAAGAAGTAACTTTCATTTTTTGTGACATTTGGTGCATGCTAGAAAAAGCACGACATTTGGTACACGTTGGAACTATGAATCATTCATGACCAATTAGTGAGGTATTTGACTCGTGAAAAAGCTTGTTCTTCTGGCCTACAAGTAACTTTCGTTTTAAGTGACGTTTGGTGCATGTTAAAACTATGAATCGTGACAGATCGGTGAAGTATTATTCCAATTTATTTTTATTGTTAAACTTTCAGGAAGTGGAAGCTGTTTTGGAGAAGTAATCGATCTATTGCTGACTTGTGCGTGCATCTTGATGATGCGGCCTCGTTGATGTTCGTCTGAAATATGTTAATTTTCTTTGTATGTGTACAAAGAAAGGACCTATGCTTGCTACTATTCTGTATGTACAATTTCTAGTCTTTTTTGCAACCTAAAGCTAAGGTTGAATAGACTTATGCTTCCCTCCATCATACTTGTCAAAAATAGTATCTACATTATGCTGATCTTTAATAGACATTGTTCTTACATGTATACTTGTGATATTTGTGTTATCGGCTAATTACTAATTAGAGTTGGGAGATTTTTAAAAAAGTAACAAGCTTCAGTTGTCATCTTTCAAATTTGTTACTGTAGATGTTTTGGTACCTTCATTTCAACTTTTAAGTTTCATCTCCACCCTTATCCTACTAAATTGAATTGAATTGGTTTTTATCTCTATTTTATTTTTACACGCACTCCATATTTAAAGTTAAAAATAGCGAAAGTATAATAAATAAATAAAAAGCGATAGACAAATACTTCACAATTTTACTCATCTCCTCCCTATCCTAATATTGTTTTTTTATACATATATATATAATAATTTTATCCTATACCTATGATTCTTTATAATAGAGATTGTTTGGTTCGCTGACAAATTTATCTCAAAATTATAGTCGTGAAATTAATTTATTTGCCCTCCATAATGGGGATTGGATAACACCTCCCAATTAAAATAACTCCAAATTTTGAGATACAAAACTACCTTGAGATTAGTTATAACTTCTAACCAAATAAAATATAATTTAATTTCAAACTTAATCATAGTATATCTGCGTACACCTTAATATAATACCACAAAGAGTAATTGTAAAATCTAGTAAATTAAACAAACTTAATAACTTTTACTTAGACTATTTCTTCTTTCGCTTGATTATCATCAGCTCCTTTTCTTCTTTCGCTTGATTATCATCAACATAGGAGCGAATTTACTTGTTAAAATGGGGTACATGAATCCATGATTTTTCGTAAAATAAGATATTTATGTATATAAATTTTAAAAGTGAATATATTATTTGATGACACCCATGCCATAAGAAAGCTAAACGTTGTAGTTGAGTGTTGAGTTTCTAAAATTCCCTTTTAATATATTCTTTCCTTCTTTTTCTTAGTGGTATATCCAAATACTAAAAATTTTAGACGCGTCTTTGAATTCAGATTCATTTTTCCTTCATCAAAATATTTTCTTTCCAATTAAAAGCCCATGAGAGGGCTCAATATAGATGCACGAAATTCAGCGTGGATCAGATTTGTTTGGGCCTAGGACTTGTAGGAGTATACTGCTTTCCTTCCGAGAAATTGACACAGACATACAACTATTATATATAATTGGCAATATATAGCTTAATATTAATTAGCAATTATAGCCTAAAATAAAATTAGCACATATTAGCCTAAAGAAGTAAAACTAACTTTTTATAGTTTTTTTTCTTTCAATCATGTGCAATCAACCCGCATTAATTAAGGAGATGTGATATTATTTTTTCATCCTTGTTTTTTACTCCTATAATTAAGGAAGTTAGTTTTTCAATTTCTTTAAATTGTCAAACTCAACTTTATTGAACCGTCCATTTAAAAAAAATAGTAACGCAATTTACAGAGACATATAGATATATTTGATTGTAATTTTATGAATTATTACTTTTTACCAATCAACAATAGTTAGTTTATTAGAAACCGATTGCCTACTTTTAAGAAGTATATATATATATATATATATATATATATATATATATATATATATATATATATATATATATATATATATATATATATATATATATATATATATATATATATTAACCCATTAAAAAAAGGTTACACCAACTTTTAAGGAATGAATTTTTTAAATTCTTTAAATCACTTATTAAAATATTGTGACTACGTTTAAGGTAAGAAACTATATTATTAATGCTCTAACGTATATTAATTATCACATAATCGACAATAATTATTCAAATAATATTAAATGACATTTTATTAGAAATTGTAATAACACGTATGCATAAATTATACAATAATTAAAGTTATGATTACATAAAGTATACATAAATAAATATGTATACACAAAAAGGTAGTCATAAAAATAGTAAATTTTATTGATGTATACATTAATTGTAACATGTATACATAAACTTTTTACTGTATACATAAGAATATTACCATCAAATATACATATTACTATAATGAATACAAGAATGAGATTAGTATGATAAATATATAAATTTTATTCCTTAATTTTACATGTGATTTTATTTATGTATACGGTAACTGCACTATGTATACATTAGTTCGTATTCATTGTGTGTTCAGTGAATTGTATTCACGTAATAAACTTGTATACTTTAATTTAAATTGAGATTGAAATTCATTGGTATATATTGGGTTGTATTCATCAAAATCAACATTCAGATTTTATGAAGATCTTACGAGAATCTTTCTTACCCATGAAATTGAGAACAAATTTTTTAAAAAACTATTACCTAAGTTTTTGCATTTTTTTTTAAAAATTGTAGTTTCATAAATCACGAAATTTCATGATTAATGGGGCAAGAAATGCTACACAATTATATATTAAAAGAAATTATTGAAAGGATCAATTGATAAACATACAATTATATCTTATTTGCATAGACAGAGTAAATTAAGGAGAATAGAGAAAATTTAGAAGAAAAACGGTGAACACCTAATTTTTTATCAAAACATAAATATTTTACACCAATTTAAAACAGATTATATTTAAAATTATATATATATATATATATATATATATATATATATATATATATATATATATATACATATATATATATATATATATATATAAATTGTAATTTTATACAAATTATAAGATCATTTATAGTTTAATAATAAAAAATGATAAAAAAAAAGTTGGGAATTTAAGTTATTTGTTAATTCTATCTAGTCTAAAAATAATAATAATATAGAAAATATTAAGGAAAAAGTATGAAAAAGAAAAGGAGTCCAAAAAATTTCAAATTGCTTTACCTTATCCTAATCTTCATATTCCATAACTAATTTTCCCTAAAAATTTCTCTTCCATTAAGGTTTTTTTCCCTCTTTTGCACGACTTTAATTTTTTTTTTTTTTGTAATATTTTTTTCTTCTTCCTTCTTTCCACACATTTATTATCATTATTGTTATTATTATTATTATTATTTTGCTTTCTTAATATTATATTATTACTATTATTTTTATATCCTTATTTCAATCCCAATTTTCTCAACTAATTTTCAAATTAAATCCTAATCCCACTCTACTACGTTCCTTTTAGTTAACACCAGACTCTCACCCAAAATCATTATAAAAACATACGCTCAGTAGAGAGAAAAAAAAAAGAGATAAAATATACAGAGACAGATTGAAATACACTGGAAAAAAAAAGCAAGAGCAAAAGCAAAGAAAAGTGAGTTTTTCTTTAGAGAATTAGATCTAGAGTTAGAGGTTTTGCTCGTGGTTCCAAGTTCGTGAATCTTTAAAGTTGTTTTTGTGGTATCAATATTCACAGCGAGGTAACTCTAAATTCTCGCATTAATTAAATGGAAATGGAATGTTGTATGAAAATTTGATTCTAATAATATGAAATTCTTTTGAATCGTATGTTATTATTATGTAATATCAATTTGTGATGCATGTTATAATTTTTTTTGAGGATTTATGAATGTTCAGGAAAACGGAACCAAAAATGTTTCTTGCTAAAAACTAATACAAAATAGAAGATGTATCATACATTTTTGTATTATTATTATTGTCTATGCTTTTTAGATGCAATTTATATTAAAATTAATTTTGTGATATTTAATAGTTAATGTTTCTTTGAGCCTAGTTTTTACTTACGAATTCTTCTTCTTATTATTATTATTATTATATTATTATTATTATTATTATTATTATTATTATTATTATTATTATTATTATTATTCGAAATTATTTGATAGACTTATTGGATTATGACATAAACTAAAGCTTAAGGGATTAACGACTTAGAAAAGCCATGCAGAATATATTTTAGTTTCTTTTTTCTAAAAAAAAATAGTTTGCTTTTAATTCGGATTATGAAGGTATATAATAAAAGAATATATATAATTTAGAGATTTAGGTTAAGAATAAATAACAACTAATTAGAAATATTAACTAAAAAAAATATGAAAAAGAATAAGAAAAAAAAAAGAAAAAAAACGTGAACTGAAAAAGAATAAAAAAAAAAGAAAAAGAAAATAAAACGTAACAGAAATAAAATAAAAAATAAAATAAAATAAGAACAATAAAATAAAATAAAGAGACAGAAGGTTAACAAAGTATACATAAAAAATAGAAATAAATACGCATTAAAAAAAATTAAGAAAAGGATAGAACAAACGTTAAAGAAAAAAAAAGTTTTTTTTTTTAAAAAAAGAAATACCTTCAATAACATTAATAATTAAGAGATATGATTATTATTTAGGAATTTGTGGTGAAAAAAAAAAGTGAGGATGATTGATTAAAAAAAAAATTTGAAAAAGTATAAGGAAAAAAAAACTAAATAAATAATAAGAAAAGAACAACGTGAGGAAAAACAAGGAAAACTAGAACACAAACCAAAGAGAAAAAAAAATTTAAAAAAAAATTAAGAAGAACAGAAACAAAATATAAGAAGAAAAAGAAATTAAATAAAAATAATAATAATAAAACAGTAGAAAGAAACAGAACAAAAACGTAAAAAGAAAAAAAAAATATGAAGAGAGAAACAAAATGAAATATAAAATATAAAATTGATAAACGTAAAAAAAAAAATTAAGGAAAATGACGTAAAAAGAAAATAAAGAAAGAGAAAAAGAAAAGAAGAAAAGAAAAGATATAAAAAAAAAGAAATTAAAAGAAAATTTTTTCCTAAAAATAATAATCCGAACCTTTTTTAGAATTTCTTGTTAAAATTAATAATAAATATCATAAAATTTTATCTCCTATTTTTAATCTAATTAAAAATTCAATTCTAAAATTATCCAAACTTTAACAATACAGATTTTCAATTTTAGAATTAATGGACACACACCAAAAAAAAAAAAAAAGACAATTTTAAATAGATTAAAAATAAATAAGACAGTTTTAAATAGGTTTAAAATAAATGAGAGAATAAAGGTAAATAACATTTTTTTATTATTAAGTTAAATAATATAATATCCAAAAATTAAATCAAGTCATATTAAAGTCAACAAAGCGATCGTGCTAGAACCACGGAACTCGAGGGGTGCCTAACACCTTTCCCTCGGTCAACAGAATTCCTTACTCGAATTTCTATATCGCAGACCATTAAAAATAGAGTCAAATTTCCATTGGATTAGGGATTTAAATAAGGTGACTTAAAACACCAAAATTCAATTTTAAGTGGCGACTCTGAATATTAAAATAATCCCTTTTTAAAATGTCTCTTTAATTGGAAAAACTATTTTTCTTTCAAAACAATAAATCAAAATTTTTGAGGAAAAAAAAAAGGGGTGTAACAGATGGCGACTCTGCATATAACCCATGGTTGCATATAGGGCACAATAACCCCTAGTTGCATATATAACACAATAACCCCTTATCCTAATTTTCATGTTTTCACAGGTAACCCTTGGTTGCATATAGGGCACAATAATCCCTATTTTATTCTTCATGTTTCACAGGGCACAATAACCCCTGGTTGCATATATGATACTATAACCCCTATTTTATTTTTCATGTCTTCACTGGGCACAATAACCACTGGTTGCATATAGGGCACTATAACCCCTATTTTATTTTTCATGTATTCACATGGTACAATAACCCCTGATTGCATATAGGGCACAATAACCCCTATCTAATTTTCATGTTTTCACAAGGCACGATAACCCCTGGTTGCATATAGCGCACAATAATTCATATTTTATTTTTCATGCATTCACAGGGCACAATAACCCTGGTTGCATATAGGGCACAATACCCCTATCTTATTTTTCATATCTTCACAGGGCACGATAACCCCTGGTTGCATATAGGGCACAATAACCCATACATTATTATCATGTCTTCACAGGGCACAATAACCCCTGGTTGCATATAGGGCACAATAATCCCTATTTTATTCTTCACGTTTTCACATGGCACAATAACCCCTGATTGCATATAGGGCACAATAATCCCTATCTTATTTTTCATATCTTCAAGGATATAAGAACCCCGATAGCATTTTGGGCATAAAACTCCCTTTTGTTTTATTTTTACATTTTTGTAATGGCTACAAAAATATTATTTTTATTCTTAGTATAGACTTTTATAGTTTCATCAATAACTCACAAAATTTTCCTAGTGCAAAATGGGCAGAAAATTTTATTTCGTTTTATTTGTTTTGTTTTATGGTGTGCAGGTTCTACGTAGTACACAAATTTGAAGTTCAAGAATAAAAGAATTCATCTTTTCAAGAAAACAAGTATTCAAGAATATCATGCGGAAGAACGTCAAAGACTAAAGTCAACTCATAAAGTTTCAAGTCTTAAACTCAGATGTCCAGATCAAAGTTCGGAATCGATGAACCTACCGAAGTGGGTGAAGCGATAACCGAAGATTCAAAATTAAGACTCACCACTATTGGAGTAGATAGGAGTTTGTATCTTACCTTTCTCTCCTTCAGTATTTTTCCTTTTTATGTAATAGCTGGAGCTACGAATCGGAACCTCGACAAAACCTCACTCGACAACCTAACTCATTTGAACCGCACATGACTCCTTATCATCAACTCAGGATAGATTAATTTTCAAAAGTTAGGACGCAGTCAAAAGTCTTCTCTTTTATTTATTTTTCACATTTTGACATAAATATTTCAGTCAAAAAATTAGTCACATTGTTCACGTATTTGCATGAAAATTCTTCATGTTTCCAAGCAAAAAGGGGCATAATGTGAACACCTATTTTTTTACAAATAATATATATATATATATATATATATATATATATATTGTAATTTAATACAAATTATAAGATCATTTATAGTTTAATAATAAAAATCATAAAATGAAGTTGGAAATTTAAGTTAGTTATTAATTTTATTTAGTCTAAAAATAATAATAATATAGAAAATATTAAGGTAAAAGTATGAAAAAGAAAAGGAGTCCAAAAAATTTTAAATTGCTTTACCTTATCCTAATCATCGTACTCCATAACTAATTTTCCCCAAAACTTTCTCTTTCATTAATTTCTTTTTTCCTATTTTGCAAGACTTTAATTTTTTTTTCTTTCTTCTTTCCACACGTTTATTATTATTATTGTTATTATTATTATTATTATTATTTTTACTTTTTTAATATTATATTATTATTATTATTTTTATATCCTTATCTCAACCTCAATTTTCTCAATTAATTTTCAAATTAAATCATAATCCCACTCTACTACGTTTCTTTTAATTAGCATCAGACTCTCACCCAAAATCATTATAAAAACATACGCTCAGTAGAGAGAAAAAAAAATGGAGATAAAATATACAGAGACAGATTGAAATACACAGAAAAAAAAAAAGCAAGAGCAAAAGCAAAGAAAAGTGAGTTTTTCTTTAGAGAATTAGATCTAGAGTTAGAGGTTTTGCTCGTGGTTCCAAGTTCGTGGATCTTTAAAGTTGTTTTTGTGATATCAATATTCACAGCGAGGTAACTCTAAATTCTCGCATTAATTAAATGGAAATGGAATGTTGTATGAAAATTTGATTCTAATAATATGAAATTCTTTTGAATCGTATGTTATTATTATGTAACATCAATTGTGATGCATGTTATAATTTCTTTTTGAGGATTTATGAATGTTCAGGAAAAGGGAATCAAAAATGTTTCTTGCTAAAAACTAATACAAAATAGAAGATGTATCATACATTTTTGTATTATTATTATTGTCTATGCTTTTTAGATGCAATTTATATTAAAATTGATTTTGTGATATTTAATAGTTAATGTTTCTTTGAGCCTATTTTTTACTTAAGAATTATTATTATTATTATTATTATTATTATTAGTTGTAGTAGTAGTAGTAGTAGTAGTATTATTCGAAATTATTTGGTAGACTTATTGGATCATGACATAAACTAAAGCTTAAGGGATTAACGACTTAGAAAAGCCATGTGGAATCTATTTTAGTTTCTTTTTTTTTTAATTCGGATTATGAAGGTATATAATAAAAGAATATATAATTTAGAGATTTAGGTTAAGAATAAATAACAAGTAATTAGAAATATTAACTAAAAAATATGAAAAAGAATAAGAAAAAAAAGAAAAAAAAACGTGAACTGAAAACGAATTAAAAAAAAAAAAAGAGAAAATAAAACGTAACAGAAATAAATTTAAAAATAAAATAAAATAAAATAAAGAGACAGAAGGTTAACAAAGTATACATAAAAAATAGAAATAAATACACATTAAAAAAATTTAAGAAAAGGTAGAACAAACGTTAAAGAAAAAAAAAAGGTTTTTTTAAAAAAGAAATACCTGCAATAACAAATATAATTAAGAGATATGATTATTATTTAGGAATTTGTGGTAAAAAATAAAATAAGTGAGGATGATTGATAAAAAAAATTTGAAAAAGTGTAAGGAAAAAAAAAAGTAAATAAATAATAAGAAAAGAACAACGTGAGCAAAAACAAGGAAAACTAGAACACAAACCAAAAAGAAAAAAAAAATTAAATTTTTTTAAAGAAGAACAGAAACAAAATATAAGAAGAAAAAGAAATAAAATAAAATAAAAAAAGAAAATAGTAGAAAGAAACAGAACAAAAACGTAAACAGAAAAAAAAACAAATATGAAGAGAGAAACAAAATGAAATATAAAATATAAAATTGATAAAACGTAAAAAAAAAAATTAAGGAAAAAGACGTAAAAAGAAAATAAAGAAAGAGAAAAAGAAAAGAAGAAAAGAAAAGATATAAAAAAAAGAAATAAAAATAAAAAAATTATCTAAAAATAATAATCCTAACCTTTTTTAGAATTTCTTGTTAAAATTAATAATAAATATCATAAAATTTTATCTCCTATTTTTAATCTAATTAAAAATTCAATTCTAAAATTATCCAAACTTTAACAATACAGATTTTCAATTTTAGAATTAATGGACACACACCAAAAAAAAAAAAAAGACAATTTTAAATAGATTAAAAATAAATAAGACAGTTTTAAATAGGTTAAAATAAATGAGAGAATAAAGGTAAATAACATTTTTTATTATTAAGTTAAATAATATACTATCCAAAAATTAAATCAAGTCATACTAAACTCAACAAAGCGATTGTGTTAGAACCACGGGACTCGAGGGGTGCCTAACACCTTCCCCTCGGTCAACAGAATTTCTTACTCGAATTTCTAGTTCGCAGACCATTAAAAATAGAGTCAAATTTCCTTTGGATTAGGGATTTAAATAAGGTGACTTGAAACACCAAAACTCAATTTCAAGTGACGACTCTGAATATTAAAATAATCCCTTTTTAAAATGTCTCTTTAATTGGAAAAACTTTTTTTCTTTCAAAACAATAAATCAAAGTTTTTGAGGAAAAAAAGGGGTGTGACAGAAACAAAGATACATATGAAAAGAATTTTATTAAGAAAACAAAAGAAGGTTGAATAACCTAAATTTTCACAAAAACAAAATTGAAAAAACTTTAATTCTACAAATCATGAAATTCAACAATTAATTTGACAAGAACAAGATTATATATATATATATATATAAAGATGATTTTTAGAAGTATCCATGAAAAAATATATTGTTACATCTGATTTTCATAAACAAATTAAATTAAAGAGAAGAACTAAAAATTAGGGAGAGAATTACATATGAAAAAAATTCTGAAAAGAGAAAAAAGAGACAAAAAAGAGAAAGAACTCTATTTAAAAAGTGTTGACAAAATAAAAAAGAGATAAATAGAGATGATAAAACAATAATTATTGAGAACGTGTGTTTGAGAAAAATAAGGAGAACAAATATATATATATATATATATATATATATATATATATATATATATATATATATATATATATATATATATATATATAACTATTCAATGCCAAATAAATAAAATAATTTTTTTTTTCTTGCTAAAATATTAAAAGTGGACTATTTATTGCTAATTTAGTTTGTAGGGTGTTATGTTGTGCCATTTTATTCAGTACTTGTAGAATTAGCACCCACTAATTTTCTTTTGACCATCTTTAAGAAATGACCATTTTATACAATAATAACATATGCGGTATATTTTCAATAGTACAATCCGAAAAGAATAAAGTAATTAATATAATCCAACCAATTAATAAAATATTATTTAGTGTCAAATCATGAATCTTTTCTAAATTTTTTCCTTTTAAATTAGTTCAACTTTACTTCAAGCTAAATAACATAATTTTTAATTTTGTGTTATTTAAATTTATCTTCTATTTATTGTGAATTCAACGCATATCAATTTTCATATCAATGAACAAAGAATTACCACATACTAAATAAAAGACAAGTTTTATTTCATTTAATAATACGATAACAAATTAAAATGTAAAACTAATATCATAGATATGATAAATTCCGCAAGGCCTAGTTGGTCCAATGTCGTAATTTGATGATGAATTTTTACTCATCCTTAGAAGAAGCCAATGCACTTCCAGGAATTTGATATAGGAGCATAATCTGACACTCCAGTAGTTGCATCAGCACAAGCTCAAGTTTCACCATGAGTGTATTTATAGCAAAATATCATCACATGGTTTGGTAAAATGAGCTCATTTACAATAATTATGTTTCCATAAGCGATAGTTGAATATCTTGGGTTACTTCTTATTTTCGATTAAGAAATTTAAGAATTATAGCCTAAATTTATATATAGTAAATTATTACATTCCAAAGTTTAGATCCTTTGTATAAGTTATTTGACATTCAATTTTAGACTATTACATTTTTAATTATTTCGAAATGTAGTAAAATAAGTATTTATAAAAATAAAAAATATATTTAAAATCATTTTGACTTTATTTTGTCACTTTTAAGGCATAATATCCCAATATATATTATATATATTTCAGAGGAATAATATAATTAGACAAATTTCACTACCATATATACTAGTATTACGTGTATTTTTAAAATATTATGTAACTATCACTAATTAAGAGTTTTCTATCATATATTGAGAAAACTACACTAAAATAGGGAGAGATACGAGCACGATCAGGAGGGAGGCGAGCGAGATTTTGTTATGTATCTCAAATACATGTGAATCACACTATATACATGTATTTGGATGTATTTGGTGTGATCTGCATGTATATGGGATACCAGATACATATAGGAGTGGCCAGCGAGATGTGAGAGAGCTAAGGGAGGCAGTCGAGATTTGTTATGTATCTCAAATACATGTGAATCCACTTAGATGCAATGTATCTTGAACAAATTTGACCCAATATTTCCTGAAATACATATATCTGGACGTATCCGATGCACCAAAGTTTGATAAGATACATAATATTGCAACCTATAGAGTATCCAAGTAATTGGTTCCTAATCTAATGAAATTTATATAAGTTTCTAGTATATTTAACATATATATATATATATATATATATAATTGGGTGGTATTTTAGATTTGATTTCAATGGTGGCGATGGTAAGAAATATGAAACTAACGGCGATTGAGGTGACACAACTGTTTATGATGCGTATTGTAGAGTTGACGGCGGCCAGTGATTTTGTTATCGCTGATAGGTATCGTGGAGTTGATAGTTGCGATAATGGTGTAGGTAGTGGTTGTAAGGTTGTGAATTCGATGGCGGCGATAATGGAGAGGAAGATGAATAGAGCGATGGATAGTTGGTGAATGGTGATGGACTTTGTGAAATCTACAATGGTGGTATTGTGAGGGACGATGAAGGTTGGGGTGAGTGGTTTTTTATTCTGAAAAAATGTATAACAAATAGTTTTTTGACATGTGGAGGTGTGTGTAACACACATACCGTTACAACAGTGGTTTTAGACTTCTGAGAGTATATATATATAATTTGCATGATTCAATTGTCATATCTCAATTTCGACTTTTGATTATATATGTCTGCTTTCACATAAATATTCAGTACATCTGTTTCAACTTTCATCTCTCTGTTTGTTTACTTAATATATTTTTTATTATATTTATCTTGCTTGTTTTTTAATACCTTGATTATTTTAAATTTTAAATATATATCGCATACAAAATAATATTGTTAAAAATCAATGTCCTTGAAAAATATTTTATTAGTAGGTGGGGGATAAAATAGTTCTAAATTATTGCCACATAAATTTAGAATCAATCTAGACAGTTTTATTCGTGTTGGTGAATCTTTTTTTTATTTCACGTCACAATGCTATAAGACTCAATTTCAAAAATGACTTTGGCCATGAGACATTAAATAGATATTTGTTTTTATTTTGAGGTAGAGTTAGAGGAAGAAGTAGAAATTTAAGACCAAGAACTAGATGATACCTCTACTAGTCTGGCTATGAAATTATCACAAAGCGATCTCCCATTTTTATCTATATTTTTAAGGGTATCGTAAAGATAGAATATCCTAAAAGATCTTTAGTTAGATAATTTTTTAAACAAAATTAAGAAAAAAACAACGACTGCCTGCATGAAATGTAAGAAAGTCATGAATTATTTAACTACAAGATCAAATGACTACAAAACATTTGAGATTGTGTAATGAATAATATGCTCATCTAGAAACTATTGATAGGGCTAAAAAAATATGGGACACCCTGCCTAAAGGATACATAGGATATTTTAACATGGTAATCTGATTGGTCCAAGCACACACTGCACATATAATTAAAAAATGATAAAGAATTTGCTAAAATGGTTGTTGCTTATGGTTTGTCTTATGTTTTTTCTTCACATTCCGATTAACATCTCCTTACAGACTTACAACGACAATGACGGTTTAGTGGTTGGTAATGGTATAAAAATTCCTATTTCGCACATTGACTCTTCAATTCTGTCTACACACTCTCGTCCCATTCATCTTGATAATATTCTCCATGTCCCACAAATTTCCAAAAATTTACTTAGTATTTTCTAAAATAATTCGTGATAATAATGTCTATATGGAATTTCATCCTTATCATTGTTATGTGAAGGATTTGCAGGGCGGGAAACTTCTTCAATGAACACTTGATGGTGACCTTTACCGCCTTCAACCTTCATCACCTCATTCTCGATCTTCCCCACCTTTAGTATTCCTTGGTGAACACACTTCTCTTGTTGGTTGGCATCGTCGATTGGCCCATCCAAATGAAGCTCTTCTTCGTCTGCTTGTGTCTAACTTTAGGCTACATGTTTCTAATTCTTATTTTCCTAATGTTTGTGAACCTTGTCAACTAGGCAAGAGTTGACACTTACCCTTTTCCCATTCCCATGTTTCTAGCAGTAGTCCTTTTCAATTAATTTATTTCGATGTTTGGGGACCTTCCCCTGTTACTTCTATTAATGGATATTTCTATTTTATATTATTCATTGATGATTGCAAATTTATTTGGATATATTTTTATCATATAAATCGCAAGTCTTTCAACTCTTCACTCAGTTTAAATCTTTAATTGATACTCAATTTGGAACTAAAATAAAATCAGTCCAAACTGATTGGGGAGGCCAGTATCGTAATGTATCATCATTCTTACAAAATCATGGTATTCATCATCGTATCTCTTGTCCTTATACACCTGGATAAAATGACGCATCGAAATGCCGAAATTAAATTATAATTGAAAAAGGACTCACTCTTCTTTCTCATGCTTCTCTTCCATTTCAATTTTGGGAGCATGCATTTCATAATGCTACATACTTATCCAGTATTACAATATCTTCTTCTTTATCCTTCAAATCACTATATGAATCATTTTACAATAGTTCTCCTCATTATGATTTTCTCAAAAATTTTGGTTTTTGTCATTCCTTTCTTCGACCCTACAATCATCATAAAGTTGATTTTCGATCTCTCTCATGTGTCTTTATAGGGTCTCATCACAAAGGTTACCTTTGTTATCATGTTGCGTCTTCCCGAATTTATATTACTCGTTGTGTTTAATGAAAATACTTTTCCTTATTCCTCCATGCTGCCAAACACAAAAACCTCCTCTCCCTCGTCACTTTCCAGCAACTCATCTTTTTCTTTACTCGATCAAGCTAGTCAACATATAGTGCATTCACATTCTCCCGCACACCCCATCGTGACAAGGTCATTATCAAATATTCCACTTGTATCATCTATACCCTCACCTGAGCACACTAATAATACAACCTTACCCTCTACTGTACCCCATCCGTCTCCTCCACAAGTAGAGCATAGACCATCTACTGACCTACCAGAACATCTACCATCTACTGGTTCCTCTTACCCTACCACAACTCCTTCGTATTTTCTCCCCTCCAATACCTCTTGCCATCACATGGTTGTTCGAAGCAAAAAAAATTCCTTAAAACCAAAAGCTCTTATAACATCTCGCCATTCTCTTCCTCTTGATCCCTCTTACATTCCAGAACCTACAACTTATCATCAAGCCTCCAAATTTCCTGAATGACATCATGTTATGCAGACAAAATTTTTGGCTCTTATGCGAAATAAGACTGGGACATTGGTTCCACTACCGTCTAACTCTAACATTATTGGTTGTAAATGGGTCTACAGGATTAAGAGGAAAGTCGATGGATCAATTGAACGTCACAAAATTTACCTTGTAGCTAAAGGTTTTCACCAAGAGGAGGGCGTTTATTACTTTGATACATTTAGTCCCGTTGTTAAGCCCACAACCATTCGGCTTATCCTGTCTCTAGCTGTGACAAACAAGTGGCCCATTTGGCAACTTGACATTAACAATTTCTTCTTAAATGGCGATCTCTCAGAACAAATATTTGTGGAACAACCAAAAGGATTTCTTGATCCTCACAGGCCGCATTTTGAATGCAAATTGAACAAGGCCTTATATGGCCTCAAGCAAGCACCACATGCTTGGTTCAATAAATTAAAGGTTTTTCTCCTCGCCATCG
Organism: Solanum sitiens; assembly: GCA_016801875.1. Classification (NCBI taxonomy): domain Eukaryota; kingdom Viridiplantae; phylum Streptophyta; class Magnoliopsida; order Solanales; family Solanaceae; genus Solanum; species Solanum sitiens. Next base: position 831,790 of record JABWTJ010000165.1, read on the forward strand.
GTTTCTGCTCTTGTTTATCTGACTCCTCTCTTTTTGTGCAGCAAGCTTCTAAGCACACAACATATGTTCTTGTTTATGTGAATTACCTTATTATAACTGGCATTGATATTAATTTTATCGCTACACTTATTCACTCTCTTGATCAAAAGTTCTCTCTCAAGGATCTTGATTCATTAAATTATTTTCTTGGTGTTGAGGTAACTCCAACATCAGATGGGATTATTTTATCTTAAGGCAAGTACATTCGCGACTTACTTCGTGGCACTAATATGGTTGATGCTAAGCCAATTTCTAGTCCGGTCGAACCTGGATCTCGACTTATTCTTTCTGGTGATCCCGTGCCTGATGCTCATTTATATCACAGTGTTATTGGTGCCCTTCAATATGTTATTATCACTAGGCCAGAAATATCCTACGCAGTCAATCGAATATGTCAATTTATGCAATCACCCACTATTTCTCATTGGTCAGCTGTGAAACACATACTTCTATATTTAAAAGGATCCCTCCATGATGGCCTCTTCCTCTGAAGTCTGACCTATGTCTGATTCTAGTCTGGTAGCCTTTTCGGATGCTGGTTGGATCTCCGACCTTGATGATAGTCACTCCCAACATGGTTTTGCACTATTTTTTAGAGGTAACTTGATCAGTTGGTCTTCTTGCAAACAAAAGACAGTAGCCCGCTCAAGCACTGAAGCTGAGTATCGTGCTTTAGCTTGGCAACTACTGAATTAATTTGGGTACAATAACTTATCAATGAACTACGTGCTCACCTCCCATAGTTCTTTGCGATAATCTTAGTGCACAATTTTTATCTCGGAATTGTCATCCATCAACGATCAAAGCATATTCGTCTTGATTATCACTTTGTCCGAGAGATGGTTGAAGATCAATATTTGGTGGTTTGCTATGTTTCATCTCAAAATCAAATAGCAAATATCTTTACTAAAGCTGTTGGCACAACTCGGTTCCTCAACCTTAGATCCAAGCTCATGGTTCAATCACAAACATGATCTTGCAGGGGGCTATTAGAGTCCATCACCTATTTGAATTCAAATATTGTAGTTAGTTTTAAATTGTCGTGACTCATTCTTTGTAACAAAGGATTATTCTTCCTTTAGAATAGGTATTAGATTAGGACTCTTATACTTACGTCAATCTGAACAACATCTATAAATACAATACAATACGACGAACAACCATCTGCTCTTATTTTCTCAAAAGCTTCTCGTACTTATTCTTTACATTATTCAACTGATGTATAACTCCTTTTTTCAAAGAAAAATAATTAAAAATAATATTTTTAAATATCAAGTTAAACATTGACATTGTCTTCGTTGCTTATTTGTATATTTTGATGGTAGAATATCTATTAATTAATTTTGATATGAATTTTAATTTTAATAATAATAATAATAATTATTTTATTGTTACTGTGATCATGATTGAAATATGCAATATATATATATAAATATTTTAGCTTTCATATACATTACCTATATATACTTTATGATACATTCAAAAAGTTAAATATAGTTTAACTATATAAAGTATATACAGACTATACATGAAGTATATAATAATGATTCAATTTCGATCATCTTAAAATCAGCTCTAAGCGTTCCAAAATCTAAATATGAAATCTTCGCGATATTTCATATCTTTTGATATATAATTCGCCTAAAACAATTCAAATTTTTGATACGTTGAACTTAATTTATTTATTTTTTTGAAAAGAGAGGACAAAGAAGATCGATGATGCACAAGAAGAAGAAGACAGACGAAGCAAAAGAAGATGAAAGAAGAAGAATGACAAAAAACACGAAGAAAAGCAGTACTAACAATCATTAATGGCAAAATTGAAAGAAATAAGAAGAAGAAGCCATTGAAAGGAGGAAGAACATATTTGGCCAATTTTGATAATTTTGAAAATTGAGCTACAGAAAATCCCACTAAATTGATACTCAGTTGATCAATAATTTCTCTAACATAATATTTTTTTCCAATTCTGACTTGGGGCAATAGAAATAATAACTCATTGATATATAATTTTTTAAAAGATCCCTATATAAATATATGTTTCCATTAATATATAAATTAATATCTTTTACAAGTATAAATATATCTAAGACAATTTAGTGAAATATTATTTTCTTGTGTTTTATTTTTTGTTAAAATTTAAATTTGATCGAAGCCTATCTTTAACTTTTCTTAGTGCATCCAAAATTTCTAGTATTGTCTTTTCGAACCACACCATAAAATTGTGAAGAGTTCTAGATGCTATAAGTGTTTCTTACGCGTAACTTGTTCCAAATGTATTGGTTCATCTTCAATTTATCGTTAACATTATTTTTTCGATGGTATCCACAATTTATTCTAAGTTCTAGACCTCTGAACATATATCATTTTCAGCCGGATAATCCAACAGGTTATTATTTGTCCATTTTATTGTGGTAAGTGGTAACCAAGATCATTAATCATGACTTCAAGTTTACGAATATCATTTTTTCAAGTTGATTCATTTAAATTCTCTAAGATTTTATTCCCTTTACGAATTTTGCAATGTTAAAACACTTTAAAAATTAATAAAAATTAATTTACAATTAAATAATATCTATATAAAATAATATTTTTTTATGATCCCATCTATATTAATGTAATTTGATGGTAAAGTAAAAAGTTGAGTTACCACTTTGCATAAGTAAATCACATTTTACACAATTTGACCAATTAACATTTAAACATGGGATAATTATATATAATAGCAAACTAATAACCTAAAATAAATGGAGTAGCTACGATTTGATTTAATTGTGCTCCATAGCAAAAGTTTGTCAAAGTTTGCCAGTCGCCTCTCTCCCAAAAATCTCGCTCGCCTCTCTCCCTCTGCTCGCCTCTCTCGCTTTATACACAAAAGTGTATAAATTGTGTTTCTGTTTTGTATAAAGCGAGAGAAAATTGTATATACACATGCAAAAACATATATCTTCGTACTATACACTTAATTATACAATTTACAAACATTTTACTTCGATTCAATTGTAGACAAATGCAAATTTTATACAAATATTGCAGCGAAAAATGCCAACGAATTATACAATTGCGAATTATACAATTGCAGTGAAATATAATTTTTCTTGCTTTATACAACAGAAGTGTATAAATTGTGTTTCTGTTTTTGTATAAAGCGAGAGAAAAACATATATCTTCTTCCTATACACTTATAATTATACAATATACAAATATTTTACTTCGATTCAATTGTATACAAAACAAATTTTATACAGATATTGCAGCGAAATAGGCAGCGAATTATACAATTGCGCGTTATACAATTGCAGCGAAATAGGCCAGCGAATTATACAATTTAGGCCAGCGAATAATACAATTGTATAAGTATAGCGAGGCCAACGAATTATACAATTGTATATGTAAGCGAATTATACAGTTATATGTTTGCTATGGAGCGTAATTATGCAAACTTTGCTATAGCATACAAATATGAATTTTTTGTTTGCTATATGTGAAAGTTGCCCTTTAAACATTTGCGTGAGTAACCACATATAAACATGTAGATTGAGTTACAACGGCCCATTAGGAAGCCCAGTTATCTAACATTCCGCATCTTGAGCCAAATAAAAGCCCTAATACAAATCCTCATTAGGTTTTCCATATCCCCCATCACATTTCTGCCTCTAACTCCGCCGCTCTCCTCCGTTCATCGTTCTCCGATCAATGGTAAGCCGTGTAATCATCGTCAATACTGTTAATTCAAACGTAAATTTGTTTTTTCAATTTCTGAATTTTGGTATTCTTTGTAGGCTCCAAAGAAGGCACAAGCTCCACCTCCATCTTCCAAGCCAGCAAAGTCCGGCGGTGGAAAGCAGAAGAAGAAGGTCATCACTTTCTACTGATTCGCTTACTAATACAATTTTGGTTATCCGATGAGAATTTTAAAGGTACTTATTTAGATTTGTTATTCATGAATGCAGAAGTGGAGCAAGGGAAAGCAAAAGGAAAAGGTGAACAACATGGTGTTGTTTGACAAGTCTACATATGATAAGCTACTCTCTGAAGCTCCTAAGTATAAGCTTATCACTCCTTCTGTCCTCTCCGATCGTCTCAGGGTATTGTTTTTCTCTCTAATCAATTTTTACTTTTCCTGTGATTGATTTCAGTATCTGTTTTTCTATGGAACATTGTCAAATTCCACACTAGATTGATTATCGTATTTATATATGTATATTGATATAAGTAGATTTTTAGGTTTGTGATCTGGAGTATCACAGCACACACTAATGCTTTTGTGGCCATGATGCGATCATAGCCCACATATACATTATATTTCTTGATTATTCCAAGGTAGCTTCCCTGGTGCTGCATATATCCCTGAGAATTATTTGGACCTCAATATTAGTGAGAAATTGTTCTCTTGAGAAATGTATACAAAGTTTATTGATTTAGCAATGATTCTATTATATTTGATATTAGCTTAAAAGATGGTATGTTATAGGAGTCTAAACTAGTGACTTAGAAATTGTAAAGTCTTATTTGTGATGCTCTTCCAACGAACACTCTATCCATCCCTCTGTCCCATTTTATGTGAAGGTCTTGCTATTACGGGAGTCAACAATTTCTCATTGACTAGTTTTCTCAATCTTCTTAAATATTTTGAATTCATAGTTATTTTGACTTGCAGTACTTTTCATATGTCTTCAAATATGTACAAATTATTTAAAATATTTGAAGAATCAATAACTGATAGTCAAAATCAAGTGTCTTTACCGTCATATACCAAACTCCTGCACAAGTACAGGGACAGGGTAAGTAGATAACATGACAATTTAGATGTTAGGTTTCTGTAATTGCTTTGCTATTTGCGCTTCCTCTACGTGGATTCTAGACTTCCAGTCAGTATCATGAAGGATTCCACTAGTATCACCTGTTCATCTGATGTAGCATTTTTCTTGTGTCTGGTTTACAAGTATGTAGTCGATGCCTTATGGATGTTTTTTGGAGGGCGTTGTGTGTGACGGTGGTTGCCATTTTATCTGTGTCTGGTTCGCTGTATAATGTGCCAAAAATAGGATAACCATCAAAGCCTTGGCAGAACGATGAACTAATATTTAATGATCTGTTCTTGTTGTTGAGTGTAGTTTGTTGCATTATGGTTGTGATTGTATGCATATCATGATTTTAAATTTCGATTATAGAATTGTTTGTTTTCGATAATGTTTTCAATATTTGTTTGACATTGGCAGCAATATTTCAGTCGCAGCACATTTGTTTGTATGCTAATATGTCATTGTAATTTTGCTAATTTGTTGATTTGATTGAACGTCCAGATTAGTGGATCACTTGCTAGGAAGGCAATTAGAGATTTGATGGCTAGAGGTTCAATCAGGATGGTGTCTGCTCATGCTAGCCAGCAGATCTACACCAGGGCTACCAACACTTAATATGCGTTATTCATTTGCTTACATAGCTCTTGCAGGGGCTACTACTTGTTTTAGAAATTTCTAAGCTTATTTTGGAAAATATCAGGACATATGAGTTACACAGCTATTTTGAGCAATAGTTTTGATCGCAGTTACTATTTTGACTATTCTGGCTTTTTAAATGAGTTATTTATCTCTAATTGTCTTTTGATGTTGAAAGTAGATGCTGTTACCATAGGTGTCTAGAATTCCAAATGAGTTAACTCCCCTCTTCCCCGAAAGTTTGTGACCAAGTGATGGAATGGTCTAGTGTATTCTTTTCATTGAAATGGCTGCTGTTGAGCCGTTTTAAGTGTTGAGCCTTGGAAAATTCTGAGCTTTGTTTTAATGATCTCATGCACAGAGACCCTCTAAGAGTGTTTAGAGTGGGTGAATCGAACAGTGCCCATTTTTTACCAAAAAACATTTTACATTTGTACTTCAGGTCTCAACATTCTAAAATAGACATCGCATATAAGATGGATTATATCAGGACTAGAGACATATTCCAGTTACAGTCTTAGTAACTCAGGCAGGGTGTTCAAGAGGCCGACTGACCAGAGGAAAGTCAGCATTCAGATGACACCAAAACATCAACAACAAAAGCAAATCTAGTGAAATTCCGCGAGGTGGGGTCTATGGAGGATAGATACGCAAACCTTTACCACTACCTCTTAGAGATAGACTCTTGCTGAAATACCACGGCTCAAGCAAATCAAAGAAGTAATCAAAAGAAAATCATAACAGCTAATAGTAACACAACAACACATGTATGCAAGAAACAGTAACATCAACAAGAAGGTGCAGTTACTTAGACACAGTAAATCACAGATTATAATCAAGAACTCGAAACCAAAAGCTAATAATACAACTGACTCGTAGCTCCGCCCAGCCAAACACCTGAGTAGGATAGGAATTAAACACATTTTGGTCATTATTGGTTAATTTTCAATCTAGGAAAACCTTTCTACAAGCTGAAGAGAGGAGCACGAAGTCAGTGTCTTCATCTAAGTAAAGCTGGCATGGTTCAACAGTCCAATAAACTGAATCTCAGCCACTACGACGAGCATTGTACTGTGATCTCATCGCCTACTAGGCAACTAGCAAATACCAAACTGCTTTAGAACGTACTGCAGCAGCATCTAGATCCCTTGCAGGCACTGATGAAAGCAGCCAGAAGATTGGCCTGTTGAAGAAACCAGGTGTCTGGCATTCTCATCATACTGGTTATATACAAAGATAATCCCATCTATGCAAACACAAGAACAAGCTATGTACTTACTAGCACCATCAAAATCGATATTACGCTCCAAAATGCAATTGATTGCATGATCACTGTTTAAGCCAGAGCACTCTTCTCCTCATCATGCATTCACTGACCAACAAGGTAATCAGTAATGTCTAGAGGACTAACCTGAAGCAAAGTAACTGTTGCTGCTACGTATATTCAGAAACTAGAGTGTTCCAAACTAGACAGGGGCCTCTTATTTGGAATTCACATGGTTGAAAACCGGTTATCGCCTTTCCCATGAGCGCCATGGCAGCAATGCTTGGCGCCTGCTTCTTTTGGAAATCACCAAGTGACAACTTTGAGTCATAAGGCTCACAAACCACCCCTGACTTCGGCCTCTTTTGTGCAGTGGCTGCTGATCTCTTATGAAGCCACCTTTGAACCCAAGACAGCGAAGTCAACAACTCATGTTGTTTCTTCATAACGTACATAGGAGAAGAGTCCGTGTTCCTTGCTAAGGCCAGAGTTCTATCATGATCAATCAATTCTTCACAATGAAGTTTACCAGCTGCGAGTTCTGAGCCTGTTATAGTAACAACTCTAGAAATTTTGCTGTTTGCTTTCTTATGAGATGACTTCTTTGAAAGGTTAGAGCTCTTTGATCCAACAGAAAAGGATCTAGAAGCACTCCATTTCAGGCGCTTTACCCATCTGTTACCAGGCTTGTCTTTGATCAGCGTCGCAAGGCAAAAATTAGCTTTAAATGGACTTGGCTGCTCGTTACGGCCAAGGAACAATCTCAAATCCAAACTATGAGTTGTGGAAGAAGTTGGTTCCAACTTATCCATCAAAGATGGAAGCTCCAAGTTTAAGTCAGGCAATTTAGTACCAACTTCTTTCTCGAGGCAGTCAAATGCTTGAAGAGCAGGTATATTTAGGTCCATTCCACTCACCTGCAAGATACCAGAAATACGAAATGCTCAAAATTCAGATACACTTACTATTGCTCTGATACCATATTGACCACTTCATTTGAAAACTTAAGCTATTCATAGTAATTCAACAGGTTTTACTAATTTTCTACCATTTTTTTTTTTAAATCTCAAGAATATTCACTTATACATGAACTTACAATATCATCTAAGTAGCTTGTTTTTCCTACTTTGATTAAGTTCGTCATTTTTAAGGAACTTATTTTCTTACAAAAATATTTTTCACGAGAAACAATTTCTACTCCATAGAAGTGCAGTTCTTTATCTTTCACAGTAAAAATCTAGGCTCCGCTACTAGTTACATCAGGACCAAAGTAGGATAAAGATCATGATTTGGCTCAATCATTCAAAACAGATTAAACTTATAAAGAATTAATTACTCAATAATTTCTACTATTTCTGTAAATACCAAAATCATAGATTGAATTTGTACTTGGATGAAACCAGAATTAAATAAACATGAAAGTGAACTTACCTCGGTTCTTGGCAAACTTCAAAGAAATTGAACTATAAAGTGGCCATTTGTGTACAGGAAAGAGAGAGAAAATAAATGTTAGTTAGAAGAATGACAAATGAAAAAGGATACATATAGCCAATTCCTAATCATTTTTTTTTTCTATGTTTCGTATTCGCATGGAAGCAAAAGCATCGGTGTTTGGTATCCTATCCATATATTTTTTTATTATTTTGATTAAATGAAAAAGGTTTGTTATTTTAAAAAGAGAAATAATTATAATTTGATACGAGCAAAAGTATCATACCTTTTGTTAGATTTTTCAAAAATATCTTGTATATATGGGCAGACAGACAATTGTTACACAAATATCTATAAATTCTATGTGTCTTTGGATTTGGTAATAAAATAATATATTCTTTCTATTTTATTTAATTTGACATAAGTTTATTTGATTTGATATATGCATGTATCTAGTATCAAATATATAAATTTGATTTGAATTTGATACAAAATTACCTAATTAGTATGTGATTATAAATTGAATTAGTATATATGACATAAATATTTGTGTAGTTAGATAGTATGAAAATGAAAAATATAATAAAAAATTAAAAGGAGTTTTTCAATTAAAAAAGGCTAAGTGGACTACTTAAGAAAATTTGTGGAACTCTTAACGTGAAAAAAATATGCAGACAAGTTTAGAACAATTACAAAAAAAAACCCATACGTATTCGAGTTTATTTCACAATATAAAAACATTGTTTAATAATATATAAAAAATATACGTATTAACACCAGATGCACATGTAACTAGAAATTAATGAATGTACTCACTATGGACTTTTATTAGAAGCAACATCAACATAGATGGTCTGACCTCAAAGACAGATACTTTTTGAACGTTACATGTCAATAGGGACTCTCTCTAAAAAAAAGAAATCAAAATGTACCCTTCGCCCATTTGTGGGGTCAATATATGATAAATAAAATTAACTTTCATTAGTTCACTCCAAAACTAATAAAACATCACAAAAATTTTGAGGATACTTTGAGTGAACTACGTTTAAAATGTTTGGGATGTTTTTTGAGTTTTGGGATGAACTAATGAAAGTTAATTTTTTATTTATCATATATTACCCCTATAAATAGGCGAAATGTCTGTTTTGATCTATATTTTTAAAGAATATCACTTTTAATTGATAGCTTAAAAAAATATCCATTTTAAAGCTGGACTCATATCTCCTCAAATTTGAGTTCTTTTCATTACACATTCTTTCAATTCTTCGAGTAGAGTACATGAATAATACTTCTATTTATTATATTTATTAGAAAGATTTAGATTAAACTAATTTTAAGAATATAAATATCAAAATTTAACAAAAGAATGAGCTGACTTTGACATTAAAAAATGGACAAAGTCACATGGAAAAGCTCTAAAATGAGTCAAAAAGTGTGTAGGTGTTATATTTTTCCCTTGGCAAGTTTGAAGGCCACGAACCTCTTTCTTATACCACTTACTAAACTCTATGCTCCATCTTTCTCCACGCCTAACTTTTCTTTCTTTATCCATAACTCAATCATTAGTTCTTATTCTATTTGTAATTCGATTTGAATCGATCTTTTAAATAATTTTTTAAATTGTAAAATTTAAAAATATAGTTATGAATTCGATTGTTATTAATTTGACTTGATTAAAAAAAGTTTAATGGTATTTCTCATTTTTTTCCTATAATTGAAAATAACATTTCATTTTATGATCATTTCATTTTATTTATGATCATTTCATTTTACGCTGACTTATAATTCTTTACAACCATTTTTTTTCTAAACGGGGTTTATGATTATCTTGATCTATGGAGAACTAGTATTAGTTTTAATGAGGTGAATAAAGTTTATAAAAGATATTTCAAAAAATCAGGCAAAGTTCATAGTTGCTTATTTTTTTTTAATTACTTTATTATATAATTTGTCGATTGATTTATTTTTATCAAATCAAATATTATTAATTTTTAAAATTTAAAATCATAGTAAATCCAATAGAGTATCAATTTTATTTGAATGATTTTTAACCAAAATATCCTACTTACCACTTCACCTCGCCCCCCCCCCCCCCCCAAAAAAAAAAAGAAAAAAAGATGGAATATACCAAATAGTATAGCTAAATTGATAACCTCTTTAGATTTGACACATTGGTTTAGGAAAAGATGGAATATACCAAATAGTATAGCTAAATCAAATTTTATTTACATGTAAGTCGTACTTCTTATTACTTGAATTTTATCGTAAGGACTTGACAAGAAATTCAAGTTAAGCAAAATTTATATCAAAAACTTAGTGTGAAATTGCTAAAACATCACTTTTAAATTTTCTTTAATGTAAACTTTATGGTCTTTCTTTTCATTATTCTTATGAATTTTCATTATATAACCTCTAAATAATTAAGAGTCATATTCACGATAGATCGATCATTTTTTGGTAATCCTTGTAAAATTACTTTTGCCCTCTCGATATCTATCTCAAGTCTCTTATGTTTGCGTTTTGAAAGTTGGTTTCTAACATTTGAGTAAAAAATTGAGAATTTAGTAAGTTTTGATTTTGAAAGGCTAAATTTGTTTAAAAATGGTTTTTGGAATCTTTTGGAGTTTCGAGTATCATAATGGAATCCTGTCGATTTTATCGGTCATGTAATGTAGAAATGGTCTAGTAAAGTTATCAGTTTCAGATTGGGAGTCACTTTGAGGATTTGAGGTCCTAAGTGTTGAAAATTATTGAGATTTTAGCCTTTAGGTTGACTTTGGTCAACATTTGGGGTTTAGATGCTTGGATCGGGATTACGAGAGTTTCATTAGATTTGAGGAATGATTTTAGGCCTAGGTGAGGTCTTGGTTGATTTTTAAGAGGTCTAGAGCTTGTTTGTAGCCTTTTAAGCATTATGTTAGTTTCTTGTAATTTTCACGGATGTCGGGTCAAGGAGATCTCAAATTCGTGTTTCGATAGTCCATTGAGCATATAGAATTTGCATATGTGGTTTGTGTTTATGGGTTCCGAACAAATTCCAAGAGTCTTTTCGATGTTTTTTGTTGGCTGATGTTTTTGGTGTTGCAGTCCTCGCTTAAGCGGAACTTGGTTCGCAAAAGCGAGCTAGATTGGCATTGTGAGGGTGGGTGGGTCTCGCTTTAGCGATGGCCGCTTAAGTCGAACCTGATTCTAAAAAGCGAGACTTACCTTTTGGGCAAGGTTGCGAAAGCGAGACCTCCAACTTTTGCGGGGTTCGTTGAAGCGGAACCTAGTTCACAAAAGCGAGGGTTTAAACCTGCAAATTTTGGGGTTTAAGACCCATTGTTCATTTTTGAGCTTGGGAAATCCTTGGTTGCGATCTTTGAAAGGATTTCTTGTGCTAAATTATTTGGATAAACTTTTATGATCCTAAAACTTCATTTGCCTTTGATTATTTATGGATTTTAACATCTACATATGAGATTTTGATTGGTAAATGATAAGGTTTTTCAATAACTCAAGTTCTAAACTAATATGAATAACTCAAGTTCTAAGCAAATATGAAGATTATAAACTAATTTTGGTCCCCTTTTCGAAATGGTATTCACCAATGAGTTCATGAGGCCTTGAACATCATTTTTAAGTATTAAATTTTGAATTCAAACCTTCTTTTTGAAATTGGATTTTGAGTTGCTTGCTCATTTTTTTAAAAGGGAAATTGATGTGGGTATTGTTGTTTCCTGAAATTTATTGTGAATACTTGCTTGTATATAGACTTTGTGGCTTTAGAAGTGATTTGGAAGTGGAAGACTCAACTCTTGCAGTGATTAATTGATTGGTTTACGACAAGTAATTTCTTAGGCTTTGCAATATAATATAATTGTCACGACCGGGGAGTACCCCCTAGACGTAACCGGCGTCATCGTCCTCGGAGAGGACTAAGACTAGCCTCTTAGCAATCGTCATAACATATCATCGATAAAAATGCGGAAAAACAAAAACTTTTATATATTGAGGTTTACATAGACCTCTCACATACTACTTATGGAGTTTACTTAGACTCCTCGCATAGGAAGCTTAAATAGGCTTCTCGTTTAGACAATAGAATCAACATATAAGGATTTAGTCTAATAATACCGTTTCACATTGAACCATCTAAAACGAAGTAGAACATTCGGTCATAGCCCTCAACAAATCTATAATTGCCACATAGGACTTACAATAATATCTTCAACAATAGGAAAGAAAGAATGTCTTAAGACTATAGCAAATCTGACTAAGCTAGATAGAAGGTACCATATTCGAACATTGAGGACTCACCAATCAACTTGGAAAATATGTTCAAGTCTTCTTCCAATTGACCTTGATACCTCAACGGCCCGAACCACATTGTTTGAGGAAAAGGGAAAGAATATGGGTTATTACATCCACTTGTACTAAGTATGGAAACATATGCACACATAATCTTTAAAAATCATGCTTAAAGGAACATTTTGTTCAAAGTCATGCTAAGTCACTTTTTGAAAGCCTTAATGCACAAATTTAGAACACATACAAGCCAATAATCACATATTCATTAAGACAAGTCCATATGCAATACAATACCAACATCATCAATAAAGTCAAGTCAACATAGTCATTACCAACATAAGGTCATATCAATATGAATAGTAGTATATCAAGAGCATATAACCAAAGCAACTCCAACATAATGTCACAACAACAAAATATGTACAAGAATTCCTATCATCATGACTTATAAGACCCTTACCAACAATCCCATCCCAAGCCTACAAGTGCAATGTTCATGTGAAGTCCCATAACCCCACATAATCAAGTAAGCAAGGAAAGAGATCATAAGTAATGCCTAACTTCATTTAACATAGCATCATGAGTAGTCATCATCATACATAGCAATATAGACCAATAAAATGTTCATAAGTGAAACTAAAATCATATAGGATCATCAACATGAAAAGTCAACATATACATATCATTTACTTTATAAGAGCATAGGAACAACCTCCTAGGACTTCCTTCAAGGCCAACTAGTGCAATGTATAGGTAGAGTCCCATACCCCTACCTACACTAAGAAGAACCCCTTAAGTCACCCTAGTTAGATTCACTTTATTACTTTCATTTTACTTTCGGAAACAATCGCCTTAATCGACATAGACCATGTGAGCTAAACATGGAATCCGGTTTCATGAATCCATACACCAAAAGAAGGTGGTCTATTTGCCAAGGTAGGACCAAAACATTAACATAGCATTCTAGGTGGATCCACTAGCTAGTATTCCTATGGGGGCAACATAGTTCAAGAACTAGGAGACATGTGTTGGACTCTCTTTATGCACAATTGCATTATAGTCATTATCTCATGAGAACCCTTGGTGAATCTCCCTTCTATGGGAAGTCAATACCTCTCATTGTCAAGTTCACTCGGTGCTAAGCTAAAGTCCCCTTTTGAAATGTCTTTAAGTCATTCTTAATCATCATAACTTAATATAGGCCACAGGAGACTAACCCCTTGTATATTCATAGTCATTGGCTCATTAGGTATTTCCTGAGAATGTCCTTTCATTACAACCCTTCATTTGTGAGATTCACACACCATCATCATCATATCATAGTAAGGCACATAAGTGATTCACAATCAACCTTATATCATTATACCTTAATCATAATCTCACAATTCATATAGTCAAGACATTTCAATTACATTCATCATTCCATCACCTACCTGATCTAATTACATGTAATACCTCAGGTGAACATCATAATCAAGTATAACCATCACAATTGAAGTAAGGATTCAAGATCACAAAGTCTTACCAATTCACCTTCAAAAGCCTTCTTCAAGATCTTACCCTCAATTCATCACAATTATCAAATAACTCACTCATCATCATCATAATGTAGTAAATTGAACAATAACATAACCAATTCTAACAATACTAATCATCTTCAAGTCCAATTCATAACTAGGGTTAGGGTAAAGGATAAAATTCATAGATTTCATCATAAACTAATACAATGATCAATAACTACAACAATTAACTCATAAACAATCATATTCTACCATTAATAATCAAAGGAAACCAATAACAATCCAATTTGAAAGATCAATTTTGGAATAAGAAGGAAACCCATGTTTTTGACATCTTTTGAAATCAATTTGAAGGAGCCTCTTGGGGAAAGAGATCCCAAGAGTGAAGAGCTTCCATACCTTAGAAATCCTTGAAGATTGATGAAGATAAAGTTGAAATCTTTCAGCCCTAATTCCCTTGAACCTTAGTCTTCAATGGTGTTCTTTGGGGAAAGAGAGAGAAAGTAGAGAGAAGGTGGAGAGATTTGAGTTTGGGAATTGTGGGGTGTTGGGTTAGTTTAATGAGGGTTAGGCCTTTTATAATCCCTTAACTAACTAAATTAAAAACCCCCTAACCCTTAATTAACCACCTAAGTAATTAACTAATTAAATCATTCCTTTATAAATTAGGCAGTCCAAAATAGACCAACCTACGAGACCTCGACCTACGGTCCGTAGGTCCATCGATGCCACCGTACTGGCAAGGCGTCGATTGGGTCAAAGGCTGGAATTTTTGGGGCCTTTTGGAAAATGGCTAAGTGTTCACCTACGGAGCTCGTCCATCAAACAACGGCTCGTCGTTTGTCAAGAGACAACTTTTGGTTAAATGGAAGGCTCAGGGTGGTCCTTGGAGAGTCGTACCCGGATGTTTTTACCCTAAATACACTCTAATACCATTTTAACACATTTTTACCATTTTTCATTCATTTTGACTCTTAAAACCCCATGAAACATGCCAAGGCACACTAGTGCACATTTCACAATTCATCGGATGTCATAGACGTTTCTTGACGTTTTGACTCTAACACTTCCTAAATGTTTCAAATACATTATTTTAGGCCTTAAAACAGTTTTCTAAGTCTTAGTTCTTCATGTGAGGCTCTTGATTAGGTCTTGGACCTCCGGAGTGTTACAATAATTGTCTACTTCTCTTCGTTGTATGCGTGTTGAGAAATAATTGGGAATAAGGTGAAGGGTCTTAATTCTCCACTTGATTAATGTTAATAAAAAAAGGGAGTAAATGAAAAGACTTCATGATGATAACGATAATTTATGATTTTCCTTGTTGTGGCCCTAGTTGATTGATTTGATGAAATGCCTTTGATGACTTGAATCTGGAGTTGAATTATGTGACTTGTTGTCCTTCGTGTGGTATGATATTGCTTGTGTGAATTGAGTTTTGAACACCGTGATGATACATATGGTGATTATTTATGCTGCGGTCTTTTCCAAAAAGTTCTTGTGATGCCAAAGTCATTTTTGGCAAGTGCAATTGATATAAGCCGATGGGAAATGGTTCCAACTAGTGAATTGATATAAGCCGATGGAAAGTTCCAACTAGTGAATTGATACAAGCCGATGAGAAGTGGTTCCAACTAGTGAATTGATATAAAATCGATGAGAAATAGTTTAGACTAGTGATTTGATATAAAAAAACGATGACAAATGGTTCCTGCGAGAGTTGGTTCCAGTAGCATGAGCTTGTGACCAAAGAGGAAGCATTAATGTGATCAAAAAATCATGTTTAACAAAATCAAAAGATGTGATGCATCGAATGATACATTCGGTTCTAGTCCTCAACAATCTTCACAAAGAGGCCTCACAACTCCGAGTTGAGAGCCCATTATTTGTATACTGCTTTACTCTATCATTTGCCAACATACTTATCATAAATTTTGGAAAAATCATAATCATATAAATCAATAATATTGCATATGTTATTGTTGTAACAAATAGATAAACAAATTATCCATGATAAAAGTTAAATAAATAGAAAACTAAGTTACAATAATCTTTACTCTAGATTAATAGAAGTTAGACATAAGCTAAGTTTTGTATTACACTAATTATTGATGTTGCATGTTAGGTCTGTTGATAAAATATTTTTCCAACAAGGTCAAGGTATGTATGATGAAAAAAATTAAGTCAAAAGATTAGCGACAAACTTCATAACTGAGTTCTATTTTTTGGTAGCGGAGGTCAATATTATAAATAATAATATATGAATTATCAAATAAATCCGTCGCCGAGAATTGAATAATATAACATAGGAAGTTCTTTTATTCATACCTAACACAACAAACATTATTAAAAAGAGAAATAAAGTATATTTATTTGAATTTTCAAACAAGGAGAAGAAATATATAAACAATACTACTAATAATACTAGTAGCATATCTAAAATAAATTCTTCGTTTTATTTATCTATTTATTTCTTTCAAACATAAAAAGATTAAACACTATCAATATTTTATTCAAGAATCTCATTCTCAGCCTTTCACTTCGAAAACATTTTTTTCGAGTGAGAATCTATTACTAGAAACTATAAGAATAAAGTCTGCACCCCACTTATGGAATTACACTGGATGTTGACGCTAAAATAATCTGATCAGCCTTATCTTCTATCGAAGACATAAAATAAGGACTAGGAGGTTCACTAGATCTAAATCCGAATGAAGTATTTTTTGTTGAAGTACTTGAATAGATCATCCACAAATCACAAAACGCACCAATAATATGCTTATGAATGTTTTTCTCATCATTAATCTCCAAATACCAAGCACATTTCTCTTCAAGAGACTCCTCCCAAGATTTAATCCCTTTATTTGCTTCAATCATACTTTCCATAGAATTCTTGATATTCCCATAAGGATCCTCTGAACTCGATAGACTTATAACACATGACTCGTTAAATGGTAGATAGAACTTGAGATCGTTACTACTACTACTACTATTACTCTTTGACCCTTCAAGAATTGAACTAATTTTTTTCCCATAAGCATCCATATTCGAGTCCATCTGCGCTATAACACATGAATCATTCGATGGTAGATACTCGAGACCATTACTACTAGTATTATTATTAGTATTTTTTGGCAGTGTTGATGATGACACTTCAAGAATTGAAGTAGTTTCTTCCTCATGAGGATCCATCGAATCCATAGGCGTTATAACACATGAGTCATTACATGGTAGAGACTCGACCCCTTTATTATTATTACTCTTTGAGAATTTTGATGGTGACACATCAAGATTTGAACTAGTTTTTTCACCTGCCTCAATTTTTTGAGAGTTGAAAATGTTGTCATTATTTTCAACTCTAAAAGAGAGAGTTCTAGGGTTTCCACAATGTAGCAATCGACATAGCAAATGAGAAAATGAGAATTTATTTTGGCTTTTGAAGAGAGAAGAGAGCTTCACTTTCTTAAAAAAAGAAAAAATAAGGGGGGAGGTATTGAAATGGGAATGCTGAAAAAACATAATGTGACCTTTTCTCTTTATATAGTTGTTAGAGTTTGATGGCTGGGTTGTGAACAATTAATGTAATTTTTTTGATTTTTTATTGGTGTGGAGAGCAATATATGTCATGACGGAGTTTGTTTTTTGAAATTTATGATTTAAGGAAGACTTGTGGTAAAATAAATATATATGTAATATGATATCACACGTTACATATTCATTTTATTTAATGGATCTTTGACTAAACAAAATATTTAAAAAAGAAAGACATATTTTTACCGTAATCATGTTAAATATTCATTTTATTTAATGGATATTTGACTAAATAAAAGATTTAAAAAAGAAAGACATATTTTTACCGTTAGCATAAGTTTTACTACATATATGACATATGCAACATTTATAAGTTAAATTAAATTGTGAATTGACTTTAAAAATGAACCTTCTTTCAAATCAAATAGATCTTTGAGTTTTTCTTGGACTCCAAATCAATTAAAGCTTCTCTATCTACATTGTTGTTTGGTTGTGATGGAATTAAATACTCCAAAGATTTTATAAATCAAAATTGAATATAATTTAAAATTTGAATAGTAATTTAGTGGTCGTTTGACCATAAAAATTCAAAAAAGAAGAAGTTATTTTTGAAAATTTCAAAATTCAAGTTTTGTTTGATCAGATTTTATGCTAAAGAATATTTAAAATTTAAAATATACTTCATAAAAATAGGATTTATACCTTTCAATTTCTTAAAACTAAGCAAAATCACCCAATTCAACTTATTTACCTCAAAGCTTGACATACAATCAAATTTGCTCTAAAAAAGTAATATCTCAAAATATATAGTCACATGATATCATATATGAGATCCCATATACGAGTTACTATTTATTATTATAAGTATTTTTTCACTTTATTTGAAACATTTTAAGTTGAAATTGAAGATGGAGTTGTTTTTGGTTATTGTTTTTTTAAATAATAAATATACTTTTCGTAAAAAAAAAAGAAGAAAAATGATTTAAACACGAAACATAAGTGGAAATTACGCGGATAAGCAAACATATACCAATTAGTTAGTTAACATAACTACAATTCGAATAAATTACCTTTATCCACTAATTTCTAGGAAAAAGTTTGCAGCTGAATTTCAATTGTATAAACGTGTAGTTTTCAAACTTTGTATAATATAATTTGTACAACTTTTGTATGATGTAATTTGTATAATTTGATTTTTATCACTGGTTAAAGTTAAGATGTTTGGGTTTGTATAAATTTGTTATTTCGATTGATACAAAAATAAATACAAATCAATTGATACCAACCAATTTGTATAAATACAGACGAAAATAACTCAATTATACAAATACACGCGAATTATACAAATAAGGTCGTCCACAACTTAAACTATAAATACAACCGGTAAATGGAGGCGTTCAAGGGTCGATTTGAATCAAAATCAAAATCAAACCAGCTTAATCGATTTTAAAATTATCAAAACCAAACCAAACCAAATATAGTTATCGGTTTGGTTGTTATCAATTTCAGTTTGATTTGGTTTGGTTAATCGATTATTAATCATAGACAAAAATAGAACGGAAAAGGGTCATATTTGCCCCTGTATTCTTAGAAAAGGATCATATTTGTGTTGAAGGAAGCTGATGGAACGGGTCAAAGGAACAGGTCTGACGAGTTAGAGTTTGAGTTACACTAGGACTAGACTATTCAATCCTAATTTATGTATAAGTCTATACTGTGTACGACTAGGATAAGCTGTATATATTATATTTGTGTTGTATTAAGATTCCTAGTGTAGCTAGTATAGGACTCTTCTCCTATATAAGGAATATGTAACTCAATTATTCAATCATCAATACAATCCTTGATTCTTCACATATCTGTGAGATTTCTTCATGGTATCAGAGCAATAAAGCTTTTCCGCTCTTTTAATGTATTAGATCTAACAAAAAAAATATATAGATATCAAACCACAATGGCCCCTTCTACCAACACTCTTTCGACCTCTTCACTTCATCACCTTATTTCGTCCTGCTCCATTAAACTTAAGCCGACGAACTATCTTCTATGGAGGACACAAATGACTCAGTTGATTCAAGTGATGAGATTAACCTATCTCATCACAGAACCACGTAAAGAGACATGTTCCACTGAACAGACTGCTGAGAAAACTGTAGCAGGCGAGAAGGGTGCAGAAGACAACAACATTGTTGATGATTGGGAGGAAAAGGACGTGTTACTAAGGAGTTGGATATCAGGCACCTTGACAGAAGAAAGCATGTACTTGATTGTAGGCTGCTCAACTGCCAAGGAGATGTGGGAATGCTTGGAAGAAGCATATCTTCAAGCAACAAAAGATAAGGAGTTCCAGCTCAAACAACAACTGCAAAGTGTAAAGTTAGGAACCAAACAAATTGATGAATACATTAAGGAATTCAAAGGCATATGTGATGGCCTTGCAGCCATTCACAAGCCTGTAGATGAGGATAGCAAAGTGATTAATTTTGCTAGAGGTCTAGGTCTTAAGTACAAGACCTTCAGAACTGTCATGTTAGGTAAGGCACCGTATCCTACTTTTAATCAATTTATTAATGCTCTTAGGGGTTTTGATATGAGGGAGGATGAAGAAGAAGTGCTTCAACAAAATCATAACATGGCATTCTCTGCCCAAAGAGGCAGGGGAAGAGGAAATTACTCTCAAAGAAGAGGAAAAAGTAATTTTAATTCTAGAGGAAGAGGCTTTAAGCCTGCTGGACAGGGAACAGGTTCTTATAACAGCAGAAACGGACCTGGTCCTCAGAACAGTCCTTCAAGTGAAAGTCATGAGAGGAATAATTCTAATGCTTGTCAAATTTGTGGTAGGAATAACCATACTGCTCTTAAGTGTTTTTACAGGTGGGATTACTCTTACCAAGCTGCAGATGAGCTACCACAAGCATTGGCTGCTACTAATCTTCAAAACACTGATGACACTTTGTATGTGGACTCAGGAGCAAGTAGTCATATGACACATAACTCAGGTATCCTAACTGATCTTAAACACTACAATGGACCAGATAAAATTATTGTTGGGAATGGATCAAAGTTAAACATAACACATGTTGGGAACACATCCAGATCAGGTCTAAAATTAAAGGAAGTTCTTGTAGTCCCTAAGATTAATAAGAATTTACTCTCAGTTAGTAAACTTGCAAAGGATAATTGTTGCACTCTTGAATTTGATGAAACTAACTTTGTTGTAAAGGACAAGAAGACAAGGGCACTGCTGGCCAAGGAAACTAAAAGGAATGGACTCTATGCTTTGGAAGATAACAATCTCTATGCTTTAACTGCTGTACACGATTGGAACACGTCAGACAACATGTGGTATACTAGATTAGGACATCCTAGTTTGAAGTCTTTAAAGTTTTTGAATAAGAATAGTTGCTTCAATGTTAGTAGTTGGAATAAAATGCCTACTGTTTGTTCTAGTTGTCAGTTGGGAAAGAGTTGTAAACTTCCTTTTGGTTTGAGAAATAAAATTGAGAAAGACCCTTTATTGAAAATCCATTGTGACTTATGGGGACCAGCTTCTGTCGAATCTTCACAACATATGAAATATTATGTCGTTTTTGTTGATGATCACACAAGATATACATGGATTTATCCACTGAAAAAGAAGTCTGAATTCTTTGAGGTCTTTCTAAAATTTCATAAAATGGTGGAAAAACAATTTTCTAAAGAGATTAAGATTTTTCAGTGTGATGGAGGTGGTCAGTTTATCCAAACAGACTTCATTAAGCATTTGGAAGATCATGGCATTGTGAGATATGTTTCATGTCCTAACACACCTGAACAAAATGGAGTTGCTGAGAGAAAACATAGGCATATTGTGGAGACTGGTCTAACTCTACTACTTCATGCTAATCTACCTTTGTTTTTATGGGCTGAAGCTTTCCTCACTGCAGTATTTCTCATCAATAGATTGCCTTCATCAGTCCTAAAAATGGTGACTCCATTTGTTAAGTTGTATGGGGAACAACCTGATTACAACAGTCTAAAAGTGTTCGGGTGTAGATGTTTTCCATATATCAAGGGCAACAATAAGTTCAGTCCAAAGACCTATCCTTGTGTGTTCATTGGGTACAACAGCTTACACAAAGGATATAGATGCTATCATCCCTCTACAAGAAGGGTCTACATATCCAGACATGTTGTGTTTGATGAAAACACATTACCTTATGTGTCTTCAAAGCAATTTCAGACTAACATTGATGTCTCACCTCACCTTGCTACTTTTGTTGAATCTTTTTCTAAACTGCAGGCACATGATAACTGTGATTCAGGGGAAGTACAGGCTGCTAGTCCACTGATTGCTAGCGATAATGCTGCTACACCTCATGTACTTATTGATAGTGAGAGTATTTTTGACCTCTCAGGCACAGGATCAGATGCTGAGGAACAGGTTGAGGTTGATGATCCGTACAACAGTATTGAAAGTTCAGCTGCAGATGTTGAATCTGCCAGCAACAGTGAGGAACAGGTTGCTCTTACAGGTCCAGCCAATGATCGTCATCACACAACCACTCTAGTTGATGTACCAGCTGACCATCAACTTGACAATGCTACACTACAGTCCACTACCTTGGGTGATGTACCAGTTGAGGTACTTTCTGCACCACAAGGGCATCATATGATCACCAGGAACAAGGCGAAGGAACAACACTTGTCACTTGTTGCTCGCAGCAGCGCAGAAATTGTCAGAGAACCAAATACTACTAAGGAAGCACTAAAATCACCTCATTGGCTTGCAGCAATGCAGGAAGAGATTGATGCTTTACATACTAACAAGACATGGATTTTGGTGCCCAAATCTCCTAGTATGAACTTGGTTGGATCAAAATGGGTGTTCAAGACAAAATTAAAAGCTGATGTAACAGTAGATAGATACAAGGCCAGGCTTGTGGCAAGGGGATTCTCGCAGCTTGAAGGGATAGATTTTGAAGAAACATTCAGTCCTGTGATTACAGCAACAACTATTAGGGTGGTTCTATCCATTGCTGTCAGTTCGAAGTGGGAAATTAGACAACTCGATGTCAAAAATACCTTTCTCCATGGCTTCTTACAAGAGGAGGTGTACATGAGTCAACCTCCTGGTTTTATTGATCCCAGTATCCTCAGCATGTATGTCTGCTTAAAAAGGCATTGTATGGTCTTAAACAAGCACCAAGAGCCTGGTTTGATAGGTTTAGCATGCATCTCTTACACCTTGGTTTCACTTGTAGTAAGGCTGACCCTTCCTTATTTGTTTTGAAAACTCACAAAGGCAAAATATTTCTCTTGTTATATGTGGATGATATTATTGTCACAGGAAGTAATCCATCTCAGGTCTCAGAATTGGTTCTACAACTTGGGAATGAGTTTGCCATTAAAGATCTTGGCCATTTACACTTCTTTCTTGGAGTTGAGGTTAAGTATTTTGATGGGGGCATCCACTTAAGCCAGAGTAAGTATGCTGCTGAGCTGCTAGACAAGACTGGAATGACTTTTGCAAAGGCTATAGCCACTCCTTTGGCTCAGAAGCATGGTCTACATGAAGCTGTGAGAAGTCTGGTTGAAGCATCTTTTTACAGAATGATAGTAGGGAATCTTCAATACTTGACTCTTACAAGACCAGATATTACTCATGCTGTGAATTTAGCAAGCTAATTTATGCAAAATCCGAACAGTGCTCATCTTCAAGGAGTGAAAAGAATTCTCAGGTACATCAAAGGCACTCTGCACTTTGGACTTAGACTTATTTCACAATCACCATGTAGGTTGTATGGGTACTCTGATGCTGATTGGGGAGGTTGTACCACCACTAGGAGATCCACTACGGGCTATAGCATCTACCTAGGTGCAAACTGTATTTCTTGGACCTCCACAAAAAACAGTCCACAGTTGCTCGTTCAAGTGCTGAAGCTGAGTATAGAGCACTTGCCTCCACTGCATCCGAGATGACATGGATCATGTATCTACTTCATGATCTTGAGGTGTTTCTTCGATCTGTACCTACATTATATTGTGACAACATGAGTGCTTTGTACCTGACAGTTAATCCAGTTATGCATGCTAGAACTAAACATGTTGAAATGGACTATCATTTTGTTCGTGAGAAGGTGGCTAGAGGACAACTTGTTACTCAATTTGTGAGGTCTAAGGATCAGCTAGCAGATATTCATACAAAAGCATTAACCAAACAGGTTTTTGCTGAGTTTCGTCGCAAGCTAGGAGTTACAGTTCCTCCACTCACTAGCTTGAGGGGAAGTGTTGAAGGAAGCTGATGGAACGGGTCAAAGGAACAGGTCTGACGAGTTAGAGTTTGAGTTACACTAGGACTAGACTATTCAATCCTAATTTATGTATAAGTATATACTGTGTACGACTAGGATAAGCTATATATATTATATTTGTGTTGTATTAAGATTCCTAGTGTAGCTAGTATATGACTCTTCTCCTATATAAGGAATATGTAACTCAATTATTCAATCATCAATACAATCCTTGATTCTTCACATATCTGTGAGATTTCTTCAATTTGTCCTTCGTTATACTTTTTTGATATATTTACCCTTGCCATCCAACTTTAAGGCCATATTTACCCTCCACCTGTTAAATCTCCATATTATTACATAATATTATTTATGTGTGCCTATGTGGATTTTATTTTTATCTAATTAGATCTAAATGTTATTAAAATCATTTTAACCCACCCATATTGAATTAAACCCCATCCAGTAATGAACCCAAGACCAAGTCCTTGCTATCGTGGGTTTGGGTTTTATATTTGTATGGGTGAGATGGGTTAATGGAATTGTACAGATGAATGAAATTATCAGATCTCTATCACTATCGAAAAATCGAAACACCATCCTGAACCATCGAAGCAGATTCATCAAATAAATATATTCTAGATATATAGAAGTTTTCTGATAGTTGCTTCGAATTTAGTCTCCATCTCCTTCCCGTTTCTCCATCAATAGCCACTGAAAACCCACTTAAATCCTCCATCTCCATTGTTGAACATCACTTCACATTTTTCACTGTCTAAAACCATCGAGAAAACAGAGTACATGTAGAATATTTCTGAAATTCTACTTATTTTTTTAATAAAATGCTAATTAATCAATTTTATGGGTCAAGATTAAAGATGAAAGTTGGCTTTAATTTACTTAACAAAAATATTTAATTGAATGCTAAAATCTATATTAGTTCTAAAGTTGAGTGTTGTCTAATGTGAAAGAGGAGAAATATAATTTTCTATATTTGTTGCAATAGAAATGCTCATGGAGAAAATTTACGCAGAAGAATGAAGTTGTGTTTTATTTTGATTAGTTAATTGGGATTAATGTATGGAGCAATAAAATGATTTTAATAATGCTTAGATTTAATTAGATAAAAATAAAATTCACATAGGCACAACATAAATAATATTATGTGAAAATATGGAGATTTAACAGATGGATGGTAAATATGGCCTTAAAATTGGATGACAAGGGTAAATATACCAAAAAAGTATAACGAATGACAAATATGATTCTTTTCTAAGAATATGACCCTTTTCCAATAATATAATAAACAATTAATTCAAAACGTGAAAAAAATGACAATAATCCATTTAAAACGAAAATAGTTAGAATGACTACATTACAAAACTTTCATTCATTGAATTTACTATGAATAAAACTTTAAAATTCATTATTTTGGCCTAGAAGAAAGAGACAATGATATTTTCAATCTTATAAAGAATTGTCATAGACACTCATATACATAAAACCAATAAAAAAATTATTCTCACCTTGGGCATTTTGTCTTTCAAAAGTAAATTATAAATAAATTTTGATGAAAAACACATATACAATTTTCAAAATTGTTTATAAAAATTAAAATGTATGTATAATAATACAAAAGAATATGTATATAATTGTCAGTTCGATTCAGTTAATTCTTCAATTTTTTCGAACAAAATCATAACCAACCATATACTATCGATGTTTAAAAATCTAAAACCAAACTACAACTAACTCAAATAAAAATTGGTTTATTTAATCAATTTGGTTCAGTTTTTCGATTTGGATCGATTTTTATCCAAACCATGCAAATTATAGCTAAGGAACCTAATTAAGTTTATTATAATTATTATTTGTGAAATTTCCTCAACATAATTTAATGGAATTATTTTTATAAAAATAAAAAGTTTCGGATAGATTTGTTAAGAAATAATATATTGTTATATATTTACTTATCCTATTTAGTGTAAATTATATCCCACATAATATGAATTACAAATTTGGTGACTTAGAACTAGGCCTTAATTGATTTATAACTTATGTATACATGTATTTATATTTTGTAAATAATAGACACAACTTCAACCATTTCTCTTATCATCCAGAATCTCGCTGCTCTTTCTGAACTTTCTGGATTCTCCATTTTCTAAGTTGGTATCAGAGCAGACTTTAATATTTCCAACATAATGCCAAACAAAGAATACAATACATCAACACACAATTCCAACACTTTAAATATCAGTCAACAAAGTGATGGCATGGATCCATCTAACCTATACTTTGTTCATCTTTCAAATCACTCAAATCATTTACTCGTTCTAACGAAATCGAATGACAAAAACTATCCGTCATGGAGTAAATCCATGATACATGCTCTCACGGCTAAAAGTAATTGTCTTATCAATGGATCTATCAGACCACCTTTGGAAGCCGAACAACCCATTGAATATTATCAATGGAATCAATGTAATAACATGATTTTGTCATGGCTTACACACTTGGTGGAATCATGATTTAGCTAAAGGGGTTGTTCAAGCTAAGGTCGCTCATCAAGTGTGGGAAGATCTTCAGGATCAATTCTCACACACAAAGAAACAAAACGCGCCAGCAATTGATCAGATCCAAAAATCAATGGCATCTCTTTCACAAGGTATATTGACATTTTTTGCTTACTTTACAAAACTCAAAAGTCTTTGGGACAAGTTAGATACGCAGAGGTATATACCAACTTGCAATCAGATGAAAGCACATGCTAAACAAATGGGAGAAGATCGAGTAATGCCATTTGTCATGGGACTCAACCATACCTACGATGTTGTCCGTTCAAATGTCTTCATGATGTCACTATAATTACTTGAGCAGGATGTAGCAAAATGATCGTTTAATTGATAAATCATAAACTGATACAAATACACTAATTAAATAATAGACTTTATTAGAGAGTCCCTTCTACGGTGAAAGCTAAACCTATAAACTAGGAATATAAAATAACAACCTCCTAAAGTAGTGAATAGAAAGCTAACAACCTATGTAGTAAAAGTAGTAAAATCGTAGGCAGTAAAAACGTTCTAATACACCCCCCTCAAGCTAGATGGTGTGCAACAACGCGTAGCTTGGACAAATGGCGATGAAAGGAGCTCTTTGGAAGTGGTTTAGTGAGAGTGTCAACCAACTTGTCTGAACTAGGAATGTGCTTGGAAATTAGGCGCTTATGCGCAACCTGTTGGCGAACATAGTGGAAGTCAACAACTATATGCTTCATGCGGCTGTGAAGATTGTTGTTCTCACATAAGTACGTGACACCAAGGTTTTCACAAAAAATGGCAGGTGGTGTGGGGATATGAACATGGAGTTCCCTGAGAAGATTTTTCACCCAAGTGGTCTCATCAACGACACTAGCAACAACCCGATACTCTGCTTCAGTAGATGAGCGAGCAATGGTACGTTATTTTTTTAATGACCAAATAACTGGAGTACGGCCAAGAAAAATAACATAACCCATTTTGGAACTTTGATTAGTGAGATTGCCAGCCCAATCAGCATCTGAATACACCGAGAGATCAAGATTGGTGCTTGGAGCAATTCGAAGGCCATAGTTAACAGTGTTCTTGAGATATCGCAGAAGTTGTTTAACAGCCTTCCAGTGAGCTTCAGATGGGGCATGCATAAATTGAGACAACTTGTTAAATGAGTAAGAAACATCAGGCCTGCTAAAACACAAGTATTGTAATTTTCCAATGACTTTCCTGTATTCGGTGGCATCGTGAGATGGAGTACCATCATTTAGCAAAAGACTTTGAGAAGAACTCATAGGAGTGGAAACACCATTGCAATCTTGCATCAAAAGGTCTTGGAGAAGGTCTGAAATATATTTTGCTTGTGAGAGCAAGAAACCTTTGCCATCTCGATGAACCTCAACCTCAAGAAAGTAGGATAAAGGGACAAGATCTTTAAGGGAAAAACGGGAAGCCAAGGAAGATATAACCTGATGAACCACTGAAGAATTGTTTCCCGTAAGGATAATGTCATCTACATAGACTAAAAGATACACAACAATACCATTAGAGCCATGGCGAACAAAGAGAGATTGATCTGAGTGCGAGTTAACAAATCCCAAATATAAAAGATAGGATGTCAATTCATTGTACCAAGCGCGAGGCACTTGCTTGAGACATAGATAGACTTACACAAATGAGAAACATGTGAAGGATGAGATATAAAAGGATTTTTAATGATCGTGAAAACATAAATAATCTAACATTTAAATCCTATCAATTATTCAGGATCGTAGAACTATATGATTTTCACATATATTTAATACTATAATATTTCAGTCAAGAATACATACCTGAATCTATCATTGTAATTCTTGACTTGATTGAGCGAAAGTCTTTTCTTTTGGTAATTTAGAAGTTGTTTCTCTCTCTTGCCTTATACTTTATGTATAGCTTTGATGGATAAGACTATATCTTTATGGCAGAGAGAGGACCCTTTAAATAGAGTTTGTTTTAACATCATTTCCACCTTTCCATCATGGTGAGTAGTGGAGATAATGGATAGTTGGAAGAGGTAATGGGTAAAGTGGAAGACTTAATGGGTAGTTGAAGTAACTTCTCCACTTTCTCACTTCCCCACTTCTCCACTTATCCAATTAGATTAGAATTTAGTTAGTAATTAAATATTAAACCAAAATAATATCAATGTGAGTGGGTCATAAAACTAACATTCTCCCACTTGACACACGTAACATTATTTACTTAATGATTTAATAAATATTTCAATTACAATGTGCACGTATACTAAATTCAACATTATTTGTTGTTATTAAGTAAATCAACTAATATGAGTCATGGCGGTTGTACACCACTTTATTTGGCATAGTCCCTTCCATGCACTACAATATTAGTCTATTGCCTACACAACCTTTCAAATACATAGTGGGTCCACCATAATGCTTAGAATATCTTTATCTAAAACAAAACCTGTCATCATCATTCTCAACATAACGTATACAAGAGAAAACAGATAATAACAGAAACATATATATAGTTGAGCTCAAAGTGTCAATTGCATAAACATAATATAATCTTTACATAAAGTCATTCATTGCTTTTAATAAGACCCATTCGTTCAACATGTTCAACAAATGTTTTGGGCGGTTATCCTTTCGTCAAAGGATCAAAAATCATAAGTTTAGTGCTAATATGTTCAATTGTCACTTTATGTTTCTGGACTTCTTCCTTAACTAAAAGTATTTCAATTCCATATGTCTGGCACCCTTAGAATACTTATCATTTTTAGAGAAGAAGACTGCTGCAGTATTATCACAATAAATTTTCAGCGGCTTAGAAATACTGTCGACTAGTCTAAGTCCTGAAATAAAGTTCCGCAGCCAATTAGCCTGAACTGTGGCCTCAAAACATGCCACAAATTCAGCTTCCATAGTGGATGCAACTATAACAGACTGCTTCACACTCTTCCATGATATTGCTCCTCCAGCTAATAAGAACAAATACCCAAATATGGATTTTCGTGTATCCACACAACCAGCATAATCTGAATCTGAATATCCAATCACATCAAGATGATCAGATCTTCTATAAGTGAGCATATGATCTTTAGTTCCTTGCAAGTATCGCAACACTTTCTTCGCAGCTTTCTAGTGATCCATTCCTGTATTACTTTGATAACGACCCAACATTCCAACCACGAAACTGATGTCTGGTCTGGTACATGTTTGGGCATACATTAGACTCCCAACTATTGATACATAAGGAATATCATTCATTTGCTTACGTTCCAATTTATTCTTTGGACATTGATTGATACTAAATTTATCTTCTTTTTGAATTGGAACGGGACTTGATGAGCATTTTTCCATTCTAAATCTCTCTAACACTTTATTAATATAGGCTTTCTGAGACAAACCTAATAATCCTTTTGATCTATTTCAAAATATTTCTATTCCAATCACATATGATGCCTCTCCCATATCTTTCATTTTAAAATTGTTAGATAAATATCTCTTGGTATCATGCAACAAACCAAGATTTTTAGTAGCAAGCAAGATGTCATCAACATACATGACTAACATAATAAACTTACTCCCACTAACCTTCAGATATATACACCGATCAACAGTGTTTTCCTTAAATCCAAAAGTGACAATAGTTTCATTAAACTTAAGATACCATTGTCGAGAAGTTTGTTTAAGTCCGTATAATGACTTCTTAAGTTTACACACCATGTGTTCCTTTCCTTCACAAGAGAACCCTTCAGGTTGATTCATATAAACTTCTTCCTCCAAATTTTCATTTAGAAAGGCTGTTTTCACATCCACTTGATGTAGCTCTAAGTCATAATGAGCTACTAAAGCCATTATAATTCTGAGTGAATCTTTTCTAGAGACAGGTGAAAATGTTTCTTTATAGTCGATGCCATCTTTTTGAGTGAAACCTTTTGCAACAAGTCTGGCCTTGTGACGTTCGATGTTGCCAGTTGAGTCACGTTTGGTCTTAAAGACCTATTTACACCCAACTGTTTTGCAACCTTCTGGTAATTCAACAAGGTCCCATACTTCATTTTGTTCCATAGATTTCAACTCATCTTTCATAGCATTTATCCATCTATCAGAATTATTACTTTCAATAGCTTGTGAAAATGAAACTGGATCATTATCAATTCCTAAGTAAATTTCTGAATCGTGTAAATATACTAAATCGTCATCAGAAATAGCAGGTCTCTTTTATCTTTGAGATTTTCTTAATGCTACTTCTTGTGGTACATCTACTGCAGGTTCATTAATTATTGCTTCATTGAGATTAACAGGAGCATCAATTTGTTGTTCTTGTTGATTGTTAGATTGTGCAACAACTTTAGGAACAACATCTTTAAAAGAAGTAAAAGGTAGAGAAACCTCACCCTAACTCTTCAATTTCCACTTTACGTGGTTCTTCACTCCCACTAACTTCACCATTCTCAATGAACCTAGCATTTCCAGTTTCAACTATTCTTGTACTGTGATTAGGACAGTAAAATCTATACCCTTTTGATTTTTCTGGATAACCAACGAAGAAACCACTGATTGTTCTTGAATCCAGTTTCTTTTCTTGTGGGTTATAAAATCTAACTTTTGCCGGGCAACCCCAAACATGCAGGTGCCTTAAACTAGGTTTCCTACCAGTCCATAGTTCAAAAGGAGTCTTTGCGACTGCTTTACTAGGAACCTTATTAAGTAAGTAAACGACAGTTCTTAAAGCATACATCCACAATGAAAGAGGAATAGATGAATTACTTAACATACTCCTAACCATGTCCATTAATGTACAATTACGCCTTTCTGCTACACCATTTTGTTGTGGTGTTCCAGGCATTGTGTATTGAGCACATATGCCATGTTTTTCGAGGAATTTAGCAAATGGACCTGGGTGTTGTCCATTTTCATCATATCTTCCATAATATTCACCACCTCTATCTGACCTGATTATTTTCACCTTTCTATCTAGTTGTCTTTCAACCTCAGTAATAAAGACCTCTAAGGCATTTATCGCTTGAGATTTTTCATGCAACAAATAGACATATCCATAACGTGAAAAATCGTCAATAAAAGTGATAAAATATTTTTTTTATTGAAAGATGTAATATCAAAAGGACCACATATATCAATGTGTATAATTTCAAGAAGTTGTGTGCTTCTTGTGGCTCCTTTCTTTGTGTGTCTTGTTTGTTTTCCTTTAATACAATCCATACAGATGTTACGGTCTGTAAAATCCAAATTTGGAAGAATTTCATTCTTAACTAATCTTTCCAATCTTTCTTTGGATATGTGACCTAAATGTTTGTACCACAAGAAAGCAGATTGTTCATTCACCAAACTTCGTTTGGTTCCAATATTATGATGCAGAGTTAAGAGTGTTTCGGCAAATAGATTATCAAGATTCAGTTTGTATAAGTTATCACAAAGAATACCAGTACCAATGAGATAATTATGTTTAAACAAACTAAAACATCCATTATCGAAATTATAAAAGTATCCAGTCGTATCCAACTTAGACAAAGAAGCTAAATTTCTCGAAAGAGAAGGTACATAACAAGTTTCAAGTAAATCTAAGTGGCGCCCAGTATCAAGGATCAAACGGTAAGTTCCTATAGCTTTAACTGGAGCCTTCACTCTATTTCCCATATACACATATCTTTCATTCTGGTTTATGGTTTGTGTTGTAAGGAATCCGTGCATCGTATTAGAAACATGAACAGTACAACTAGAGTCAATCCACCAAGTATTATAAGGAACTTCAGTTAAATTTGATTCGAGACATGTAAAATCACTAGGCTTATCTTTCTTCTCGAGCCATGCCTTAAATTTCAGGCAATCTTTCTGAAAGTGTCCAGATTTTCCACAGAAACGACACTTATCATTCTTATGTTCCTTCTTATGTACTTGAGAGGAGGACTCATTAACATTATGGTGCCTTTGTTTTCCTTTAGCATGTTTCTTTCCTTTCTTTCCAACTCCTTAATGACTTACAAGGTTAATGGAGTGGGTTCCTTGATTCTTGAGCCTTACTTCCTCCTGAACCAACATTTCGTGCAATTCATGCACGTTCCATTTGTCTTTCATGGTGTTGTAGTTCATGTGAAAAGGGCCATACTCAGACGGTAATGAGTTGATAATGAATTGTATAAGGAAATTTTGTTCCACTTCCATTCCCAAAGACTTAATTCTTGCTGCTACGTTTGTCATTTCGATGACATGCTCATGCATGGTACGTGAACCATCAAACTTCATGGTGGTCAAAGTACCCATTAGTGTCCCAGCAAGAGACTTATCAGTAGTTTGAGAGGATTCTTCCATGAATTTCAAAAAATCTTTTGCATTTTCAGTTTTGGGAAGAGTAGTCTTAATGTTGCTCGCAATATTCATTCGCATAATTATGCCTAATATGTTAGATCGATCCCAGTGCTTATAATGAGACCTTTCTTCAGTACTGCTAGTTTCATTAATAGCAGTTGACTTCTCAGTGTAAAGTGCAACATCAAGATCTAAAACTCCGAGATGGAATTTGATCTGTTCGCACCAATCTGAGAAGTTAAGACCGTTAAAGGTCGTAACAGAGGCAGAGTGCGAATGAAGAGCAAATGCTGCAAATATAATATACTTATTTATTAATACTTTGAGTTATGAATTTTAACTTACTATCAAATTCAGAAACGATTTATAAATTCTTAAATGTATATTGATGTCCTCCTTTGGACGAAATATCAAAATACAACTTTAGACATAATGATGCTTAGATGTGAATTTAACGTAATTCAATAGTTTTAAATGTGTAAATCAATAAGATTTATTATCTTTGGATAAATAAATAAAACTAAGGACACATC
Organism: Solanum sitiens; assembly: GCA_016801875.1. NCBI lineage: Eukaryota > Viridiplantae > Streptophyta > Magnoliopsida > Solanales > Solanaceae > Solanum > Solanum sitiens. The sequence continues at coordinate 864,980 of JABWTJ010000165.1, forward strand.
TAAATTATCTCATTAATGTTCAATGGTTATATAATGAAATAATCAACCTTTGGGTGATCCCTAAATATCTTACAACCAAAAACTTCAATATATCCATAAGTTATATCAGTTATAAGCATCAAAATAATGGATAATTGAATATACGTTTAATCATTATTATTTTGAATTTATTCTTCAAAGATTAGACCACTTTGGTGATTAACTAATCTCATATGCATAATTTCAAAATAAAATACATCATGATAGAGAATAATTATTTCACTTAATACTACCTATTACCATTTTCAAATAAGGAAAACATTAATTTTATGAAAAAAATAACTAGTTCTTAAACCATGCTCTTGATACCACATATAAAAGGATTTTTAATGATTGTGAAAATATAAATAATCTAAAATTTAGAAATCCTATCAATTATTCAGGATCGTAGAACTATATGATTTTCACATATATTTAATACTATAATATTTCAGTCAAGAATACATACCTGAATCTATCATTGTAATTCTTGACTTGATTGAGCGGAAGTCTTTTCTTTTGGTAATTTAGAAGTTGTTTCTCTCTCTTGCCCTATACTTTATGTATAGCTTTGATGGATAAGACTATATCTTTATGGCAGAGAGAGGACCCTTTAAATAGAGTTTGTTTTAACATCATTCCCACCTTTCCATCATGGTGAGTAGTGGAGATAATGGATAGTTGGAAGAGGTAATGGGTAAAGCGGAAGACTTAATGGGTAGTTGAAGTAACTTCTCCATTTCCCCACTTCCCCACTTCTCCACATATCCAATTTGATTAGAATTTAGTTAGTAATTAAATATTAAACCAAAATAATATCAATGTGAGTGGGTCATAAAACTAACATGAGAGGCATTCTCAAATCCTGGTGGTTGTTTCATAAAACCTCTTCTTCAAGTGTGCCTTGTAAAAAAGCATAGTTGACGTCCAATTGATGTAAAACCCAATTGTGCTGAACTGCAAGTGAGACAACAACACAAATGGTCGTGGGTTTGACAACTGGACTGAACGTACAGTGATAGTCAAGACCTGGACGCTGAGTGAACCCTTTGGCAACTAACCGAGCTTTGTACCTGTCAACCGAACCGTCAACTTTCCTTTTGATCCTGTAAATTTACTTACAATCAATAACATTTTTATTAGAATCCTGAGGAACCAATTCCCATGTTTGATTCTGAATTAACGCATCAAATTTAGCTTTCATGGCTTACTTCCACTCTGTGTGCTTTTGAGCTTGCTTGAAGGTATGAGGGGCAGCATTGTCAGGAAGCTGGACAAGATAATTGAATGGTTTTTTTGGGCAGAAAATGTTATGTTGTGATCGGGTCGTTGGACGGGTTGGAGGAGGAAGAGGTGGTGGAGGATGTGATGGCAAACAAATAGGAGGACGAGGCGGGGGCATAGGAGTTGGTGGTAAACAAACTGGAGGAAGAGGTGGGGACAAACTCTCTGGTTGTGCAAGAGAGGTTGTAGAAGCAGGTGGAAGAGTTCTTGTTTTGTTTCGGCGATGGTAAGTAATAAGATTGGGCGCTGGATTGGAAGGGATAGAAGCCTGGGTTTGTTCCTTAGAAGCAATAGAAGGACAAAGCGGAGAAATGGAATTACCTAAACTGGGATGCGCGTGATTCTGGCCAAAGGAGATAAACTCATAAGCTTGGCCACTGATAGTAGAACTCTCTCGAACTGGCAGAGGAGAAGGAAGTGGAGATATATCAGGTGAAAGAATTGGAGATTGTGGAGTGTCAACAACTTCCCAGGTAAGTGTAAAAGACCAATTTTTAATATCTGAAAATATAGTTTGAAAGGGGAAAATATTTTTGAAAAAGTTAACATCGCATGAGACATAAAATTTTGAGTGGATGTGATCAAAACATTGGTGCGCATAATGAACTTGAGAGAAGCCGAGTTAGACACATAGAGTGGACCAAGGCTCAAACTTATGGGTGGTCTAAGGTATAAGCCATGGGTAACAGAGACAAGCAAAAGTTCTAAGTGAATCGTATCTGGGTGCGACACCGAATAATTTTCATATAGAGATGCATTGTTTAATAATTGTGTGGGCAATCGATTAATAAGATAAGCTGCATGTTGACAAGCAAGCGACCAAAAATTTGAAGATAAGGAGGCCTCATGTAAAAGTGTTTGGCAGTTTCAACTATGCGTCGATGGCGACGCCCTGCTATGGCCACTCTTTGTGCGGTATGAGGTGGTGATACAAGGTGTTCAATTCCATTTGCATTGAGATACAGATCAAGACTTTTACATTCACCTCCTCCATCAGTGTACAAAGAGACAATCTTCCTTTTAAATTGTTTTTCCATTAAGGGATGAGACTTGGAAAAAATGTCACGAACCTCATGTTTGTTTTTAAGAGTGTACAACCAAATATATTTGATGTACTGATCAATAAAAACACAATAACATCATTTTTTATCAACGGAAAGGACCGGTGGAGGACCCCACAAGTCACTAAAGGGTATTTGCAGCGGAGCTGTACAAACAAGAGACAAACAGTTGAATAGAAAACAATGAACTTTATTTGAACAACAAGAATTACATAAAGTAAAGGTGGTAGGTGATGAAACCGGGAGAGAATATTTATTCAAGACGAAGTTCACTTTTCTTGAATGGGGATGACCAAGGCGACGGTACCAGAATTGGCGAGGAGCTGTTGTAGTGAAAACTTAAACAGTTGGCTTAGTAGCTGAGAAATTGGGCCATTCATAGAGTCCGTTCCTATTCTGACCGGATACCAGTGGAGCCTGCCTTTTCAAGTCCTTCACAAAGAAAGAAAATGGGAAAAATTCAATGGAGGTTAGATTATCTTGACATAATTTTGAGACACAGAATATTTTGTTTGATAGCAAGTGCACACAAAGAATGGGTTAGTCTAAAAGCATTATTTGAAGCTACTAATTCAGTAGATCCATGATGAGTAATTAAAATTCGTTTACCATCGCCCATAGCTATGCCTTCTGAACCATTGTATGCTTCAAGATCGTTCGGCTCAGTTGTGACATGATGAGTAGCACTAGAGTCAACAATCCATTGGTTTGCGGTAGCCTGATTACCTGAGAGAAAATTTGCTTTAGCCTCTAAATGATTGTGAGACTGTGACCTGCAAACATTGGCAGTATGTCCCTGTTTGTTTCATAACTGACAACGAATAGGGTTAGTGGTGTAACGGCCTTGCGTAGGAGCACTTGTACGATTGTTGGAAGTGTTGGATCTTTGGTGAGTTACCATAGCAGCAATGATAGCATTGTTTTCTTTATTCAATTCCTCATGGTTGAGGAAGAGCTCAAAATCAATTAGTTTTGCATATAACTCATCATATGAGATGATGGAATCTCTTGCTTGAACGGCAGTGGAATTTTCACGAAAATATAACCCGAGACCACTCAAAATTTTGTTTACTAGATCATCATTGGTGACTGTAGCACCAACAGTGGCGAGCTTGTTGCAGATTGAGCGAACTTGGTGGAGATAATCAAATTCTGGGCGGGAGTCCTTTGATAGTCGCGCGAGTTGGTCACGAAGGCTGATAATTCACGTTTGTAATTTGTTGGCATAATCTAGGTGCAGGGAGTCCCAAGCACATTTAGCAGTGGAGGCAACAACCATGGTTCAAGTAATCATTGGATCGACAGAAGGCACGATTACATTCTGGATCAATTGATCTTGGCAGAACCAAAGACTGTATGCTGGGTTCACCACTTCTCTATTATTTAGGGTGTGTTTGGTATGAAGGAAAACATTTTCTGGAAAATGTTTTTCAATTTTCTCATGTTTGGTTGGGACAAAAGTCTTGGAAAATGTTTTCCAAATCAACTCATTTTCCTCAAAATTAAGGAAAATGACTTCCCTTCAAAAAATAAGGAAGACATTTTTCAAAACTATCCTCCAACTTTAAATTACATTTTTTTTTGGCAAAATCATCAATTTTTAAAATATTTTCAATTTCAAAATTTTATTTTTCACCCGATCCCTGACCCCCCTCACCCACCCACCCACCACCGGCCAGCCCCCCCCCCTCCCAAAAAAGTTTGAGTTCGTTTTTAAAAATATTTTCTCCCCCCCGGCAGCCCCCCTACGCCCCCCCTCCCCAAAAAAAATTTTTTTTTTTTAAAAGATTGCACCCCCCCCCCCCCCCCCGCCGCGAAAAATAATAGATTATTTTCTACTCTAGTAAAAATAAAAGATGTTTCTCAAAAAATATTTTTCATTCATAAATCAAACACTAAAAATCAGATCTGGAAAATATTTTCTACTCATCAACCAAACATGAGAAAATAAGTTCAAAATCTACTTGTTTTCCAGGAAAAACATTTTTCTTCATGCCAAACACACCCTTAGTGTAACAATAGTCAATGGAGTGGGAGAAGAGCCGTCAAAATGGCTGAACAAATCGTGCCCACGCAAGAGCATGGAAATCTGGGCTTTCCTTGTAGAAAAATTGTGGCTGCCAACAAGCTTTATCGGCAGCTACGAGACGGGATTGAACTGGACAACAACATTAGAGTTGCTTCCAGTGGAGTCTGCATTCAATATGTTCTCAGGCATGTTAAGAGGGAGCTTGCAATAGTAGTCAAATGATCGGAAAAAAACTCAAGAGAGTTAAGAGGACGACTCTGATACCATATAATTACTTGATTAAGATGTAGCAAAAGGATTTTTTAATTGATAAATCATAAACTGATACAGATACACTAATTAAATAATAGACTCTATGAGAGAGTCCCTCCTATGGTGGAAACTAAACCTACAAACTAGGAATATGAAACAACCTCCTAAAGTATTGGATACAAACCTAACAACCTATGCAGTAAAAGTAGTAAAACCGTAGGGAGTAACAACGTTCTAATAGTCACCACTAGCCAATGTTCGTCAAGCCTACTCGCTTGTTATTAAAGAAAAAACACAACGAGGTATGGCAACAGAACAAGAGGAAAATTTCTCTAACCAAATTAAAAATCAAGCATTGTGAACACTGCAACAGAGGGGGACATACCGTTGATAATTGTGGGACTCTAAAATTTCATTGCAATTATTGTGACAAAAGAGGCCATATAGAGGATAGGTGTCAAACAAATGAAACAACCAAAAATGGGCAACAACCATTGGCTAATTAGAAGTCAAGGTAACTTTCAAAATATTGTTTCATTGACTAATGTTACAGATTCTTCTCAAACTTCACATGGAACTCATTCTCAAGATACCAATAGTTATTCGCATGGAATTTCAGCAAATCATGATAACATCCCCTTAAATTTATCACGATAACATCCCCCCTCAAATTGATGTTGGTGGATCAAGAAGCATCAATCCGCCTACTAGAAACTGATGGCGTTGTTGTGCCATGGATTTTGTAAATGCATCAGCTCTCTGAAGATCACTGGACATATGCGGAAGAGTAATAACTCTTTTATCTACAACTTCTCCTATATAATGTCAATCTACTTCGATGTGTTTGGTCCTCTCATGATAAACCAGATTAAAAGCAATCTGAATAGCACTCGTATTTTCAACATGGAGAGGGGTAGGATTAGACTGAGGAAATCCAATCTTAGCAAGTAATCCATGAAACCATACAACCTCGGCGCAATAGACATAGTTCGATATTCAGCCTCTTTTGAGGATTTTGATATACGATCTTGCTTCTTACTCTTTCAAAATATCAATGATTCTCCAAAAAAACATGCACCAATTAGTGACTGAACGACGAGTATTAGTACATCCTATCCAATCAGAATCTCTAAAAGCATTAAGAAGAATAGGAGAACCACTAGGAAAGAATAATCCACGAGTAGATGTTCCTAGAAAATACTAAATGATGCAACAAACTGCCACCAAATAGAGATGAGGGGGAGCTTGCATAATTGACTAAGTTGCTAAACTGCAAAAGAGATATCACACTGAGTAATAGTAATGTAATTTAGGCTCCCAACTAATTGTAGAAATATAGTTGGATCAGGAAGAAGACCGCCTTCCTCACGACTATACTTCACATCATTCCAATGGAGTATCTACGGAGGAGGAATCTTTAAGACCAACCAAAAATATCATATCTTGAGTATATTTGTGTTGGGTTTATAAACATACCTGAAGAATTATTATGAACATCCAACCCAAGAAACATGTATACCAAGATCTTTCATATGAAAAGAATCTTTAATATGCTATTGCAGACTAATGATTAATGAAGTATTTATTCCTATGATAGTAATGTCATCCATATATACCATAAGAAGAACACAAATTGTGTATTTTTTCCGAAGAAACAAAGATGAGTCATATTTTCTTTGCTCAAAAGAAAATTGTAGCAAAGTAGATCGAAACTTGTCAAACCGAGCCCTAGGAACTTGTTTTAGTCTATACACATACTGATTCAACTTGCATACATCTGATGTAGGTGATGAGAATAAACAAGGTGGAGGTTTCATATAAACATTTTCTTTAAGATCACCATGGAGGAAACTATTTTTGACATCCATTGATGAAGAGACCAGCTTTGCGAAGCAACATTGACAATAATGTTTGCACCACAGTCATTTTTGCTACTGGTGCAGAGGTCATCTATTACCAAGAACAACCAACTGAGCTTTGTATCGATCAAGAGGGCCATCAAAATAAGGATTAATTAAATAAGCCCATTTACATCCAATTAGGAGTACAACATACTATGGTACATCACCGAGTAGGATCATGAGAATTAGACCTTGAAGAATTCTCAGATTCTAGTTGTGGTGCAGTCTTAGGTGGTGGATCAGTTTCGGGATGGGACAAAGTTGACTTATTTCATTCATACACAAATCCAGGTTTGAGCCGCTTAAAAGAAGATGAAGAATCCTCAATAGTACGAAGAAGAGGAGAAACAGAAGATGACTAAACATGAGTAGAAAAGAAATACTAATTTTGAAAGTAAAGGGTCTAATCAGACGCTAAGTTAATTAAGACATTCCAAAAATGTTTGGGGATTTTAGAGCAAGTTGAAGCGGAGAAAGGAGAAAGGTTTCAACTAAACAACATGACCAAAATGTAATTTAAACTTTATTAACTAATAATTTGACTTGAGAAAAAATATTTTGGTCATGTTGTTTAGTTGACAAGACTATTTCAATTCGTGCTCTTCCAAATCCAAGCTTCTCTAAAATAGGCCTGTTTTGACACAGAATGTAACATGCCCACAAATGTAGATGGTTATAAAGGAAAATGACTTTCAACTTTAAATGGAAAATATTCACTTTTGGTTTTTGGTAACTAAACACCAGGAAATACTTTCAAAGAAAATATTGTTCATCACTGAATTTGGAAGAAAAGAAAACAAGAACAACATCTTTCAAGTTTCAAAGACCCATCTTAAACAGTTGTCTTGTCAGGCGACATAGAACAAGTCTATTTCAAAACTTTATTAGTCTTTAAACAGTTACCTCAACTGTGAAAATGTTTAACTCATAAAACTCCATGTCATGTAAGACATGCCTGGAGTTCTACATAAAAACGATGTCCTTCTTCATCATGTCTTACTCTTTTTTTACGCCTTCATTTGTAGTTCCACCCTCGGATTTCCCTGATTTCTGATTCGTCTCTGCTTTCTCCTAATGGACTCTGGAACTATTGTTGCCAGAGGAATAATCAAATTCAAAGGCTGAAGAACTTGGTCCAACTCATCCCACTCAAGTTCTTCAACATTGCCATTTTCATACTTCACCTTGAACCGACCAACTTCCGTATCAAATTCAGTAATTTCCCCATAGTAATACTGGTTCCCAAACAACTTGCGAATTCTCTTCCTTCAAACCATGGACCAATAACAGTGTTAAGTGATTCTTCTGCTGCATCAGTAACTGTTGGTAAGGGAGAAAAGGTGTCAACACTTGAAGAAACGGGAGGCAACCCGTTAATAACAACAGCCGGCTCTCCAGGTATCTCAAACACTCCAGGTACTAAAGACTCCTCCGAGTCGTCATTGAACAGAAAATCCATTCCAAGCCGCCCTTATGAAAAATTATTCTGAAGCGTTCTCCCATTTCTCTAATTTTTGCAATGAGAGACACAATTTAATGCTTGTATACTGTGATTGAGGAGTGACAATGCTAAAGAATTCATGTCAACATCGCTTAAGAACTACATGAATCAATATGGTATTCTTCATCAATCTTCGAGTATGGATACACCCTCTCAAAATGGAGTGGCCGATAGAAAAAAGGAATTACAGAGTGTTTCAAAATAAGCAAAGGGGGATTGATGAGCTATGCAAAACCATCGTGAGAGAAACACACTGCAGAGGTAGTGTATATACAAAGGTGGCTAAAAAGTTGCAAGAACTCAACTACTACCCATGAAAAAGAAGAAAGTAATGCGCAAGTATGTTGTGGATGCAACCACACAGAGGACAACATAGGAGGCAGTTCAGGGAATAGATATTAGATAGTTGATTTGTTTGTATAACGCAAATTTTCTCACATGATAAGGTTCCTGATTTGTATTGAAAATTTTCTCCTTGGTAATAATGTATCTACTTACCAAAAAAAATAAATTGGATGATGCTATCATATGTTCCCTTGACAATGGTATTATGATATGATACATGTTTCTCATGAATGCAAATCTATGATACATGAATAGTAAACTCATGACGTGGTGATATGAATGAAGTTTCTGAACTATGGTCCTTGAATTTAATGAATATAAGACTTTGGGCTAACCTATGATCACATGAGCTTAATAGAGCTAAATAGTTAATCAAGAAGGCATTAGTCTAATAGACGAACATCTGAAACTACGTTTACTGATGTTGGTTAAGGATCGTACCATAGGTTCTAGCAACTCCTTTTATACCCCTAATAAGGGCTATGTTTGACAAATGATTCAAAAAGAAACTTGACCAAATCTTCAAGATTTTGCTAGTTAGTTTCCTTTATCTTAGCAAGTTTAAATATTGTGGCAGACTAGTAACTAATTAGTAATTAGTGGGTTAGTGGATCTAGATTTTAGTATTTTCAGATTTTGGTAAGCCTATTTATAGGAAGCTCTTGTTGCTTTTATTAATTAATCAGAATTGAAGAAGTTTGCAAGAATTTTTTTTAACTCTTTTGCTCTTTTTATGTTTATTTTTCCTTTTGATTTTTTTTTTCAAAGAAATCTGGTACAGAGCAAGGTTCCATTCTGGAAGTTGAGTGAATTGTGGGAAAAATGGCAGTAAATGGTATTTCATCATCTGCCTAACAACTCGATTCTGAACGAGAAGGACTGATAGAATCAATATTTCATAGAAGAATGACTGAGACCATAAAATACTTTCACACCCGCACATGTGGCTGAATATATAAGTTCACACACCCTGGAAAAATCCATCCTGTATCCTTGACTTGCCAGCTTGATCGCTTTTCTTATTTACCCTTTTCTTAGCGGATGGTTTGCAACTCAAGCCTTTTTTTACTGGTGAAAAGTATGAGTTTTGGAGTATCAAAATGAAAACTATTTTCAAATCACAATGAGTTTGGGAGTTGGTTTAAGTAGGCTTCATGGATCAATCAGACTCTGACGAAGAGACGGAAAAATTGAAAGAGATAAAAAATAAGGACGCCAAAGCGCTATTCGTGATTCAACAAGGAGTCCATGACACAATTTTTTCAATAATTCAACTACATCTTCAGTGGCATGGAAGATTTTGAAGAAGGAATTTCAAGGTTCAGCAAAGGTTATTACAGTAGAAGTACAAACTTACCGTCGTGACTTTGAAACTCTTTCTATGAAAAGTAATTGAATTTGTTTAAACTTATTTGTTTAGAGTTTCTTATCTTGTTAATCAGTTGATGTCTTGTGGTGAAAATATATCCAAAGAAATTGTTGGACCAAAATTTTTAAGGATTCTTACTCCAAAGTTTAAACATATTGTTACTGCAATTAAGAAATCTTATGACTTATCTGATTATACTATTGATGAACTAATGAGTTCTTTGCAAACTCATGAAGAGAGGCTCCAAAGGTCACAAGAGAAAGATGAAGAAAAGACATTTCAGGTGAAGGGGGATTCCACTCATCATAAAGATAAGCTAGAAAACTTTGAAAATCGTGGAAGAGGCAGATGTGCTTTTCAAGGAAGAGACCAAGGAAGAAACCAAGATAGAGGAAGTTCAAATGAAGGGAAGCAGACTACAATGTTTCTGTGCAACTACTTTAGAAAACCATGTCATAAACAATCTTAATTTTGGCAAAAGCAGAACGATGGGAATAACCAATCAAGCTTTGTAGAGGAAAATGATGATGATAGTTAGTTGTTAATGGTCTTTTACTGTGAAAAAGAAACCCTAACAATTTTTGGTTTTTGGACAGTGGCTATTCAAATCATATGTCTAAAATAAGATCATTCTTCAAGGATCTTGATAAGTCCAAAAATCAGACGTAAGGCTAGGAGACAACAAGAAGATTCAGGTTGAAAGCAGAGGTATTCTTAGCATTATGACCAATCTAGGTAATGCTAAGATTTTAGAAGATGTGATGTTTGTTCGTAGTCTATCTCATAATTTGCTTAGCATTGGACAACTAATGACTAACAGATACTCAATTTCTATTGATGATGATGTTTGCACTATTAAAAATAAGAAATCTAGGAAAATCATTGCTAAAGTTCTAATGGCTAACAATAAAATGTTTCCTTTAGAAGTTTCAATGGTTGAGAGGCGTACTATGGTAGCTAGTGGAGATAATGAAACTAGACTATGACATTTGCGTTATGGGCATTTAAATATTAACGGATTGAAGTTATTGAGACAAAAGAAAATGGTTTTTGGGTTGCCAAAAGTTGAGAATCTTGATTTTTGTGAAAGCTGTGTTGAGGGAAAACAAAGTAAAAAGTGTTTTCATGTAAGAAAGTCTTGGAGAGCTTCTGTTTGTCTTGAGTAAGTACATGCTGATTTGTGCATTCATATGAGTGTTGAGTCCTTAGGGGGAAGTCTATACATTCTGCTTTTTACTGATGAGTATAGTTGTATGAGTTGGATATATTTCTTGAAATTTAAATCAGAAACTTTTGAAAATTTCAACAAATTTAAATCTTTTGTTGAGAGGAAAAGTGGATGTATACTCAAAAACTCTTCAGACAGATATAAGTGGTGAGTTTCTGTCGAAAGAATTCGGTTCCTTTTGTGAGGAAAATGGAATACACAGAGAACTCACAGCACCTTATACACCAGAGCAAAATGGTGCAGCAGAAGGAAAGAACCACACCGTTGTCAAGATGGGCAGAAGCATGATGGAAAGTAAAGGTGTACTGAAATATTTTTGAGCTGAAGCTGAAACACCATATGAAGCTTGGAGAGGTAACATACCCAAGGTAATCCACTTATGTGTGTTTGGTTGTATAGCTTATGCCTTGATAAATTCACAAGCTCGACGTAAGCTTGATGAAAAATGTGATACATGTATTTTTGTTGGATATAACACATAATCCAAGGCATATAAGCTATATAATTCAGTGAGTGGAAAAATTACGTCCAATAGAAATGTTGTGTTTAATGAATACACAAGTTAGTACTTTAATTCCGCAAGTGAAAGTTCAAACATTCGATTGTTGCCTTAAGACGATATTGTTGATCAAGAGTATGTTGCAGATCCCCTTTTGGCTGGTCCATCGACTACCTCATCAATTGCACCAGAAACTTCTCCAATATTGGAAAAATCTTCTGTTGATCCAACTCCATTAAGAAGATCAACAAGAGATAGTAAACAAAATCCTAGATATGCTAATAGTACATCTTCAACTTTTGCTTTACTTGTTTCAGATTCTACTTTCTTTGAAGATGCTGAAAAGGAGCTAATGGATATTTAAAAGAATCAAACATGGGACTTGGTATATTTGCCAGAAGGAAAGAAATCCATTGGGCTCAAATGGGTGTTTAGAACCAAGTATCATGCAGATGGCATCATTCAAAAACACAAGGCAATGCTCATCGCAAAGGGTTATTCCCAACTACAAGTCGGGAATAACCCTTGAGCAGTTTTAAGTCGGGGTATTTACAGTCTTTTCCCAATTGTTTTAACTAAATACTACATCCTTTTACCTTCTGTCCAAACCCGGTATACTGATTTTTACCCCCAAAATCATCCAATTCAATTATTCTCTCAAATTTCCAAACAACAAACTGTATAAATGTATAATAAAAATTCATAGTTTTATTTTGATTTGAAAGAGGGTTCATTTAAGTCAATTCACAATTTAATTTGTAAATGTAGCATATGTCATAAATGTAGTAAAATTATCCTAACGGTAAAAGTATGTCTTTCTTTTTAAAAATATTTTGTTTAGTCAAACATCCATTAAATAAAATGAATATTTAACATGTGATATCACATTGCATATATATTTATTTTACACCAAGCCTCCCTTAAATCATAAATTTCATACAACAATCTCTATCATGACATTAATTGCTCTCCACACCAATAAAAAATCAGAAAAATTACGTTAATTATTCACAACCCAACCATCAAACTCGAACAACTATATAAAGAGAAAAAGTCACACTACTGTTTTCACACTTCAATACTTTCCCCTTTTATTTTTTATTTTTATTTTTTAAAATGAAACTCTCTTCTGTGTTCAAAAGTCAAAAAAAAAATCTTCTTTTCCTCCTTTGCTATGTGGATTGCCACATTGTGGAACCCTAGAACTCTCAAAGACTTAACAAGACTGTTAATAATGACATGGTAGATTGGTAGATACTCGAGCCCGTTACTACTATTACTATTTTAGTACTCTTTGACAATTTTGATGATGCCACTTCAAGAATTGAACTAGTTTCTTCCTCATAAGGATCCATCGAATCCATAGGTGTTATAACACACGAGTCATTAAATGGTAGAGACTCGACCCCGTTACTTCTAGTACTATTATTACTTTTTGACAAAGTTGATGATGACCCTTCAAGAATTGAACTAGTTTTTTTCCATAAGTATTCATTTAGTTTCTAGGCCTTCAATCACTTTATGAATGACTCATGTGTTATAATGCGTATGAATTTGATGGATCTTTATGGGGAAAAAACTAATTCAATTCTTGAAGTGTCATCAACATTGTCAAAGAGTAAAAATAATACTAGAAGTAATGGGGTCGAGTCTCTACCATTTAATGACTCATGTGTTATAACACCTATGGATTCAACGGATACTTATGGGGAAGAAACTAGTTCAATTCTTGAAGTGACATCATCAAAACTATCAAATAGTACTAATAATAGTAATAGTAGTAAGGGGCTCGAGTATCTACCAATCTACATGTCATCATCAACATTCTTGTTAAATCTTTGAGTGTTCTAGGGTTTCCACAATGTGCCAATCGACATAGCAAAGCAGAAAAGAGGATTTTTTTGGCTTTTAAAGAGGACGAGAGCTTCATTTTAAAAAAAAAGAAAAAATAAAGGGGGAAATATTGAAGTGTGACCTTTTCTATTTATTTAGTTGTTGGAGATTGATGGTTAGAATGTGAATAATTAATGTAATTTTTCTAATTTTTTTTTGGTTTGGATAGTAATAAATATCATGATAGAGTTTGTTGTTTGGAATTTATGATTTAAGGAAGGTTTGCTGTAAAATAAATATATATGTAATATGATATCACATGTTAAATATTAGTTTTATTTAATTGATGTTTAACTAAACAAAATATATAAAATAGAAAGATATACTTTTACAGTTAGCATAAGTTTTACTACATTTATGAAATATGCCACATTTATAAGTGAAATTAAATTGCGAATTGACTGAAAATGAACCCTCTTTCAAATCAAAATAAAAGTTCGAATTTTTCTTGGACTCCGAATTAATTAAAGCCTCTCAATCCACATTGTTGTTGAGTTGTGTGAGAAATAAAATTGTAAAGTTTTTATTAAAGCAATTTTATTAAAATAGACCTAGTCAACTAGTTATCCCTTTTAATTAGGTGTTGAATTCTATTGAATTTTGAATAAATAGTCTTTTATAGACTTTAAGAGTTTGGTATTTTCAACAGATCTTTTTGTTTAATTTTAGGTTTAGAAGTTGTACTTTTATTATACATGTATTCTTAGACTGTAGTGAAAATATATCAATCTTTAAACGTTAATTCATAAACTTTTTTTCTTGTTTTTTGTTCTCCGCTTTTCACGAATACCTCCATCTATTTTTAATGGTGAAAAGTTTCAATTATGGGTTGTGCGAATGAAAACATACTTGGAGGCTCTTAATCTTTGGAAAGCCGTGGAATTGGATTATGAAATTAATCCGCTGCCAAAAAATTCTACCATAGCTAAAATCAAGAGTCACAAGATTTTTTTTTATGATTATTATCAATAAAAAGCCACTAGACCAGAGTGTAGAAAAAGACATTGGGTCAAATGAGAAGATTTGTGCTTACCAAAGGATGAAGGTGGTATTGGTTTCAGATCCTTATTTGATATGTCTAATTCCTTGTTTTGTTAGCTATGGTGGCAATTTAGAACCAAACCATCAATATGGAGCTCCTACATTGCAAATAAGTATTCCAAAAAGTTACACCCTGTTATTGCCACTACAAGAGGAGCATCTACAACATGGAAGGAGATGGTGTCAATCAGAAAACTAGTTGAGCATCAAATATTGTGGATGGTCAAGTGTGGAGACTCTAGTTTTGTGTATGAGAATTGGACATCACTAGGTGCTCTATATTATTGGCTACCAGATGTATTGGAAGATGAAGAAATTAAGATAAAAAAATTTGCCGAGGAAGGAAGATGGAGGTCAGATTTGTTAAATCAACGCCTACCAGAAGAGATTGTGCAGCATAACCACAACCACTAATCTTCCCCAAAATGTTAACGAACATGATAAATCAATTTGGATATCAAAACAAATTGGTAAATTCTCTGTTAAAAGTACTTGGCATTATATCAGACAAAAGGATGAGAAACAGGAGGTATTTAAGAATATGTGGATCAACAAATTTCCATTTAAGATGGCTTTCACACTATGGAGGACATGGAAAATAAGACTAACTATTGATGAGGCGGTGCAAAGAATGGAAATTAGTTTGCCTTCTAGATGTCATTGCTGAAAACACCTTAAAAGAGGGAATATGTCTCATGTTTTTCTAACCTCCTATACTGCTGAAAGGTTGTGGAGAAAGTTTTCAATGTGTGCAGGTATCAATCATGAGGAATGCAATTATCACAACTCATAATTAAATGGTGGACATGGCCTGGCTCGACACAAGTAAGACATGTCATGAAGGCAGTACCTAGTATCATCATAAGGAAATTATGAAAAAGAAGAAATAACTTGAAGCATGGAGGAACAATCAGTTTCAACAGATTAGTGCATCAGGTAAACACTAATATATGATAACTGGCAAAGTTTAAGTTCCCAAAGGTGAGGAATCTACCATCCCAATGGCCAAATATAGTGGAAATCCTAGCTAGCTTCAAAAACTATAGTGCACTACAAGATGGTCTCGTGTCATCCACCAATCAAGTTCAACACTGATGGTGCAAGTAGGGGAAACCCGGGAAGAAACTGATACAATTTTTGTATCAGAAGTAGTACAAGTGACTTTATTTTTGCACAATCAAACATAATACCTAACACTACCAATACAGAGGCAGAGGCAGAGGCAATTGCAATCAGGGAGGCAATAACATATGGTGTCGCAGAGGGATACACAAGATGCATAATAGAGACAGTCTCTGAAGAAAATCCTAGAGGGTGAATAGGAGACGCCTTGGCAGATCAACACAATAATTGAGGATATCAAGGAATTTATGAATTACCGTGACACATAAGTACATCACATATATAAAGAAGGTATCAAACTAGTAGATTACATGGCCAATTTAGCATTAGATTGGAATGGAAAACAAAAATTCAAGGAATTCAAAGAAGTAACAAGCAAAGGAAAGTGTACAGGCAACACAAGGAAAACACAAACAGATAGAACATGGTGACATGAACTCAACAATCACATTCCTTCATAGTAAAGGGAAAATCAACAGCTTCAAACACAAGTACATAAAAATTTATAAATATAACATCACCAAAAACAACTTATTCTCAATAATAAATTACATAGATGAGAAATCTTACATGAACCATAAAATAAAGATGGAGCAGTCAATGAACGAAGAAAGGTAGAAAAATGGAGATCCACGAGTCTTGAAATGAGGTGAAACAGATTTGAAATTCGGATAAGACAAAATAGTAATACTCAAATTAAAAACAAATTGATAAGAAATGAATAATGGGGGAGTGATTCTTACCGAGACAAATTGCAAATCCACCATGTACACAAGGAAGAAGATGAAGCCATTAACAGAGAAAGAAAATGGAATAGCTCTGTTGGTGACTCTTTCTTTTCCTCTTTTGACTTTTTTGTTTTATTTTTAGTTAAGTTAATATTTTAATGCTTTTATTTTATTTTAATTTTTAGGGACTTTGAAACTTTTTCAAGTGTTTGTTTCCTTCTTATTATAAATAAAATGGCCTTGGGCCCAATTAATTAAAAAAAAATGTGGTATAATTTTTTTTAAAGAAAAGGTCACAAGAAAAAGAAAAAGGCAACTCTATTTGCTGTTGTTTCAACAATTATTTTCAAAAGAAATATGTTACTCAAATTACCAAAAAAAATTGGTATTATATGAAGAAAGAATATGCTAGAGATGAAAGAATTCGATGAATGCAAATATTGAATTTAACAGAGAGTTGAGAGACAATCAAAGAATACTCAGACATGTTGCTTGGCATTGTGAACAAGATAAAATTATTAGACACTGAATTTAAGGATTCAAGAATGGTTGAAATAAATCGTGTTTCAGTGCCTGAGAGATATGAAGCATGTATAACTACCTTTGAAAATACAAAAGATCTAACCAAGATAACCTTGACATAGTTGTTAAATTCTTTGCAGGCACATGGACAAAAAAGATTTATGAGACAAGATGTTATCATAGAAAGAGCCTTCACAGCTAGCTATAAAACTCATACAAGGGGTAGAAATTTGAAAAATCACCCACCCTATGAGCACTATGAAAAAATGGGTCATCGAGGAGGAGGAGAAATGGTGACACGATTCATGTTGAAGGAATAGGAACTGTTGTCATAAAAATAGGTTTAGGTAATAAGATAGTTTCAAATGTTCTTTATCTACTTGATATTGATCAAAACATGTTGAGGATTTATCAGTTGGTAGAAAAAAGATACAAAGTATATTTTGAGGATAAGTATTGCTTTACCAATGATGGTGCTGGAAACGAAGTTTTAAATATTTAGATGAGAGGTAAACATTTTCTATTTGATCTAATGGAAGATATTTCTGTAGAACATGAAAAAGATCACACACTGAAAAAAAAAATAGATGATGATCCTAGAATTGTAAAAGCACAAGCAAAATATGAACCCGTTAGGTTTAAAGGGCCTTTTATATTCCTAAAGTAATGAAAGAGTTACCACTGTTTCAAGAAATTAAAATGGGTAAGTTTAAATTCAAAATGCAAATGAAGCAGGAAGATGTGCTAAGATGATTTAGTACTCAATGGTTGCATTCCAAATGAGAAGTGAATTTAGTTCACTATAAGCCCAAAGATGAATATGTAGATTTGTTCACAAGATGGCTTTCAGATATCAAGTGTTGAGATTCTAAGATAAAAGACCAAAATTTTGCAATTCCTAAACCAGTGTTGAAAATTTTCTTCAGAATCATAAAGTTTTTACTGCGGTATTTTTATTCAAATGGAACTACTCAACTAGTTAGCCTTTTTAATTCTATTTGAATTTTAAATAAATTGTATTTTATAGACTTTTGGAGTTTGGTACTTTCAGAATATCTTTTAGCTTAATTTTAGGTTTAGAAGTTTATTATAAATTCCAATGTTAATTCATAAACTTTCTTTCTTGTTTTTATTCTTTTCCTTGCAATTTCTTCTTCTAAAACCAGTAGGAAGGATTTCGTAAATATCTTAAAATTTTAATACTATAACTTTTATACAAGATATAGAAAATCACAACACACAGGATAAAAAATTTCCCCTCTTTTCATTCCCAAATGTTCACATACTAATACCAAAAAAGGTGAATTATGGAATAGGAGTAGATTACTAAATTGAAGAGCAGTACAATTTTAAACCGCAATCATAAAAAAAGAGGAAGCAACTTTAGTGAATTTACAACATGTTTATTGTCAACATTCACAACGGAAAGGATTTAGGCTATTCATATCATGAGAAAAACAGAAGCAACTTACAATTATAATTAATTAACTGAGAGAGATGGGAAAAAGTTGAGTTTTGACCCGATGAGCGAGTTCGATGATGGTGGGCAAAACTTGAGTTTTGACGCCCGAGAATGAGTTCGATGATGGTGGGAAAAAGTTGAATTTTGACGCCGGAGAGCGAGTTCAATGATGGTGGGCAAAAGTTGAGTTTTGACGCCGGAGAACGAGTTCGATGATGGTGGTCAAAATATGAACTGGGATTTAGGTTTCATTTATGTTACTTTATTCAATTTGTTGTCTTAAAGTTGAAAATATAAATAAAAATTGAGATGTATCATTTATTGCCAAAAAAGCATTGCGATGCATTAATATAAGTAAGCCATAGATAAAATATATGAATACAATCATTTGTTATAATGCCATGATTTTGTCCATAATCAATTTTTCATCTTTTATTTTATTCTCTATAACAACATTCTACCTATAACAAACCCAAAAAATGTTATTTTTCTGCATTTTCGACTTTGAGAGCTAAGGAACGACCCAAGGGGTTTTCTTTCTTGAAGCTAAAGATAAGATTTTAACTCCTCAAATCCGTTTTTTCAATCCGTAGAACCTATTTTCTTGGGTTATTATCGATGGGGAAGGGTTTTGAGCTTAAAACTATGGTAGAAAAAACCTTAATCTAGGTATGGGGGATCAAGGGTTTGGTCTAGGGTTACTGAGCTTGTTATAATTCGGATAATTAGACCTTTGATTGTTTATCGGTGCGTATATTAATTGTTTATAGACCTAGAACAAGCGAAAAGAATCCGGAAAGGGGAGATTCAAGGGCCTTAGGGAATTCAAGCTTGGATTCAAGGTAGGTAATATATGGTTGTGATTTCATGATTGTGTGATATATGTTTGTTCTTGCTTCATGATGATGTATGTATGTATGCTAATGTTGCATTATTGATCACACTAATTGTAATGAGATAGACAAATGAATATATGCCATGAATCCCTCTTGATTGTAAGACTTGAAAGTATACTTGTAATTCTGGTAGTGGTGTGTTGATGGATCGGATTGCCACGTTACGACATAACTCACTTGAATGAGATTGCCACGTACAGGCATAACTAACTTGGATAGGATTGCCACATTCTGGCATAACTAACTTGCATCGGATTGTCACGTTCTGACATAAATATGGGACTGCTTTCCATATTCCGGCACAAACATGAGATCGGGTACCACGTTCTGGTGCACTAATAGTTTGAGTTTGGGTTCCATGAGAGCACCATTGAATTGGGTTCCATGAGAGGACCAACTACTTGTTATAAATGTGCATTGTTGAAAGCATGTGATATTCAATATTGTATATGTTCAGTATGTGCATGTTTATGATGTTGTAATGACTTATATATGTTTCACTTAGTGGGATAGCCACCTGATCCTACCAGTACACGGTGGTCGTGTACTGATATTGTACTTGCTTTTATTTTTATTGACTACAAGACATCTTCCAACGGCTATTGATAGACCTCAGTTATGTGGTTATTGAGCATGACCAGATTCAACGGCGAGCCACTTCATTCAGGCTTCCATGGATCTCTATTGTTTAAGTCCACTCTCTTCGGACTTAGACTATTGTTTGAGGTGGTTGTTTAGTTTCGGGGTTGTACCCTTTGTTCTTAGACTTGTCGTTAGTATGCATTGATTTTCAGTTTCTAGGGGTATTTCCACATTTGTTATTAATTGTTAGATCCTTGTTAAACCTTTGGGAGTTTATGGGGATTCTGTATTAATTATATAATTTCATCATTTAAACCTGCCTCCTTATCTTTAAATGCCTAGTTTTTGGTTTAGTTGCTTGTTTGGGTTGTAGAAGTGGTTCTCCCACCGGAGGGTTAGTGTGGGTGTCAATCACGACGGTGTGGGTCGTGACGAACCCATACTTTGTTCATATTTCAAATCATTTACTCATTCTAACGAAACTGAATGACACCAACTATCCGTCATGGAGTAAATCCATGATACATGCCCTCACGGCTAAAAAAATTGTTTTATCAATGGATCTATCAAACCACCTTGGAATCCGAACAAACCATTGAATATTATCAATGTAATCACATGATTTTGTCATGGCTTACACACTCGGTGGAATTGGATTTATCCAAAGGGGTTGTTCATGCTAAGGCCGCTCATCAAGTGTGGGAAGATCTTCAGGATCAATTATCACCAATAAAAACGCCCCAGCAATTGATCAGATTCAAAAATCAATGGCATCTCTTTCACAAGGTATACTGACATTTCCTGCTTACTTGACAAAACTCAAAAGTCTTTGGGACGAGTTAATACACAGAGATATATACCAACTTCCAATTAGATGAAAGTACATGCTGAAAAATGGAAGAAAGTCGCGTAATGCAATTACTCATGTTACTCAACCATACCTACGATATTGTCCATTCAAATGTCTTCATGATTTCACCACAACCTAATGTTAGTCAAGCCTACTCGCTTGCTATTTAAGGAGAAACATAACGAGGTATGGCAACGGAACAAGCGGAAAATTTCTCTAAACAAATTAAGTGTGAACACTGCAACAGAGAGGGACATACAGTTGATAGTTGTGGAACTCTAAAATTTCATTGCTATTATTGTGACAAAAGAGGCCATACAGAAGATAGGTGTCAAACAAATGAAACAACCAAAAAATGGACAACAACCATTGGCTAATTAGAAGTTAAGGTAACTTACAAAATATTGATTCATCGGCTACTGTTATAAATTCTTGTCAAACTTCACATGGAACTCATTCTCAAGATACCAATAGTTATTCACATGGACTTTCAGCAAATCATGATAACACCCCCCCCCCCCTCAAATTTATCATGATAACATCCCCTTTCAAATTGATGTTGGTGGATCAAGAAACATCAATCCGCCTACTATAGAAACTGATGGCGTTGTCGTGCCATGCATTTTCAGCTCTCTGAAGATCACTTTAAATGTGCGGAAGAGTAATGACTCTTTTATCTACAACTTCTCATATATAATAAAAATCTACTTCAATGTGTTTGATCCTCCAATGATAAACCGGATTAGAAGCAATATGAATAACACTTGTATTATCAACATGGACAGGAGTAGGATTAGACTGAGGAAATCCAATATCAGCAAGTAATCCATGAAACCATACAACCTCGCCGTAAGCAGTAGACATTGTTTGATATTCAACCTCTGTTGAGGATTTTGATGCACGATCTTGGTTCTTACTCTTTCAAGATATCAATGATTCTCCAAAAAAACATGCACCAGTTAGTGACTGAACGACGAGTATTAGTATATCCTATCCAATCAGAATCTCTAAAAGCATTAAGAAGAATAGGAGAACCACTAGGAAATAATAATCCACGAGTAGATGTTCCTAGAAAATACTAAATGATGCAACAAACTTCCACCAAATAGAGATGAGGGGGAGCTTGTATAATTGACTAACTTGCTAAACTGCAAAAGAGATATCACACTGAGTAATAGTAATGTAATTTAGGCTCCCAACTAATTGTAGAAATATAGTTGGATCAGGAAGAAGACCGCCTTCCTCACGACAATACTTCACATTCATCCCAATGGAATATCTATGGAGGAGGAATCTTGAAGACCAACCAAAGAAATCATATCCTGAGTATATTTGTGTTGGTTTATAAACACACGTGAAGAATTATTTTGATCTTCCTGTCATGCCCCGAGCCTACACTCTGGATGTGGCCGGCACTCGAACACCATTACTGGCTTCGAGCGGACTCATGGCCTGACTTACTTAACTCAGCGGAAGATAACAATCAATAACTATAATGATCAAACTGAACTAAATTGATAAAGCATACTAACTGAGAATGTGGCAAAGGTTTAAAAACATTCATCTGGCCAAAAGTGGTAATCCACACTACAAAAAAACTCTAAATTACATGATGATTTTCCTGGGGATAGTATGAAAATTTGCAGGAAACTTATTTTCCTGCAAATTTTCATATTATTACCCAAGAAAATTCTCATGTAATTCACAGTTTTCTTATAGTGCCTAGTCTTAACAAACAGAAAGAAATGGAAAGACTAAAGGACTAACATCTGTCTATCTATCTCTGAAGCCTTCTAAAACTGAGATGGATGTTGGGACAGACCCCATAACATCCTAATAAAGAAAATACTGAAAAGCAAAAGAGTAAAAGGAGTCCTCCGGAATGCAAGTAGGCTCACCAACTGACTCTAGAGTGCTCAACTGGATCAACGGTGCACCGGATGCTAGTCCTCATTACCTACATTTGCATCATGATATGATGCATGACAACTGACATTAGTACATTGAATGTACGAGTATGTGAGTTGGAATGTTAAAACAACTTAAGCTTGAAAAGTGTAAGAAAGCACACTTACTTTGACTCTTCTCAACTCATGTTTAACATAACTAAATAATACTGGCTCATTTCAATATAAAGAAATTTAAAAGCAAGTGCAATATAAAGAAAAGTTGTTTGAAAACATGCTGTAAATTCTAAATGTATACAAGGATACAAATAACTTTGAGATGTATGTAAAAATACAAATAAACTTATGTATATATATAAATACATTTAACTTCTGTGGGAGTTTCTCTAACCGACAACCATCACTTAAGAGCTATATTGATGATATAACGATCTACTTCACGCTGCCAGCGCATCCTATATCCAGCCAAAGGTATCAGACCTAAGCAGCCTAATGGATCCACTGGTCTACTATGAAAAAGGTTCATCTAAAAAGTATGAACCCATGGTGGCTACATGGTTTTATGGAGATGTGAGTCATCTGAACTCATGCTCCTCCCTAATTCGGCTCAATACTACTCCCAAAATATATTGACTCTTATGTTATTAAAACGTATTGCTTATGTGAATTGAGATTAGTGCTAAAAAACTTAGCGCAAAGGCTATCTTGGAAATCTCTGTTTCCTTATTTGCTTCATTTAGAAAGCTATTACTCTTTTCTGAAAACTAGCCTGAAGGCTCTTTGGAAATCTCAGTCTCCCTTCTTTTTAAATGTGAAAACATTTTTATACTTCCTTGAGAATACTTAGTCCCCATATACTGCTTTGAAGAAAAGACTTCACCTTACTCTGAAGTGAACTCAAACTTAAGTCTTAAAACGACATTAAAACATTTTTGAATGACTTATGAAACTTGAAATGAACTTCTTCTTCTTATCTTTACTCTTTACTCAACCTTATCTTTAAGTCTTAAAACAAGTTTAAAAACATTTGTAAAAGACTTCATGAAAGGACTCTAAGAACTTTCTAGACTTGGCTCTAAACTTTCCTTGAATTTGAAGTTATGGATTCAAGGTTGTAATTCATGTTTATGGATGATTTCTATATTATTAGAAGTCATTTAGAGTAGTTAGAATCATTAGGAAGTGTTAAAACACTTTAGAAAGGCTTATTCAGACTGAATTATGAAAACTGGTCGAAAAATACCGATTCGGGCGCATCCGGGGTGCACCGCCCCTGACGTCAAGTTCAGAGGCCTCATCCTGGTGCACTATAGGCGCGCCGCCCAGGCCCTCTGGTGCAGATGCGCCGCGCCGCGCTTGGCCCTGCCCAGGTGACGCCTGACAAATTTTCATCTTGTTTTCCTAACCTTAAATCATTTTAATTCGATTTTTGTTCTCAAATTCACCTTAGATCTATGTACCCAATTCATATATACAAGGATCTAACCCAAAGAACTCAAGAAATAACACTTTCTACCTCAAGAAATTCATAAACTTCAACTCAATGTTAAAGAACAAAATCAAATTCAAGAACAACATTCAAATCCAATCTTTTAGGATGAAATCACGCTGAATCAAACATGCTTGGCACGTGGGTGACCAAACCCAATGTTATGGAAGACTCACATACCTTTTTAGGGATCACTCCCGGCGAAATCCTCAAGTTAATGCGACGATCTTGGAGAATCTTGCCCTCTTTCTTCTTCTCTTCTTTTCTTCTTTCTCCAAGCCCTAGAGTGAATTCTCTTTTTCCTAAACTGAACAAAGTCTTTTTTTTCACCCCAATTTAATCCCTAAAAAGAATTAATTAAATTAGGTAAGGAAAAGACAACTTTCCCTTCCCAAATCCCGATTGGACTTTCCTTAATCCAACAGCCCAACTTCCGAAAGGCATAACTCACTCATACGATATCGAAATTGCGCAAACTCGGTGGCGTTAGAAAGATTATTCTAAGGTCTTTCCAACCATACCTGGAACTACTCCTAACTAATCCCGAGCTAGGAGTTATGGTCGTTTGAAAATGACTATAACTCACTTTCCTAACTTAGACAAATTTTCTAGATTTTCTTATTCTTTTCGAAAATAAGTATTTTCAGATTTTAAACTCTTTTCAAGTTCTTTCTAGTTGCGAGGTGTTACACTTACAAACCCAAGAAATATATAATAGTACCAAGATCTTTCATATGAAAAGAATCTTTAATATGCTATTGGAGACTAATGATTAATGAAGTATTTGTTCCTATGATAATAATGGCATCCAGATATACCAAAAGAAGAACACAAATTGTAGATTTTTTTTGAATAAACAAAGATGAGTCACATTTGCTTTGCTCAACAGAAAATTTTAGCAAAGTAGATCGAAACCTGTCAAACGGAGCCCTTGGAACTTATTTTAGTCCATACAAATGCTGATTCAACTTGCATACATCTGATGTAGGTGATGAGAATAAACGAGGTGGAGGTTTCATATAAATATCATCTGTAAGATCACCATGGAGGAAAACATTTTTGACATCCATTCGATGAAGAGGCCAGCTTTGCGAAGCAGCATCGACGATAATTGTTTGCACCACAATCATTTTTGCTACTGGTGCAGAAGTCATCTATTACCAAGAACAACCAACCGAGCTTTGTGTCAAGTTCCATCAAAATGAGGTTTAATTAAATAATCCCATTTACATCCAATTATGAGTACGAGATACTCTGGTACATCACCGAGTAGGAACATGAGAATTAGACCTTGAAGAATTATCATATTCTAGTTGTGGAGCAGTCTCTGGTTGCGAATCAATTTTGGGATGGGACAAAGTTGACTTACGTCGTTCATACACAAATCCATGTTTGAGACGCTTAAAAGAAGATGATAAATTCTCAAAAGTACGAAGAAGAGGAGAAACAAAAGATGACTCAACATGAGTAGAAAAGAAATACTGATTTTCAAAGAAAACGACATTTCTAGAGACACAAAATTTGTTAGAACATGGATCCTGTAACATCTCGTCTTCGAAAAGCCAACTAGGGATTCGTACAAGTTAAACTTCAGTTTTTAGTTTTGGGTCAACTTCAAAAGACTATAACTTTCATCTAGATAAAATTTTAGGTGGCCCATGAGGTATTGAATCAAGGTCTTTGAGCCTTCATTCAAACGCCTCTGAGTTTTTTAGATTCCGAGCTCGCGTGAAGGAGTTATGCCCGTTTGGGTGCAACCTCTCTAGTTAAGGTATTTCATCTTTTTGAGAGAGGGTTATTTTGGTCTTTTTGTTATCCCACACAACTTGACAACATTTTAAACAACCAATTTAAGGGTTTAATCAGACGATAAGTTAATTTAGACATTCCAAAAGCGTTTGGGGGATTTTAGAGCAAGTTCAAGCTGAGAAAGGAGAAGGGTTTCAACTAAACAACATGACCAAAATGTAATTTAAACTTTATTAATTAATAATTTGACTTAATAAAATTTCTTTTGGACATGTTTAGTTACAAGACTATTTCAATTCATGCTCTTCCAAATCCAAGCTCCTCTAAAATAGGCGTGTTTTGACACAGAATGTAACATGCGCACAAATGTAGATGGTTATAAAGGAAAATGACTTTCAACCTTAAATGGAAAATATTCACTTCTGGTTTTTGGTAACTAAACACCAGGAAATACTTTCAAAGGAAATATTGTTCATCACTGAATTTGGAAGAAAAGAAAACAAGAATAACATCTTTCAAGTTTAAACGACCCATCTGAAATAATTCTCTTGTAAGGCGACATAGAACAAGTCTATTTCGAAACTTTATTAGAGTCTTTAAACAGTTACCTCAACTGTGAAAATGTTTAACTCACCACTTATCATAAACTCCATGTCATGTAAGACATGCCTGGAGTTCTATATAAAAACGACGTCCTTCTTCATCATGTCTTACTCTTTTTTTAAGCCTTTATTTGTAGTTCCACCCTCGATTTCCCTGGTTTCTGATTGGATCTCTGCTTTCTCCTGATGGACTCTCTGCTTTCTCCTAATGGACTCTGGGACTATTGTTGCCAGAGGAATATTCAAATTCAAAGGCTGAAGAACTTGGTCCAACTCATTCCACTCAAGTTCTTCAACATTACCATTTTCATACTTCACCTTGAACTGTTTAACTTCCGCATCAAATTCAGTTATTTCCCCATAGTAATACTGGTTCCCAAACAACTTGCGAACTTCTCTTCCTTCAAACCATGGACCAATAACAGTGTTAAGTGATTCTTCTGCTGCGTCAGTAACTATTGGTAAGGGAGAAAAGGTGTCAACACTTGAAGAAATGGGAGGCAACCCATTAATAACAACAGCCGGCTCTCCAGGTATCTCAAATACTCCTGGTACTAAAGACTCCTCCGTGTCATCATTGAACGGAAAATCCATTTCAAGCCGTACTTTTGAATCAACCCTGTCAATAGATGATTATGTTCCTGTTATAAAATGGAGCTTCTCACTTTGAAATAACAAAAAATAGATAAAACATCAATCAAAGTTTTGAGATCACCTCTCCCAAAGTTGTTTTCAGCGGGTATAATGTATAGGAGATGGAACAACAACAATCAAGCAGATAAGTGGAACAATAACAATGATGCGGTGTAGGAAGGCGGAGCAACATCAATAATGCTGGGAGATGGAACAATAACAAAAGAGGTGATAATGATGCTGGGAGATAGAACAATAACAAAGGAGGAGACAATGACAATACTTGTCGCTATTGTAATTAACCCGGGCACATGAAGCAAAATTGTAAGAAATTACAGATTCACATCCAACAAATTTTACTGCCACTGGTTCACCCTCAACTATAACATTTTCCAACCGTTGAGTATGCCAAATTTACAAGGTATCGGGAATCAATAAAAGAAACCACTCTAGCCCCTGCCCTTACTGAGTCGGGTAACAAATGTCTCATTTCTTTATCAAGCAACAAGATCATTGATACGATTGCCACAAATCACATGACAAGTAATTCCATAATTTTCTTAAAATTTTTATCACATGAAGCACTATCCCTTGTTACCATAGATGATGGGTCTTATTATAAGCTTAATCTGATTTCTGTGAGTAAACTTATCAAAGAACTAAAATGTTTGTCTCATTATTTCCCAATTATTTTACTTTCTAGGATCTTACAAAGGAGCAAATTATTGTTAAAGGACATGTATCTGACAGTCTCTACATTCTTGATGCATGGGTGCCTACATCAATTGTTTAATCAAATATGGTTCTCATCATTTGAAGCGCGTTGTCAATTGGGACAGAATTCTCTACCAATTTTGAAAAAATTATGTTCTCAGTTTCATAATGTACCTTCAATCGACTTTGAGTCTTGTCATTTGCACTCATTAAGTCCTAGAATAATAATGGGATTTATTTTTCTTTAGAAGTTCATTAAGATAATTAGGGACCATTTCCCATTGTGTCTAAGGTTGGGTTCAAATATTTTGTTACTTTTGTGGATAATTTTTCGTGAATGATATGGATTTCCTTTATGAAAAATTATTCTGAAGCGTTCTCCCATTTCTCTTACTTTTGTGATAAGCGATACAATTTAATGTTTGTATAAGTGATTGAGGAGTGACAATGCTAAAAAATTCATGTCAACATCGCTTAAGAACTACATAAATCAATATGGTATTCTTCATCAATATTCATTTATGGATACACCTTCTCAAAATGAGTGGCCGTTTGAAAAATGGAGTGGTTGATAAGAAAAAACTAGACATTTGCTTGAGACTGCTCATGCTTTGTTATTCCAAATGAAGTTACCTAAGCAATTTTGGGCAGATGTGGTATAACAACTAACTTTTTAATTGATCGCATTCCAACTAGAATGCTTAATGGTAATATTCCCTATGGTTTTCTCTTTTCTAATAAGCCACTATTTTCATTAGAGTCAAGGGTGTTTGATAATTATTATCGTATGAGCCCTAAAATGATGAACTATGATTTTCTCCAAATGTAAATCTTATGATGCTGCTACAGAGGTAGACCCAAAGCAAGCTATGTGGATTATTAGGAAAATCCTCAAAGCAAAAGGGACAGTAGCACAAGCTGGTACAACCATGAAGAATTTGTCCAAAGCAGGAGCTTCCAGATCAAAACCATGTATAATGCTCTGAGAGAAACTTACCAAAAGTTAGCTGGGAAAGACTAGAGTGCAACAACTTTTGTTTGTCCTAAATGGATATTTCACTTAACAATGGTGGTTCGTGGCAGGTTATATACACAATGGATAGACTAGCAAAGTGTAAAGTCTCTACCAGTACGACATGTCCACTGTGTGAAGATGATGAGGAATCCACAGAACATCTGTTCTTCCAGTGCACATATTCAGCAAACCTATGGAGCAGAAGACTGAAGA
Source organism: Solanum sitiens (assembly GCA_016801875.1). Lineage (NCBI taxonomy): Eukaryota > Viridiplantae > Streptophyta > Magnoliopsida > Solanales > Solanaceae > Solanum > Solanum sitiens. The sequence goes on from JABWTJ010000165.1 coordinate 893,885, forward strand.
CTACTATGGAACCAGATTCAAAGATCACCTATGGCCTGGTCACAAGAGGTATAGTGGGCTACAAACAATGCACTGGGAAGATAATATGCATGGCTCAAGTATACAAACTTGTGTTATCATGTAGCACATACTACGTATGGCAAGAAAGGAATTATAGAGTTTTCTAAAATAAGGAAAGGGGGATTGATGAGCTATGCAAAACCATCGTGACAGAAACACACTACAGAGGTAGTGTATATACAAAAGTGGCTAAAAGCTTGCAAGAACTCAACTACTAACCATGACAAAGAAGAAAGTAATGCACAAGTATGTTGCGGATGCAACCACACAGAGAAAAAAATAGGAGGCAGTTCAGGGAATAGAGATTAGATAGTTGTTTTGTTTGTATAACGCAAATTTTCTCACATGATAAGGTTCCTGCTTTGTATTGAAAATTTTCTCCTTGGTAATAATGTATCTACTTACCAAAAAAAAAATTGGATGATGCTATCATATGTTCCCTTGACAACAGTATTATGATATAATATATGTTTCTCATGAAACTGTGAGAACTTTCATAGCCTTGGCTGCTAAATTAAATTGGCAAGTGTACCATTTGATGTTAAATTCGCCTTTTTAAATGGTGATTTGGAAGAGGAAGTGCATGTCTCTCAACCTAAAGGTTTCGTAATTAATGGCAAAGAAGATAAGTCTTACAAGTTAAAAAAATGCACTTTATGGCTTAAAACAAGCGCCACGAGCATGATACTTCAAAATTGACTCTTATTTCCAGGAGAGTGGCTTTCAAAGGAGCAATAATGAGCCTACTCTTCATATAAAAAGAGGAGGCAAGAATGATTTTCTAGTGTTATGTCTTTATGTTGATGATATGATAAATATGGGTTCGAGTGAGTCTATCGTCGCTGAATTTAAAGACTGCATGATGAAGAATTTTGAGATGTCTGATTTGGGTCAGCTACATTATTTTTTTAGTCTTGAGGTGAAACAGGGAGTTGATGGCATATTTCTTTCATTAAGAAAATATGAAACAGATCTTTTGAAAAAGTTCTCAGCCAATGGGAGGATACTAGGTTGTTTTGTTCAGAGGATAATATACCTTTGTTGAAATGAAACCACCTAGTTTTCACATTGAAGGAATAGGCAAAAAGTGCCTTTTTGTCTCTCTTAAGAAGATCACAAGCTTTCAAGAACTGCAAGGGAGCTGATGGAGTTATCAAGTGTGTGTATAGTTGTTGATCGAGAGTTTGTGTCTTGTGTGTCTCAACTTGTAAGATTCATTCCTATCTATAAAGGAATATATCATGTTCTCCCCCCCACCCCCCACCTCTCCTCGTCATTTTATCCAACAATGAGCATAGTTAAAGTTAATTGTGTAGTATGTCATTGAAGTCTATCTTGCATCCGATGGTTTACATGAAAGACTTGGGATAACTGAAATACTTGGGAATAGAAGCAAGTAGAAGAAGAAGGAATATTTCCATCCCAGAGGAAGTATATCCTTGACCTTCTTAAGGAAACTGAAAATTCGACAACCTAACCTTGTATTACTCCAGTTGATCCCAATATACAACCAACTAACAAAAGATGGCGATCCCTTCAATATTCTAGAGAGATACAAGAGATTAGTTGGGAAATACAAGAGATAAGTTTTGAAATTAAATATCTCACTTTAACTCGCCTGGATATTGATTTTGTAGTAAGTTTTGTTAGACAATTTTTTAAAAGAAGACTCAGTGGACGACTGATTTTGTTAGTGTGCAACTGTTTGAAATCTAAAACATCAGGAGATTGAAATCCATAGTTCAGTTAATTGGAAGTGTTGAAAATTTGCTTTAGAATTGTAAAATTTTCATCGCAGTAGTTTTACTAAAAATAGACCTAGTCAATTAGTTAGCCCTTTTAATTAGGAGTTGAATTCTATTTGAATTTTGAATAAATAGTATTTTATAGACTTTAAGAGTTTGGTATTTTCAACAGTTCTTTTTGTTTAATTTTAGTTTTAGAAGTTGTACTGTTATTATAAACTGTATACTTAGATTGCAATGAAAATATATCAATTCAATGTTAATTTATAAGCTTTCTTTCTTGTCTTTCATTCTTAGTTTTCCACGAATGAACCCATGTTTTTTATTGTGAAAATTATCAATTATGGACTGTGAGAATGGAAACTTAATCTTTGGGAAGCTGTGAAAGTGGATTATGAAATAATCCGCTTCCAAATAATTTCACCATAGCTCAAATCAAGAGTCACAACAAAAAGAAAATCAGAAAGTCTAAGGCGAAGGCAACTTTGTTTGCTGCTATTTCAAAAATTATTTTCACAATAATTATGTCACTCACATCATCAAAAAAATTGGGATTATATGAAGAAAGAACACGTTGGGTATAAAAGAATTAGATGAATGCAAATATTGAATTTAATAAGAGAGTTTGAGAGACAATCAAAGAATACTTTGACAGATTGCTTAGCATTATGAACAAGGTAAAATTACTAGGCACTAAATTTAAAGATTCAAGAATTGTTGAAATAAATCTTTTTACATTGCTCGAAATATCTGAAGCGTGTATAACTATCTTAGAAAATACACAAGATTTGACCAAGATTACCTTGGCAGAGTTGCTAAATTCTTTGCAGGCACGTAAGCAAAGAAGAATTATGATGCAAGATGTTATCATTGAAAGAACCTTAACAACAAGCTATAAAGCTCATAGCAGGGGTAAAAATTTGAAAAATTACTCACCTTATGAGCACTGTGGAAAAATGGGTCATCCACCATACAAATATTGGAAAAGTCCAAACGCGAAGTGTAGCAAGTGCAATCAGCTTAGCCATGAAGTAGTAATTTGCAAAAATAAATTTGAATACCAAAAAGTAGATGTACATGTGGTCAATCAAGAAAACAAAGACCATCTTTTTGTTGCAACATGTGTCTTAAGTAAGGTTTCATGAAAATTTTGGCTGATTGATAGTGGTTGCACTAACCACATAACTTATGACAAGAGTTTGTTTAATGAATTAAAACCTACTGAAATATTCATAATTAGGACCGAAAATGATAACAAGGTTCTTGGCGAAGGAAAAGGAACTGTTGTCATCAAAACAAGTTCAGTTTATAAAGTAGTTTCAAATGTTCTTTATGTACCTGATATTGATCAAAACATGTAGAGTATTTATCAGTTGGTAGAAAAAGGATACAAAGTATCTTTTGAAGACAAGTATTGCTTTATCAATGATGGTACCAGAAAGGAAGTTTTAAACATTAAAATGAGAGGTAAATATTTTTTATTTAATCTAATGAAGATGTTTATGTAGAACATGAAAAAGATCACAGGCTGAAAAATTTAGAAGATGATCCTCGAATTGTAAAAGCACAAGCGAAATATGAACCTTTTAGGTTTAAAGGAACTTTCAATATTCCCAAAGTAATTAAAACAATGGAAGAGTTACCTATGTTTCAGGAAAATAAAATGGATAAGTTTAAATTCAAGATGCAAATGAAGAAGGAGGACATGCCAAAAAGATTTCGTACTCAATGGTTGCATTCAAAACGAGAAGTAAATTTTATTTACTACAAGCCCCAAGATATATATATATATATATATATATATATATATATATATATATATATATATATATATATATATATATATATATATATATATATATATATTCACAAGATCACTTTCAGACATCAAGTGTGGAGATCCCATGATAGAAGGCCAAATTTTTTTGCAATTCCTAAAGTAGTGTTGCAAATTTGCTTTAGAATTGTAAAGTTTTTGCTGATGTATTTTTATTAAAATAGACCTACTCAACTAGTTAGCCTTTTCAATTACGAGTTGAATTCTATTTGAATTTTAAATAAATAGTAATTTATAGACTTTAGGAGTTGGTACTTTCAGAATATCCTTTTGCTTAATTTTAGGTTTAGAAGTTGTAGTTTTATTATAAATATATTTTTAGACTGCACTGAAAATACATCAATCTTTCATTGTTAATTTATAAACTTTCTTTCTTTTTATTCTTTTCCTGAAATTTCTTCTCTTCTAAAACCAGTAGGAAGGATTTCATAAATGTCTTAAATTTTACTGCTATAACTTTTATCCAAGATTTAGAAAATCACAACACATAGGATAAAAAAGTTCTCCTCTTTACATCCCCAAATGTTCACATACTAATACAGAAAAGGTTAATTATGGAATAGGAGTAGATTGCTAAAATCGAAGATGAATACAAATTTGAAACCTTCAATCACAAATAAATAAAGCAATTTTAATGAATTTACAACTGATGTCTATTGTTAAAATTGACAAGAGTAAAAGTTTAGGGTATTCATTTCATGAGAAAAACAAAAGTAACTTACAATTAGAATTAACTAACCGGGAGGAGATAGAGATGGACAAAAGTTGAGTTTTGATGCCGGAGAGCGAGTTCGATGATGGTGGGTAAAATATCAATCGGGATTTAGGTTTTGTTTATGTTACTTTAGTGAATTTGCATTCTAAAGTTGAAAATACAAAAGAAAATCGAGATTTATCATTTATTACCAAAAACGTTTTGCGATGCATTAATGTAAGTAATTCATAGGTAAAAATACATGAATACATCTATTTGTTATAATGCCTTGATTTTGTCCATAATCAATTTTTCAAGTTTTATATTATTCTCTATAAAAACATTCTACGTATAACAATAATATTATTCATTATAGTAGTACACTCTTTGTTAAATTATATCTTTATTACAGTCATACTCAAATGTTATGTAATAAGATAATTGGGGTTAGTGGGTTGAAGTAGAAAAAAGTTGAGATGATATGTCTAAATGAAAATTAGGATCAAGTTAGAGGAATATTGTATTTATTTGGCCTAATTAAGATTGTCTAGGGAACTAAGAATCATTCTATAGTTTATTTGATTGTTTTTATGATGACAATAATATGTGATTCGTTCTTAAAGACACATGCATAGAAAAATGCTTACATGATTTATTCGGTATGTATATGTCATGAATTGAGTTAACACCCTAGACACGACCAGCTGTCATAACCATTGTTGGTTCTAAGAGAAACCTTGATCTGGTCTACTAATAACTAAATACTGTAATTGTAACACCTGGGATTACAGAAAGGCTAGAAAGGAGTCAAACAGGCTTGTCAATAATCCAAAAATGGATAATGGAAGCCTTCTTGGAGCCCTAGACGGGCTATGTAGGGGACTACGATCCGTTTGGTTGCTCGTGGCAAGTTCTCAGAACCTGCCCCAGGCAGGTGTCCCTAACACGAACGCCTAGATGATCCATGATGAGGTTGATAGACCACCCAATGGGTCGTTATGTGGCTTACTCAGAAGATGTTTCTCCCCTAGTCACTCGTTGAGGACAATGGACGTCTAAATGACTGGGAAGCTTCACAGAGACCGTCAAGTCATCCGTCAGGGAGGTTGATCAGACTTAGAGTTTAGGGTCAACTTCAAACGATCATATCCTTTAGAAGAAATTAAATTACGTGGCCTATGACCTATCAAACTAATATATCTGAGTCCTCTTTCCAATGCCACCGAGTTTGCCTAATTCCAAGCTTGGAGTAAAAGGTTACGCCCAAAATAGTGAAGCCCTGTCGGGTAGTGCATCTTCACGACCTACTTGGTTCCAAGAGAAACCTTGATCTGGCCTGCTAATAACTAAGTATTATAATTGTAACACCTCGTATTACAGAAAGGCTAGAAGGAGTCAAACGTGCTTGTCAATAACCCAAAAATGGATAATGGAACCCTCCACGGAGCCCTATACGGGCTGCCCCTGTAGGGGACCATGGTCCATTTGGTTGCTCGTGGTAAGTTACAAGAAACTTCCCCAGGCAGGTGACCCTCCCAGGAACGCCTAGATGTCCCATGATGAGGTTGACTGACCGTCCAATGGGTCATCATGTGGACTACTTAGAAGGTGTTTCTCCCCTAGCCACTGGTTAAGGACCACGAACGTCTAAATGGTCTAGGAAGCTTTTCACAAAAATGTAAAGTCATCCGTGAAGGGGGCTTACCAGACTTAGAGTTTAGGGTCAATTTTAAATGATTATATCCTTTAGCATAAATTGAATTATGTGGCCCATGACCTATCGAACTAAAAATCTTTGAGTCATCTTTCCAACGCCACCGAGTTTGCCTAATTCCAAAGTTGGAGTAAAAGGTTACGCCCAAAATAGTTAAGTCCTGTTGGGTAGTGCATCTTCATGACCTACTTGATGGGCCGTGGTGCTCTAGACGGGCCATGAAGGCCTTCTAGAAATTCAATTCGGCAGTTTTAAGTCATGGTTATTCCAGTCTTTTCCCAATTGTTTTCACTCAATAATACGTAATTTTACCTTCTACACAAAGCCCTATATAATAATTTTTACCCCCAAATCATCCAGTTCAATTTGTTCTCTCAAATTCCCCAAAAAAAATATCAAGACATCCTCTAAAATATTTCTCTTTCTAAGGAAGAAAAAGAAGTGATGAAGTTACAGTTTCAAGATCAAGTATCCAAATTCACCAATTTGCTTGAGGGCTTTGAACTCCAAGGTATGATAATGCTCACCTATGGATCTCTTTCCTCCGCATGGTTCCTAAATTCTCCAATTTACAAGTTAGAAGTATCCAATTAAAGTTAGGACTTTCTTCCATATCATGGTTCCTTTCAATATTGATTCAATTGATTGTTTTATGAAATATTATGCATGAATTGAGATAATTCAATGTTCTAAAGATGAATCATTATGAACCCATTCATAACCCACGTTTTCTAAGCTATGATGATATAATGTGGGTTTTGAACTATGAAAGATGGGTTTATGAAGATATACATGTTCTTTATGAAGTTTATGAAAATGATTTAAGTTGCTTTGAGAGTAAAGCATAAATGTTGTTGTTGTTGTGAAAGTATTTCTCACTTACTACTCAATACATGAATGTGAAAGGGTTTTCTCAAATAAGGATTCTTAGAGTTGAAAGGTTTTCTCAGCTAAACTTTGAGTCAAGTTTTAGGAGCTATTATAATGAAACCTAGCTTAGATTGACCACTTGGCGTGCCTTCCATGAATTATAAGACAAGTCAAGAGTTATGAATATTCTGTATGAATTATGCTTAGCAGTTAGCACTGAGAGGATATTAAGATAGAAGATCTCTTGTAGCTAGAGCTTGTGTTTCTAGTAGCAATCTCCTTATCCCATACCTATGTACCACCATAGGATGATTTTATTAGATAGACGATGATTGTATTAGATAGACATTATCTAGTGCATAAACGTATGTTAGAAGTAAAGGTTCTTACCTGGCAAGTAAGGACACCCCTTTTTGGTGTGGGGCAGACACCAGATTCCATGTTATAGCTTACATGATCTCTATGTCAGTTAAGGTTATTTACCACAATAATGATGAACTAAGGTTACTTCAAGAAGTATCTCACAAGTGTTTAAAGATGATATTTACTTGCATTGACCAAGATTGTGATTATGTTTCCCAACCTCTTATCTTATGGTTTTAACGTGGTCTTTGCATATCATGAAAGGTACTTTTTAGCATAATTTTATAATTCTATGCTTTACTATCATACTTGGTACATTTTTGTACTAAGTCATACTCTTTCCTACTTTGTATCAGAAACGCAGGGTCCGAAGCTTCGATTCTGCATCCCTATGGCTAATGATCACCTCTAGTAGTTTCGAGAAGTGGTGAGTTCTCATTTTGCGAGGAACGAACGTTTTATTGCTTATTGTATTTACTTTACGATGTTGTAAATGATTATGGGTTATGTCCCAATCACTCTTGATGTAATAAATTTAGACTATGTAGACTTCCACATAATTTTTGACAAACTCTTTATTATAAAATTGTCTTATAATCTCTTAAAATATATTATCTAAGTGTCTTGTGTAGGGCCTTTTGGTGTCCTATATACCATGTTACGTCTAGGCCTAGTTTGGATCATGACACACTTGGTATTTAGAGCACACAACTCAGAAAGGTCCTAGGATGTCTCATAATCCACGTCGAGTAGAGTTTCATGAGTGTGAAGCGCACCACAATTATGAATAAAATCATATAAGATGATTAGGAAACTCCACTTCTTTCATTACTCTAAGTCGTGCCATAGACTGCAACTATATATGTCCTTTCTTCTAATCCCTATCCAATAATTTTCAGGATATGACCCCTCAAACATCATACATTAGGAGGAATGCGAATGAGAATATGGAAAAAAAGCTTCTTCTCGAGCTCCTCAAGTTTCGTTCGATCCTTTTGTCGAGAAAATGACTAATGCAGAGTTTTGAGATGCTTTTCAAGTATTGTCTCAAGCCATGACGACTCAATCCAATAGGTAGGTTGTAGTCCCTATGAACCTTAATGTGGGTACGGCGACATCTAGAGTAAGGGACTTCACTAGAATGAATCCCCCGGAGTTTCATGGTTTCAAGGTTGAGGAAGATCCTCAAAAGTTAATTGATGAAGTGTATAAGATGTTGATGATCACGGGAGTGATGCTGTTGGAAAAGGCAGAATTTTCCACTTACTAACTTAAGGGTGTTTTACAAGTTTGGTTCAACCAATGGAAGGAAGAGAGGAAAGACGATGCGGGAACTCTCGACTACGAAAAGTTTATGGTTACTTTTTTGATAGATTCTTTTCCCTTGAGATGAGGGAGGAATAATTCATACCTTAGTCAAGGAAACATGAGTGTGAAGTAATATGCTTTGAAGTTACAAAATTTTCTAAGTATGCTCTTACTATGGTTACCGACCCTAGGGCAAGGATGAGAAAAATTGTATTGGGAGTGTTCGAGATGGTATTCAAAGATTGTCGTACCACCATTCTTATCAGTGATATGGAAATTTCTCGTCTAATGCTACATGCTCAACAAATAGAAGAAGAGAAACTTAAGGGAAGATCTAAGGCATAGACCGGTGATAGTGAATTTTCACATTCAAGGTCTGATGGACGTATTCATTCTAAGTTCTGTGTAAGTTTTTCTGGTCAAGGCTCCTCAAATGCTTATTCTAGATTTAAAAAAGATAGGGTGTCTAACCCTAAACCTCAATGAGGAAATGGTAGTGAATTTTTATTATCTACTTGTGCTTAATGTGGAATAAAGCATGACGGTAAATGCTTAGCTGGTATGGATAGTTGTCATGGATGTGGTATGTGTGGCCATAAGATATGGAATTGTCCAAAACTTACACCTTAGGGAAGAGAAGGTAGCAATCTCTGCCTAGTGGTTCGAGTTCAAGTGCTCCAAAACAAAACATATTTTGTGCACTCCCGACTCACCAAGAGTGAGAGAGTTCCCCAATGTGGCTATCGATATGTTGAAAGTCTTTCATCTAGATGTTTATACTTTTCTTGATCCCGGTGATACCTTGTCTTTTATGACACCATATGAGGCTATAAGGTCAGATATTCTTCTGGATTATTTTTAGACCCGTTTTCTGTCTTTACTCCTATCACTGAATTTATTGTGGCTAAGAGAGTCTATAGAAACAGTCATGTTTCCTTATCCCGTAGAGTCACTCATGTTGATCTTGTAGAGCTTGATATGCTATATTTTGATGTCATTCTTGGTATGAATTTGTTGCATTCTTGTTATGCTTCGATTGTATGAGTGGTTAAGTTTCTGTTTTCAAATGAGCGTATCCTAGAGTACGAAGAAGGAAATTATATGTGAAAGGTCGGTTTGTTTCTTGTCTTAAAGCTACAAAGATGATTCCTAAGGGTTGCATTTACCATTTAGTTCGGGTGAGGGATATGGATTCTGAAACCCCTACTCTTGAGTCGATCCCCATTGTAAATTAGTTTACATAAGTGTTTCCTGATAATCTACCCAATATTTCTCCCGAAAGGTTTATTTGATAAGAGTTTAATCCGACCGAGTATCTTTCAATTGGGGGCTCCATTTTTTTTTGTTCAAAAGAAAGATGGCTTGCTTCATATGTGTATCGATTACTGTCAATTGAACAAGGTTACCATTAAGCATAAATATCCTCTCCCAAGGATAGATGATTTGTTTTACAAACTACAAGAAGCAAGTTACTTCTATAAGATTAACCTCCGATCATATTATCACTAATTGAGGGTGAAGGAGGATGATATTACGAAAAAAACTTTTCAAACTCGATATGGTCATTATAAGTTCTTGATGATTTCCTTTTGCTTGACTAATGCTCTGGATACTTTTATGGCTTTGATGAATAGCTTGTTTAGGCAATACAATTACATGTCTATCATTGTGTTCATTGATGATAATTGATCTATTCAAGGAGTGAGGGCGAGCATATCGATCATTTGAGGATTGTATTGCAAGTCCTCAAGGACAAATAAATCTTTGCAAAGTTCAGTAAAGGTGAGTTTTGGTTAAAATTTGTAGCTTTTGTTGGTCACATTTTTTCTGGAAAGGGTACTGAGGTAGATCCTAAGAAAACAAATGTGTTAAATAGTTGGTCTAGATCTCTATCACCTCTAACTATTAGAAGTTTCTTGGGTTTATCCAATTACTATAGAAGGTTTGTGAAGGGTTTTCATCGATTGCCTCTCCACTGAAGACATTGACCCAAAAGAAATCCAAATTCTTATGGTCAGAATCTTGTGCAAAAGAGTTTTCAGGAATTGAAAGATGGACTTACATCCGTTGCAGCGTTGACTTTACCAGAAGGAACAAATGGGTTAATTTCTTATTGTGATGCTTCACGAAATCGGTTAGGAGGTGTCCTTATGCAAAATGGGAAAGTCATTGCCTATGACTGAAGGCAACTTAAGGTGCACAGAAAGAACTGTCCTACACATGATTTAGAACTTGTGAAGGTTGTGTTTGCTTTGGAATTGGAGGCATTACTTATATGGTGTTCATGTCGTTGTCCTTACTGACAATAAAAGTTTGCAATATGTGTACAAACAAAAGGATCTAAATCTTTTCCAAAGAAGATGGCTTGAGTTACTAAAGTATTATGATATTAGTGTTCTCTATCACCCTGGTAAAAACAAATATGGTTGTGAGCTCCTGGTCAATTGTCAATGGATAGTCTTGCTCATGTATAGGATATCAAGAAGGAATTAGTTTGAGATGTTCATAAATTGGCCCGAATGGGTGTTCGATTGTTAGACTCCACCAAAGGTGGTGTTGTGGTTTAAAATGGTTCATAATCGGTTTTTGTAGTGGATGTGAAAGCCAAGCAAATTCTTGATCCGACTTTGGTTGAATTGAAAGAAACGGTGCATAAAAGTCTAAGATGGAGATGTTGTGCTATGTTTTCAAGGTCGTTTGTGTGCTCGAAATGTAGATAATTTGAGAGAACTGATCTTATCAGAAACCCTAGTTCTCGATATTCCAATCACCTGGGAGGCACAAAGATGTATCGTGACTTACGGGAGGTTTATTGGTGGAATAAGATGAAGAATGATATCGCGGAATTTTGTGGCTAAGTGTCCAAATTTCCAATAAGTAAAAGTTAAGCATCAAACGCACCTGGACATCAGTATTCCAACTTAGAAGTGTACAAATGTGAATATGGACTTTGTTGTTCATTTACCCTGCACCTGGTGTCAATATGACTTGGTATGGGTTATAGTAGATCATGTGATGAAATCTGCTCATTTCATTCTCATCAAGGTTTTTTATTCAACGGAGGACTATGCTAAGTTGAACTAGAGGGAAATGGTTAGGTTGAATGGAGTACCCCTGTCCATTATCTCTGATCGTGTTACCCAATTCACTTCTCAGGTTTGGAAATCCTTCCAAAAGGGTTTTGTTACTCGTGTCAAACATAGCATGACCTTTCATCCTCAAACTGATGGGCAATCAGAGCATACTATCCAAACTTTTTAAGATATGATGAGTGTGTGTAATTGACTTCAAGGGTAATTGGGATGATCACTTGCCTTTTATTGAATTTGCGTATAATAATAGCTATCACTCAAGTATTAGTATGGATCCATTTGAGTCTCTATATGGTAGGAGGTCTAAATCTCCTATAGGTTGGTTTGAAGTGGGTGAATTTGCGTTGGTAGGTCCCGAGTATAAATTGAGCTATGGAGAAAGTTTGAATTATTAGAGAAAGGTTGAAAATGGCTTAAAGTGGACAAAAGTCCTATGCCAATGCTTGAAGAAGTGATCTTGAGTTCAATGATAATGAATAAATCTACTTAATAATTTCACCTATGAAGGGTGTAATTAAATTTAGAAAGAAAGGAAATCTTAGTCCCAGTTATGTCGTCCCATATCGGATTTCGAGGCATGTTGGTAAGGTTGCTTATGAACTTAAATTGCCTAATGACTTGGCATCGGTGCAACCAGCTTTTTTTGTCTCTTTGTTGAATAACTATGTTGGTGATCTGGTATATAGTACTATTGTAGAGTCTTGGACTAAAGGATAACCTTTCTTATGAAGAAGTTCCGATTGAGATCTTGGACCGACAAGTTTAAAAGTTGAGAAATAAATAATTCTCTTCAGTTCAGGTTCTTTCGAGGAATTTGTTAGTTGAGAGTGCTACTTTGAGGCCGAGGCCAATATGATATCCAATTATCCTCATCTCTTTGCTTACGTTCCTTCTCTAGCTTAAGGTATTTAGTTCCTCATGGTTTACTCTCTTGGTTTCAGGTGTCTTAGATATTCCCATGATTCCTCAATTATGCATGTTTATGAAAAACTTGATCTTATAGAAAAAATGAGTTAGTTTGATTGATTTCTTCATGTTTATGCACATTTGGGTATGAGTTGCATATATACCTTATGAAATGATGTTTTGAACATGCTTTAGCTTGAAGTTGAAGTTTCCTCCTCAAATATGTGCATTTATATGATTGCATTCATGTCGGGCTTCTAAGTCTAGTTCCGACCTTCTTTATACTATTTTGTTACTCATTCGAGTGTTCCCAAGGAGGAGATATTGTAAAACATTGGATTAGATAAAAGCCAAAAAGGAGTCAAACGGGCCTGTGAAAGAACCCAAAATTAGACTATGGAACGTTCTATTGAGCCCTAAACAGGTTGTGTAGGGTACCACAATCTGTTTGGTTGCTCGTGGAGACAGGCAGGTGTCTGTAAAACCTCGGTCTTGAAAGAAAAACTTTTAGAAAGAACTAAACTTGAAAAAGCTAATTTGAGATTTGGTAAGTTATGCTTATGTTTTCAGTTTTGGGTCAACTTCAAAAGGCCATAACTTTCAGTACAAGATGAGTTAGGTAGCCAATAAGATAACAAATTAAATCTTTTTGAATCTTCATTCCAACGCCACCGAGTTTTCTAAGTTTCGAATTCGCATGAAAGAGATCTACCCGTTTGAAGTTAGCTTGTCTAGTTAAGGAAATTTACCTGAATTATTGAGGGGTATTTTGGCATTTTCCTTACCTATTAGCTTAAAATGTTTTAGTAATATTTTAGGGGTCAAAACTAATTTTGGGTCAATTTTCACAATCCTAAATACTCTTAGGGTTTTAAGAATAGCTCAAGGAGAGGAAAAGAGTTAAGAACGACCAAGGTTTTTGCGAATCGAAGATTTGTTTTGCAAAATTAAGGTATGTGAGTTCTCATAGTGTTGGATTCGTTCACTCACACACCAATTATGTGATTTTATCCATAATTTCGTTCTTTAGGTTGAATGACTTGAGTTCTTGAAGTTTCGTTCGTAAATCGTTAGTGATGAGTTTGATAAGTTCTAGAGATAAAGGTTAGGAGTTTGAGGGTTGTTTTTGAGTAGATTTTCGTGTACTTATGTTGGGTATTCGAATCTAAGTGACTTGGGAAGAAACCATTTGATTAATAGGGAATTAGTGCCAAAAATCGAAGGAGAAAATTTGTAGAATGTTCTGGGGAGGGGTTGGGGCGGTACACCCCAAATGTGTTGGGGGCTGGGGAGGTGTGCTAGTAGTGCGCCAAAAAGAGCTCTCTGAAGTTTATAGTGCGCCAGGGTCACTTGCCCCTACCCTTTTCCGACGTTTGCTCCGTCTAAGTCTTTTAAAAGTGTACCTTTACTCCATTTTGATTCTAACTACTCTAAACTACATCTACACATCGATAGACCCTTCATAACATAAATCACAACCATTGAATTCATAATTCAAATTCAAGGTATAGTTAAGAATAAAGTCTTGAGAGTTCTTTCGAGTTATTTTTTTTACAATCCTTTAAATCTTGTTTTAAGACTTGAGTACTTGAGTTTGAGGTTGAGGAGAGTTGAGTTGAGTTTCATTTTTTAAAATGAATATATTGGAACTAAGTACCCAAGAGTACATGTTTTTACATTTAAAATGAGAGAAAACATCGATTTTCAAATGAGTTCATGAGGAGTTTCTGAGTATAATATCTTTTAAATGAACCTTTTGAGTAATAATATCTGTTGACACCCAATTTTGACCCGGCCCAATAGAAAATTAATTAACGAGTTTTTTAATTTTAAACGATTTTGAAATAACTATCTTTTATAAAGTTAAAAATGTTTTTAAGTTATTTTAAATTAATCTTATTACCTTTTTATAATTTTTAGATAATATATATGTTTTACGTAATTATATATACGATTAGTATATTTTATGTTTATTCGAAAATCGCCTCAAAAAGATTTTACTTTGTTTAAATATTTTACTAATTAGGTCGGTTATATAATAGTTTATGCTTTAAATTATTTAGTTTGTAATTAGAATAAATATTTTATTTCGTTAAATTTAAGAAGCTTATTAATTAATTGATTCATCTTATTATTAACAAAATATTTTAACTCATTTTGTTAAGACCCAAAGTTGGGCCATTTATTGGTCAAATTCCTAGCCCAGCTTAATTGACAAAAAATTTCGACCAGCCCTCTCTCTTAACCCATTCGCGACCCAGCCCACTTTTAAATCCAATAATCCCTCTTAATGCCCAAAGCAATTCCCAACAACCCTCTTCCAAAATTAAAATTGTCCCAACTCCCCTTTAACTCCACCCGACCCAATTCTATATTTGTTCCTAATCTCTAACACTAACAACAACTATACCGCGTCAAAACAGTAGCAACACCGGTTCACGACGTAAGAGAACGACCCCTCAAGCGTGTCATCCTCTCCAGCGCATGAACAACACGTACACGGAGTCAATAGACGACCTAGCTACGCGACAAAAGCAACGGGTATAATGTGAAGAGTGATTTCACAGTGATACACGCAAGTTACACGGCAAGACGAACAACTTTTCTACATCTCCCTCTTCCGCCATCTTTACTTGTACAACAGCCTGCAGATTCGTCCTTGCCCGTGTGAGATCGCGCCACGTCGAGGTTTAAGGATAATTAAATCGATCAAGTTAGTCCCTTTCTCCCTTTCCCCTTTTGGGAATAGATTGAAAATTCAGAAAAGATGGTCTTCCTTTAATGGTGAAAGAAATTTAAATTTTGATTCGAGATGGGCTTTGAACCCGAATTTGATCCGTTTATCCCAAAAGTTCCCAACCCTAAATTCCCCAAAGTTCCCAACCCTAAATTCCCAGCTATATAAAATCTTTTTTCTTTCATTTCACTGTGGATTTTTTTTGGGGGAGTGATTTTTCTTTTGAGTCAAAACAATTTTGGCGAGAAATTTGCAGAGGAAAGGCTCACTGTGTATAAACGCCTACACAGTGGATACGTTTAAAAGATACATATATTATTCTCTTGTTTATAATCTATTGAGAGCCACAAGAGTTTCTTGAAGTTCAAAGTAGATATCGAAGTCGCTCCAAGCTCGTCATCTCTCCCAGGTCGCTGCCTCGAGTAAGGTAAATTACTCATAATCTCTTTGGTTTCTTTCGAATTTATTTGTGTTGGCTGAGTACGTAGTCCTGTATGGAATCTAAAATCGAGCTTGTGTGATGTGTTCGAAGTTGTATTATTCTCTTCGTCTCTTTTTCCAAAGCGTCTGTTTGTGTTCTTTTTTTTTCCTTTAGTGATTTAACATTTGTTTAAGCTCATATCGTTGGCTTTTGTTCTCTCCAAATTTGTCGTTGTTATGCTCATTTTAAGTTTATGCGACTCGCTTGATTAAACCATTGTTCTTGAACTGATTTTGGCGTTTAAATCTTTGTAGTGCCTAAATCAATAAAGTTAATTTTATTGTGGTTGTCTTGTGACATAATGAAATTTTTTTCTCATTTGGTCTAGTCTACTGTTATTAGATGTTATCTCTGTCTAGTCAAGTGTGTTACGTTTCGAAAATATGTTTATAGTTTCATTTGCTTGGAGTAAAATATGAATAAGCCTCGGCATTCAAATGAGTTTAAAGTCTAGATTAGGGCCGTTCTTGTTTTAGTGCTAATTTCCTAGGACCGTAAGATAATTCCGCTTCATTTTTGTGTGATGTCTTTGTTGGGTTTTATTTGCCCTGATTTCTTACCATAAATAGGTTTTCCTTTTAGGAAAAGATTTTGGATTGACTAGTCCTTTTTCTGTTAGAAAAAAAGGTTTAGGGCTCTATAAATAGAGGCTTGTTCTTTCTAAATTAATCAGCATTCACAATGTAGTCTTAAGGGCTTTGAGAGTTTTTGTTAAGGGGAGAATTTGTGGGTCACAAGTTTGATACGTTATCACTTGTGTGAACCTCCCATGTATTCTGAGTGAATTGGTTGAGGTTGTTTCTCTCTGTATTTTGTACTTTCATATTTATAGTAGATTGCTCATCTCCTTTGTGGACGTAGGTCGATTGATCGAACCACGTTATATCTTTGTGTCGTTTGGTATATTTTCTCGTTTGTCTTTTTACTCGTGGTCTTTCGAGGCTTGATTTGCTAGCTTTCGCATTTACACCTGCTTATTTACGGTCCTAACAAGTGGTATTCAATGATGGAGTCAGGTTCAGTGGTTCGATAATCGATGATTGAACCAGGTTAGAAAGAGGTGTTCATCTTGGCGGGTGTATAACTAGCCGCAACCGTTTTGATAGTAATAAAGATTCTGTTGGAGAAATTATTTCAGAGAGGTTCTCTGTGTTGAGACATAAATTTTGCAAAGGAGATTATGAAGAGGAGAAGCAAGTTGTTGAAGATTAAGTGAAGAAGGTGGACAAATTTATTTTGTCAGAAATTCAGGCCAAGGGGGAGATTTGATGGGTTTTATTTGCCCTGATTTCTTACGATAAATATGTTTTCCTTGTAGGAAAAGGCTTTGGATTGGCTAGTCCTTTTTCTGGTAGAAAAAGGTGTAGGACTCTATAAATATAGACTTGTTCCTTCTAACTTAATCGGGATTCACAATGTAGTCTTAAGGGCTTTGAGAGTTTTGGTGAGGGGGAGAATTTATGGGTCACAAGCTTGATACGTTATCACTTGTGTGAACCTCCCATGTATTCCGAGTGAATTGGTTGAGGTTATTCTCTCTATATTTTATACTCTCATATTTATAGTGGATTTCTCATCTCCTTTGTGGACGTAGGTCGATTGACCGAACTACGTTAAATCTTTGTATATTTTGGTATATTTCTCGTTATCTTCTTACTCGTGGTCTTTCGAGGTTTGCATTGCTAGATTCCGCGTTTACACCTGCTTATTTACGGTCCTAACAAGTGGTATCAGAGCCAAATTCAATGATGGAGTCAGGTTTAGTGGTTTGATAATCGATGATTGAACTAAGTTAGAAAGAGGTGTTCATCTTGGCGGGTGTAGTTCTAGCAGCAACCTTTTTCTGACAGTAATGAAGATTATGTTGGAGAAATTGTTTCAGAGAGGTTCTCTGTGTTGAGACATAAATTTTGCGAAGGAGATTATGGAGAGGAGAAACAAGTTGTTGAAGATTAAGTGAAGAAGGTGGACAAAATTATTTTGTCAAAAATTCAGGCCAAGGGGGAGATTTGTTGAGTTTTATTTGCCCTGATTTCTTACCATAAATAGGTTTTCCTTTTAGGAAAAGCTTTTGGATTGACTAGTCCTTTTTCTGGTAGGAAAAGGTTTAGGACTCTATAAATAGAGGCATGTTCCTTCTAACTTAATTAGCATTCACAATGTAGTCTTAAGGGATTTGAGAGTTTTCGTTAGGGGGGAGAATTTATGGGTCACAAGTTTGATACGTTATCACTTGTGTGAACCTCCCATGTATTCCGAGTGAATTGGTTGAGGTTGTTTCTCTCTGTATTTTGTACTCTCATATTTATAGTGGATTGCTCATCTCCTTTGTGGACGTAGGTCGATTGACTGAACCACGTTAAATCTTTGTGTGTTTCGGTGTAATTCTCGTTTGTCTTCTTACTCGTAGTCTTTCGAGTTTTGCTTTGCTAGCTTCCGCATTTACACCTGCTTATTCGGTCCTAACAGTATTTGCCTAATCGTGCCCTTCTCTTTGTATTCTATATTTTTCTACGTACAATTTTGTTTAAATGCAGCGTATTAGTTTGAGAAATAGGTTTGTTTTGCCTCGATTATTCACAGTTATACTTTATTTTCTATTGAAATGACTTAGCAAAGTCCCTGCCAGTTTCTTTCTTTGCTTTAAATGAGTGTTTTGTTATAGCCTTCGACTTTGTCTTTTAACATGATAAATTAGCATCATTAGAATTTATTAAGTAGAGTTGATTAAGCTAAAGTATGGGATGTCTTATTGGCTAATTATGCAGCATGGGTTTTTCTCTCAATATTTTGATTTATTGTTGTTTAATGTATAGGCTTTCCCTGGAAGATAATATGTTTATTAAGTATATAAGTGCACATATATATGCTATTGTCCAGTATCATAATTCGCATATCGGTTTTGTCATTTTCAGCTTGGTTTATTTGGCTTACTGTATAGTCATATGTGTCGGTTCGATTCGAACTTCTTAAGTGGTTTTAATTTTAATTATGTCCCGTTTTGTTCAAGTTATATCTCGATTATTCCTTAATTGCGTATGCTAATCCTTGCCATCATTTTCGTTGCAAGTGACACCGTACGAATCCGCTTGGACTTATTTTCTCCTCTCCCTTTGCATTTCAGATGGGCCATAAAGGCCTCAAATTTTTATTCATCGATTCAAGCCCGTTCAAACTCAACGTACAGGTCCAAAGTTGAAAGAATGCAAAGTATATCGGAAGCTAAAAGTTTGTGCCAAGAGCCCATTTCTTATTTCGGAAATTTGTATTTTTGTTGGGCTCAAGCCTTTGTAAATTTTGTCCATTATTATTTTATTAGTTCTTAGGATAGGTGAAATTTGGGCCTGAGGCCCAAAGAATGATTAATTTTTTTTATGATTAGTTTAGGACAGGTACAATAGAAGTGGGTCATAAATCCAAAATAAAATGGGTCCAAATACCGGTCTAGGCGGACAGAAACCAGATTTGGACCCAACTCTCTCTCCTTCTCTTTTACTTTAGCGCATTCATTTATTGCTTGCTTGTATCTGTCGCTAGTTTTAGGATTGGATGATTCGAGTCCCCGCAAAGCGCTATTTCGTTTTAAGCTAAATCAATCGACTCTTGATAGATTTAAAAAATCAATTTTGCAAGTTAAAAGTGTCACTTAGCTAGTAAATTAATACTTCGCTTTCAAACAAACTCTAAATAATTTTTATCTCAAGATTAAGTTAGATATTTTAGCCAAATAAGTTAGTTTCCGGATAGTTGCAAGTTAGCAAATATTTAGGTGCCGTAAAAACCTTCCTAAAATATTATTAGGAACCCCAAACCCCTTAAAAGTTTTCAGTAGATTTACTGTTTAAGTCTTTGAAAACAAAGGTTTCTTGATTTTTCCAAAATTAAGTGGCGACTCTAAACAAGTATTAAAACAAATAAAATTTTCTCTTTTAAATAAAACAATATCAAAGCTTGAGGATGAGAAAATGGCATATGATTTGAGCACCGATATGGGGACGAGTTCATACAACTCAAAGTCGTCGTAAACCATTTATCCAATGTGGGTAGAAATGATCATACTTTTTAGATGATTCCTTATTAACTTTTTAGCATAGCTTAGTAGATCCACTTAGTTGAGGATTTTTATACCTCGACAAGGCATAGTACAATTCTGGCAACGTGAGTGATATGTTGTTTCATCACATAACTCATAGTGATGGTTGTTAATTAGAGAATCTCCCAAATGAGTTATTTTTGTATCTTAACATACAATTTGAGTTAATATTGTATTTTAAAATACATTTAGTTGTTACCTACAATTTTAAATGTTTTATATAAACTGCATCTTTATTGTCATTTTTATACTACATTGAGTTGAATATCCATGAGTTGAGTAGAGTTGAGGTGAGCATGTTCCTTCTTTCCAAGTTCAAGCTTTTATGTTATGTTTAGTGGTACCTTTACATGCTCATACATTAAATGTACTAATGCTATTTGGACAGCATCATTTTATGATACAAATACAGGAGATCAAAGTCATCATTAGACGCTTCGTTGATACCACTTACAGTTCCAGGGTTATTTGGTAAGCCTCATTGCTTTCGGAGGATCCCTTATTAATTTTTGTTATTTCAGTTTTGTTAGAATGATCGGGGGTCTTGTCCCGACATCTCTCATAGTATTGGAGGCTTCATAGATAGACAACAGTATTTGAGGAGCCTGTCTTGCATTTATTCTTAATGTTTGAAAGATCGTGAGTTGAACACTTATGTTCATTTGAGTATTTTGAGTTAGCTACTTCGTTTATATTAGTCGAGTTGTTTGTATGATTCTATTTCACTTGAATAAGTCTTCCACTGAGAGTTGAGCAAGGTCAAAAGTTCGCTTTTGGCCAGTAATGGCTCTCGAGTGCCGGCCACGTATAGGGTGTAGGCTTGGGGTGTGACAGTGTCCCTCAGACGGATGCATAGATGTCCCGTGGTGAGGTTGAGGGACCATCTAAGGGATTATCAAGTGGCTTACACAGAAGGAGTTTCTCCCCTAGTCACTTGTTAAGTACCATAGACGTCTAAATGACCCGTCAAGCTTACACGTATCGTGAAGTCGTCGTGAATAGGGTTTATCAAATTTAGGGTTTTTGGGTCAACTTCAAATGATCAGATCTTCTAAACAAAATGAATTAGGAGGCCTACGATGTAATATCTGGCAACTAGAATGAACTAAAAAAGAGCTTAAAATATGAAAATACTTACTTTTGGAAAGACTAAGAAAATTTGGAAATGTTAAGTGAGTTAAAAAGTGAGTTTTTGGCTAACTTTAAACGACCATAAATCCTAGCTCAAGATGTGTTAGGTGTAATTCCAAATATAGTTTAAAGCCCTTAGAAGAATCTTTCCAACACCACCGAGTTTGCACGATTTCAATATCGTATTTCGAAAGTTGGGCTATTGGATTAAGGAAAGCCCAATCCATATTTGGGAAGGGCAAAGTTGTCTTTTCCTTACCTAATTAAATTAATTCATTTTTAGGAATCAATTAGGGTAAAACCAAACCTTTATTTAGTTTAGGAAAAAGAGAATTCATGCTAAGGCTTGGAGAAGAGAGAAAAGAAGAGAAAAGAGGAGAGAATTAAGAATTGCCAAGAACGCTCAAGCTTTGCATGTGGATTTCGTCAGGGGTGATACCTAAAAAGGTATGTGAGATCACATAGTGTTGGGTTAGTTTACTCACACGTCAATCTTGTTTAAGTTCAGCAAATTTAAGTTGTTTGAATGTTAAGAAGTTGAGTTCTTGATGAAAATTGTTGAAAATTCGTTGGGTTCTTGGTGGTTGTGTTGTTGAGGTTTCATGATGGTTTGATTCATGTTTCCTGGTGTAATTTTGGGTTGAATATATCGTATATTGATAGTACTAATGATCGCAAGTGTTTGGGGGAAAGAACCATGGAAGTTTAGAGGATTTAGAGATGAAAAACGAAGGAGGAAAGTCGAGAACACCTAGGTAAGGGGGTTGGGCAGTCGCGCCTCTCAAAGCCCCACATACCAGTATCTGTTCATAGGGACTTGGGGTGACGCGCCATCTATAGTGCCCCCCAGTTCTTTGAAGTTTGAGGACTGGCGCCCCACACCTCTCAGAGCTTCAGGGATGCTAATTCTCCCTATTCTTCCACCATCTTTCCGTACTAGTTCCTAAGTGATGTGCCTATATATTTCTAGTTGATTCAAACACTCTAAGGTACATCTAAACATCATGAAGTTATCCATAAATATGAGATCATGAACCTTGAATCCATAGTCCAATTCAAGGAAAATTAAGATCAAAGTCAAAAAAGTTAAGAGTCCAATCTAGAAGTTAAGAAGCAAGTCGAAGCAAAGTTCTTAAAAGTTTTCAAGAGTCTTTAGCAATGTTTTAAATTTGTTTTTAAGACTCAAGTTTCAAGTCAAGTAAAGAGTAAAAAGTTGAGTTCATTTCTCAAAAGTTATAAGGGAACTAAGTATTCCCTAAGAGTTCATAAATGTTTTCACATTTGAACAAGAAAGAGAACAGGGTGTAGGAGTGGATGTTGGGTTCTGAGCCTATTCCATGTTTGAAAGGGAAAGTACATCGGAGGCCTTCCATCTGTTGAAGCATTGGCAGCGAAACCCAACGGAGGAAGATCTTGTCTCCTCTACATTTCAAACCTCATTTCGGCAATCTGCTGCATTAGCTACAAGATAATTCATTCTTATCTGCGATGGCAGGTTGAGCCACCACAACGTCGGTCAGACTAATTTCTTCATTGTTGTCACCCATCGTTGCTTTTCCTTTACGTGAACTCTGGTCGGGAAAGGAATCTGTAGGGCCTTTAGATCTTGTGAAGTAAATATGATCCGCCAGCTTATTGACACAGACCAGTTTTATGTACATGTGGAAGGAAAACAACTCAAAGGCAAATTTGTTAGTTGAATTCAGAATACATAATGCAAAATATCACACGAAGAGCATATAAAAATGCAAAGTTGCTTTGTTTGAGGATATGTTAACCCACGAGTAATGGGGAAGCGTAGTTTTTTTGAATAAGCAGAAATTTGCTCGTTTAATTTGGGACTATCTCATAAAGGTCAAATAACGTCGAGCTAAGGTCTTCTTTTCTGCATCTCTTTCGAAGTCCGTTGATCTGAGCCTCATATTTCCTTGTAGAATAAAGGGAGAGAATGAAAATTTTGAAAGATAGGGGTCGGGCCTTTGAAAGCCTGCCTACGTATCTCACGAGGAGAATCCAGGACCTACGTAGTTCGAATATAAAAGGAAAGACTTGTTTTCATTCATTGATTCTCACCGATTACATGGAAATTGAAAAACGAACAATAAATCTTCTAAATATAAACGTGACTCTATCTCAGCCATTCTTCTTCTTGCTGCTGTATTAGTCACGGGGAACAAACTCGACTCTAATATTTTCTATGTTGACTAGGGCTTCCACATCGTGGCGAAATGCAAGACATTTTTCAATGCTATGATCAGTGGCCTGGTGATAGGGGCAACCCTTTCGAACTTCGCTTCCCAAGGAATATAACACTCCCACGTCCTTACGTAGAGGGGCAAATACCCCATTTCCAACCAGTTGCGAGTAGACTTCCAATATTGTTTTCTTGAAAGGCGTGAAGGAGAAATGGTAGAACTCAGTATTCTCAGTGAACGGTATGTCGAGCCTCGGTTCAACACGCAATGATAACTTATAAGCTCAAATTACACCTCCCTAAAGAAGTATAAGTTGTCGTAATCAAGTAGAGAACCCAACTAGTAGGTTGGGATCGATCCCACAAGGAAAATGGTTTAAATTTAACTTCCATGTACGATTATATCTATTTAGCCAAGTTTTTTCCGAAAACAAGTAATTAAAGGAGGGGGGGAGGGGTTGTGAAATAAATTTCTTTAACACTTCTAAATTAACAAGTAAGCAAAAGTAAAAATTGAGTTTTTATCAAGTTGTGAGACTAACTAGGGTATATGTGTTCCCCATAGGTTCATAAAGTCGTATCCCTAACAATAGAAACTCTTCCCTAGTGTTTTGTATGTAAAGTGATAAGTTATGTATCTCTAAATCCTTGGTCTGGCATCTAGAGAATTTCACCCCATACCTTGGTCTGGCTACGTGTTTATCAACTACTGATCCTTACCTTTACTTCATATTAGACATCATAATCGATGTATGGCTTAGTTATTACGTCGCACCAATCGACACTAGCCTATTAGATAGTATCCCACTAAATCTATGTTGATAATTTTTTCCTATTACTACATCCTTGGTCCATCAAGTAGCAACAAGGCTAGTTCTAACGCGTGTACTCGTTAAAAAGACTTCTAAATGAAAGAATTATCAATACATGTAAGAACCTATTTGAGAATTACTTATTCGCTAGGTATACTTTGTTAATTACTCATGGTTCCCACAACCTTAGTTGCAGATTTAGTTACCCATGCAAGCAAGATCACAATTCATAATTTTTAAAGAAGAAATCATGAACTTACTTCAACAATAAAAATAAACCTAGAAAATCAACTTGAAATTGCAAGATAAATCTTCAAACCAAATCCGGAAATTGAATTATTTCCAAAGTTTGCAAAAACTAATCTCCAAACTAAACTAGAACAATATTAACAATGTCTAACCCAAAACACGAGGTTTTAATCCCTATTTATAGAAAACATTGTACTAAATTAAAAGTAATTGAAATACAAAAAGTTTGTCCAAAAATGCGGCATTGATCGACGACCACTACTGATGGACCGTCAATGGAACGATGGTCCGTCGACTGCCTTCGTCAGTACAGACTTAGAATATTTTTCTCTCCTTCAGATGGCACCTTCTCTGAATCAATCGACGACCAACATTACGGTCCATCGATGCACCTACGCTCCGTCGCTCCATTATTAGAATTTTTCCAACTTCGGGTACTGGAAATATCTCTGATCAAAACAATGGTCTACCAGGACGGTCCGTCGATTGATCGACGGACCATTGTTCCCTTTTGTAGTTCCACACTTAGTCAGATTTTCCCGAGTTTCTACTTAAGCCTGAACTGCTCATCTCTCGTTCCCTAATCTGGCGGGCCTCTTCATCTACCAAAGAATCCCTCATAGCAGCCTCGAGGTTCCTCCTCTCTTTCTTCCTTGCACAGGCATCATCTTCTGCATCAGTAGTGTGGATAGAACGGTGCCTCTTGGCATGACCACGTGGCTCAGCAGAAGGCTTGAACAAAGTGCCAAGCACTATGTCCTCTGCTAGCTCGATAGGCACACTCTCCAGCTCAGTCCCCCTCATCTCTAAAATGGCATCCATATCCGCTCGCAAACTAGCCACCGCATCATGAAGAGTAGTGAGGTTTATGGTAGGGGCTGGTCGTGCTGGCACCCGCAGATTGAAATCCCTCTCGTGGATCACGTGATCATCACCTTAGCAAAATTTATGTCCAACCCTGCCACCAAGGCTACTACCAACACCGCCCTATCCCAAGTAAGAACATTATCGGCAATTGTCGGCGATAGACAGTGTCGGACTACCAACAAGAAAAACTTAGCTGTGAATGTAAGGTTGGCCTTGTTAATCAACCTTCACGGGTCTAACACCCAGTCAGCCCTCTCACCATCAGTCACCAGATGTTGGGCCAGCCATTTCTTTATTGAGTCTCTCTGCTCGGCGAACCTCTAAAACACGCCACTTTTGACAATTTCCCACCTGTAGTCGAATTATGGAGTAACGAGGGCCCATTATGTCTCAATGGCGGGTCTATATAGGAACTGGCGGAGGGTGTCCTCCGAGATGTCAACCCGACAGTCTCGCACTAGTACAGAGTTGAGAGGGTCCTGTTTGACAGGTTTCGCCCGCCTATCGATAGAGCTTCTGATAGTAGCCATATAGGAAGCGTAAAACTCCCTGACTACCTCCTCACTGTAGGTACCCAAAATCCGCGCCATCCAGTCTAACTTGTGCCGATTAAACAATTTGTGCACCTCAGGGATCGTGTGCAAGCTCCCCGTAAGAACTCGACACTCTACTGTCACCAACCGGGTCATCAACCCCTTCTCGTTCAATATTTTGGTGTCCCTGTATACCTGGTGATGCCCATCGACACACCACCTATTGAGTTACTCATCAACGGGTGCAGGATTATCTACTCGAGGTGCGGTTGTAGACTCTGAGCTATCAGCCTCATCAGACGAGGCTTGTTGGTCATGACTCTTCAACCGAGTGGCTCTCTGGGAGGCAGAACCTGAGGCATTGGCTGCATTTGACCCAGATGATTGGGCCGACCCTGATTCAGAAGAAGATTTGGAGCCTGATGCTCCTTCAGAGCTAGAGGCAGCCCCGGAAGGTGAGCCGGTCAGTGTGCGCTCCTCATCAGACTAGAGGCAGTGACTACGCTGGGAACCACCTTCTGAGGTGTACCCCTAGTGACTCGTGCAGCTGATGTTGGGAAAGTGGTACCCGGAGGGACATATACAGGATCTTGTTCATTGTCGGAGTCTTCAACCATCCGACGCAATGAGGTAATTGACTTGGATTTTTCCCGTTTGACATAGATGACATCCTTCTTGAGAGCCATGTGTACCTGTAAAGCAGTTATTAGTCTCACTTTAGCAATACTACACACTTGAAAGAAGCAGAGCGAAGAAAGGAACAGAAATCACAACATAGTTCAATTTTGCAAATTCTGGTCGACGGGCACTATCGACGGTTCGTTGATAGAGTTCATTGTCTGACACTTTGAATTTTTTCAAATCAATCAAACATTACGGACCTCTCAGATCGAAATGACGGATGTGCAGAATGGCCCATCGATCAATCGATGGACCGTAGTCCACTTTCGTCGTCTAACAATTAGAATATTTTTAGAATTGAGTGAAAACAGGTTCTCTGAAGGAAACAATGGACGTGCAGAATGGTGCGTCGATCAATCGACGGACCATCGTCCACTTCCGTCTTTTCAAACTTCAAGAATATTTAGGTGATCTAATCGACAGCCCATCGATCCATCGACGGTCCGTAGACAGGGTCTCGTATTGGTGGCATGAGACAGATTCAGTCTATTTTGCAAGGTCCAATATTTGGACAACTTTTTACACAATCAAGTTTAGACATGCAATTTTAACACCCTAACGATGACTTCGTCATTCCTAGGGTTTCGTTGTCAAATAATATTTTGTTCTAATTCAGCCATAGTAAGAAACCCTAAGTCAGAATTGTCAGAAATATCGAGATACCCACATTTTATATAGACATACAAGGCTACACAACCACTCTTTATCATCTCGAGGGACGTAACTACATAAGTCTTAGCATGTAATTTTATCTAATGTAGTCCCAAGGTCAAGACCCACTTTAAGATTCCTAATTTCAACTATGAATGAGAATTCAAAGTTTTCAGAGAGATCAAAATACCTTTCTGAGCAGTGGAGTGATTCTATGCACTTGCGAACTTTCAAGGACTTGCCCACGTGCCAAAACTCGATCACCGGCCGAAGAATAATGGAGAGAAAGAGAATTTGGGGAAGAGAGTGTTTGGGAATGGAAGGATTCTGATTTAGGAGTGATATGGGAGATGGGAAAATGGTTGTTTTGTGTTAAAGAAAAGAAATAAAGGAAGAAAAAATGGTTATGGTAGGGAATTTTAAAAGAATTTAAAGGAGGGAATGAATTTCAACCGTTATGACCTTTAATATTACCGACGGGGTCGGGTCGGGTTGGGTCACTGGCAGTTTGGACCTACGAGACTCCATCGAAGGTCCGTCGACTGGGACCATCGTTTGAATTTAGAATTAGAAAATTTAAGAGACATACTTGGGATCTACGGACACCATTGACAGTCCGTCGATTGAACGACGACCCGTCGATGGGGTCCGTAGACCTATGCACCATACCATTTTCTGCAGGTTTTGTTTTAGTCCTTGCACATATAACACCCATAGGCCATTCTTTTTGTGTTTTTATGGACACTTTTGAGAAACGGACCCTACTATAATCTCTATCCAACACTAGCACACAAGCAAGAATGACTAAGATTAAAAACAAAACGAAATAAGAAAATACGACTATTCCTACAAAAAAAAACTATTGTTGGCTAAAGGATACAACTTGGGTTGTCTACCGACTTTATCAAGGTGATAGACCTCAACCACTTCATGGACATTCTCTGCATGCCCCAGGTAGATCTTAATCCTTTCCCGTTGACTATGAACTTTGCGCTCTAATTATTCTCCAACTCAACCGCTCCATGTGAGAACACTTTAGTGATGAGAAATGGCCCTGTCCACTTGGACTTGAGTTTTTCCCGAAAAAAGCGTAGCCTAGAGTTGAATAGAAGCACCAAATCACCAACCACAAATTCTCGCTTTTCAATCGTTTTGTTGTGGTACTTCTTCATCTTCTCTTTGTAGATTGTTGATCTTTCATAGGCTTTGAGGCAAAACTCATCAAGTTCATTCAACCCATTTAGTCTTTGTTCTGCCGCTTCATTCCAATCCCTCTGCAGTTTCTTCATTGCCCACATTGTTTTGTGCTCTAACTCGACCGGCAAGTGGCAAGCCTTCCCATATACAAGTTAGTATGGATACATACCAATGGGAGTCTTGTATGAAGTCCAGTAGGCCCAAAGATCATCATCAAGCCTCCTTGACGCGGTGTTCTCTCGATTGAGCATCTCCTTCCCATAACGGGTGCTCTTGCCTCTTCAAAATTCCTTTATCTCGTTGGCACCGATCACATGATTTGGCAAACTCGTGAGAATCTTGATGAACGGTTGGCTAATAGTACCTACACTGCAAAATCTTATGCGCAGTCTGGATACCACTATGGTGCCCACCCACAGGCAAGGAGTGACATGCCTCCAAAACACTCAACATCTCAACTTCCGGTACACAACGGCGAATAATCCCATCGGCACAACTCCGGTATAAGTAAGGCTCATCCCAAAAGAATTTTTTCACATCATACATGAACTTCTTCCTTTGATGGAAAGACAAGTCCGATGGAACTATATCACTAGCTATATAATTTGCAAAGTCTGCGGACCATGGAATCAAATCTTGAGAAGCGGCTAGTACATGTTCATTAGTGAATGCATCATTAATTTCAACCTTTTCTCCCACTTCATGCATAGCTTCATCCTCTAACCTAGACAAGTAATCGTCAACTTGATTCTCAGTCCTCTTTCAGTCTTTTACCTCGAAATCAAACTCTTGCAGTGATAGCACCCATCTAATCAACCTTGGCTTCGTATCCTTCTTCGCCATCAAATACCTCAAATACCTCAATGCGGAGTGGTATTATGCATTATGACCCTCGTACCAAGCAAATAGCAGCGAATTTTTTTTTAAAGCAAACACCACCGTAAGCAGCTCTTGTATGGTTACTGTGTAGTTCTTTTGAGCTTCATTCAGGGTCTTACTTGCTTAGTAAATGGGGTGAAGGATTTTATCCCTTCTCTGTCCCAATAACACACCAAGATCAACCCCACTATCATCGCACATCACCTCAAATGGTTTACTCCAATCTAGGGAAATAATAATGGGCGCAGACACCAACTTTTCCTTCTATTCTCCAAATGCTTTCAAACAGGAGTCATCAAAATAAACTTACATTTCTTCCCGAGTAGTTTGCACAAAAGATGTGCAATTTTTGAAAAATCCTTAATTAACCTCCGGTAAAAGCCCACATGTCCAAGAAAACTTCTCACACCTTTTACAGATATGGGTGGAGAAAGCCTCTCTATAACTTCGACTTTAGCTTGATCAACCTCTATCCCCTTCTCCGAGATGCGATGGCCCAACACTATACCTTCTTTCACCATAAAGTGACATTTTCCCTATTAAGTACTAGATTACAATCCTCACACCGTTTGAGCACCTCAACCAAATTGCTCAAACACTGATCAAAAGAGTCTCCAACCATAGAGAAGTCGTCCATGAACACCTCAATAATGTACTCTACCATATCTGAGAATATCGACATCATACATCACTGGAAATTGGCCGGTGCATTACACAACCAAACGACATCCTTTTGAATGCAAATGTCCCATAAGGGCAAGTAAAAGTGGTCTTATTTTGATCCTCAGGGGCAATACAACTTTGATTGTAACCCGAATAGCTACCAAGAAAATAATACCACCTTTTTCCTGCGAGTCTATCTAAAATCTAATCCATAAAAGGCATGGGGAAATGAACCTTCTCAGTCCACGCATTCAACTTCCGGTAATCCATACAAACTCTCCATCTAGTCACTGGCCGCATTGGAACTAGCTCGTTCCTATCATTGGGCACCACTGTCATCCCACCCTTTTTAGGCACACACTAAACAGGGCACACCCAACTACAGTCTGCAATAGGATAAATGACTCCGGCATCCAACCACTTGATGATCTCCTTTTTCACAACCTCTTGCATATGTGGATTCACCCTTCTTTGGTGCTCTATACTTGGTTTGTGATCGGGCATGAATTGGATTTTGTGTGAACAAATACCGGGGGGAATCCCAATAATGTCTGCAATAGTCCAACCAATGGCTCGTTTGAACCTCTTCAAAACCTCCACTAAACACTCTACTTGTTGCCCATTCAAATCCGCTGTAATTATCACCGGCAAAGTGTCATCTCTACCCTAGAACACATACCTCAGATGAGGCTCAATATATGGTTTCGCGGGTGGAGACTCGCGATGCTTCATATCTAACTCCAATTTCTTTGGTTTTGATCGATATTCATTTCGTTCAAGTGCAGCCACTAGAGACCCATAATTTTCAATATTATCACTCTCAAAATTCATGATCATTGCCGCTAGTGCCTCGATGCATAGTCACTCTTTAATTTGTACCTAGGATATACTCTCAACCTTGTAGGATATAGCAGATACCATTTGGATCTCACCACTCTGCTTCATGGACCTACATATGTTGAAAGTTGCTTCTTCATTGTTCAACCTAAACTTCATTTGCCCATTTTCCATATCAACCATTGCACGTACGGTAGCAAGGAATGGCCTCCCCAGAATAATGGGAACCTCAAAATCAACCTCACAGTCAAGAATCACAAAATCGGACGAAAATATAAATAACTCCACTTTAACAAGCACATCATGGAGCATACAAATGGGCCTCTTCATTGTTCGATCGGCCATCAGAAACCACATCGTAGTAGTCTTTGGGTTGCCCAAGCCTAACTTCTTATAAATGGAAAGAGACATGAGGTTTATGCTTGCACCAACATCACATAGTGCTTTAGCAAAATATAGCAACCCGATTGTACATGGAACGGTTAAAGCGTCAGGATCTTTCTTTTTCTGCACAAGAGACCTTGTAGCAATAGCACTACAATGCTGCATTCTGTCATCATCCTCAAAACTTACCGATATCTTCTTTGTCACCATATTCTTCATAAGCTTAGCATAACTGGGCATTTTTTCCAAGTTTCTATCAAAGGGACATTGATGGAAAACTGTTTCAACATAGTGATAAATCGCTGGTATTTATTGTCCTTAGTCTTCTTCACTAATCTTTGAGGGAATGGTGGTGGAGGTCTAGGAATGGGGACCACTTTCTGAGACACCTCTGCTTCTATCACCATGTTATCCACCAACTCTCCACTAGTCTCTAAAACCTCTTTGTCTTTTCTCATATCATCTTCTACCACAGACGACATAGGTGGATCAATGGTTTGCTTACCTCCTCAAGTAGTGACCGCCATTTAATGCCCATCATTTTTAGGATTCTGGATGGTGTTGCTAGGAAGAGTGCCAGGTTGGTGTCACAGTAGTAGACAATTGAGCCATCTGTAGCTCAAGATGCTTAATCGAAATCGCATGTGCATCACCTTTTGCAAAATATTAGCTAAATCACCTATCATATACTTGGCATGCTCATCACTAGTATCAAATCTCCTCAACATATTTTGTAGCATATCCTCAACTCGCGCCATACTACCTCCACCGTCCCTAGGAGCAACTTCCCTATTTTTGGGGGGAATATGGGGCCCACTCCGATAATTCCTATTACCATAGTTTCCCCGGTTGAAGTTGTTGTCGCGATTGTAGTTTCCATCTCGAACATATTTACCCTCTTGATTATAGTTACCATAGTTCTGACCTTGATTTCCTTAACCTAGGCGCCAATTTTCCTGATTGGAGCCTTGGGTGTTTGGTCAGAAACACCCCGTCTTCTCATTCACTGCATAGGCATCTTCTTCATAATAGTACTCATCTACCGGCGGTGGTGGTTTAGTCAAGTATTTCACCACATTTACCTTCTTTGCACCTCCGCTCATATGTTTCAAAACCAACCCTAGCTCAGTTCTCATCTGTGCCAACTTTTCACGTATCTCATCTGCAATTGTGTTTTTTGTAGCTTGTACTGCAAAGGTGTTTCTCCTAGTATCTGACTTTCTAGTGCTCCAAGCCTTGGTGTTGCGAGATATCTTCTCCAACTTCTCTGCGATCTCTTTATATGTGCACTCTCCATAGGAACCCCCCCCCCCAATATTGTCGAGTACTACTTTATTGTTACTATATTGACCCCGATAGAAGTACTGTTTCAACGACTCATCATCAATGCGGTGGTTTGGGACGCCTCTCACAAACATAGTAAATCTATCCCAAGAGCTACTCACCGACTCCCCCGGTAGTGCCACAAAGTTGTTCACTTTATATTTGTGGTTGAGCTTCTTGGACACTGGGTAATACCTTGCTATAAATGCATCTCTCAACTGATCCCAAGTATAAATGGAGTTGTAGGGAAGCTCAGTAAACCATATGGCGGCATCTCCTATCAGTGATAGAGAAAATACTCGCAACCCGATGACATTCATATCCAAGTCTGGCTTACCCACACAACTCTTACACACAGACCTCAGTTTGGCTATGTAAGCATGAGGGTCCTCTGATGGCAGTCCCGAGTATAAACCCATCGCTGTGAGCATTTTCATGAAACTACTTGTCAACATAAATGTGTGCCCAGGTTGCAGAGGGGGTAAGACAAGAGGTCCATCAGAGTCAGCAATGTTAACGTTGCCCCTTAGTAATCCTGAGGTCGTGGTGCTGGGGGTTGCATCCACAAAGCATTCTCCAATTTATTTTCGACCTTAACTTGATTGTGTGCCTCAACCGGTAATGGAGGTTGACAAATTGCCCCATAACCTAGATTGGCTGCATTCTGTTGATTTTCCATCCTTCGCAATGTACGGTTAAGTTCGGGATTGAATGGAATGAGGGTTATTGTCACGACCAGAGTTTAGACCCCAGACGAGACCGACGTCGTTGACCTCTCAAAGGTCGCAGACAAGCCTACTTACGTCATTCTTACTTCATCTAGGTTAATTTTAGTAGAAAATTTGAAATTTTTTGTTTCTTATCATGCATAAAGGTCATTCTACTTGCATTCATAATGTTCACAATCAACCATCTAACATTAAGATTATCAACTGAAAGAAATAGTTCAATACTGCATTAAATGTATAATTGCCAAAATGGCACCAATACAATGTCTGAAATAAAAACGAAAAGAAACACTAGTGGTACATACTCCACTAGCTAAAGCCTACATCTCAGCTAGAGAGTAACGGTAGAGATCCTCGAAGGCATGAGGGCCTACCAAGTCCGGATGAAGCTCCACGTTTGGATAGCTGCAACGTCAACCTGTAAGCTCTAGCGTCCACCTGTGCCTGCACCTAAAAATATAGTGTTGTATGGGATTAGTACACACTTGTACTAAGTATGGGTATATACAAGCACACACCAAGGACATGCATGAGTAAGAATAGCTCTTTCCTAACAACATGATTATGGAAAGTCAAGTCAGTGGACTTGCCAAATTGGGAATAGGAAAGTTAGTGAGCTTTCCAAATTTGGATTAGGAAAGTCATTGAGCTTTCCAAATTTGGAATAGGAAAGTCAGTGAGCTTTCCAAATTTGGATTAGGAAAGTCATGCCATGAGAGTAACAAGCATCATCATACTTATCATGTTGCACACATCACATAACATCTTACACATAGCACATATCATATTGCATATAGCATATAAAATCTTTCATATCATTCATTCATATGCCATGAGACCTTGGAATCATGGACTTGACATTAAGACTTCCCAAAATGAGGGATCAACATATGGGACCTCAACTAAGGAGTCTTCTTTAGCAAACAACACAGAGTCTGCTTCATTCATTCATATGTACTTCATTTCATTCATTCATAAGCTAGTGTAAACACCAGCTATACCTAGAATGTAGTTTAAGACTCTTATCGGGTTTGCTGTACAATGATCAAGAATAACCTAGTGTCATTACTTGAGTCTATCTCACCTCTTGATTATCCTATCCTAACACCTTTGGTATCGTTCATTTCATTATGCGCATCATTTGAGGCTGGCCTCATTTATTTATTGGGAACTTTAACTTTAACCGACATAGATCATGTGAGCATCATGAAATCCAGTGTCTCCCCCACACCAAAAAGAGGTGGAATCACCGGCCAAAGTGACCCAAAACATGCTAGCGTACATGAGAATTGAACCCCGCCAGATCCCTATATTGGCAGTATAGGTTCAAAGACTAGGAGATATAAGGAGACCCATACTAGGCATGTCGGACAGTCTCATCTCATGAGAGTTACGTGAACCTCCGCCCTTCCCGAAAGAAGGCATCACCGCTCATAGCTAGTCTATCGGTGCTCAGTATAAAGTTCCATTTCATTCAACTCATACGTCATGGAAGTTGACTTCTAGTATGAGGACATCATAGCTCAATAGATGATTTCTCATCTCATCATTAGTATTAAGTATACATTATTCTCAATACTTTCATTAGAGTGTTCATAGAGACTTGTCTCTTCATTAACTTTACACTCTCATATGTGAGTACGTTTTGGTAATATTTATTTAGGCTCATTTGAGATTGCTCTCATCTTTCACATTAGCCTCTTATCATGTTGTCACCACATTCATTAACATTAGCACATTTGCTCTTCATAATTACTCACCCCTTTATACGT
This sequence comes from Solanum sitiens, assembly GCA_016801875.1. Classification (NCBI taxonomy): domain Eukaryota; kingdom Viridiplantae; phylum Streptophyta; class Magnoliopsida; order Solanales; family Solanaceae; genus Solanum; species Solanum sitiens. The sequence continues at coordinate 928,686 of JABWTJ010000165.1, forward strand.
GAATGTTCATTTCATCATATGCCAATGCACTTGGCCATTTGTGTGTTTCACACTCTTACTTAACCCTTCTAGGGTTTCATCATTTCATTACATAATATTCATTTCATCGTATGCCAAATACACTTGGCCATTTAGTGTGTTTTACACTCGTACTTAACCCTTCTATGTTTACATCATTTCATTACATACATCTTAGGTTCACTTATTTTTAAACGTATGTTAGACTTATGGGTCTATACATACAAGCCATGAGGCTTCATTCATAGTTCGTTTAAGTGATTCATATCTTCCTAAGATTATGTGGTACAAGACTTATGCATCTTGTATGTATGCCAAGATCTCGATTTTGATCTAAGTAGGTAGCATTATTCTTGAATATTTAATTCACGTATGAATTATGTATCAATACGGAATTTGGGCAAGGGAACCCGGTTTCGAATCCCTTGGACAACACTTTACATTTTTCTTTTTATATAATTTCGGTCCACATGACATTGGGACCCTAGATCGAGCCCCAACATCAACGTTTCCTTTTTATTTCTATCCTTTGAAAATTCTCTTCCTTGTCCGAGGGGTTGTGGGTTCGAACCCCCAAAACCCCTTTTATTTTTTTATTTATTTTTCCTTGACCATCTTGAGTTGACCATGAAGTTGTGGGATCAAACCCCCACAGCCTCACTTTATTTTTTTCTTGTTATTCTCCTTTACTGCCTAGAGGTCGAAGGTTCGATTCCCACGCCTCACATTTCTTTTCTTTACATTTTCTTTTACTTCTCCTTTACTGCCTAGAGGTCGTGGGTTCGATTCCCACGCCTCACATTTCTTTTCTTTACATTTTCTTTAAATTCTCCCTTACTGCCTAGAGGTCGTGGGTTCTATTCCCACGCCTCACATTTCTTTTCTTTTCATTTTTTTTCCTTAAGCTGTCTGAGAGGTTGTGGGTTCGAATCCCACTCCTCTCATTTCTTATTTTTCATAGCTTATTTTCCAGCCAAGACCATGGTTCGAATCCCCTTCACCACATTCCTTTTTACTTCTTTATTTTCATGGTTTTTAACATGGTGAGGTCACGGGTTCAATCCTCCATGACCTCACTTGTTTTAATGAATTTTTCACAACATTTTGAACCCTCTTAACTTGACCGAAATTCATCACTTGAAGCTGGAAATTGTTTTGAAATTTTTCAGCATACTTTCATCAACATTTACACGTAAATTCATAGGGTAATTCGTAGATCAATTAATACGTTCTTAGGTGCATTTTTCATGGATTCGTTTACCCAAGAGAATATCATTCAAATCAGCCACATTTCAACTCATATGAACATCACGATTTACATAAATTTATGCACGTAAGATAACAACCATAACATCACAATTTTTGAGCCTTAACCCGAGAACACCTAGTCACTGCCACATTTTTGCACACACATGCACATAGTTTTGGAACACATAGGTTGTCATTCATACGTTTTTAACACACATTCATGAACATATTCTTTCACGAAAACAAAATACACGCCTAATATCTACCAACAAACATACCCAACATACAAATCATTGGGAGCTAGTGATAGGGACATGCAACGGGGAACAACCCTAGTTTTTGGATTAGAATATACTGAACCTTAAGGGGTCTCTTGGGAAAGGGACCAAGAGTAAGAAAACCCATACCTTGTATGAAGTTCAAACCTTGTAGTTGCTGCCCAAACCTTCTCCAACACTCATGTCCAAAACCAAGTTTTAACACCAAACTTTCGACGGAAAACCCTCCCTTTCCCTAACGTATTTTGCTTAGCGTTTGATTTTATTTTTCGTTGTGAGTTCTTCAAGTGTGAAGAACTTTAGTAAATTTTCTGTTCTTGTATGTTATTTTGGCAGAGAGAACTCGTGAGAAAGAAAAGAGAATGGTCGTGGATGTTGAGGAGATAAACGTGAGAGAATGAGAGTTTTATTAGGCTTAGGAGTCTAGTTTAGGACTTAGTCAAATAAGGTTTAGTTAAATATATAAAAAAAATCTGATTTCCTTTTATTTTAAATCAGCCAATAAATAATAAATATTAATTAATTACATTAATTTACCAACTTAAATAAAACTAAATTTAATTTATCGCTTCCACCTATGTTCGAACCCGGGTGGAGCAAGACTTCACTTCAAGAGCCAATTTTTGGCCCTCTCTCCCAAAAATGCCCCTCCACCTTATTAATTAAATAATTAATTATATATTTAGGGTAATTACGATACTACCCTTAGCCTGGAAAAAGACCATTTTACCCCTAGACCCTCCAAACCTAAGATTTTCCCTTTTTAAGTCTGGTAAAGACTCCTTCGAGTAAATCTTCATATTCGAGAGCCCTACATGGATGGACCCAACCTTTCCTAGCTCAACTAACTCCCCAAGTTAGTTGGCTTGGCTGTAGCAAGGGTTCAGAGGTCTGGTTCTACGCGCATCAATCCGTGTGAACCCGGTCTTATCGTAGACATTCTAGACACATTAAGCATTACTTATCATATCCATTTTTAGGGTTGTTACATTATCCCCCCCCCCTTAGGAACATTCATCCCCGAATGACACTACTCTTTACTAACAATAAGTAAGTCATCTATAGAATGTGTGCATACATAGGTAATTCAATACTCCCCATTGGTGAATATCTGATTCACATATTAACATGATGGTGCACATCCTTGAAACCTACTAGTAGCTTCACATTAATAGACTAAGGAACTCTTTCCTAAACTAGTCTCATCAAAGCATACAACATATGTAAACATATATGTCACACAAATCAGCAACCAACATGATGACTCAAACATATTAATCTCATACTAGTGCATAAACACCATACATAGTCAAATACATGAAAGACTAATTAAGGCTACGCACCCGAGACTTCACCAGAGGTGCCTTCCCCTGCACCCCTAGACTTGAGTGCGAAGAATCGTTGCCTCCTTGGAGCCTCTTCACTTGGATCATTAGGCTGAACTCTCTCCTTCCCTTGTTCTTGACTTCTCCTATTCGGACAATCCTTCACCATGTGACTCGGTTTGCCACAACTGTAACAAGCGTTAGTGCCCATCATACACTCTCCTCCATGCAGTTTGCCACACTTCCTGCAAGGTGGCCTCTCCTGAGGTGTATCTACTTCATTGTTTCTCTAAACTCTGGACTCGAAATCCCTATCATAGCGACCCTTGTATGAACTTGACTCCCCTTGGTGGGAGAGTCCCTTCTTAAACCTGGGCTTATCCCTGATTTCAGTACTACTCTTCCTTGAAAACTTCTCCTCATCTTGCCTTGACCTGTTCCCTGCCCTAGTATTGTTCCTCTTCCTGCTTTCCTCCACTTGCTGGACATGGACCATAAGCCTGGAAAGGTCCATGCTGTCATGCAGCATAGCTTCCCTACACTACTGCTCGAGATCCTCAGCAATCCCTGTCAAGAATCTACTCATCTCGTCTCTGCTGTTAGACACAAGAGAAGTGGCATACCTGGATAATTTCACAAACTTCAAGGAATACTCCCTGACTGTCATCGATCCCTGTTTAAGGTTGATAAACTCCTCAACCTTGGCCTCCCTCATCTCCCTTGGGAAAAATCTCTCCAGGAAGGCTGTCTTAAATAGCTCCCAAGTGACCGGAACTTCGCCCAAAGCTCGGCTATCCTGCCACATCTTGCACCAAGTCTGTGCAAAATCCTTGAGCTGATAGGAAGCCAGCTCATCCTTCTCAGTATTTGTGGCCCCCATAGCCACCAAAATCTTATGCACCTCGTCCACAAACTCCTGGGGGTCCTCTGAAGTCTTAAACCCTGTGAAAATAGGAGGATTCATCCTCGTGAAATCTCTCAGCCTGTCAGCCATGCTACGAACCGGTGGGTTCTCCCTCTGAACATTCTGCTGGTTGACCTGATCAGTCATGGCCTAGGCCTGCATAGTGATGGCCTGTGCCATCTGGGCCAGAGATGCCCGCACCTCCGCATCAGTCAACCCAGCAAGGTTAATCGGCATAGCCACTCCTTCAGCTGGAGCCTGGGCTGGAACCTGATTGTCCCCAGTAGCTACTCCTCCTCTCCTCTGACCAACGTTCCTCCTAGTATTCATTCTATGAAAACAATAACATTGATGTTAGACACGCTCATAACACCATGAAATCAGACATTAGGAAAAGCACGATAAGATCAGAAGAAGGGAAATTTGCCTACGCATCATGCAGTCTCTAATTCATGATAGTGGTGCACTTCACTACCATGACTTAGAAACTACTCAATGTGGTTGATGTGAACTTATTATTCTCGGAATTTAACCTAGGGCTCTGATAACAACTTTGTCACGACCAGAGTTTAAACCCCAGACGAGACCGGCGTTGTTCACCTCTCAGAGGCGCAAACAAGCCTACTTACGTCATTCTTACTTTATCTAGGTTAATTTTAGCGGAAAATTTTGAAACTTTTTGTTTCTTATTATGTATAAAGGTCAGTCTACTTACATTCATAATGTTCATAATCAACCATCTAACATTAAGATTATCAACTAAAAACAATAGTTCAATACTGCATTAAATGTATAATTGCCAAAATAGCACCAATACAATGTCTGAAATAAAAACGGAAAGAAACACTAGTGGTACATACTCCACTAGCTAAAGACTATATCTAAGCTAGATAGTAACGGTAGACATCCTCGAAGGCATGAGGGCCTACCAAGTATGGATGAAGCTCTACGTCCGGATAGCTGCAACGTCAACCTGTAAGCTCTAGCGTCTACCTGTGCCTGCACCTAAAAATATAGAGTTGTATGGGATTAGTACACACTTGTACTAAGTATGGGTATATGCAAGCACACACCAAGGACATGCATGAGTAAGAATATCTCTTTCCTAACAACATGATTATGGAAAGTCAAGTCAGTGGACTTGCCAAATTGGGATTAGGAAAGTTAGTGAGCTTTCCAAATTTGTATTAGGAAAGTCAGTGAGCTTTCCAAATTTGGATTAGGAAAGTCATGCCATGAGAGTAACATGCATCATCATACTTATCATATTGCACACATCACATAACATCTTACACATAGCGCATATCATATTGCATATAGCACATAACATCTTTCATATCATTCATTCATATGCCATGAGACCTTGGAATCATGGACTTTACATTAAGACTTCCCAAAATGAGGGCTCAACATATGGGACCTCAAATAAGGAGCCTTCTTTAGCAAACACAGAGTCTATTTCATTCATTCATACGTACTTCATTTCATTCATTCATAAGCTAGTGTAAACACCAGCTATACCTAGGATGTAGTTTAATACTCTCATCGGGTTTGCTGTGCAATGATCAAGAATAACCTAGTGTCATTACTTGAGTCTAGCTCACCTATTGATTATCCTATCCTAACACCTTTGGTATCATTCATTACATTATGTGCATCATTTAAGGCTGGCCTCATTCATTTATTAGGAACTTTAACTTTAACCGACATAGATCATGTGAGCATCACGAAATCCAGTGTCTCCCTCACACCGAAAAGAGGTGGAATCACCGGCCAAAGTGACCCAAAACATGCTACCGTACATAGGGATTGAACCCCGCCAGATCCCTATATTGGCAGTATAGGTTCGAAGACTAGGAGATATAAGGAGACCCATACCCGGCATGCCAGACAGTCTCATCTCATGAGAGTTACGTGAACCTCCGCCCTTCCCGAAAGAAGGCATCACCGCTCATAGCTAGTCTATCGGTGCTCAGTATAAAATTCCATTTCATTCAACTCATACGTCATAGAAGTTGGCTTCTAGTATGAGGACATCATAGCTCAATACATGATATCTCATCTCATCTCATCATTAGTATTAAGTATACATTATTCTTAATACTTTCATTAGAGTTTTCATAGAGACTGGTCTCTTCATTAACTTTACACTCTCATAGGTGAGTACGTTTTGGTAATATTTACTTAGAATCATTTGAGATTGCTCTCATCTTTCACATTAGCCTCTTATTATGTTGTCACCACATTCATTAACATTAGCACATTTGCTCTTCATAATTACTCACCCCTTTATACGTGATTGTTCATTTCATCATATGCCAATGCACTTGGCCATTTCTGTGTTTCGCACTCTTACTTAACCCTTCTAGGGTTTCATTATTTCATTACATGATATTCATTTCATCGTATGCCAAATACACTTGGCCATTTAGTGTGTTTTACACTCGTACTTAACCCTTCTATGTTTACATCATTTCATTACATACATCTTAGGTTCACTTATTTTTAAACGTATGTTAGACTTATGGGTCTATACATACAAGCCATGAGGCTTCATTCATAGTTCGTTTAAGTGATTCATATCTTCCTAAGATTATGTGGTACAAGACTTATACATCTTGTATGTATGCCAAGTTCTCGATTTCGATCTAAGTAGGCAGCATTATTCTTGAATATTTAATTCACGTATGACTATGTATCAATACGGAATTTGGGCAAGGGAACCCGGTTTTGAATCCCTTGGACAACACTTTACATTTTTCTTTTTATTTAATTTCAGTCCACATGACATTGGGACCCTAGATCGAGCCCCAACATCAACGTTTCCTTTTTATTTCTATCCTTTGAAATTCTCTTCCTTGGCCGAGGGGTTGTGGGTTCGAACCCCCACAGCCCCTTTTATTTTTTTATTTATTTTTCCTTGACTATCTTGAGTCGACCATGAGGTTGTGGGATCAGACCCCCACATCCTAACTTTATTTTTTTCTTGTAATTCTCCTTTACTGCCTAGAGATCGTGGGTTCGATTCCCACGCCTCACATTTCTTTTGTTTACATTTTCTTTTACTTCTCCTTTACTGCCTAGAGGTCGTGGGTTCGATTCCCACGCCTCACATTTCTTTTCTGTACATTTTCTTTTAATTCTCCCTTACTGCCTAGAGGTCGTGGGTTCGATTCCCACGCCTCACATTTCTTTTCTTTTCATTTTTTTTCCTTAAGCTGTCCGAGAGGTTGTGGGTTCGAATTCCACTCCTCTCATTTCTTATTTTTCATAGCTTATTTTCCAGCCAAGACCATGGTTCAAATCCCCTTCACCACATTCCTTCTTACTTCTTTATTTTCATGATTTTTAACATGGTGAGGTAACGGTTTCAATCCTCCATGACCTCACTTGTTTTAATTCATTTTTCATAACGTTTTGAACCCTCTTAACTTGACCGAAATTCATCACTTGAAGCTGGAAATGTTTTTGAAAATTTTCAGCATACTTTCATCAACATTTACACGTAAATTCATAGGGTAATTCGTAGATCATTTAATACGTTCTTAGGTGCATTTTTCATGGATTCCTTTAGCCAAGAGATTATCATTCAAATCAGCCACATTTCAACTCATATGAACATCACGATTTACATAAATTTGTGCCCGTAAGATAACAACCATAACATCACAATTTTTGAGCCTTAACCCGAGAACACCTAGTCACTGCCACATTTTTGCACACACATGCACATAGTTTTGGAACACATAGGTTGTCATTCATAAGATTTTCAACACACATTCATGAACATATTCTTTTACTAAAACACAATACACGCCTAATATCTACCAGCAAACATACCCAATCTACAAATCATTGGGAGCTAGTGACAGGGACATGCAACGGGGAACAACCCTAGTTTTCGGATTAGAATATACTGAACCTTAAGGGGTCTCTTGGGAAAGGGACCAAGAGCAAGAAAACCCATACCTTTTATGACCTTCAAACCTTGTAGTTGCTGCCCAAACCTTCTCCAACACTCACGTCCAAAACCAAGTTTCAACACCAAACTTTCGACGGAAAACCCTCCCTTTGCCTAACGTATTTTGCTTAGCGTTTGATTTTATTTTTCATTGTGAGTTCTTCAGGTGTGAAGAACTTTAGTAAATGTTTCTGTTCTTGTATGTTATTTTGGCAGAGAGAACACATGAGAAAGAAGAGAGAATGGTCGTGGATGTTGAGGAGATAAACGTGAGAGAGTGAGAGTTTTATTAGGCTTAGGAGTCTAGTTTAGGACTTAGTCAAATAAGGTTTGGTTAAATATAAAAAAATATGATTTCCTTTTATTTTAAATCAGCCAATAAATAATAAATATTAATTAATTACATTAATTTACCAACTTAAATAAAACCAAATTTAATTCATTGCTTCCACCTAGGTTCGAACCCGGGTGGAGCAAGACTTCACTTCAAGAGCCAATTTTCGGCCCTCTCTCCCCAAAATGCCCCTCCACCTTATTAATTAAATAATTAATTATATATTTAGGGTAATTACGATACTACCCTTAGCCTAACAAAAGACCATTTTACCTCTAGACCCTCCAAACCTAAGATTTTCCCTTTTTAAGTCTGGTAAAGACTCCTTCGAGTAAATCTTCGTATTCGAGAGCCCTACAAGGATGGACCCAACCTTTCCTAGGTCAACTAACTCCCCAAGTTAGTTGGCTTGGCTGTAGCAAGGGTTCAGAGGCCTGGTTCTACGCGCATCAATTTGTGTGTACCCGGTCTTATCGTAGGCATTCTAGACACATTAAGCATTATTATCATATACATTTTTAGGGTTGTTACAGTTCTCCTCGGCTTCGTGTACTTGGCATACACTAGAACTAGATGTGAAAGGGACAAAAACAAAAAGAAAAAGTAAAATCAGGAAATTGTTGACTAAATATCAATAATGTATTTAAAGTTAATCTAAAAGCTAGAATCCCCGGCAACGACGCTAAATTTGATACACTTAAATTACACCTCCCTAAAGAAGTATAAGCGGTTGTAATAAAGTAGAGAACCCAACTAGTAGGTTGGGGTCGATCCCATGAGAAAAATGGTTTAGACTTAACTTCAATGTACGATTATATCTATGTAACCAAGGTTTTTCCGAAAACAAGTAATTAAAGAGGGGGGTTTGGGAAACAAATTTCTTTAACACTTCCAAATTAACAAGTAAGCAACAGTAAAAATTGAGTTTTTATCAAGTTGTGAGACTAACTAGGGTATATATGTTCCCAATAGGTTCATAACGCCGTATCCCTAGCAAATAGCAATTCTACGGATGGCCTGAACTGCTCATCGACGATCAACATCTACGGACTATCGATTGAACGACGGGCCTCGATGGGCTTCGTAGGTCGTCTTTCTGCACTCTTTTACAACTGCCTTCTGCGTTTTTGATTTGGACATCTTTCTTGCAAAACAAACATAAAAACATATTAAAACTACTACAAAAAGGGATCTAGACACACACAACTCTTAAGCTAAATGCATTGAAAGTACCGTGAAACCATGGTATATCAACAATGTTGTCACCCCACCTGTTCCTGACACTATCAATATCGAGTAGATAGCGGACCACAATCTTAAACTCCATCAACTCCTCTATTGTGAGCCCTTTTTGGTTAGGATGACACGCACAGGTCTTGTGGACGTCCTCTGATCCCACTTATCCCACTTGGGAAGTAGTTCTCTTGATGGGCTTCATCATACGATCAACCCGAAAGCACTCGTAAATGAGGGTGCACGGAATGACTTCCATCCCTACTCGATTTTCTTGAAGATATACTTCGATAGTAAATTTTTGGTCCCATTCTGCCAGACATTCTTGGAAAGAAGATTCGCGGGCAATCGCTTCTTCAAAATCTTCTTCAATGTTCTCAAACTTAATGTTCTTAGGGGCAAAGAGTGTGCTATATAGGTACTTTCTGCGCAGCCTCCGTATGTCGATCATCTCTTCGTCCGGGATAGCGCGTATCAACATCTTAGTTTCTAGCTCCTCTTCTAGTGGTGGGTTTGCGGCTTTAAAGGCCGCGACGGCGACCTCTACTTCGAACCTCTTCAACATAGTTTCATGGAGGCCCTGTTCAAGCAAATGTAAATCCTCTTCGGTTGGTTCAATCTTGATGTTCTTGCCTTTATTAATAGCGGTGATTATACCTTTCCTGAGACGATAGATTAATGTTTAGGATCTGGATACTAGGAATTTTCTTTATGGGTTGAGAAATTTTTGACTTGGGAATTTTGGTCGGACGTTTTGTAATAGTGACTTGTATATACTTTTTCAGAAATTTTCGACAAGAAGTGGGTTAGCAAATGTCCTCATTCAAAGTAACACATCACATAAACAGTTGAAAGCACATATATTGCGTCTTAAACATGCATGTGACCCTTTTGTGCCAATGATAGGCCTAGCTATTTGAAGGATGTATTGCGTTATTTAAAACAGATTGTTACACCCCCAAACAATAAGCTTCACAAATAATTAGAGAATTTGTTACAGAGTTTAACAAAAGGGGCGCATCTTGCGGGAAAGAGAATAAATTGCAAATACAAATAAATCAATCCTACGCAAGGGAATAAGATAACTAGAAAGCTGAAGGTCCTACCCATTCTCTTGCCTTTTCCACTTCTTCAAGGATGATGTACTTTCTTGTCACCACGTGCTGCTCAGCAAACACAACTTTGGAGGACATTGGCACAGTCCGAAGGGTGTTGAGCTCATTCAAGGTCATATCTAGATGAATTAGGCAGCCCCTTGCATCAGTCAACTCTTGTGAGATGAAAGCCAAGGCCTTTTGGCTTTCAAGTTCTCTGTATTGGAACTCTTGCTCCCTACATAGGTATTATTTCTCTTTCTGCTGAAATTCTTGTTCTCTTCGGTCCCACTCATGTTGAAAGTGGTATGTTCGATCTGAAGCCTTACTTGGATATCTTCAATCTCTCAGTCCACGCGCGGTATCGAGTCTACTGTACCACGTAGATCCTTAGCCTGGCTTACTTACTCAGCACAAGAGATCCCTTAAGTCTTTCGCTGAGTAAGTAAGCCAGGCTAAGGATCCACTCGAGGCCAGCAATGGTCTTCGAGTGACGGCCACCCCAGGGTATAGGTTCGGGGCGTGATAGACTTGGTATCAGAGCATAGAATTCAATCTATAAAGCCGTGTCTTTAGAATCCTAGTTATCGGTGTGAAGCGCACCACATTTATAATTAGGAGGGTGCAACATCTAGGAATTTCTTTACTTTTTTCACACTTTTTTCGTGCGTTAGAGTTTATCTCTAAAAGTTTCTCTTTAATTCGTGCTTGCACATCTTTCAGATAACCATGCCTCCACGAAGAGCAGCAAGAGGTCCTCCGTTTAGGAGGAACGTTGAGGAACAAGGGGTACCCAATGCACCTGAAATGCAACCCCAGGAAGAAGTTACTAATACCTAATTCAAAGAGGCAATTAGGATGATGATTCAGGCTGTGACTAACCATGGTTGTCAGCAAAGAGGAGCTCAATAAGAAGGTGCTGACACTTCGAGGATTCGTGAGTTTTTTAAGATGAATCACCCGAGTTTCACTGGTTCGAGCACTACTAAGGATCCAAAAAACTTCACTGAAAAACTAAAAAAGGTGTTCAAGTTGATGCATGTTGCTGAAATTGAGAGTATTGAGCTAGCTGCATATCAACTCAAGGGTGTTGCTAGAACTTAGTTTGATCAGTGGAAGGAGGGTAGAGATGAGGATGCACCCCATCCGAGTTGGGTCTGTTTTCAAGAAGCTTTCTTGGGGCGTTTCTTTCCCCGAGAATTGAAAGAGGCTAAGGTAAGGGAATTTCTTACACTTAAGCAGGATTCTCTCAGTGTGCATGAGTATGGTTGAAGTTCACCCAACTATCTCTATATGCTTCAGAAATGGTTAAGGACATGAGGACTAGAATGAGTTTTTTTGTTGCTGGACTGGGTCATTCATTAAGAAAAGAGGGCACGGCATGGCAGAATGCTGATAGGTAACATGCACATATCAAGGTCGATGGTCTATATGGAGCAAGTTGAGGAAGAGAAGTTGAGGGACATGGAAGAGTTCATAAATAAGAAAGCTAAGATAGGGAATGAGTCTGGGTAGAAGAAATGTAGTGTGAATCGTTCGTCCTTCCAGAAATAGAAGGGACCTGCACCATCTTCTTCTATATCACATACACCAAGAAACAAAGGTGAGTATCATGGCCAGAATTTCCAGAACTTTAGAGCTAGACCAACACAATCTCAAGGTAGTGTGGCAAAAGGAGGTAGTTGGGATCCTGCATGTGCTAAGTGTGGTAGAACCCACCCAGGTAAATATCTTGATGGCCAAACATATTGTTTAAAGTGTGGGCAGGAGGGTCACGACATGAAAGAGTGCCCTAAGAACATGCAAGGTAGTGGAAATACGGGTAATAAAGCCCAATCTTCATTAGTTGCTCCACCAGATAGGGCTGCACCTAGAGGAACTACTTCTGGTACTGGCGGAGGAGCAAACCGCCTCTATGCGATCACTAGTTGCCAAGAGAAAGAGAACTCCCCAGATGTTTTCACTGGTATGATCAAAGTCTTTACTTTTGATGTTTATGTTTTACTAGACCCAGGAGCAAGATTATCTTTTGTAACCCCTTATGTTGCAAATAAGTTTGATATCCTCCCTCAGAAACTTTGTGAACCTTTCTATGTTTTACACCTGTTGAGACGTGTATTCTAGCAGAAAGAGTCTATCATGATTATCCCGTTTCCATCAATCACAAGAATACCATGGTTAATTTAGTTTAGTTAGACATGGTATATTTTGAAGTCATTCTAGGTATGGATTGGCTTCATTCCTGTTATGCAATCAATAGATTGTAGAACTCAACCTGTCAAGTAACAGATTTCTAATGAGCCAGTCATAGAATGGAGTAGTAGTTTAGCAGTTCCTAAGGGTCGTTTCATTTTGTACCTTAAGGCGAGAAAGTTAGTTTCAAAAGGTTGTATCTACACTTAGTTCGATTTAATAACTCTAGTGCTGAGGTACCTCCCATTCAGTCAGTTTCTATATTAAAGAGTTTCCAAAAGTCTTTCCTGAAGATCTACTCGGAGTCCCTCCTGAGAGAGAAATAGACTTCGGTATAGACATCACTCCAGATGCTTGTCCTATCTCTATTCCACCATATAGAATGGCACTAACAGAGTTGAAAGAATAGTTGAAAGATCTATTATATTAGGGTTTTATTTGACCAAGTGTTTAACCTTGGGGCTCTCAAATCTTGTTTGTGAGAAAGAAGGATGGTTCCCTTAGGATGTGTATAGATTACCACCAATTGAACAAGGTTACTGTCAAGAAAAAACATCATCTTCCACAGATTGGTGGTCTTTTTTACCAGCTTCAAGGTGTTTAGTGCTTCTCAAAAATTGATCTTAGATTAGGCTACCATCAGTTGAGAGTTAGGGAATGTGATATTCCAAAGACAACATTCAGAACTAGATATGCACATTATAAGTTTTTGGTCATGTCCTTTGGGCTGACCAATGCGCTTACAACATTCATGGATCTTATGAATAGAGTCTTCAAACTTTACTTAGATATGCTTGTGATCGTCTTCATTGATGACATACTAATTTATACAAGGAATGAAGAAGATCATGCTAGTCACCTCAGAAAAGTCCTTCAGTCTCTGAAAGATAAGGAGTTATATGCTAAACTCCCAAAATATGAGTTTTGGCTTAAGTGTGTGACATTCTTGGGCCACATAGTTTCATGTGATGGAATTAAAGTTGATACCCAAAAGATAGAAGCAGTTCAGAGTTGGCCTAGACTCACGTCTCCAATTGATATTAGGAGTTTCTTGGGTTTGGCTGGCTACTATAGAAGGGTTTTTGATGGGTTTTAGTATATTTCATCTCCTTTGACCAAGTTGAATCAGAAGACAGTTAAGTTTCAATAGTGTGAAAATTGTGAGAAAAGCTTTCAAGAATTCAAAAAGAGGTTGACTATTGCCCCGATTTTGACTTTACTAAAAGGTACTTAAGGCTTTGTGATGTATTGGGATGCGTCTAGAATTGGTTTGGGTTGTGTCCTAATTTGGAATGGAAAGGTTATAACATATGTTTCCAAACAGTTGAAAGTTCATGAGAAGAATTACCCAACCCATGACTTAAAATTGGCTGGTGTAGTGTTTGCGTTGAAAATGTGGCGTCACTATTTGTATGGGGTTCATTATGATATATTATCTGATCACAAAAGCCTACAGTATGTGTTCACTCAGAAAGAGCTTAATGTCAAACAAAGAATATGTTTAGAATTGCTTAAGGATTATGACATGAGCATTCTTTACCATCCAGATAAGGCTAATGTGGTTTTTTATGCCTTAACCAAGTTTACTATGCATAGTACCACCCATCTTGAAGAAGAGAACAAAGAACTAGCAAACTATGTGCGTAGACTTTCACACTTAAGAGTTCGACTAATGGATTCCACAGAAGGAGGAATAATGGTGACGAATGGAGTTGAATCATCATTAGTGTTAGAAGTGAAATAAAATCAATACCAAGATCCCATTTTGCTTGAATTGAAGTCAAATGTTCATAAGCAAAGTGTATTATCTTTTGAACAAGGAGGAGATGGTGCATTAAGATATCAAGGTAGATTGTGTGTACCTATGGTGGATGGACTGCAATAGCGTATCATAGAGAAAGCTCATAGCTCCAGACATTCCATTCATCAGGGTTCCACAAAGATATACCGCTATTTGAGAGAAGTATATTGGTGGGAAGATATGAATAAGGGCATTGTTGAGTTTGTTGCCAAGTGACCGAAGTTTCAACAAGTTAAAGTAGAGCACCAAAGGCCTGGAGGTTTTGCCCAGAATATAGAACTTCTGGAATGGATGTGGGAGATGATTAACATGGACTTCATCACAGGATTATCAAGGTCTCGAATGCAACATTATTCTATTTGGGTGTGATTGTCGATAGAATGACAAAATTAGCCTACTTTTTGCCCGTAAACACTACCCACTCGGCAGAGGATTATGCTAAGTTGTACATTCAAGAGGTGGTAAGATGCCATGGATTTCCGGTCTCCGTTATTTCAGATAGAGGTGCACAATTTACTGTACAGTTCTAGAAGTCTTTTCAGAATGGTTTGGGTTCAAAGGTGAACTTAAGTACTACCTTTCATCCTCAGACTCACGGGCAAGCAGAGCGCACTACTCAGACTCAAGAGAATATGTTGAGGGAATGCATAATTGATTTCGAAGGGAATTGGGATGATCATCTACCTCTAATGGAGTTTGCCTACAACAATAGCTACCACTCTAGCTTCTAGATGGCTCCATATGAAGCTCTTTATGGGAGAAGATGCAGATCTCCTATTGGATGTTTTGAATTTTTGAAGCGGGGTTGATAGGACCAGATTTATTTCACTAAGCTATGGAGAAGGTTAAAGTTACTCAAGAGAGGTTAAGGACCACATAGAGTCGTTAGAACTCCTATACGGATGTTAGGATAAGAGCATTGGAGTTTGAAGTAGATGATTGGGTTTACTCAAAAGTTTCACCCATGAAGGTTGTTATGAGGTTTGGTAAGAAGGTGAAACTTAGTCCCGGGTAGGTTGGTCCATATAGAATTTCCAAGAGGATTGGCAAAGTGGCTTATGAGTTGGAGCTACCACAAGAGTTAGCAACGCTTCATCCGGTATTTCATGTCTCCATGTTGAAGAAGTTCATGGGTGATCCTTCCTTGATAATTCCAACTGAAAATATTGAGATTAAAGATAACTTGTCTTATGAGGAGATGCCGGTGCAAATCCTAGATCACCAAGTTAGCAAATTGAGAACAAAAGAGGTAGCATCAGTCAAGGTCCTTTGGAGGAACCAATTTGTTGAAGAAGCTACTTGGTAAACTTAGGAGGACATGAAGAAGAGATACCCACATCTCTTTGAATTTGGAAGAAATGCAGACCAAGGCACTAATTTTCTTCATAGTATTATCTATTTTTGAGTAAGCAGGTTGTTTGGTTGCAATTGCTTGTGGGTGTTTGAACTTGATATTGCTACCCTAAGTCTAGTAAGAGTAACCTCATTCGAGGACGAATGTTCCCAAGGGGGGGATATTGCAAAATCTCGCAACTAGAAAGAACTAGAAAAAAGTTTAAAATATGAAAATACTTATTATTGGAAAAAATAAGATAATATGGAAATTTTAAGTAAGTTAAAAGTGAGGTTTTGGTTAACTTCAAACGACCATAACTCCTAGCTCAAGATGAGTTAGGTTTAGTTCCAGATATGGTTGGAAATCCATTTGAAGAATCTTTTCAACTCCGCCAAGTTTGCGCGATTTGGATATCGTATGAGTGAATTATGTCTTTCGGAAGTTGGGTTGTTGGATTAAGAAAAGCCCAATCCGTACTTAGGAAGGGTAAAGTTGTTTTTCCTTGCCTAATTAAATTAATTCGTTTTTAGGAATTAATTGGGGTAAAACCAGACCTTTGTTCAGCTTAGGAAAAAGAGAATTCACGCTAGGGCTTGGAGAAGGGAGAAAAGAAGAGAAAAGAGGAGAGAATCAAGAATCACTAAGAACGCTTAAGATTTGCATGTGGATTTCGTCGAGGGTGATCCCTAAAAAGGTATGTGAGAAAACATAGTGTTGGGTTAGTTAACCCACACACCAATTTATTTAAATTCAGCGAATTTAAGTTGTTTGAATGTTAAGAAAGTGAGTTCTTGATGAACATTGTTGAAAATTCGTTGAGTTCTTGATGGTTATGTTGTTCAGGTTTCTTGATGATTTAATTCATATTTTTGGGTGTAATTTTTGGTTGAATATATAGTACATTGATATTACTAATCATCATAAGAGTTTGGGGAAAGAACCATGGAAGTTTAGAGGGCTTAGAGATGAAAAATGAAGGAGGAAAGTCGAGAACACCTGGGTAAGGGGGTTGGGCCATCGCTCTCTTAAAGCCCACATACTAGTATTTTTCCGTAGGGACTTGGGCTCCGCGCCCGCCATATCTCCCCACCCTACTCTCTTAAGTTTGAGGGTTGGAGCCCCACGCCTCTCAAAGCGCCAGGGACGCCAATTCTCCCCATTCTTCTCCCATATTTCCGTACTAGTTTCTAAGTTATGTGCCTATGTTTTCTAGTTGATTCTAAAAGTCTAAAGTACATATAAACATCATGAAATCATACATAAACATGAGATCATGAACCTTAAATCCATAATCCAATTCAAGGAAAGTTAAGATCAAAGTCAAAGAAGTTAAGAGTCAAGTCTAGAAGTTAAAAAGCCAGTCGAAGCAAAGTTCTTAAAAGTTTTTAAGAGTCTTTATTAATGTTTTAACTTTGTTTTTAAGACTCATGTTTCAATTCAAGTAAAGATTAAAGAGTTGAGTTCATTTCTCAAAATTTTTAAGGGAACTAAGTATTCCCTCAGAGTTCATAAATGTTTTTACAATTTGAAAAAGCAAGGGAACATCGATTCCAAGAGAGCTTTTAAGCTAAGTGTTGAGTAATTATGTCAACCCGAAGAAAGAATTTGTTTTAAAAACACATGAGCTAAGTAAATTTTTGGGAGTAGTATTGAACACCGATATGAGGATGCGATTTCATATTAACTCAAGTCTCCATAAACCATGTATCCATCATAGGTATTAATGGGTCATACTTTTAGATGATCACATAAGTTAAGCTAGTGGATCCACTAAGCTAAGTAGTTCTATGCGACGACAAAGTATAGAATTATTCTGGCAGCGTGAGCACGACGTTTTATCACCACTTTGGCTCATAGTGGTGGCTTTTGGTTAGATAATCTCCCAGAGAAACTATATTACTTATTATAAAAGTAAAGTTGAGTTTGTTATTGTATTTCTTTAACGAACTAAGTTGTTTATACCGTTTTATAAGATTTATATATATTGCATGTGTCTTATTGCTTTGTATTAAGTAAATTATTCATGAGTTGAGCAGATCCAAGTAAGTGTTCCTTTTTACTCTTTTCAAGCTTAGGTTGTTGTTTTAGCATTCCAACTCGCATACTCATACATTCAATGTACTGATGTCATTGTCTTGCATTGTCTTTTGATGCAGGCGCGGTAACTAGGATCAACATCCGGTGTATCATTGATCCACTGAGCAACTCAGAGTCAGTTGGTGAGCCTTCTTACATTTTGGAGGACATCTTTTATCGCTTAATTTTCATTTTTCAGTTGTTAGGATGATTGGGGTCCTATCCTAACATCATTATTTATTTTAGAGGCTTCATAGACTGACTGATAACATAGTTCTTTAGTCTTATTCATTTCAGTTGTAAACGTTTAAGACATGAATTTCCACTTTGGCTAAGTATTACTTTTAAGTCATTTCTTGAGTTATCTCTTCTGTTTAAGTCTTCCGCTAAGTAAGTAAGCCAGGATAAGGGTCCGCTCGAGGCCAATAATGGTCTTCGAGTGCCGGCTACGCCCAGGGTGTAGGCTCGGGGCGTGACACATGACCTATAAAATTAAAGTTCTCTCAGTTATCTGTAAAACGCCAAAAAAATTGCCTAATTCCAAGCTTGGAGTAAAAAGTTATGCCTAAAATAGTGAAGTCCTATCGTGCAAATCTTCACGACCCACTTGACGGGTCGTGGTGCTCTAGACGGCCCATGAATGCCCTTTAGAGAGTCAATTTAGCAGTTTTAAGTCGGGGTAGTTCCAGTCTTTTCCCAATTATTTCAACTAATACTACATCATTTTACCTTCTGCCCAAAGCGCTGTGTACTGATTATTATCCACAAAATCATCTAGTTCAATTCATCCTCTCAAGTTTCCAAACAACAATCTGTATAAAGGTATAATAAAAATTCAAAGTTTTATTTTAATTTGAAAGAGGGTTCATTTTAAGTCAATTCACAATTTAATTTAACTTATAAACGTAGCATATGTCATAAATGTAGTAAAATTATGCTAACAGTAAAAGTATGTATTTCTTTATTAAATATTTTGTTTAGTCAAACATCCATCAAATAAAATGAATATTTAACATGTGATATCATATATATATATATATATATATATTTGTTGTACACCAAGCCTCCCTTAAATCATAAATTTCAAACAACAAACTCTATCAGGACATTTATTGATCTCCACACCAATAAAAAATCAGGAAAATTACATTAATTATTCACAACCCAACCATCAAACTCCAACAACTATATAAAGAGAAAAGGTCACACTATTATTTTCACACTTCAATACTTCCCCCTTTTATTTTTTATTTTTTTTTTAAAAAATGAAGCTCTCTTCTCTATTCAAAATCCAAAAAAAAAAATCCTCTTTCGTCCTTGCTATGTTGATTGCCACATTATGGAACCCAGAACTCTCAAAGGTTTAACAAGACTGTTGATGATGACATGGTGCATTGGAAGATATTCGAGCCCATTACTACTATTAATATTATTAGTACTTTTTGACAATTTTTATGATGCCACTTCAAGAATTGAACTAGTTTCTTCCTCATAGGATACATCGAATCCATAAGTTTTATAACACATGAGTCATTAAATGGTAGAGACTCGACCCCATTACTTCATGTACTATTATTACTCTTTCACAAAGTTGATGATGACCCTTCAAAAATTGAACTAGTTTTTTCCCCATAAGCATCTAGTTTCTAAGCCTTCAATCACTTTATTAATGACTCATGTGTTTAATGCCTATGAATTTGATGGATCCTTATGGAGAAAAAACTAATTCAATTCTTGAAGTGTCATCATCAACATTGTCAAAGAGTAAAAATTATACTAGAAGTAACGGGGTCGAGTCTCTACCATTTAATGACTCGTGTGTTATAACACCTATGGATTCGACGGATCCTTATGAAGAATAAACTAGTTCAATTCTTGAAGTGGCATCATCAAAACTGTCAAAGAGTACTAATAATAGTAATAGTAGTAATGGGCTCGAGTATCTAGCAATCGACATGTCATCATCAACATGCTTGTTAAATCTTTGATAATTCACGGTTTTCACAATGTGGCAATCTACATAGCAAAGCAGAAAAAAAGGATGTGTTTTTGGCTTTTAAAGAGGAAGAGAGAGCTTCATTTGTGTTTTTTTTTAAAAAAATAAAAAATAAAAGGGGAAGTATTGAAGTGTGAAAAAAATAGTGTGACCTTTTCTCTTTATATAGTTGTTGGAGTTTGATGGTTGGATTGTGAATAATTAATGTAATTTTCCTAATTTTTTATTGGTGTGGAGAGTAATAAATATCATGATAAAGTTTGTTGTTTGGAATATATGATTTAAGGAAGGTTTGTTGTAAAATAAATATATATATAATATGATATCACATGTTAAATATTAATTTGATTTAATTGATGTTTGACTAAACAAAATATATAAAAAAGAAAGACACAATTTTACCGTTAGCATAAGTTTTACTACATTTTATAAGTGATATTAAATTGTCGATTGGCCCTCTTTCAAATCAAAATAAAAGTTTGAATTTTCATGGACTCCAAATTAATTAAAGCCTCTCAATCTACATTGTTGTTGGGTTGTGTGAGAAATAGAATTGTAAAGTTTTTATTACAGTAATTTTATTAAAATAGAACTAGTCAACTAGTTAGCCCTTTTAATTAGGAGTTGAATTATGATAAATAGTCTTTTATAGACTTTAAGAGTTTGGTATTTTCAATAGATCTTTTTGTTTAATTTTAGGTTTATAAGTTGTACTTTAATTATAAATTGTATTCTTAGACTGTAGTGAAAATATATGGGGAAATGCACAAGTACCCCCTGACTATGACCGAAATCCCAGAGACACACGTTAATTAAACTAAGGTCCTATTACCCCTGAACTTTTTTTTTGCATAACTATGTGCACCTTTTTGGATTACGTAACATCCAAATATCTCTCACGCACCTCAATTGTGTGGATTCATTGAATGTGCCACGTAAGACAAAAGGTGCACAAAATTACAAAAAAAAATAAGTTCAGGGGGTAATAGGACCTTAGTTTAGTTAAGGTGTATCTCTGAAACTTCGGTCATAGTCTATGGGGTACTTGTGCATTTTACCAAAATATATCAATCTTTAAACGTTAATTCATAAGCTTTTTTTCTTGTTTTTTGTTCTTAGCTTTTCACGAATGGCTCCATCTGTTTATAATGGTGAAAATATCAATTATGAGTTGTGTAAATGGAAACTTACTTGGAGGCTCTTAATCTTTGAAAAGTTGTGGAAGTGGATTATGAAATTAATCCGCTGCCAAAACATTTCACCAAAGCTAAAATCAAGAGTCACAAGAATTTTTTTTATGATTATTATCAATAAAAAGCCACTATACCAGAGTGTAGGAAAAGACACTAGGTCAAATGAGAGGATTTGTGCTCACCAAAGGATGAAGATGGCATTGGTTTCAGATCCTTGTTCGATATGTCTAATGCCTTGTTTTGTTATATGGTTGGAGTTTAGAACCAAACCATCAATGTGGAGCTCCTACATGGCAAACAAGTATTGCAAAAATGTTATGGTCCCAGATTATGGATCTCGTTATGGGACGCTGCAATATGAAATATGAAGTTTTCTTCTTACGACCTATGGTGCTGGTTCGTTAAGAGAGAACCTGCAATTTCTTGAGTTAAAGTACTCAAAAACTGAAATTACTTTTCTTCTTAGATTTCCTGAGACAAACATACAATTTAAATACAACACTTAAAAGATAACTACCCCTAGAAACTAAGACATGACTTCCTAACATAACTGGAATAAAAAAATGTACTATTACACGAAAATAACTGCTACTAAAAGGAAATAACTATTGTCTACTGCTAAAAATAAATAACTAATGTTGTTACTATTGGATGACTAAAGAGTGATAACATTACTCTCCTCCTTCAAATCGCGCTTGTCCTCAAGCGCTAAGTGCGGAAATTAGTATTTCCCTCCTTTCCAACAAACTCTTTCTCATCATCTATGATGTCAATCCAGTATAATTTCTTGCATTGATGACTTCTGGTGAATGGTTCATCACAATTGAAACAAAGTCCCTTAAGACGTCTTTCCTCCATATCAGATCTGGTCAGTTTCTTCACAAATCTGACATGAGGTTGAGGTAAGAAATATGTTTCCTTGAATTTCCAAGCATCTAACGATTGCAAATAAATGGGTTGTTCCGTGTGCTCATAAAGTTGAGATAAACTCATCGCTGTAGCCAAATCTGGAGGATTATGCAACTCAACCTCAATTGCTATATAATCAGTGGTATTAAGAGCACTGTTATAAATTTAAATTTTTTGCAACTGAGTGAGTGTACCAGCCCGCAAAATTAACTGGTCAAACTTTTCTTGGTAATTTGTCACAAACCCGATATTGCATAACTTATCCAATTCTCCCACTTTCTTACTTCTAATTTGTAACCCAAACATTGACGCTTGAATTCATCCCAACATGGTTGAGGCATCTCTATCTCTAGTTGAAGAAACCAAAGTTGTGCATTGCTTACTAAATGAAAAGAAGCAATTCCAACCTTTTCTTCTTCTGGAGTTTGTTGGTGTCGAAAGAAATGTTCACATCTGTTCAGGTATCCCAAAGGCTCCTCTTGGCCATTAAATCAAAGGAAATCCAACTTTGTATGCCGAGGAATGATGAAACTTCCTCCTACTTCTGAACCTGACCCTCCAACCACTTTATTTTTCCTTCCAACCGCAATTCTGACTTGTATTTTCATTTGAATCTGAATCGACCTTAGAAATCTCTAAATCCTTTGCAAGTGCATCCAAACGAGCATTTATTGCTTCTTTTTTGGCCAAATTTGTTGCACGTTCTTCGTGGAACAAGTTCAACAATTGTGCTAGTTGATGTTGAATTTGGTCTCCCATAACTCCTTCTCTGATACCAAGTTGTTATGGTCCCCGATTATGGATCTCGTTATGGGATGCTGCAATATGAAATGTGAAGTTTTCTTCTTACGACCTATGGTGCTAGTTTGTTAAAAAGACAACCAGCAATCTCTTGAGTTAAAGTACTTAAACTGAAATTACTTTTGTTCTTACATTTCCTGAGACAAACAGACAATTTAAATACAATACTTAAAAGATAACTACCCCTAGAAACTAGGACATGACTTTCTAACATAACTGGAATGAAAAACTATACTATTACAGGAAAATAAGTACTACTACTAAAAGGAAATAACTATTGTCTACTGCTAAAAAGAAATAGCTAATGTTGTAACTATTGGATGATTAAAGATTGATAACAAAAAAGTTACACCCTGTTATTGCTACTATAAGTAGAGCATCTACAACATGGAAGAAGATGGTGTCAATCAGAGAACTAGTTGAGCATCAAATACTGTTGGATGGTCAAGTGTGGAGACTCTAGTGTTTGGTATGATAATTGGACATCACTATAACGACCTTATTTCGTCGTTAAGGAAAAGTCAAAGAATTGGGGCCAGAAAACTCCTTCATAGTAACTTGGAATTACCCAACGTAGTCCAAATTTGGAAGAAATCATATTCATCAAGGTGTAGGAAAAAAATATAGTAATGAATAAGAGATCTAATTGTGAATTTAATACATGAGTATATATCTAACATAATAAGGAAACTGTAGCACTTTACAGAATCGAATTTGGACTAGTACAACTATCGAAATTGATCTTTTCGTGAATGGGTACATTCTATCCGTGTTGAGGCCTGGTGCAGCGTCGTTGCAGCGGTAAGGGTCCACTGTAGCGGGACAGACACATTTTAAAGTCGCTTACAAATCCAAAGACGATCCTATTTGGTATTTTTTTACTTTTAGGACTAAGGAGGCGACCTCAGACGAGTTCTTAACAGTTTTCATCATTTTTTAGGATAAATATAAGGTTTTAACTCCCAGAATCCATTTTGATTCATAGAACCTATTTACTTGGGTTATCATCGATCGGGAAGGGTTTGGATCTAAGAATTATGGTGAAAAAAGCCCTAATTTTGGTATTATGATCTTGGGTTTGGTTTAGGGCTATTGGGTTTGTTATAATCCGAATAATTAGACCTTTGATTATTGATCATTGTGTATATTAATTATTGTAGACCTAGTACAAGCGGAAAGAATACGTAAAGGGAACATTCAACTGCTTTGGAGGATTTAAGCTTGGATTTGAGGTAGGTGATGGTTGTGATTTCATGTTGGTGTGATATATGTTTGTTATTGCTACATTATAATGCATGTATGTAAGAGAATATTGCATTATTGATCACACACTATGTAAATGAGTATGAACGAATAATTGTAAGCCATGAATCACCTCTTGTTGTATGATCTTGATGATGTGATTGTGTGTGTGATTGTGATGTGTGATTAGGATCGGATTGCCAAGTTCCGACATACTAATTGGGATCGGTTGTCACGTTCCAGCATAAAACTTGGATCGGATTGCCACGTTCCGACGTGCTAACTGAGATCGCTTGCCACATTCTGGTATAAAAATTAGATCTGATTGCCACGTTCCGACCTGCTAACAGTTTGACTTTGGGTTCTGTGAGAGGACCAACTACTTGTGATAATTGTACTCATTGTATATGGACTATGACTTATGACTTCTTAAAGAGTTCTACTTAGTGAGAATCATGGAATGAGACTTCTTTCATGCATTGCACAAGTAGACTTTAAGAGTGGTTGTGGTTTGGTTCTCTTATGCTATAAAGATAATATTGTGTAAATCAATGTTGTTGATATTCGGTATGTATGTGGTTATATTGTTGTAATTATTTATATACGTTTCACTTATCGGGATAGCAGCGTGATCCTACCAGTACACGATGGTTATGTATTGATTTTGCACTTGCTCTTATTTTTGTTGAGTATAGGGAATCTTCAAGCGGCTATTGTTAGACCTCGTTTAGAAGATCAGTGACCGTTTTGAATTCAAGGGTGAGCTAGTTCTTCTGGGATGCCTTGAGTTCTCGTCGTTAAGTCCACTCTCTTCCGACTCAAACTATTAATTAGTTTGTTGTTTAGTTTCGGGGTTGTACCCCTTGTTCTTACACTTGTCGTTGTTAGAGTTTTGGTACATATTGACTTTCAGGTTCTAGATGTATTTTTTCGCATTATTTAAGTTTATTTAACTTGCTTCCGTATCTTGAATACCTTAGTTTTAGATTATTTGCTTTAGTTTGATGATAGTAGTGGTTCTCCCACCAGAGTGTCAGCGTGGGTGCCAATTACGATTGTTTGAGTCATGACAATCACTAGGTGCTCTATATTATTGGCTACCAGATGTATTGGAAGATGAAAAAATTGAGATCAAACAATTTGCCGAGGAAGAAAGATAGATGTCAGATTTGTTAAATCAACACCTACCAGAAGAGATTGTGCAGCTTATAACCACAACCATTAACCCTCCCAAAAATGTTGACGGACATGATAAATGAATTTGGATGTTGGAACAAAATGGTAAATTCTTTGTTAAAAGTGCTTGGCATTATATCAGACAAAAGGATGAGAAACATGAGGTATTTAAGAATATGTGGATAAAAAAATTGCCATTTAAAATGGCTTTCACACTATGGAGGGCATGGAAGTTAAGACTACCTATTGACGAGGTGGTACAAAAAATGGGAATTAGTTTGCCTTATAGATGTCATTGCTGCCAACACCCTAAAAGAGAGACTATGTCTCATGTTTCTCTAACCTCCTATACTGCTGAAAGGTTGTAGAGAAAGTTTTCAATGTGTGCAGGTATCAATCATGATGGAATGCAATTATCAGAATTCATAAATAAATGGTGGAAATAGCCTGGCTCGACACAACTAAGACAAGTCATGAAGGCAACACATAGTATCATCATATGGGAATTATGGAAAAGAAGAAATAACTTGAAGCATGGAGGAACAATCAGTTTCAACAGATTAGTGCATCAGGAAAACACTAATATATGGCAATTGGCAAAGTTTAAGTTCCCAAAGGTGAGGAATCTACCATCCCAATGGCCAAACACAGTAGAAGTCCTAGCTAGTTTCAACACTATAGTGCACTACAGGGATGGTCCAGTGGCATCCACCTCCTATCGGCACAATCAAGTTTGTTAGAATGAGAAAGATTTTGATAATTGACAAATACAGGAACATATGAAATAAACAGGTTGTGCGGCGTGTTCCTTACAAACCGAATTCGACTTGGATAAGGAGAACGTCAACCTCGCAAATTAGAAGATATAAAGTTGTGGAAGTATTGCTTTTTCGACAAGCAACCAGTACAGAAAGTTTTCTTTTATAAAGGAGTTCGCAACCAAGTTGAAAACGGAATGAGCGATCAATAATGTTTTTCTTATTTAATTAAGGAAAGTTTTGTGGAAGGTTTTCTTATTTAAATAAGGAAATTTTGTGAAAGGTTTTCTTAATTAATTAAGGAAAATTGAGTGTAAGTTTTCCTGGCAACTTATTTAAGGAAAACTAAGTATAAGTTTTCCTTGAGGCGGCAACATAAGTTTAAGAAAAACGAAGAAGCGGTTGCGACAAAGACAAACAGTGATAAAGAATCCAAGTTGAACTTAACAAGGTTTTGTAGAAGCAAAGACAAAGTTGACTAAGACAAGGAGTTGAAGATGCGGCAAAGAGAAGTTCGAGTTGAACTAGGAGTTCCACACAAAAGAGGAGTCCTACATGAAGTAGGATTTCTAGTTGATATAGGTTTTGGATTCAATTCCAAATCTATAAATAGGGCGATAGTTTCGCTTGAGAAAAATTGCACACTTACATAGAGAGAAGATCAAAACATGATCAAGAGGTTTGAGAGAGTTTTGAGATTTATTGGGGAGTGTTGCCAATTTGTGAGGAAAAAGTTGTAAGATTGTAATTAAGAGTTTTGATTACAATCAAGAGTGTGTGTAAGATTCGTCTAACAAGTTTGAGAAACTTGACGGACGGTATAAGACTTAAACCTGGGTTTTTTTGTCTTGGGTATCTAGGAATTAGAGTTTATAATTTCTTAGCTTGGAATTAGAGTTTATAATTCCTTAGGTTACATAGGCTTGTAATATGTTGTTGATGTTCAAAGTTTAATGAAGTGGAGTTAAATCCTACAGAGGTGTAGGTAGCGGTTTTTACCCTTGTGAGTTTGGGTTTTCCGCGGTAAAATATTGTGTCATTATTTTATTTGCTTCACAAAACGTAACTGTTGTAATCTGCAAAGAAACATATAGAATAAACCTGTTCCTTAGGCAAATTTTAGGGGTCAGAATTCCAACAATTGGTATCAGAGCAGGTTATCTTTGAAGAGTCTAATAACTCAAGATAAGATCATTATGAATTCTGCACCTCCTTTTGGACACGGTGAAGGTCAACACATCAACATACCACCATTATTCAATGGGCATTACTATGCATGGTGGAAGGTGAGAATGGAGGATTTTCTACAAGCCCAAGACTATGAATTATGGATGACAGTTATTAATGGTCCTCATATTCCAATGATTAAGGATGATGAAGGGAAAGTCATTCCAAAGCCCAAGGCATAATATGGAGAAGTTGATTATAGAATGCTCGCAAAGAATGTTAAAGCTAAGTACATCCTTGCATGTGGACTTGGACCAGACGAGTTTAATCTCATCTTTGGTTGTACTACAGCGGAACAAATTTGGGACACATTGGTCAATGCACATGAAGGAACTTCCCTGAGCAAAGAAAATGATTCTGACATTGCTATGTATGCTTTTTGGGGAACACGTTCAGACAACTCAATTGAAGATGATACAAAAGATATTGCTATGATGGACATGGAGGACTCTGAACCAGAATCTGAATCAGACATTGAGAAAAGGGAGGTAAATTTTTTTTATCTTAAAAATAAACTCAAATATCTTTCAAAGAAAAAATTATCTTCCTTTATTCAAACTCTCATGGATAATCTTCAAGAGTTGAGTGAAAATAGAGATCAGTTATTGACTTCCTTGACCAGTTTAAAATTTGAATATATTGATTTTGAAAAAGTTAATTTTGATCTCAAGAAAGAAAATTAACTCCTAAAGGAACAGGTACAGCAACTTGATTCCTGCACTTTGGTTCTCAAATCTGAAATTTTGAAACAAAGTGTTACTGGGAATAAAAGAGAAAAATATAGTAGTGACCAAATCAGATGTGACCGAGATTCATAATGAGAATAAAGAATGAACTATCTTCTGAAAGGGAAAATTCTAGGAGAATGAATCTTGAATTGTCTAGGATACAAACTGATCTGGAAAGAGCTAATAAATGGACAAAATCTTCCATGATAGTAACACATCTAGGTAACAATACACGGAACATAAGAACTGGAATAGGGTATGAACAACCTATGATTGGAAATTCTTTGTTATGTATTATTTGTGGTAACTCAGGCCACTCTAAAAGTTGTCAGAAATATAGAGTTAATGCAGAAAATAAAGCAAGAGGAACTTATAAAACTGTTCAAAGAAACATATATACTCAAAGGAAAACAAATTTGCCAAGTGGGCTCATAGGGATCTTATTCATCCTTTTTATCAATACAAAGGACCCAAGCTAGTCTGGGTTCCTAAATCTAACCTTTGAATTTGTAGTAAAAGTGAGAGGAAGCAGACAACATTCACCAATGAACATGTTGCTTCAGATTCATGATTGAAACTAGAAGAAATTCCTCTCACTTGAAAAAAAAGAAACTGAAGAAGCATGTGAAAGAAACAGGTCCAACCTATGCAGTATCTAACAGTTTTGCGCACTCAGATGATCAATCAATCAAAAATATGATCATCCAAGGAAAACACTTTCCAAAAGAAACAATTTGGAACTTGGGGAGATTAAGGTCACATGAGTATTCCTCAATGGCTAATGAACATTGCGCATACTGCCCTCTAATCTTGAATTCTATGCTCAATTTTGTACATTAAGTTGTATGTCTCTATACCACTTTTGAAGTCATGCTACTCATGCACTATAACATTGTATATGCATCTGGCACAGGAGAGAGGCTTAGTAAAATTGAAGTAAAATTCAGCATTATCCAGAGATATAAGGTATGTGCACTACAATTATTCATGATTAAATATAAGTCAATGCACTTGAACCTATTTCTTCCACTTGTCCCAAAAGATATTCATGCCCTAAAAGCTATCAAAACAAATATCTTCGTAAAAAGCCTTATCCCAATGTGATGGTCTATGGTTGAGATGAATTTTGTGGAGGACACCTCTACTTTAGTGCCTTAAAAATATATATTGAGGAAGTAGAGTGTGCTAGTTCTTAGGTGGAATCATTTGTATTGGGTAAAGTCTTGGAGGATTTACTTTGTGAGGGGGAATATTTTGGGGACCCTACACTTGAACAAAGTTCACTTGTTAGGCTCAACTTGGGTGCATCTAGTGAGGAGGAATCGATGAGAGACTCATTTGTCGAACCTAGTTCTTCTATTGGGAACCATATAAATTGGGATTTCGGATTGATGTCAAAAAGTATTATAGTTGGTGCTGCATCTGATTGTACCATGTCCAGGGAACATATTGAGAGAACACGTTCTTTTACAAATGATATTCAAGAAAAAAATTTCCTCTTACTGACTCTATTGATTAAAGATGAGTGAACTATTGTTTCTGCAGAGGGTACATTATTGATTGAACAAGTTCCTTAAAAGTGATATAAAAAGAAAAAAAAAAGAGATTGAGCTTGCACAGACCAAGGCTACCTTTGAAATTGAGAAGGTGGTTGTTTTTGTTAATCCAAAAGATATTTTTGCTGCTGAAAATGACTTTTACCCTCTCATGCCCGATCTTTTGATATTACCTAGCCACTCTAGCCTTTGAATTCCCAATTTTTTTTCTCATCACAAGTGATTGATTCTATCTTTAATTTTGATTACATTTGTGGTGTATATGCTTTTTGATTAATGCTATTGTTGGATTTGAGTTTCAGGTTCATGTCTATCTCATATGTTTGTGCGAACGCTTTTCTATAACTAACTTAGTTCTTGATTTTTTAAGTGTGTGATAGCCAGTGGCCATGAGTATCAAATTTGCTTCTCTTAGTATGGTGTATGCCTTCTGTTTTATTTTTGCCTAATGTCAAAAGGGGGAAGTTGTTGCATATGAGTTATGTGTACCTATTCAATGCAAGCGGATAAAAATTTTCATAGTCAAATAGGGGGAATTAGTTAAAGTGTCGTTGTTTTGAAGTATGGCAAAGTTAAGGAGTTGTAGAAGTAACATCACAAAAGGGGGAAGATGTGTGTCTTATTTGCTGAGTTCGTAATGTATGTTTGTCATCATAAAAAAGGGGAATTTGTTAGAATGAGAAAGATTTTGATAATTGACAAATACAGGAACAGATGAAAGAAACAGGTTGTGCGACGTGTTCCTTACAGACCAAATCTGACTTGGATAAGGAGAACGTCAACCTCGCAAATTAGAAGATATAAAGTTGTGGAAGTATTGCTTTTTCAACAAACAACCAATACAGAAAGGTTACTTTTATAAAGGAGTTCGCAACCAAGTTGAAAAAGGAATTAGCGATCAATAATGTTTTTCTTATTTAACTAAGGAAAGTTTTGTGGAAGGTTTTCTTATTTAATTAAGGAAATTTTGCGGAAGGTTTTCTTATTTAATTAAGGAAAATTGAGTGTAAGTTTTCCTGGCAACTTATTTAAGGAAAACTAAGTATAAGTTTTCCTTGAGGCGGCAACATAAGTTTAAGAAAAACGAAGAAACGGTTGCGGCAAAGACAAATAGTGATAAACAAGTTGAACTTAACAAAGTTTTGTAGAGGCAAAGACAAAGTTGATTCAGACAAGGAGTTGAAGATACGGCGAAGACAAGTTTGAGTTGAACTAGGAGTTCCACACAAAAGAGGAGTCTTACATGAAGTAGAATTTCTAGTTGAAATAGGTTTTGGATTCAAGTCCAAATCTATAAATAGGGCGATAGTTTCGCTTGAGAAAAATTGTGCACTTACATAGAGAGAAGATCAAAACACGATCAAGTGGTTTGAGAGAGTTTTGAGATTTATTGGGGAGTATTGCCAATTTGTGAGGAAAAAATTGTAAGATTGTAATTAAGAGTTTTGATTACAATCAAGAGTGTGTGTAAGATTCGTCTAATAAGTTTGAGAAACTTGACGGACGGTATAAGACTTAAACCTGGGTTTTTTTGTCTTGGGTTTCTAGGAATTAGATTTTATAATTTCTTAGCTTGGAATTAGAGTTTATAATTCCTTAGGTTACATAGGCTTGTAATCTGTTGTTGATGTTCAAAGTTTAATGAAGTGGAGTTAAATCCTACAAAGGTGTAGGTCCTGGTTTTTACCCTTGTGAGTTGGGGTTTTTCGCGATAAAATATTGTGTCATTATTTTATTTGCTTCACAAAACGTAACTGTTGCAATCTGCAAAGGAACATATAGAATAACCTGTTCCTTAGGCAAATTTTGGGGGTCAGAATTCCAACAAAGTTCAACACCGATGGTGCAAGTAGGAGAAATCCGGGAAGAAGCTCATACGACTTTTGTATCAGAAGTAGTACAAGTGACTTTATTTCTGCACAATAGATATAATACATGATACTACCAATACAGATGCAATTGCAATCAGGGAGTCAATAGCATATGTTGTCGTAGAAGGATACACAAGATGCATAATAGAGACAGAGTCTCTATTACTGAAGAAAATCCTAGAGGGTGAATGGGAGACGCCATGACAGAGCAACGCAATAATTGAGGATATCAAGAAATTTATGAATTACTGCGACACATAAGTACATTGCATATATAAAGAAGGTAACAAACTAGCATATTACATGGCCAATCTAGCATTAGATTGGAATAGAAAACAAAATTCATGGACTTCGAAGAACTAACAAGCAAAGGAAAGTGTATAGTCAACATGGACAAAGCTCTAAATCCTAACTTCAGATTCAACAAAAGGAAAACACAAACAGATAGAACATGGTGATTTCAACTCAACAGTCACATTCCAGCCTAGTAAAGGAAAAAACAACAGCTTCAAACAGAAGTACATCAAAAAAAAAATACAAAGATAACATCACCAAAAACAACTTATTCTCAAGAATAAATTACACAGACCAGAAATCTTACAGGAACCATACAAGAAGGATGAAGCAGTCAATGGACGAAGAAAGGTACAAAAATGGAGATCCACAAATCTTGAATGAGCTGAAAGATATTTGAGATTCGGATAAGACAAAATAGTAACACTCAAATGAAAAATAAATTGATAAGGAATGAATGGTGGGGGGGTGATTCTTACCGAGATAAAGTGCAGATCCACCATGTACACAAGGAAGAAGATGAAGCCATTAACAGTGAAAGAAAATGGAAGAGCTGTGCCGGTGACTCTTCCTTTTCCTCTTTTGACTTTTTTGTTTTATTTTTAGTTTATTTACTATTTTAATGCTTTTATTTTGTTTTAATTTGTAGGGACTTGAAACTTTTTCAAGTGTTTGTTTCCTTATTATTATAAATAAAATGGTCTTGGGCCCAATTAATTTAAAGAAAAAGTGGTATACATTTGTTTTTAAAAAAGCCACAAGAAAAAGAAAGTCACGAAGTCTATGGCGAAGGCAACCCCATTTGTCATTGTGTCAACAATTATTTCAAAAGAAATATGTCACTCACATTACCAAAAAAATAGGAATATATGAAGAAAGAATATGCTAGAGTGAAAGAATTCGATGAATGCTAATATTGAATTTAATAAGAGAGTTTGAGAGACAATCAAAGAATACTCAGACATGTTGCTTGGCATTGTGAATTAGATAAAATTATTAGGCACTAAATTTAAGGATTCAAGAATTGTTGAAATAAATCGAGTTTCAGTGCTCGAGAGATATGAAGCATGTTTAACTACCTTAGAAAACATACGAGATCTAACCATAACCTTGGCATAGTTGTTAAATTCTTTGCAGGCAGATGGGTAAAAAAGATTTTTGAGGCAAGATGTTATCATTGAAGTAGCCTTCACAACTAGCTTTAAAACTCAAGCAGGGGTAAATATTTGAAATATCACCCACCCTATGAGCCCTATGGAAAAATGGGTCATCGTCGTCGGAGGAGGAGGAGAAATGGTGTCAAGATTCGTGTAGAAGGAACATGAATTGTTGTCATCAAAATAGGTTCAGGTAATAAGGCAGTTTCAAATGTTCTTTATGCACCTGATATTGATCAAAACATGTTGAGGATTTATCAATTGGTAGAAAAAAGATACGAAGTATATTTTGGGGATATGTATTGTTTTATCAATGATTGTGCTGGAAAGGATGTTTTAAATATTAAGATGATAGGTAAACATTTTTTATTTGATCTAATGGAAGAAGTTTCTTTTGAACATGAAAAAGATCACATGCAGAAAAAATTAGAAGATGATCCTAGAATTGTAAAAGCACAAGTGAAAAATGAACCTATTAGGTTTAAAGGAGCTTTTAATATTCCAAAAGCAATTAAAACAGTGGAAGATTACCTATGTTTCAAGAAATAAAATGGGTAAGTAAAAATTCAAGATGCAAATGAAGCAGGAAGACATGCTAAAAAGATTTAGTTCACTAAGAGCCCAAAGATGAATATGTAGATTTATTCATAAGATCACTTTCAGATATCAAGTGTTGAGATTCCAAGATATATGACCAACATGTTTGCAATTCCAAAAGCAGGGTTGAAAATTTTCTTCAAAATCGTAAAGCTTTTAATGTAGTATTTGGTACTTTCAGAATATCTTTTTGCTTAATTTTAGGTTTAGAAGTTGTAGTTTTATTATAAATTATATTCTTAGACGGTAGTGAAAAAATATCAATCTTCCAATGTTGATTAATATACTTTCTTTCTTGTTTTTTTTCTTTTCCTACAATTTCTTCTCTTCTAAGAACAGTAAGAAGGATTTCGTAAATATCTTAAAATTTTAGTACTATAACTTTTATTTAAGATTTAAAAAATCACAACACATAGGATGAAAAATTTCTCCTTTTTTCATCCCCAAATATTCAAATACTAATACCAAAAAGGTGAATTATGGAATAGGAGTAGATCGCTAAATTGAAGACCAATACAAATTTTTAACCGACAATCGCTAAAAAATGAAGCAATTTTAGTGAATTTACAACATGTTTATTGTTAAAATTCCTAAGGGAAAGGGTTTAGGCTATTCATTTCATGAAAAAACAGAAGCAACTTACAATTAGAATTAATTAACTAAGAGAGATGGGCAAGAGTTGAGTTTTGAGGCCGGAAAGCGAGTTTGATGATGGTGGGCTAAAGTTAAATTTTGACGCCGAGCACGTTCGATGATGGTGAGCAAAAGTTGAGTTTTGACGCCAGAGAGCGAGTTTGATGATGGTGGGATAAAGTTGAGTTATGCTGACGGAGAGCGAGTTTGATGATGGTGGGGAAAATATCAATTGGGATTTAGGTTTCATTTATGTTACTTTAGTCAATTTATGGTCTTAAAGTTGAAAATATAAAAGAGAATTGAGATGTGTCATTTATTCCCAAAAAAGCATTGCGATGTATTAATATAAGTAAGCCATAGGTAAAATACATGAATACAACCATTTGTTATAATGCCATGATTTTTTCCGTAATCATTTTTTCATGTTTTATTTTATTCTCTATAACGACATTCTACCTATAACAACAATATTATTCATTATATCAATACACTTTTTGTAATTACTAGTTTCCAGGCACGTGTGTTGCACGTGTGTCCTGTGTTAATTAGTACATAAAAAATAAAGGCATAATACATAAATTGAATCCTTAACTTGGCTTCAAATTATAACTTTGACCTTTAACTTTGTTAGTACACAAATAGACACTTTAACTATCCAAAACTTAAACAAAAAAATACTCGGATCTTACCTGGCAAAATGCGTAAAATACACCTAAATTAGGCGCGTCAGATGTAAAAATAGAGGGGGCCAACAGTAAAATAACACTGAAATGACAATTAAACTCTCTTTCTAATTTTTCAACAATTTTCCTCTCTTTTTTGCATTATTTGTTGTTCATTGCAAAATGCAAGTGACATTTAATTACTTTTTTATTATTATGAAAAAAAATTATGATGAAGTTTTTTGGCAAGATGGGTGAGTATACAATTATACAAGTTGAATGCAATTTAAGTTTGAAGGCATTTTAATTAGATATCATACTGCTATTCAAACGTGACAAAAATATTTGAAAAATTCTATCAGACAATTTATCAAACACTTTAAGTGTGCTATTTACTTAATAATTTTTAGCACTGTAAGTTCATTTTTTTTGCCTCCAAAAATTCATAATTACAGTTCTCTTCACTATGACAATCACAATGCACAAAGTAACCTGTTTTTTCTATTAAGTATTTGACAACTTAAAGCACAAATATACTTCAAACTAAAGAAAAGAAGGAGAAGTTCATTGATTCTCATGTCTTTCCATATTTACGGGCTGCTCTGAAATAATTTTGCAATAAAAACATTAGTTTCCTCTAGAGATTCTCATATTAGTTTGAACATTTTACCAATAATATGCAAATTCTTGTTTGTAAAATGTTGAATCTTGATACCTTGACTAAATTGAGGAAGAAGAATAGATAACCCGTAAATGAAATTTCAGCAAATATCTTGAATAATTTTTTCTTTGATTTGAATATAAGGGGCATGAATTTCAGATTAGGAATTTTTAAGAGAGAGAAGAGAAGAGGTACTAAATTTTTTTTTCCTAAAAATGAATTTGTTTTCACTTTCACCTTATTCTATATTATAACTTATTTTTATAATTTTTAAAATCTAGGTGTATTAATTTTAGTTAGTTGGCAGCAACTGAGTGGTTTACTTTCCACGTCAGAGCATGTGTGTAACACGCGTTTGCTTGAAATATTCGCGTGTTTTTTTGTTTAAATTTCGGATAGTTAAAGTGTCTCTTTGTGCACTATCAAAGTTAAAGGTCTAAGTTATAATTTGAAGCCAAGTTAAGGGTCCAATTTATGTATTATGCCAAAAATAAATGATGTGTATGCTGCTAAAACTTGCAAGTAGTATTGAGTAACTAAATTTTGAAAGAGAAGTATAATTGTATGTAGTTATACACAATCAATTTGTGATGTTTTTCTTATATAATTCTAATATATGTTATACTTAATACAACATATCCCTTTTCTTTAAAAAAAAATATTTCCACAACAAATAATTGATAAAACTGATCTTGATGCTTAGAAAACTGAAAATGATTAAAAGTCATGTTGGAGGAGGTGTAACTCATAACTAATGATTGAAAAATTAACTTTTATGTTGGATTAGTAGTTAACAATTAATTAATATAAATACTTTACAATATTTTAATTTAGTGTAGGGGTAAAAAGGTAATTCAACATTGCACTTTGGTGCTTCCCATTTTTAATAATATAATATAATATATAATTTTTTAATTCTATATGAATTTTAAATAAATAGTATTTTATTGACTTTTGGAGTTTGTTACTTTCAGAATATCTTTTTGCATAATTTTTGGTTTAGAAGTTGTAGTTTTATTATAAAATATATTCTTAGACAGTAGTGAAAATATATCAATCTTTCAATGTTGATTAATAAACGTTCTTTCTTGTTTTTTTTCTTTTCCTACATTTTCTTCTCTTCTAAGCCAAGTAAGAAGGATTTCGTAAATATCATTAAATATTAATACTATAAATTTTATTTAGGATTTAGAAAATCACATCACATTGAATAAACAATTTCCCCTCTCTCTATCCCAAAATCTTCAAATACTAATAGCAAAAAAGTGAATTATGGAATAGGAGTAGATCACTAAATTGAAGAGGAGAATAAATTTTTAACCGACTATCGCAATTGAAAAATGAAGCAATTTTAGTGAATTTACAACATGTTTATTGTTAAAAATCACAAGGAAAAGGTTCTAGGCTATTCATTTCATGAGAAAACCAGAAGAAACATACAATTTGAATTAATTAACTGAGAGAGATGGGCAAAAATTGAGTTTTGATGTCGGAGAGCGAGTTCGATGATGGTGGGCAAAAGTTGAGTTTTGACGCCGGAGAGCGAGTTCGATGATGGTGGAAAAAAGTTGAGTTTTGACGCCGGAGAGCAAGTTCGATGATGGTGAGAAGAAGTTGAGTTTTGATGTCGGAGAGCGAGTTCGATGATGGTGGGCATAAGTTGAATTTTGACGCCGGAGAGCGAGTTCGATGATTTTGGGCAAAATATCAACTGGGATTTAGGATTCATTTATGTTACTTTAGTCAATTTATGGTCTTAAAGATAAAAATATAAACAAATATTAGATGTGTTATTTATTATCAAAAAAGCATTGCAATGTATTAATATAAGTAAGCCATGGGTTAAATACATGAATACAATCATTTGTTATAATGCCATAATTTATTCATAATCATTTCTTCATATTTTATTTATTCGCTATAACTACATTCTACCTATAACAACAATATTATTCATTATATCAATACACTTTTTGTAATTACTAATTTCCAGGCACGTGTATTGCACGTGTGTCCTGTGTTAATTAGTACATAAAAAATAAATGATGTAGATGCTGCTAAAACTTGCAAGTAGTATTGACTAACTAAATTTTGAAAGAGAAGTATAATTGTATGTAGTTATACACAATCAATTTGTGATATTTTTCTTATATAATTCTAATATATGTTATACTTAGTACAACATGTCCCTTTTTTTTTTAAATATTTCCACAACAAATAATGATAAACTGATATTGATGCTTAGAAAACTAAAAATGATTAAAAGTCATGTTGGAGGAGGTGTAACTCATAACTAATGAATGAAAAATTAACTTTTATGTTGGATTAGTAATTAACAGTTAATCAATATAAATACTTTACAATTTAGTGTCGGAGTAAAAAGGTAATTCAACTTTGCACTTTGATGCTTCCCACTTTTAATAATATAATATATAATATATGATTTTTTAATTCTATATGAATTTTAAATAAATAGTATTTTATTGACTTTTTGAGTTTGGTACTTTCAGAATATCTTTTTGCTTAATTTTAGGTTTCGAAGTTGTAGTTTTATAATAAATTATACTCTTAGACGGTAGTGAAAATATATCAATCTTCCAATGTTGATTCATAAACTTTCTTTCTTTTTTTTTTTGTTTTCCTGCAATTTCTTCTCTTCTAAGCGAAGTAAGAAGGATTTCGTAAATATCTTAAAATTTTAATACTATAACTTTTATTTAAGATTTAGAAAATCACAACACATCGGATGAAAAATTTCCCCTCTTTTCATCCTCAAATGTTAATACTAATAGCAAAAAAGTGAATTATGGAATAGGAGTAGATCATTAAATTGAAGAGGAGTACAAATTTTAACCGACAATCGCAAAAAAAAATGAAGCAATTTTAGTGAATTTACAACATGTTCATTATTAGAAATCACAAGGGAAAGGGTTTAGGCTATTCATTTCATGAGAAAAACAGAAGCAACTTACAATTCGAATTAATTATCTCAGAGAGATGGGCAAAAGTTGAGTTTTGACGCCGGAGAGCGAGTTCGATGATGGTGGGCAAAAGTTGAGTTTTGACGCCGGAGAGCGAGTTCGATGATGGTGGGCAAAAGTTGAGTTTTGACGCCGGAGAGCAGGTTCGATGATGGTGAGCATAAGTTGAGTTTTGACGCCGGAGAGCGAGTTCGATGATGGTGGGCAAAAGTTAATTTTTGACGCCGAAGAGCGAGTTCGACTATGGGGGGAAAATATCAACTGGGATTTAGGATTCATTTATGTTACTTTAGTCAATTTATGGTCTTAAAGTTGAAAATATAAACAAAAATTAGAAGTGTCATTTATTTACCAAAAAAACATTGCGATTATTAATATAAGTAAGCCATAGGTAAAATACATGAATACAATCATTTGTTATAATGCCATGATTTTTTCCATAATCATTTTTTCATGTTTTATTTTATTCTCTGTAAAGACATTCTACCTATAACAATAATATTATTCATTATATCAATACACTTTTTTTAATTACTAGTTTCCAGGCACGTGTGTCCTGTGTTAATTAGTACATAAATAATAAATGATGTAGATGCTGCTAAAACTTGCTAGTAGTATTGAGTAACTAAATTTTGAAAGAGAAGTATAATTGTTTGTAGTTATACACAATCAATATGTGATATTTTTCTTATATAATTCTAATATATGTTATACTTAGTACAACATGTCCCTTTTTTTTCCATTAATATTTCCACAACAAATAGTTGATAAAACTGATCTTGATGCTTAGAAAACTGAAAAGGATTAAAAGTCATGTTGGAGGAGGTGTAACTCATAACTAATGATTGAATAATTAACTTTTATTTTGGATTAGTAGTTAATAATTAATTAATATAAATACTTTACAATATTTTAATTTAGTGTAGAATTAATTTAGTGTAGAGGTAAAAGGTAATTCAAATTGCACTTTGGTGCTTCCACTTTTAATAATATAATATAATATATGATTTTTTTTAATTCTATATGAATTTTAAATAAATAGTATTTTATTGACTTTTGGAGTTTGCTACTTTCAGAATATCTATTTGCTTAATTTTAGGTTTAGAAGTTATAGTTTTATTACAAATTATATTCTTAGACAGTAGTGAAAATATATCAATCTTCCAATGTTGATTCATAAACTTTCTTTCTTGTTTTTTTCTTTTCCTATAATTTCTTCTCTTCTAAGCCAAGTAAGAAGGATTTCGTAAAATCTTAAAATTTTAATAGTATAACTTTTATTTAAGATTTGGAAAATCACAACACATCGGA
The DNA here is from genome assembly GCA_016801875.1 of Solanum sitiens. Classification (NCBI taxonomy): domain Eukaryota; kingdom Viridiplantae; phylum Streptophyta; class Magnoliopsida; order Solanales; family Solanaceae; genus Solanum; species Solanum sitiens. Next base: position 968,243 of record JABWTJ010000165.1, read on the forward strand.
TAAAAAATTTCCCCTCTTTTCATCCCCAAATGTTCAAATACTAATACCAAAAAAGTGAATTATGGAATAAGAGTGGATCACTAAATTGAAGAGGAGTACAAATTTTTAACCGACAATCGCAAAAGAAAAATTAAATAAATTTTAGTGAATTTACAACATGTTTATTGTTAAAAATCACAAGGGAAAGGGTCTAGGTTATTCATTTCCTGAGAAAAACAGAAGCAACTTATAATTTGAATTGATTAACTCAGAGAGATGGGAAAAAGTTGAGTTTTGACGCCGGAGAGCGAGTTCGATGATGGTGGGCAAAAGTTGAGTTTTGACGCCGGAGAGAGAGTTCGATGATTGTGGGCAAAAGTTGAGTTTTGACGCCGGAGAGCAGGTTCGATGATGGTGAGCAAAAGTTGTTTTGATGCAGGAGAGCGAGTTCGATGATGGTGGGCAAAAGTTGAGTTTTGATGCCGGAGAGCGAGTTCAATGATGGTGGGCAAAATATCAATTGGGATTTAGGATTTGTTTATGTTACTTTAGTCAATTTATGGTCTTAAAGGTGAAAATATTAACAAAAATTAGATGTGTCATTTATTACCAAAAAAGCATTGCAATTATTAATATAAGTAAGCCTTAGGTAAAATACAGGACTACAATCATTTGTTATAATGCCATGATTTCTTCCATAATCATTTTTTCATGTTCATTTGTTATAATGCCATGATTTCTTCCATAATCATTTTTTCATGTTTTATTTTATTCTCTATAACGACATTCTACCTATAACAACAACATTATTCATTATTTCAATACACTTTATGTAATTACTAGTTTCCAGGCACGTGTGTTGCACGCGTGTCCTGTGTTAATTAGTACAGAAAAAATAAATGATGTATATGCTGCTAAAACTTGCAAGTAGTATTGAGTAACTAAATTTTGAAAGAGAAGTATAATTGTTTGTAGTTATACACAATCAATATGTGATATTTTTTTCATATAATTCTAATATATCTTATACTTAGTACAACATGCCCCCTTTTTTTTTTAATATTTCCACAACAAATAGTTGATAAAACTGATTTTGATGCTTAGAAAACCGAAAAGGATTAAAAGTCATCTTAGAGGAGGTGTAACTCATAACTAATGATTGAAAAGTTAACTTTTATGTTGGATTAGTAGTTAACAATTAATTAATATAAATACTTTACAATATTTTAATTTAGTGTAGAGGTAAAAAGGTAATTCAAGTTTGCACTTTGGTGCTTCCCACTTTTAATAATATAATATAATATATGAGTTTTTTTAATTCTATATGAATTTTAAATAAGTAGTATTTTATTGAGTTTTGGAGTTTGGTCCTTTCAGAATATCTTTTTGCTTAATTTTAGGTTTAGAAGTTGTAGTTTAATTATAAATTATATTCGTAGACGGTGGCGAAAATATATCAATCTTCCAATGTTGATTCATAAACCTTCTTTCTTGTATTTTTTCTTTTCCTGCAATTTCTTCTCTTCTAAGCCAAGTAAGAAGGATTTCGTAAATGTCTTAAAATTTTGATACTATAACTTTTATTTAAGATTTGGAAAATCACAACACATCGGATAAAAAATTTCCCCTCTTTTCATCTCCAAATGTTCAAATACTAATACCAAAAAAGTGAATTATGGAATAGGAGTGGATCACTAAATTGAAGAGGAGTACAAATTTTTAACCGACAATCGCAAAAGAAAAATGAAGCAATTTTAGTGAATTTAAAACATGTTTATTGTTAAAAATCACAAGGGAAAGGGTCGAGGCTATTCATTTAATAAGAAAAAGAGAAGCAACTTACAATTTGAGTTAATTAACTGAGAGAGATGGGAAAAAGTTGAGTTTTGACGCCTGAGAGCAAATTCGATAATGGTGGGCAAAAGTTGAGTTTTGACGTCGGAGAGCGAGTTCGATGATGGTGGGCAAAATTTGAGTTTTGACGCCTGAGAGCAGGTTCGATGATGGTGAGCAAAAGTTGAGTTTTGATGCTGGAGAGTGAGTTCAATGATGGTGGACAAAAGTTGAGTTTGACGCCGGAGAGCGAGTTCGATGATGGTGGGCAAAATATCAACTGGGATTTAGGATTCATTTATGTTACTTTAGTCAATTTATGGTCTTAAATTTGAAAATATAAATAAAATTATATGTTTCATTTATTATATAAAAAAAAGCATTGCGATGTATTAATATAAGTAAGCCATAGGTAAAATACGTGAATACAATCATTTGTTATAATGCCATGATTTTTTCCATAATCATTTTTTCATATTTTATTTTATTCTCTATAACGACATTACCTATAACAACAATATTATTCATTGTATCAATACACTTTTTGTAATTACTAGTTTCTAGGCACGTGTGTTGCACGTATGTCCTATGTTAATTAGTACAGAAAAAATAAATGATGTAGATGTTGCTAAAACTTTCAAGTAGTATTGAGTAACTAAATTTTGAAAGAGAAGTATAATTGTTTGTAGTTATACACAATCAATATGTGATATTTTTCTTATATAATTCTAATATATGTCATACTTAGTACAACATGTCCCCCCTTTTTTTTATTTTAATATTTCCACAACAAATAGTTGATAAAACTGATCTTGATGCTTCGAAAACTGAAAATGATTAAAAGTCATGTTGGAAGAGGTGTAACTCATAACTAATGATTGAAAAATTAACTTTTATGTTGGATTAGTAGTTAACAATTAATTAATATAAATACTTTACAATATTTTAATTTAGTGTAGAGGTAAAAATGTAATTCAACTTTGCACTTTGGTGCTTCCCACTTTTAATAATATATAAAATAAAATATATGATTTTTTAATTCTATATGAATTTTAAATAAATAGTATTTTATTGACTTTTGGAGTTTGGTACTTTCAGAATATCTTTTTGGTTAATTTTAGGTTTAGAAGTTGTAGTTTTATTATAAATTATATTGTTAGACGCTAGTGAAAATATATCAATCTTCCAATGTTGATTCATAAACTTTCTTTCTTGTTTTTTTATTTTCGTGCAATTTCTTCTCTTCTAAGCCAAGTAAGAAGAATTTCGTAAATATCTTGAAATTTTAACACTATAACTTTTATTTAAGATTTAGAAAATCACAACACATCGGATAAAAAATTTCCCCTCTTTTCATCCCCAAATGTTCAAATACTAATATCAAAAAAGTGAATTATGGAATAGGAATAGATCACTAAATTGAAAAGGAGTACAAATTTTTAAGCGACAATCGCAAAAGAAAAATGAAGCAATTTTAGTGAATTTACAACATGTTTATTGTTAAAAAAATCACAAGGGAAAGGGTCTAGGCTATTCATTTCATGAGAAAAACAGAAGCAACTTACATTATGTCCTTTTTATTTTATATTTCCACAACAAATAGTTTATAAAACTGATCTTGATGCTTAGAAAATTGAAAAATGATTAAAAGTCATGTTGGAGGAGGTGTAACCCATAACTAATGATTAAAAATTAACTTTTATGATGGATTAGTAGTTAATAATTAATTAATATAAATACTTTACAATATTTTAATTTAGTGTTGGGGTAATAAGGTAATCCAACTTTGCACTTTGGTGCTTCCCACTTTTAATAATACTAGATTTATCGCACGTGCGTTGCACGTGGTTGATTCGTCCTTAGCTTGTTACATGTCTTTAAATTTATTGGTACCATATTTAGCAATCTATTTCTTTGTTTTGCCCATTGTACGTCTGCCGGATGTGTCGTGTTCTGTCGGATGCTTCACCCGTTTTTCGCAATTTTGTATTATGTGTCATTGTACTTGTGTCCACCACTCGGGTGTTATTTTGTTTTTGTATAATTTCGCTTTTAGAGTGTGTTTGGTATTTTTCCAATTTTCTCATGTTTGGTTGGGACAAAAGTTTTGGAAAATGTTTTCCAAATCAACTCATTTTCCTCAAAATTAAGGAAAATGACTTCCCTTCAAAAATTAAGAAAAACATTTTCCAAAACTCTCCTCCAATTTCAAATTATATTTTTTTTTGAAAAATATCAATTTTAAAATAATATTTTCAATTTCAAAATTTTATTTTTTCACCAAATCCCTGACTCCCCCCGCCCCCCCGCCCAGCCCCCCACCCCACCCCATCACCTCCCCAAAAAAATTAATTTTGTTTTTTAAAAATATTTTTCAACTTTAAAATTTTATTTTTAAACTCCAAGCCCCCCTCCCCCCCGGCCAGCCCCCCACCCACCTCCAACCCCCCAAAAAATTAATTTTATTTTTTAAAAATACTATCAACTTCAAATTCTTATTTTTCACTCCTACCCCCTCCCCCTGCCCCACCCACTACCCACACCACACCACACCCCCACCACCACCCAAAAAAAAAATTGTTTTTAAAAAATATTTTTAATTTCATAAATTATTTTTTATATAGTAAAAATAAAAGATGTCCCTCAAAAACATTTTTCATTCATAAATCAAACACTAAAAATCATCTTCGAAAAATATTTTCTACTCACCAACCAAACATGAGAAAATAAGTCCAAAATCTACTTATTTTCCAGGAAAACATTTTCTAGGAAAACATTTTCCATGGAAAACATTTTCCTCCATACCAAACACACCCCTAATATTTTTGTCTGTCTTTATCTGTATGTGTTGAAACATTTCATAGATGGTCATTCAATGTCTATTTTCCTGTTAACAATGGGTTACATACATTTTTTTTGATGTGTACTACTTGTGTAAATTTATATTCAAACTCAGAAGTGAATCTTGTCGTGTACTTGAAGTTGTGATTTGTAATTTTGAAACTCCAGTTTACTGTGTATTTTACTTATTCATTTATAGGGCATACAGTATATAACATTGCCTACCTATTTTTTCGCTGAATTTTGTTGTGTTTGTTGTTGTTGTAGTTGTCTAGCTAGTCTTAGATCGTTGTATCGTAAACTATATTTTGTTAATGTACATTTTATTTTTACATACTATTTCTTTGTAGGTGTTTTTTCATTACAACATTCTTGATGACCAGACACACCAGTCTACCATTAGTTTTATCGCAAGTATAGTCTAGCACCGTCTTCTTAACAACCATATGCCCTATTAGTTTTTTTTTGTCATGAATGACATGACTCCTTTACAATAGTGTATAATCAATGTACTTCTATTTACATAATTGAATACACCCAAAAGTAATGTCATATTTTTTAGTTGTCAGATGTTTTCATATTCTCTCCTTATTGACCAAACTTATGAATGCATCCACCAATCCTTCATTAGCTTCATGTTGTGTGTATGTTTATCGTTGTTTGATTTTTTTGAATGGTTGTATTTATCAAATATCGCCTAAAAATTTCTCGTAGACAATATTTCTTTATGTCCCTGTGTGTCGCTCTGGTTGTTCAGTCATGACCAATATTTTAGTTGTCTCCATAGATATTCCTCTGGATAGTCCACTATAGTTGACCATGTGAGAAAACATGTTGCGGTAGGTATAATCCTACATTTGGTATTGTTTGACCTTGTGCTTTATTTATTGTCATTGAAAAACATAGACGTATTGGAAATTCTTTCCTAATAATTTGAAAGGATATCCTTCGTTCGCGGGTGGTGATAGTTGTATTCTTTGAATAAACACTTGTTTTGATGCATATTGACCTGTTGTTATTTCTGCATGTATGACATTCCTGTCGAAACCTCTACAAATCAATCTTGTCCCATTGCACAACCTATTTGATGGGTCTAGATTTCTCAGCATCATTATGGGTGCATTTTCTTTTAGAATCAATCTATTGTATATAATTTACATATTCATCAATTGTTTTGTATCTGTAATATTCTTTTGTTTCATGTTTGTTATGATCTAACATAATAATAACAAATATATATAAGTTTTGTTGTATTTGATAATGTACCTATGTGGCGGTAGTCCATTTGGTGTTAAGGTGTTGAGGTATTCTTCTTGATAGTAATTGTTGGTGTTATCTTCCGCTGCGTCAAAGCTGATGTATGTTTTTATTTCTCCCGGGAATTTTCCAATCACCAATTCATTTAGTTTATCTACAGATTCATTTCGGCTTGCTAAGATGGCCCTTTCTGTTATATACTCGGCAGATTTGAAATTTTGTTCTAGTGCTGGGTAAATTTCCCTGACCAGTGTTTCTTCCGGATTAGCATCCTCACTTTGTTGGACAATCATTTGTTGCGGCAGGGCTATCAAGTTTTCTTTTATTGTTGTTTGGTCTCCATATTCAATACGCAGCAATAACTCACTGAAAGTTATATCTTTTCTTGCTCTCTTATTTGTTGTAAGTTGTATCTTTTCCATTAAAGGCCACAAATACGACCTTACTAAACTTGCATCTATCATCTCTGCTCGTGCAGATTTTGGTACAATAGGCAGTACTTGTCGAAAATCTCTCCAAATACCATAAATTTTCCTCCAAATGGCGCATCTTTATCCATTATATTGCGAAAACTTCTGTCGACTGTTTCAATTGTCTGCCGCTTCGCCATGGGTGCTTCGTCCCATATTATTAATTTGGCCTGTCTAATTAGTTTTGCTCCGCCGCCTTGTTTTTTTTCATATGTGTCATAGTTGTCTCATTTGCCTATAATGGTATTCCAAATCTCGAGTGTGTTGTACGCCTTCCAGGCAATAGTGCTGCTGCCACCCAATTGGTTGCACAAGCCAATTCTATCATACCTTTTGATCTCACCCTGGATAGTAGTGCCCGATATAGGAAAGTTTTGCCAGTTCCCCAGGCCCATCTACAAAGAATAAACCTTCTGTTTCAGAATTGACCCTTTTTGGAATCGTATTGAAAGCTTGTTTTTGTTGCTGATTTAACTTGGATTGTGCGGCTGCATGCTCAACTGGCACCTTGACATTCATTTCTTCTGTTATTTCTCGACAGTCGTGTGGGTCTACATGATGTAATTGTTGTTTTATTTGTGGTATGTCATATTTGTCAACACTTTGTCCCATACTCTCCACGTAATAATTATGCTTTTCAAGGTACATTGTAGTTGGCCCTCAGTTGTGGTGGAATGGCTTCTTTGAAAGTATTCAGACATATCAATGTAATATGTTTCCCATAGACTTCTCACATCCGTCGGGTTGCAATGAACTAAGATTGTTGCAAACAAACTTCGAAGTGCAGTTGGCATCTTGAACGTGACTACCTAGCTTAAACATTCTGAAATGTTGTTATCCAATTCTAATAACCCTCTTTCTTTGGCTGCCTCTTTAAAAGTTTGACATTGCTTTCCATTAACCGTTCTTAAGTTTTCAAATGAAGTGGCTCCTTGTACGTGATTCAATAATAGTCTTTCGTAATAGCTTTCTCCTTCTCTAGAATTTGCTGTGATATTGAGTAGATAGATTGAGTATTTTCATTCTGTGTGATTAATTAATATGGACATTAATTATTTTAGTCTTACCAATATTTATGCGGCCAATGACTATGCCTGATTTTCTTTTTGTCCATATTTTGGATTGGGAGTTCCATACATAATGCTCGGGGAACTCTCTGTAAAGATAATTGTGAGCCTCCATGTCTATAGAGCACATCCTGAAATACTCTGTTAGCATAGTTTGCTGTACAAAGTCTGATTGCACGATAGTTTGTAGATTTTGCTTCTTCCAGTAGCACACTACATATTTTTTAGTCATTATACCATAAACTGATATTCTATCTATGGTAGAAACTTTTAGTGTAAATCCTTTTTTCCTATAATTGTTAATTACCTGCTTGTTTTCTCGAAAGATGTAGTTGTAGGTTGATAACTTCCGGTTGCATTTCAGTTAGGTTGAACTCATATATTCTCCACATTGCTTCTGGTGGTGAGACCCATCGTGCATCTTGGAAGGTTCTGATTTCATCAATGAATTTTTCCCCATCGTCAGATTCTATATATACGGCACATTTATCGTGGCCTTTATATATATATTTGTATAGATATTTTATTGCTTTAATCCTGAGCATACTTCAACATTAATGTGGCCATTATATCTCATCAACAAATATGGATTATAAGGCACAACCCATTGGTTATTCATCCTCATTCCACGTACCTCACTTGTTCTCCCATCATTTCTTCTTTTGTAAATTGGATATCCATCCTTTCCTTGTATTGTTTTATTGGTGAATGTTCTTGGGTAGTGGAATTTATATTGTCCATCTTTCGTATATGGGCTCGTCTTACGTTTCTCCCCGCAAGTCCATGTATCATATGCTTGATAACTAATGCGCTCAATTCTGGATGTGTGTCTTCATTAGGGATTTCTTCACTAATGTATTTATCATACTTATCTACTGATCGTATCTTGTTTCCTTCTTTAAATATTAGAAGTAGGTGTATATGCGGAAAGACTCTCTTCTGGAATTCTACAACAAAAACATGTGCGGCGATGGGTCTGAATATTTCTTTCTTTAAAATTTGATCTTTCAAGTCTTGCAATTTGGCTCGAAACACTCTGGTTACCAAATCGGGTCTGTCTTGAGGTAGTTGTCCTGGAATTAATTGTTCTTGAATCTCCACCCAATGTGGGTTACATGTCATTGTGATGAATAGATCTGGTCTTCCAAACTCCTGTACCAAAGCCATTGCATCCATATACTGGCGTCTCAAATCTCTATGGCCTCCAATGAATGATCCTGGTAGTAATACCCTTTTGATAACCTTGTCTCCTCTACACTCACATGCACTGACACTATCAACAATACCGTGGAGTATCTCCCTTCGAAAATTAGATTGCTCGAATCTATAATATTCTAGTCTTGTTGTTTCTATCTTAATGTATATGTTCTCCACAAATTGTTGCAACAATCTCCTGCATAGTAATAATATGGATTTGTCACCCGTTTGTACTTGTAGTCTATAATATTAGTACTCCCAACATGAAATATATCCTTTTGTTTCGCGGCCTACAACTACATCAATTGTTATTAATTTGACTTAGATAACTCATCCCTATAATGTTAGTAGTAACAGTATAGTTTAAGTATAAACCTGTAATATGATAGTCTGAATTTATATTATTGCTGTCTATATTGAAAGGTGCTTAACTTGTGCTTCATTGAACAACAGCCCAGCTGCAGTTGTGGATGTTAATTTTGCAGATTCTATACTTGTATTTGTTGGTATATGGATGTTGTTGATCTGTGTGCGACATTTCTGTATTCCTTGATGCCAACCTCCTTCTCCGATAGGTAGAATGATTGGATATTGAAGGGGATCATAACAACCATAATAATGTTTTACTCGATGTTTATTTCCTGAATGTTCGTGTACTGCAATATCACTTTCAAAAGGTGTATTTGGATTGTTTCCGTCTACCCAAATTGTCGCGATCTGATCCACCGACCGTTTGTTATACTCCCTGTGATCTAACGTAGCATTTGCAGCTATGCATATCTGTAGATTTTCAAAGTCAGGTAGTACGTAATGGCGTGATTTGTGAGTGGAAATTGGAAAGGCATGTTACCATAGGCCTTTTCAAATTTATCTCAATCATTTACGGCTCGTTCAGATATTTTATAGCTACGAAATATAAGGTAATCAGAACCCAATTTGTGATTTGTGTAATCAAGTATTCTAATTCCACTTAATGTTGTTAGAAAACTTCCTTACTACTAACATTTGACACACATCTTTACTGGTCCCATAAGTTGAAGGATTGTTTTAAACCAATTGAAATAGGCCGATTAAGTAGTCCTAAATTGGTCATTTCTGTGTAAAATACTGCTACCATGGTTGAAGAAAACAATATATTAAGTAGAGTAATACTTGAACATGACATGTATGTATAATATGGAAATTATTTATATGTATTATCAATGCTATTATAATGTAATAGTTATTTTGAGTGTGAGTATTTTTATTGATCGCTTTTGAGGTGTGAGCGTTTACAGTTAATTTTAGAATTGACATTAACAATAGTTCTAAGTAATTGCAGATGAAGTATATCTTACTTGGGTAACAAATGGATTTTTAATTTGAATTAGATAGTAAATTTAAATTATCAAATAATTAAGTCAATACAAACACTGTGTATGGATACAAATATTCACATTGTTTAGATACATATTTCAGAAAATACATCTACTTTCTATTGGATTTTTGCTTCTTTTGTTTGATTTGGGCATCTCCTTCTGTGTTTTTCTTTCCCCTCTTCCTGTACGTCCTTACTGATTTGACTTCGTCATCCATGATATTTGGCGCTTCATCTTCAACCTGATATAGTTCTTCAACAATTAAGCTATGTCGGGGGTTTGAGTCATTCATATCAATTCTCACAAGGAATTCGAATTGCTTGTCTTTACTCAACACCAATTTGCGGTAGTAATAACATTCTTCCTTCTTCATAAGATGTAAGGAATTGTATTTGTTAGTTGGTAAGGTTGACATAACAGTACTAATTACACTATATAAAGATCTTCTTACATTCAGGCAACTCTATACATTAAGTTTGTAACTTTACTGAGTTTGATTCAATGTACTCTTGCACATTGCAGCCTAATATATATTGCCGCTTCAAAAAGAATGACTCGAGCTCGCCGCTCTCCATCGCAGACCTCATGTCGTAAGCAATACCTTCAAAATAGATGGTTGTAACTTTAATATAATGTGTTTAGTAATTAGTAAATATTGAATCTCGCTAAAACAGAGTATAACCTCATTTCATATTCGACATTCTGACTATTGTAATTGTTACAAGCGGCAATGTCTTCTATAAATTTCACTTTTTTGTGGCACTTTTTGCAAGACTAATACCATGACTCATCTTTATTAAGTATGTCTTCAATTGTTGCTTTGAACTTGTACATACAATCCTGGAAATCAACAATAGAAAAGATTTAAGAATATACATTGAACGTACAAATGAATTTATTTAATAGAGAGTTGAAGTATAGGCTAGTATGTAACACTGAATCAGCAAACAACCCATCTAGAAGTTTGGATAATGGAACTTCTATGACTCTTCTCATTACCTTAGTAGGCTTTCTTGTAAGATCTTTGTTTTTGACCTTTATGATTTCACGCCTGTATTTGCGATGTGGTTAGTTAAATGTATAACCCATTTGGACTGTGGTTTGTACGTTGTATAGTATTGTCAATTTTGTGGTCAAATTAATAAGTAAGTTTAGAACAATAATAATAGAGGAAATTTGTTCTAGAGCTATGTTCGATTAAACTTGATAGTTGTGACAGTTTTGTTAAATTAACAATGAAAAATATATTTGTGAAGTATGTAATGTACCATGTTCGAAGGTCGTTCGCTTTTTCAAACATTGGATTGATCAAAACGCTGCTCATAGGAATAGTAGAGATCCCAAATCTGCCTGTTATAACAAGAGCATTTAAATTTTTAGCAACAATGACTATAGGCAGTGTATAGTGGACTAATTTTTACAATACCCTGTCGATACCTTTAAAGATTGAGACTTTGACGTCACATAAGGCCAGTATAGGCTTGTCATCTTGCAGCTTTTCGAGGAAGGCACCGTCATTTTCAGCAAAATCTCCCCAGAGAGTGACTGTTGTATGCTCCATGCTAGATTAAATTTTAGAAGACAATATACAGATGGTAGAATATGCATTATTCTAACTTACAGCTGATTTGTAACGCCTATTTTCCATCTTTTGGAATTTTCATTTTGAATGAGGGGATTCACCGAAACTAAGACGCAAATCAAGTCTGGAAATAGATCATGAAAATTTGAGATTACAATAACGTAATGGAGCATGAAAATAACAGCTTAGTCGTGTGGATAGTTACCTAGAATAGCACCATTAGGTAATTTATCAGCATGTTCCAATGATAAAAAGCCATCAGAGAATTTGTGAGTTGAAACCACGTGCTCAGTCTCCTGTATGATTGAATTGCCTGTAAAGGTCAATTAAACTTCTTTGTGAACTGAAGAGTAGTTTGGGTTGACGCGATCTAAGCGCCCTTTGGCAATGTAGTAACTCTTATTTGGCTTCAAGGAGTCTTTCTATGTCTCGATATGCTTATTAAATAGTGTTCCTTGAATCTTTATACCCTATTATAAAGCGGCGGAGGAATAGAATAAGTTCATCAAACATGAGACATTGCAAAATAAGGTAACTAAAACTGTCAAAGTTGTTACCTCTTCATCTACTAATATTATAGTTCGGAAAGTTCCTTCATGCCTTGAATTCTTGTAAGGTATTATTGAATCCCTTCGAATAACTAAGACCCGCATCACAGAATCAACATATTCTTTTGGTATATTATTAATCAATACACTCTGTTTTGCTAGTTCCATTTCATTCGCCACTGGGTTGAATCTGGATAAATACAGGTACCAGGGGAAATGAGTGCAACAATATTAACATTGGGCGTCAATGTGTATGGGCACGATTGATGAGGGCAGCGGCTGGCAATAGTATGCAACATTTGGCGGAAAATTCATGCAATTAAGACGTTAGCAGTAAGATGTAATATGAGAGAAATAAAAGGTAAGCACTAACAGATATATCTAAACATATGTTAACAGTAATAACATGTAAAGATGTGAAGCATAAGGTTTGGAGTATCCCAAATATAGGAATTTTATAGTTGAAAATGGTCGGAAATTATATATGTGCAGGCAAGGCAGTCGTATTGTTGCAGCAAGGGGAGAGGAACTAAGTGAATGAATGGATTGTTATTGTAACAATTAGTCAGTGTGGAATGTTTATCACTTTGCGTGTTTGCAGAATGGCATGAGCAAATATGGGTTGTCAAGAATTCATGTGGCTGTAAATTTAAAGTATTAACGGGATAACACAGAAAAATAGTAACTTATAACTTGTTTACAAGCAGAGCAGAAGCAGAGCAGATAACATAGAAAAACACTCACGTACAAATTGTCTAAAAGCAGCGCAAAGAGCCAGATGATGTGGTTGTAGTTATCTGCGTGCAGGAAAAACAAATTAAAGGGTGAAGGATACTGGTAGATTCATTAAGGTAGTTTTGAGAAAGAGAGGGTGTGTCGTTGCAAACCTGTGCGTTAATCGTAATGTACGTTCGATGGGGAGAAGCAATTGAGTTTCGGCGGTATATATGGTGGGAAGCGATGTGTTGCGACTGTTTGGAAATTCATGGCGGACGTACCTGTTCAATGTAAACGGTTTGGAAGTGGTGGCGTTCCAGAGTGTTTGTGTTTAGCGTGCGAAGGGTCCTGTTTAAAGTTATGCAGCATCAAGGAGAAGCGGTGGCTTATGCGATTGGGTGTTTAGGCTGCGGGAGGGGAGGATGGAAGGGGTTATTTAGTACTTTAGAGGATGGAATAGGGGTTATTTAGTAATTTACCATTAAATTAGGAGTTGGTTCTTTTAAGGTAATATAGATAGATATGATGATAGACATACTCAAATATTATGTCATAATATAATAGGGGTTAGTGGGTTGAAGTAGAACAAAGTTGAGATGATATACCTAAATAAAAATTAGGGCAAGTTCGAGGAATTATGTATTTATTTGGCCTAATTAAGATTATCTAGGGCACTAAGAATCGTTCTTATAATTTATTTGATGGTTTTTATGATGACAATAATATGTGATTTGTTCCTAATAGATGCATGTATAGAAAAAATCTTACATGATATGCTAGTTGTATGGTTTATTTATTCCGTGTGTATATGTCACGATCTGAGTCTACACCCTAGACGTGATCTGCACTCATAACCATCGTTGGTTCCAAGAGAATTCTTGATCTGACCAACTAATAACCGATAATATGACACTATGAGGAATTTTTTAAAAGATGAGCAGGGAATAAATTTAGAAACCAAACCCAACAACTCTATTTAAAAATCTGAATTTTGTATAATAAGCATAAGTTTGTAAAATAGTGGTGAAAGGTATGACTTAATTGACTCTTCTATGAAGATTCTATGAGGATTCTAACATACTGGAGATAGGTTATCAAGACAAGACCTAGCAGGCTACCTGAATACTCTGCTAATAACATATACTAACTACTCAAAGTCAAGATAAATGGAAGACCTCCAAAAGTAAAGAGGTCTCACCAAAGCTATATAAAGGTGATCCTAATGATATGGTCGTTATCGATCTTGAATATCTAAATCTGCATCAATAATAAATGCAACATCAAATGACATCAATACATGAAATGTATGGTATGTAAAATATTTGAATGAAACAATTAGCTAAAATTGAACATACTCAGCTGAATGAGTAAATCTGAGGTTAGACTGAAACAAAGTCATCCGAGTTATAAAATTTGCATGTATGCTTTATCAATAAAATTTTTAAACTGGTTATATACCATAATAGCAATTACGAAAAATAATATAGCTTTATTTTTCTTGGGGAGTTTCTTATGATCGACATAAACCATATGACCTCATGATGTATAACTTACAATCTTAGTTGGGAGGGCTGCGTTATATTGTGCCGGGATATAAAACTTGTCTGTTTGATGTAGATCCACTATCAAGCATCTTGGACTAAGGAGATGACCATCTAGCGGTGTGCTGAAAAATTCTATGGTGGCATGTAATTATGATACTTGAATTTTCTAAACTCGCACCCTCTTGCTACTATATAATCCTCCAAAAATTATTTGTATATACTAATAAGCTCATAAATCGATAAAATATTTGTCTTTCTAAATCACATACAAGACTTTACTCTAAATAGTTCTTTAGAACTGTACTTTTTATAAATTTTTTGGATAAGGCACAACTACCCCCCTACCCCCACCCACCAGACTATGACTGAAATCTCATAAGCACAACTTAATTAAACCAAGGTCTTTATTAACCCCCCCCCTCCCGAACTCATTTTGTTTTATAATTTTGTACACCTTTTGGGTTATGCAGCACACTTTATAACTCCACGTAGTTGAAGCGCGTGTGGGAGATGTTTGGATTCCCGTTTCTCTTGCCCTACTTCTAAAGATAGATTGAAAGGTTTGGAGAGTATTTGAGAAAGTCATTCTCTCCTTTCTAAAGCTGTGCAAGCCCCCCCCCCCCCCCCAGCACAAAGCCCACCCTCTTTTTTCCCCTTTAATGAAGGACCCTCGCCTCTCTTCCTGATCATTTGTGGGTCTGGATCTGATTTTTTTCAATTTTGAGAATCAATCAACAGAAAAATCCGTAGCATAGGTGACCCACAACTTCCCTCTCGCCCAAATAAATGAAATGGGATGAATCAAATCAATAAGTTTTTTGATTGATTCAGAGCGCATCGAAGCCAAATTTAATCAAGGAAAGGGGGCTTACTTTTTCTAAGATTGATTCATCCTATTCAGATTTAGCTACGCTAATGGAAGAGGAAAAGTTTTCAGATGAAGCCAAAAAGGTGTACAAAATTACAAAAAAAAAAAAAAAAACGGTTTGGGCAGGGGGTAATAAGACCTTAGTTTAGTTAAGGTCTATCTCTGAAATGTCGGTCATATACTAGTGAGGTACTTGTGCCTTATCCCTAAAATCACTATGCTTTCTCAAAGCTGAAGTATACTTTAGTTTCTTTAAAACTGACTATGAGTTAAGGTGTGTCTGTGAAATTTCGGTCATAGATTGGTGGGATACTTATACCTTAATCCTAAAATCACTATGCTTTCTTAAAGTTGAAATCTACTTTGTTTAAAAAATGACTATGATTTTTTTTATGAAAATATGGCTTTCATTTCTTTCTGAAATAATACACTTGAAGATAAATATACTTTCTTGAAATAGTGCACTTGAATCTACATATATTTTCTTGAACTTTTTATTTAAATAATGCACTTGAATCTAAATATAGTTTCTTGAAATACTTCTTTAAATTTGTAATATATATTTTACTCATGAAAAAAAATGCATATGAAATACTACAACAATATCTACAAATAAATTTAGCTAGAAAGGGCACATGTTATAGAATAAATATAAACCATCATTCAAGAATCATCAATAAATATGAAATACAATAATTTCAACAATAGAATTCGACATCGAGAAGTTTGGATTAGAAAACAACATGAATTTGTGGACTTTGGGGGTAAAAACTCTAACTTTGGCCTTACTAAATGAAACTGTAGATGTAGAACGGAGAAAGAACTAAGTTCCTTACTATGATAACTTTACATACCTTGAATCTCTCCAATTGAAACCCTAATATTAAAGAAGAATTTCAAAAGTTTGTTCTTGAACCTTGAGATGAGTTATCTTCAAACCCCTAGGCTTTGATGGTAGAGTCTTGCTTAGGATACACAATCATATGTTAGAATTACTAGAGAATTGTGAGAATATGCTAACTTTGATTTGGAAGGAAGAAATCTTTATGGACTTTCTCCAAAATCAAATGTTGAACCCGAGAATCGATTTCTTGATTTCATAAATGGACATAGGAAGAGGATTTGATTTTGAAATCTTGTAGAAATTCTAAAATTTGTGTTATAAGATTATGGATAATACTTACCAAGACTTGGTAGAGTTTAAGATATATCTTAGGGGATGTAGGGTTGAACGAGGAGTGAAAAGAAACTCAAAATAGCGCTTGAATAAAATCTAGAAAAAATTATATACAACTGATATAAAGTGATATACAGATCGTATACACTGATATATGGATCATACATTTATACTACGAGTCGTGGTCTGACTTGTGGTTGCTTGCTTGGGTGGATTTTAAAAGTATCTGAAGTTTCCCATGGGTCATAGTACGGGTCGTACAACTTAAAGTTTCAGACTAGAGCATCTCTGGTAAAACAATCGTAACATTTTAATCCAGACTCAGATTTACAAATGGATAGTGGAGTTAGAAATAAGACACAAATATCTTTAATTTTGTGGGTAATAGGACAATTAATTTTTCATATTCTAAGATATATGCTTACTTGAAGTTGACCCTTGAATGATCTGACCAAAAAAATTCATATTCTAAGAGATATACTTGTTTGAAGTTGCTTGCTGCCTTGCTTGCTGTTAAGATTTTTTTAGTGCTCTTGCAACTGAAATAATTGCTAGTGGCATCCCCTTGCATTCTTTGTAATCCTCTTTTTCTATGTCAAATAGAGATGGATCATCGACAAAATTACCGACTTTCTTCCTGAAAAGGATCCATGCTTTCTCTTCAGATAACATTCCAACTTCCAATGTCTTCTGAGCTCCCATTGCTTCACAAATAGATCGGAAACGTGTTGTGAAGGTCACTTTGCACTGGTGTTCGTGGTTGCTTCCACTTGAAATTCAAAGTCTTTTTAGATCAAGAACCTTCCGAACATCATCAAATATTATAAGGATGTGGCTGTTCTGATCCATTAACCTTGTACGCAGATGATCTTCACGACTCCACAAATTATTCCCTGCTAATGTCAGCCCTATTTCTCTTGAAATCTCACTTTTGAGTCTGGTTGTTGACTGACAATTACCATGAATACATCATCGAACAACCTTTCTTGTTTCCCCTTTTGTCTGATAATCTCAGCCAGTGTTGTCTTACCAACACCACCTAGACCAAATATCCCAATCATAGTGACCCCGTCATCTTTCAAGCCATGACCTCATCCTCATTCACTATATAGCCTCTCTTTGGACCGGATTATCAAAGGAGATTACATCAGACAGCTTGTTGCTTTCATTTTGAAGTTCAATCACCTTCAGTGTAATTTTCTTAGCTCTCCTGCTCAGCGAGTAACATGACTTCAAGTTTGGACACCAACCATATCTTTCAACCTCAATTCTAATCTCGTTGCATTACAGCTGCCACATCTGCAGTAGTGGTATCAACACTAGTTAACCAAGCCTTGCCATTTGGTGAAATGTCTTTTAAGTTTCTCCTCGCATATCCGCTCTTTGCTGCACCTCACTTCTGACATTCTTTATCCATGCATCTTATGTTGTTTTTGTAGTAAAATTATACCCAAACCCTCGCGCAATGGCTACATCAAAGTAACATGTGACTTTTTCCACAAACATAAATAAGAACTCCATAGCTAGTATATTTTATATAGTAATAAGCCTTTTATCAACTCTGAAGTCTGAACTCTGCTATTGTCTTTTTTATGCTTTATAATTCTCTCTTTTTGACTGGTTTCTTAGTTACTTGGAAGTAAAGGTGCGAAAATGGTGGAAATGGAGAATTTGGTATGAAAATGAAATATCATAGAGCGGATCGGAAATGAAGAATTTGGTATGAAAATCAAAGAGTAGCAATGTTGGAGAATTTGGTATGAAAATGAAAGCTAATTAAGTGAGGTATGGAGAGTTTCATTGTGTTATTCCAAGTAACAAATTCACCGAGATTTATAAGTTGTGCATTCAGGGTTGAGAATAAGAATAGTGGGGTCAAAATAATATCTTATGTATGTATAATAATAAAATATATGTATATAATTTGTCGATTCGGTTCGGTTATTTCTTCAGTTTTTTCCGTACAAAATCATAATCAACCCATATACTATTGGGTTTTAAAAATCTAAAACCAATTCACACCTATCCCAAATAAAAATCGACTTGGTTTAGTTTTTCGATTTGGATCAATTTTTATCTAAATCGTGCAAATTATAGCTAAGGAGCCTAATTAAGTTTATTATAATTACTAGTTGTGAAATTACCTCAGCATAATTTATTGGAATGAAAATACACAAGTACCCCTAGACTATGACAGGAATTCCAGAGACACACCTTAACTAAACTAAGGTCCTATTACCCCCTAACTTATTATTTTTTTTTGTAATTTTATACACCTTTTGTCTTACGTGGCACATTCTGTGACTCTACGTAATTAAGGCGCGTGAGAGATATTTGGAAGCCACATAAGTCAAAGAGGTGCTCAAAATGACAAAAAAAAAGTTCAGGGGGGTAATAGGACCTTAGTTTAGTTAAGGTGTGTTTCTGGGATTTCGGTCATAGTCTAGGCGGGTACTTGTGCATTTTCCCTATTTACTTTCCTATTTAGTGTAAATTATATACCACATAATATGAATTACAGATTTGGTGCCTTAATTGATTTGTAAGTTTTATCAATATATATGTATTTGCATTCTGTAAATAATAGACAACTTCAACCATTTTGTCTTCTCATCAAGAATCTCAATGCCCTTTCTTAACTTTATGGATTCTCCATTTTCTAAGTTGGTATCATAGCAGACTTTAATATTTCAAATAAAATGCCAAACAAAGAATACAATACATCAACGCACAATTCCAGCACTTCAAATATCAGTCAACAAAGTTACGGTATGGATCCATCTAACCCATACTTTGTACATCTTCGAAATCATTCAAATCATTTACTCGTTCTAACGAAACTGAATGACACCAACTATCCGACATGGAGTAAATCCATGATACATGCCGTCGCGGCTAAAAAAATGTTTTATCAATAGATCTATCGTCGCGGTGGAATTAGATTTAGCCAAAGGGGTTGTTCATGCTAAGGTTGCTCATCAAGTGTGGGAAGATCTTCTGGATCAATTCTCACACACACACATAAAAAAAATGCGCCAACAATTGATCAGAACCAAAAATCAATGGCATCTCTTTCACAAGGTATACTGACATTTTCTGCTTACTTTACAAAACTCAAAAGTTTTTGGGACGAGTTAGATACATAGAGATATATACCGACTTGCAATCAGATGAAAGCTCATGGTTAACAAATGGAAGAAGATTTAGTAATGCCATTTCTCATGGGACTCAACCATACCTACGATGTTGTCCTTTCAAATGTCTTTATGATGTCACCACTACCCAATGTTCGTCAAGCCTACTCGCTTGTTGTTAAAGAAGAAACACAACGAGGTGAGGGACATACAGTTGATAGTTGTGGGACTCTAAAATTTCATTGCAATTATTGTGACAAAATAGTCCATACACAGAGGATAGGTGTCAAACAAATGAAACAACCAAAAATGGGCAACAACCATAGGCTAATTAAAAGTCAAGGTAACATACAAAATATTGTTTCATCGACTAATGTTACATATTCTTCTCAAACTTGACATGGAACTCTTTCTCTATATACCAATAGTTAGTCACATGAAATTTCAGCAAATCATGACAACATCCCCCTTAAATTTACATGATATATAACATCCCCCCTCAAATTGATGTTGGTGAATCAAGAAGCATCAATCCGCCTGCTAGAAACTGATGGCATTGTCGTGCCAAGGATTTTGTAAATGCATCATCTCTCTGAAGATCACTGGACATGTGAAGAAGAGTAATGATTCTTTTATCTACAACTTCTTGTATATAATGACAATCTACTTCAATGTGTTTGGTCCTCTCATGATAAACCGGATTAGAAGCAATCTGAATAGCAGTTGTATTATCAACATGGAGAGGAGCTGAACTAGATTGAGGAAATCCAATCTATCCATGAAACCATACAACCTAGGCGTCAGCAGTAGACATAGTTCAATATTCAGCCTCTATTGAGGATTTTGATATACAATCTTGTTTCTTACTCTTTCAAGATATCACTGATTCTCCAAAAAACATGCACCAATTAGTGACTGAACGACGAGTATTAGTACATCCTATCCAATCAGAATATCTAAAAGCATTAAGAATAGGAAAACCACTAGGAAAGAGTTATCCACGAGTAGATGTTCCTACAAGATACCGAAAGATGCAACGAATGCCACCAAATAGAGATGACGGGGAGCTTGCATAATTGACTAACTTGCTGAACTCCAAAAGAGATATCAGACGGAGTAATAGTAAGATAATTTAGGCTCCCAACTAATTTTTGAAATATAGTTGGATCAGGAAGAAGACCACCGTCCTCACGACGATATTTCACATTCATTCCAATAGAGTATCTACGGAGGAGGAATCTTGAAGACCAACCAAAGAAATCAGATCCTCAGTATTTGTGTTGGTTTACAAACACACCTGAATTTACTATGAACTTCCAAACCCAAGAAATATGTAAGAGTACCAAGATCTTTCATATGAAAAGAATCTTTAATATTCTATTGGAGAATAATGATTAATGAAGTATTCATCATGTGATAATAATGTCATCCATATATACCAAATAAAAAACACAAATTGTAGATTTTTCCGAACAAACAAAGATGATCATATTTGCTTTGCTCGAAAGAATATTGTAGCAAATTCGATCAAAACTTGTCAAACCGAGCCCTAGAAACTTGTTTTAGTCCATACACATACTGATTCAACTTGCATACATCTGGTGTAGGTGATGATAACAAACGAGGTTATGTTTGATATAAATAACTTCTTTAAGATCACCATGGAGGAAAATATTCTTGACATCCATTTGATGAAGAGTCCAGATTTGCTAAGTAGCATTGACAATAACTATTTGCACTGCAATCACTCTTCCTACTGGTGCAGAAGTCATCTATTACCAAGAACAACCAACTGAGCTTTGTATCGATCAAGAGTACCATCAAAATGAGGTTTAATTAAATAAGCCCATTTACATTCAATAGTACGAGATACTCTGGTACAAAACCAAGTAGGATCATGAGGATTAGACCTTGAAGAATTCTCAGATTCTAGTTGTGGTGCAGTCTCAGGTGGCGGATCACTTTGTGGATGGGACAAAGTTGACTTACGTCGTTCATATACAAATCCAAGTTTGAGCCGCTTAAAAGCAGATGACAAATCCTCAAAAGTACGAAGAAGAGGAGAAACAAAAGATGAATCAACATGAGTAGAAAAGAAATAGCGATTTTCAAAGAAAATGAAATTTCTAGTAACACAAAGTTTGTTAGAACATGGATCATGTAACATCTTGTCTTCGAAAAGACAACTAGAGATTTGTACAACTTAAACTTCAGTTTTTAGTTTTGGGTCAGATGAACCCAATAGACGTCGTCTTTATTACTTTTGATGATAACAAATTATGAACCTCATGAACCAGGTTCACTACTTATGAAGGAAAGAAATGACTCTCATGAACCAGGTTCATTAATCTATAAATGAAAGCAGAAGTACAGAATAAAAGAGGCGCATATTTATTTATGGAAAAAAGGAGAATAAAAGAGACGACACAGATTTATTTTTGGAAATAAATAAAGAAGACAAACGCAAATTTATTTTTGGAAACAAATAACGAAAACAAAACCTTTTATTAAAAGGTAGAGGCAGATTTATGGAAATAAATAATAAGACAACCTTTTCTTAAAAGGTTATTAACCTTATGCGTATATCTCAACAAATAAACAAACCTTTCCATATCAAAGAAGTATATAAAAAACAGGTTTGTTATCAACCTTGTAGAGAGGCGGAAAAATATCTATATAAATAGAGATATCAAGCCAAAGAACTTTGTCTTTGCAATCGAGGAAAAAGTGAAGAAAGGCGAGAAGAAGAGAGAGGCAGCAAAGATCATTTGTGAGTTTTGTGAGTTTCTTTGTGAGTTTTGTGAGTTTCTTTGTAAGTTTGTGAGCTTGTGTGATTGTAAACAAGAAGTGGGTTTGGCTTCTTGCGGAGAGAAAGAGAATTTGTGAGTGAGTTTGCAAGAAGTGGGTTTGGCTTCTTGTGGAGAGAGAGTATTTGTGAGTAAGTTTGCAAGAAGTAGGTTTGGCTTCTTGTGAATTTGAAGAGTTCGATTACAGTTAATCGAAAATGTAATTGAACAAGAAAAGTTAATAAAACAGACTTGAGTTTTTCCTTCCTTGAGATAGGAAGGTTTTAGTTAAAGTATATTGTTTTATTTAACTTGTTTCTTCAGAAAATAATCAAGAACCCGGTTCTTGATATAGGGGTAAGGTTTCTTCAATTGGTATCAGAGCAGGATCTTTTTGTTAAAAGATTAACCTCTTGAAAAGAAAATGGCAGCACCACCTACCCCCCAAGAAGGAGCTTCTCAAACACGACCACCACTGTTCAATGGAAAATATTATGGATGGTGGAAGAATCGCATGATGGATCATCTGATAGAAGAAAATCCCGATCTCTGGAGCGTAGTCTTAGATGGTCCTACCATTCTTATGAAAAAGGGGCCTGATGGAGAAACAATGATACCTAAGGATAGAAAGGAATGAAATGTTGCTGATAAACTTGCCATACAAAATAATGCCAAAGCTAAGAAAATCTTGATATGTGGTATAGGACCAGACGAGTACAATAGAATCTCATCCTGTCAAGATGCTAATGCAATGTGGGAAACTCTGCAAACTGCACATGAAGGAACTACTCAGGTCAAGAAATCTAAAATTGACAACTTAAACAGACAATATGAATTATTCAGAATGATGGATGGAGAAACTATTCAAGATATACACACCAGGTTTACATCAATTATCAATGAGATCTACTCTCTTGGTGAAGTAATTCCCAATGGAAAAGTTGTAAGAATACTCCTGAGTGTCTTACCTAAGTCATGGGAAAGTAAATTTGAAGCAATTACTGAAGCACGTGATTTTGACAAATTAGCAATGGATGAACTTATAGGAAATCTAATAACATATGAACTGAAGAAGAAACAAGAGAAAGAGATAAGTAGTAAAAGAAAAGAAAAGAATCAAACCACTGCATCTGAATATTTTGAAGATGAAAATATTGCTCTTGTGACCAAGAGGTTCTCTAGATTGCTAAAAAGGGGACAAACATCTCAAAAGAGGAGTCCCCAAAGGAATACTGATAACTCTAGGGAACCACTATGTCACAAGTGTGGAAGTCATGATCACATCATCAAATTCTGTCCACTTTGGGCCTTGGAATATAAGAAAAACAATCTAGACAAGACAAAAGAGGGAAAGGGTGATAGATATGTTCCAAATAATAAAAGAATGACCAACCAAGAGGCAGATCTATCCATGAAGAAAGCACTTGCTGTAATGGGAGGCATGTCTGAAGATGAATCTGAGGATGAGAAAGAGAATCAATCTCTTCTTGCAGTAGAGCAAGAAGGTAAATATGACTTTCTTGCGCTAATAGCCACGACTGAAACCCCAAATAAAGAAAGCAACTACCAAGAACAAGATGCTCTCTACGTACTAATGACGGGATCAGACTCTGATGATGATGAAGAAGATAAACAGGACTATGTTAGCCTCTCCCACACTAAGGAAAATCTTGAACTATACACAAAAAAGGAACTAGAATCGTTGCTGCACACTCTTATAAATGCATATCAATCAACTAGTCATGAAAAAGAACTACTCATGGAAGACTATGCATCTCTAAGAGAAGAAAACATGACTCTAGAACAACAAAATTGTTCTCTGCAAAAGAAACTAGAAAATTTAGAAAAAGAACTGAAGGTTGTCACTCTAAAGAATGAAGATCTGCAAAGAAAACTTGACCTAACTAAGTTGGAAGTAGAGAACAGTATGAGATGGACCAGGTCCTCCATAATTCTCGATAGTATCCATAAAAATCAATCTGGCACAAGACATGGAATAGGCTTTTCGGAAACGAAAAATCCTAATATAGACTGTCTATGCTTTCACTGTGGATTGACAGGAAATAAGAGTCATGCATGTAGTAAAAAACAAATTGCACATCAATTTTTTTTTACCATTCTGAGAAAAGAACAAAAGAAAAATGACTCTGAACCTATTTCTACTTCTAAGGTTCTTCCTAAATGGGCCAAAAGAAATCTCATTCACCCCTTTAATCACAAACAGGGACCCAAGTGGATCTGGGTACCTAAAACTAACTCTGCTTGAATAAATTGCAGGCTTCAGTGGAAGAAAAAGCAAAAGCACTGGTACTTGGATAGCGCTTGCTCAAAACATATGACAGGAAATCAAAATAACTTTCTCTAACTGAAAAGAGTTAAGGGTGGAAACGTAGCCTTTGGAAACAGAAAAACAGGGGAAATACAAGGAATTAGAAAGGTGGGGATCAATATCAAACATGCCATTGATGATGTATACTACGTAAATAGACTTCAACATAACTTACTAAGCATATCTCAGATGTGTGACAAAGAAAACAAGGTTGTATTCACTACAGATGAATGTAGAGTGGTAAACTCAATAACTGAGGACCAGATCGCTGACATCTTCACTAAGGCTCTTGGGCAAGAACCATTTCTTAAAAATCGCCTATCTCTAGGACTTGTGTTTCAGAACTAATCTCCAGAGGACCAAGTTCTCATCATCACAGGAATACACAACCTAATAATAATTACCACATGTCTGAACATATATCTTTAGAACCAGGTTCTCATATCTCCAACCTGGTTCTCATATCTCCAATATTTTTTTGGCGGGAACTGTATAAAGTCACATTAAATTGCCAACGTCTCTTCAATTTGACTACCGTCATTTCAACTCTCCACCTTTTCAGAGACTGTTCATGCATCGATTCATCATAATTATTTTTATATTCCCCACACAATTTTCCTTCTTACCAAACACAAAAACAAAGGAAATCAAATACAAAAAAAAAATCTCCATGACTTCCTCTCTCCATCTCGTCGACTACTCCGACAATGACGATGAACCGTTCATTACACCGGAACAACCATCGAATCCGGCAACTATTCAGGGGGAAACCAACCCTGTAACCACCCAACCAAAAAACCCTATTCCATCTCCTCCGGCAACCATGCCCTCATCCCCAGCCCTTCTAACACCTGCATCCCCTTCGTCTAAATCAGTTCATCGGCGTCCTCGCAAGCATATTGCTGTCAAACGAAAGGTGATTAGAACTCGTCGAACTCGACAAGCAAGTCAAGCCCATCTAGAGATGTTGGCAGAGTCGAGCAAGAAACGTCGCCGCATTGGTAAGTCACCCGTCTGTTCTTCTCTTACTTCTATTGTTTCCGACACTGATGAGGAGATCTCTGAATCTGGTCACTCCTCAAACCCTCCCTCATCTAAAACCCTAACTAAAAATGAGATTAAGTTTCTTGCCATGGAAAGGGAGGCTTATTTCAAATCACAGAAAATCTTGCGAGGGAGAACAATTCATCCAGATATTAGAGATTATACTGCGATAAAAAAATTGTTAGCCTTACTTGCAGTACAGGGGTGGGTATACATTTTTCTTCACTCTGACAACATGATATTTGATGAAGAAGTAACTGAGTTTTATGCTAATTTGACAATAATAGACGATTCAGTACTTTCTTCGTTCGTTCATGGTGTAGATATAGTTTTTGAAAAAACTAGGTTGGGGGCAATACTTTGTATTCCTTGCATAGGGGTGGAGGAATATCACTGGGGTAAGGACGATAATTGTGCTTTAACTTCAAAATTCACACAGGGGAGGGTAAATGATCGACCTCGAAAGGTATTGAAAGGGGAAATGTCTTCTTTTCACAAATTGGTGTTTGAAGTAGTTCACAAAGGCATTGTTCCAAGAGGAGAACGGAGACATGAAGTAAATTTTCAAGATATGGGTGTTGGTCATGCTTTGGATACCATGCGTCCTATTAACTGGCCCTCTCTTATAATCAAACATATGGTCAGAATAGTGGATCCTAAGAACCTCATCAATTAGCATATGGGAATTTGTTGACTACTGTGTTTAGAGAATTTGGGGTACTTTGAAGGATGGTCGATCTTTGAGCAGGTATGACATGTTCACTCAAACCACTCTCGCTGAATGCAATCTCTTGGATGATACTGTGGATCAAGTTCCTCTTCGTTCTGCTGGTCTAGTTACTGCTCTTCTCTCTAAACTTAATGAGGTTCGAGCTCAGAATGTGATATTAAAAGATGAAGTTACTATTCTTCAGGCTCAGTTGGCTGCTTCTCAGGGGGAAGTAGGAAGATTGAAATATCAACTCATTCAACAACAAATTGATAACAATGCTCGTGTTGATCATATGCTTAAAGTTTTCTCTAAACCTTACTTAAGTTTTTCTTTGCTATGATCAGACAATGGTAAATAGTTGTGTTGTTTTGATTGTTTTGGTTGCTGTCATAGCTTGTGACACATAATATTAGTGCACTTGTTCTTTTTGATGTGTCAAAAGGGGGAAAAAGCATGTATTTTATTTGTACATGTACGAATGGTTATTTGTCATCAAAAAGGGGGAATATGATGAACCCAATAGACGTCGTCTTCATTACTTTTGATGATAACAAATTATGAACCTCATGAACCAGGTTCACTACTTATGAAGGAAGGAAATGACTCTCATGAACCAGGTTCATTAATCTATAAATGAAAGCAGAAGTACAGAATAAAAGAGGTGCATATTTATTTATGGAAAGAAGGAGAATAAAAGAGACGACGCAGATTTATTTTGGAAATAAATAAAGAAGACAAACCCAAATTTATTTTTGGAAATAAATAAAGAAAACAAAACCTTTTATTAAAAGGTAGAGGCAGATTTATGGAAATAAATAAGAAGACAAACCTTTTCTTAAAAGGTTATTAACCTTATGCGTATATCTCAACAAATAAACAAACCTTTCCATATCAAAGAAGTATATAGAAAACAGGTTTGTTATCAGCCTTGTAGAGAGGCGGAAAAATATCTATATAAACAGAGATATCAAGCCAAAGAACTTTGTCTTTGCAATCGAGGAAAAAATGAAGAAAGGCGAGAAGAAGAGAGAGGAAGCAAAGATCGTTTGTGAGTTTTATGAGTTTCTTTGTGAGTTTTGTGAGTTTCTTTGTAAGTTTGTGAGCTTGTGTGATTGTAAACAAGAAGTGGGTTTGGCTTCTTGCGGAGAGAGAGAGAGAATTTGTGAGTGAGTTTGCAATAAGTGGGTTTGGCTTCTTGTAGAGAGAGAGTATTTGTGTGTAAGTTTGCAAGAAGTAGGTTTGGCTTCTTGTGAATTTGAAGAGTTCGATTAGAGTTAATCGAAAATTGTAATTTAGCAAGAAAAGTTAATAAAACAGAGTTGAGTTTTTCCTTCCTTGAGATAGGAAGGTTTTAGTTAAAGTATATTGTTTTATTTAACTTGTTTCTTCAGAAAATAATCAAGAACCCGGTTCTTGATATAGGGGTAAGGTTTCTTCAATTGGTATCAGAGCAGGATCTTTTCGTTAAAAGATTAACCTCTTGAAAAGAAAATGGCAGCACCACCTACCCCCCAAGAAGGAGCTTCTCAAACACAACCACCACTGTTCAATGGAAAATATTATGGATGGTGGAAGAATCGCATGATGGATCATGTGATAGAAGAAAATCCCGATCTCTGGAGCGTAGTCTTAGATGGTCCTACCATTCTTATGAAAAAGGGGCCTGATGGAGAAACAATGATACCTAAGGATAGAAAGGAATGGAATGTTGATGATAAACTTGCCATACAAAATAATGCCAAAGCTAAGAAAATCTTGATCTGTGGTATAGGACCAGACGAGTACATGTTTTGACACAGAATGTAACATGCGTACAAATGTAGATGGTTATAAAGGAAAATGACTTTCAACCTTAAATGGAAAATATTCACTTTTGGTTTTTGATACCTAAACACCAGGAAATACTTTCAAAGAAAACGTTGTTCATCACTGAATTTGGAAGAAACGAAAACAAGAACATCTTTCAAGTTTCAATGACTCAACTTAAATAATTGTCTTGTTAGGCGACATAAATCAAGTCTATTTTGAAACTTTATTAGAGTCTTTAAACAGTTACCTCAACTTCGAAAATGTTTAACTCACCACTTATCATAAACTCCATGTCATGTAAGACATGCCCGGAGTTCTACATAAAAACGCGCCCTTCTTCATCATGTCTTACTCTTTTTTTACGCCTTCATTTGTAGTTCCACCCTCAGATTTCCCTGATTTCTGATTGGATTTCTGCTTTCTCCTAATGGACTCTGGTCCAACTCATTCCAGTCAAGTTCTTCAACATTACCATTTTCATACTTCACCTTGAACCGACCAACTTCCGCATCAAATTCAGTTATTTCCCAACAATAATACTGGTTCCCAAACAACTTGCGAACTTCTCTTCCTTCAAACCATGGACCAATAACAGTGTTAAGTGATTCTTCTGCTGCGTCAGTAACTGTTGTCAAGGGAGAAAAGGTGTCAACACTTGAAGAAATGGGAGGCAACCCGTTAATAACAACAGCCGGCTCTCCAGGTATCTCAAACACTTCATGTACTAAAGACTCCTCCGTGTCGTCATTGTACGGAAAATCCATTTCAAGCCGTCCTTTTGAATCAACCCTGTCAATAGATGATTATGTTCCTTTTATAAAATGGAGCTTCTCACTTTGAAATAACAAAAAATAGATAAAACATCAATTTATATGCAAATAATAATTCAGTATTAATATCAAAGTGTAGCAAGTTCAGAAGGAACAAATGATACTAATGAGTTTTTTAGGTGAACTCCCCTCTGAGTTTGAGACTCCTAAATCATATATTCTCTCCAATTTTGAGATCACCTCTCTCAAAGTTGTTTTCAGCAGGTATAATGTATAGGGAGATGGAACAAAGACAATCATGCAGATAAATGGAACAATAACAATGATGCAGTGTTGGAAGGCGGAACGACATGAATAATGCTGGGAGATGGAACAATATCAAAAGAGGAGATACTGATGCTGGGAGATAGAACAATAACAAAGGAGGAGGCAATGACACATACTTGTCGCTACTGTAAGTAACCCAGTCACATGAAGCAAAATTGTAAGAAATTACACATTTGCATCCAAACTTTTTTACTGCCACTGGTTCACCCTCAACTGTTACATTTTTTAACCGTTGAGTATGCCAAATTTACAAGGTATCAGGAATCAATAAAAGAAACCACTCTAGCCCCTGCCCTTACTGAGTCGGGTAACAAATGTCTCATTCTTTCTCAAGCAACAAGATCATTGATATGATTGCCACAAATCACATGACAAGTAATTTCATAGTTTTCTTAAAATTTTGATCACATGAAGCACTATCCCTTGTTACCATAGATGATGGGTCTTATTATACGTTTAATCTGATTTCTGTGAGTAAACTTATCAAAGAACTAAAATGTTTGTCTCACTATTTTACTTTCTTGGATCTTATGACGGAGCAAATTATTGTTAAAGGACATGTATCTGACGGTCTCTGCTTCAAGACTACATTCTTGATGCATGGGTTCCTACATCAATTGTTTACTCAAATATGGTTCTCATCTTTTGAAGCGCATTGTCAATTGGGACATAATTCTCTAACAATTTTGAAAAAGTTATGTTCTCAGTTTCATAATGTACCTTCAATCGACTTTGAGTCTTGTCATTTGCACTCATTAAGTCCTAGAATAATAGTGGGATTGATTTTTCTTTAGAATTAGTTCATTAAGATTAGGGACCATTTCCCATTGTGTCTAAGGTTGGGTTCATATATTTTGTTACTTTTGTGGGTAATTTTTCGTGAATGATATGGATTTCCTTTATGAAAAATTATTCTGAAGCATTGTCCCATTTCTCTAATTTTTGTGATGAGCGACACAATATAATGCTTGTATACAGTGATTGAGGCGTGACAATGCTAAAGAATTCATGTGAACATCGCTTAAGAACTACATAAATCAATATTGTATTCTTCATCAATCTTCATGTATGGATACACCCTCTCAAAATGGAGTTGCCGTTGAAAAATGGAGCGGTTGATAAGAAAAAACTAGACATTTGCTTGAGACTGATCATGCTTTTTTATTCCAAATGAAGTTACCTAAGCAATTTTCGGCAGATGTGGTATCCACAACTAACTTTGTAATTGATCACATTCCAACTAGAATGCTTAATGGTGATATTCCCTATGGTTTTCTCTTTTCTAATAAGCCACTATTTTCATTAGAGTCAAGGGTGTTTGATAATTATTATCTTATGAGCCCTAAAATGATGAACTATGATTTTCTCCAAATGTAAATCTTATGATCCTGCTACAGAGGCAGACCCAAAGCAAGCTGTGTGGATTATTAGGAAAATCCTAAAAGCATAAGGGACAGTAACACAAGCTGGTACAACCATGAAGAATTTGTCCAAAGCAGGATCTTACCATGTATAATGCTCTGAGAGGAAACTTACCAAAAGTTAGTTGGGAAAGACTAGAGTGCAACAATTTTTGTTTTTCACAAATGGATATTTCACTTAACAATGGTGGTTCATGGCAGGTTATACACAATGGATAGACTAGCAAAGTGTAAAGTCTCTACCAGTACGACATGTCCACTGTGTGAAGATGACGAGGAATCCACAGAACATCTATTCTTCCAATGCACATATTCAGAAAACCTATGGAGGAGAAGACTGAAGACTACTATGGAACCAGATTCAAAGATCACCTATTGCCTTGTCACAAGAGGTAGAGTGGGCTACAAACAATGCATTGGGAAGAGACTATGCATGGACCAAGTATTCAAACTTGTGTTATCATGTAGCACATACTACGTATGCAAAAAAAGGAATTATAGAGTGTTCCAAAATAAGCAAAGGGGGATTGATGAGCTATGCAGAACCATCGTGACAGAAACACACTGCAGAGGTAGTGTATATACAAAGGTGGCTAAAAGGTTGCAAGAACTCAACTACTATCCATGACTAAGAAGAAAGTAATGCACAAGTATGTTGCGGATGCAACCACACAGAGAACAACATAGGAGGCAATTCAGGGAATAGATATTGTTAGAGCTGCCTCAAATTCGTTTTCCCGCTGATTTTGCCTACTCATGTCAGCATGTTTCAGCTTGTCTTGAGACTTCCGTAATTTCAGGAAAACTGAACAGATCATGGGATTATGATGCAGTAAACGGGCACCAATTTTCACTGGAAGTGGAGCCTATTTTTCTGGGTATTTTTCTATTTTTGTGGCAGAAAAACAGAATTGTGTGTTTTTTTTCTTTTTTATTCATTCTTGAGTTCTGGAGAACTTGGAATTGTACTCCACCTTCAACATAGTATATTTGCTCGTTGTTACTTGTGGTTTTTCCCGATTTGAGTTTCCACATTACATTGTGTGTCATTAAGTTGTGTTTCTAGATTTTTTTCTCGATTATTCACATTTGTCTTTGTTTTGTATACATGCTATTACCTAACAAGTGGTATCCGAGCAAGGTTCAAGCATGTCTACTGTAACCAAGTTTGATATCGAGAAATTTGATGGAAAAATTAGTTTTAGTATCTGGAAGATCGAGATGAAGGCTGTTCTCACACACAATGGTTTGAAGAAGGCTTTAGCAGGAAAGTCAAAGAAGCCCGATGTAACAACCCTGAAAATGGATAAGGTAAGAAATGCTTAGTGTGTCAAGAATGCCTATGATTAGACCAGGGTTCACACAGATTGATGCGCGTAGAACCAGACCTCGGAACCCTTGCTACAACCAAGCCAACTAACTTGGGGAGTTAATTGAGCTTGGAAAGGTTGGGACCAACCATGTAGGGCTCTCGAATACGAAGATATAGTCGAATGAGTCTTTACCGGACTTAAAGAGAGGACAGCTTAAGTTTTGAGGGTCTAGGGGTAAAATGGTCTTTTTCCAGGCTAAGGGTAATATCGTAATTACCCTAAATACATATGTAATTATTTAATTAATAAAGTGGAGGGGCAATTTGGGGAGAGAGAGCCGAAATTGAGCTCTTGAAGTGAAGTCTTGCTCCACCCGGGTTCGAACCTAGGTGGAAGCAATGATTTAACTTGTTTTTATTTAAATGGATAAATTAATTTAATTAATTAATAAATATTAGCTGATTTAAGAAAAAGAAAAATCAGATTTTTTATTTAAAGGTTTAACAAAGAGTCCTAGTTTGACTAATTCCCAAACTAAAACTCCTAATTTTAAGCCACTTTCTCTCACTATCTCTCTCTCTCACGTTTCACTATCTCTCTCACGTTTTCTCTCTGCCAAAACAAGTTCAAAAACAGAAAAATATTGAAGTTCTTCACACTTGAAGAACTCACACCAAAAATCTAAGCAAAACAACGTAAATCCATTACTTTAAGCAAAGGGGAGGAGTCTTCCGTCGATTGGTGTTGAAGTGTTGAACTTGGACTGATTTTGGAGAGGATTTTGGGCAGCAATTTCTTGGTTGAACAAGAAAAATAAAGGTATGGGTCTTCTTACTCATGGTCCCTTTCCCAAGAGACCCTTAGGATTCAGTATATTCAATCCGAAAACTAGGGTTGTTCCCCGTTGCATGTCCCTGTCATTAGCTCCCATCAAATCATAGGTTGGTATGTTTGCTGGTAGAAATTAGGTGTTGCAATGTGTTTTCGTGATGAATATGTTCATGAACATGTATTTGGAATCATATGAATGACAAGCCTTGTTGCCGAAAATATGTGTGTGTATGTGAAAAAGTTTACTGTAAACTTACTGTAAATGAGTTTTGATTTATAGCTTCAAGTTTGATATGGTTTTTTGTTGTCATTTTAAGTGTATAAACTTATGTAAATGATGATGTTCAATTAAGTGTAATGTGGCTGAATTAAATGATAAATTCTTGGCCAAATATGTCCATGAAAACGCACCTAAAGTACTCACTAAACACTACTCCAAATGCATGAACTTTTAACGTTAAAGAGTGGAGAAAATAGGCTGCAAAAAGGGAATCAAAATTTCCAGCTTGTGATGTTGATTTCGGGCAGCTTCTGGAAATTTTGAAGGAGTTTTAAAAGTGATTAAAATAGGTGAGGTCAAGGGGAATCGAACCCAAGACCTCACATGACTTCAAGGCTGAAAGTTTATAAAAAAAATGTGTTGTGGCTAAGGGGATTCGAACCCCTTAGCTGCTGCCCACGAAATGAAAAATGAAAAAAATGGGGATGGGGGGAATCGAACCCATGACTTATGGGCAGCAAAGAAGAGGGAGAAATAAGAAAAATAAAAGATGTGAGGCGTGGGAATCGAACCCACGACCTCAAGGCTGGAATAAAGGAGGCGAAAATAAGTTAAAAAAATAGGTGAGGCCGTGGGGGTTCGATCCCAAGACCTCACTGTCCATGCTCTTAACTTAGAGAAAATATTTAAAATATATATATGGGGCTGTGGGGGTTCGAACCCACCACCTCACAGCCCTTAAGCGAAAATTAATTAAAAAGAAGGAGGCTGTGGGGGTTCGAACCCACAACCTCCTTACTTGGGCGAAATTAAGAGTAAAATAAAAGAGGCTGTGGGGGTTTGATCCCACAACCTCTTGGTTTAAGAAAAAATGGGAGAATATCATGTTAATGAAAAATGAATATGGGGTTGTGGGGGCTCGAACCCACAACCCATCGTCCAATTCAAGAACAAGGTTAAATAGAAAAGTAATCCTTCAATGTTAATATTGTGATTTGACTTAGAGTTAAAATGTTATGAATATTAGAATAAAATCAATTAAAAATATAAATGATATCCAATTGATTCAAGACTTGGGATTCCTTACCCAAACTTCCGTTTGATACATAAGTCATACGTGAACAAATCATCCAAGAATAATGCCATCTACTTAGATCGAAATCAAGATCTTGGTATATATATACAAGATACATAAGTCTTGTACTATAAAATCTTAGGAATGTATGAGTCACATAATGAACTACGAATGAAGCCTCATGGCTTGTATGTATAGACACATAAGTCTAACATACGTTCAAAAGTAAGTGAACTTGAGATGTATGAAATGAAATGATGAACCCTAGAAGGGTTAAGTATGAGTGTAAAATACACTAAATGGCCAAGTGCATTGGCATATGATGGGATGAACAATGAAATGATGAAATGAACAATGAAATAATGAAACCTTAGAAGGGTTAAGTAAGGGTGTAAAGCACACCAAAAGGCCAAGTGCATTGGCATAAGACGAAATGAACATTCACGTAATAAGAGGTGAATAACTATGAAAAGCAAAGGTGCTAATAATGATGAATGTGGTGACAACATGATATAAGGTTAATGTAAATGATGAGAGTAATGTCGAATGAGCCTAAATAAATGTTACCAATACGTAATCACCTATGAGAGTGTAAGGTAATGAAGAGATCAGTCTCTATGAACACTCTAATGAAGGTATTGAGCTTAACACACTTGATACTAATGATGAGATTAGAAATCATCTAATGAGCAATGATGTCCTCATACTAGAAGTCAGCTTCCATGACGTATGAGTTGAATGAAATGGAACTTTATACTGAGCACCGATAGACTAGCTATGAGCGGTGATGCCTTCTGTCGGGAAGGGCGAAGGTTCACGTAACTCTCATGAGATGAGACTGTCCGGCTTTCCGGGTATGGGTCTCCATACATCTCCTAGTCTTCGAACCTATACTGCCAATATAGGGATCTGGCGGGGTTAAATTCCCATGTACGCTAGCATGTTTTTGGGTCACCTTGGCCGGTGATTCCACCTCTTTTCGGTGTGGGGGAGACACTGGATTTCATGATGCTCACATGATCTATGTCAGTTAATGTTAAAGTTCCCAATGAATGAATGAGGCCAGCCTCAAATGATGCACATAATGAAATGAATGATACCAAAGGTGTTAGGATAGGATAATCAAAAGGTGAGTTAAATTCAAGTAATGACAGTAGGTCATTCTTGGTCATTGCACAACGAACCTAATGAAAGTCTTAAACTACATCCTAGGTATAACCGGTGGTTACACTGGACTATGAACGAAATGAAATGAAGTACGTATGAATGAATGAAGCAGACTCTGTGTTTACTAATGAAGACTCCCTAGTTGAGGTCCCATATGTTGAGCCCTCATTTCTGGGATGTCTTAATGTCAAGTCCATGATTCCAAGGTCTCATGGCATATGAATAAATAATATGAAAGAAGTTATGTGCTACATGTAAAATGTACTGTATGCTATATGATATGTGCTATGTGTAAATGTTATGTACTGTGTGCAAATGTGAAAAGTATGATGATGTATGTTATTCCCATGGTATCACTTTCCTAATCCAAATTTGGAAAGCTCACTTACTTTCCTAATCCAAATTTGGAAACTTTCCTAATCTCAATTTGGCAAGTCCACTGACTTGACTTCCAAAAATCATGTTGTTAGGAAAGAGCTATTCTTTCTCATGCATGTCCTTGGTGTGTGCTTGCATATACCCATACTTAGTACAAGTGTGTACTAACCTTATACAAACTCTACTATTTTAGGTGCAGGCACAGGTGGACGGTAGAGCTACAGGATCATCGCTGCAGTTATCCGGACGTCCAGCATTCATTTGGTTTTTGGTAGGTCCTCATGCTTTTGAGGATGCTACTTTTTATGTTCTAGCTTAGTTTAGGAGTTGAGCTAGTGGAGCATGTTCCACTAGCGTTTCTTTCTTATTTTATTCAGACTATGTATGGATGCCATTTTGGCAATTATACAATTATGTTATTGAACTATTTCTTTCATTTGATTATCTCTTAATGTTTAGATGGTTGATGTTGAACGAATTACGAACGTATTAGAAAAGTTTAGTAAGTAATGTTTAGAAATGAAAAGTTTCAAATTTTCCGCTAAAATTAACCTATGTAAAGTAAGAATGACGTAAGTAGGCTTGTCTGCGACCTCTGAGAGGTCAACGACGCCGGTCTCGTCTGGGGTCTAGATTCCAGTCGTGACACCCGATTCTTTGAACGATGAACAATGGGAGGAGTTGGACGAAAAGGCACTTTCTCCAATTTAACTTAGTCTTTCAAAGAGGTTCTGCGGGAGGTTATTCGTGAGACTGCTGCTGCAAGTCTTTGGTTGAAACTTGAGTTCTCTATATGACCAAAAGTCTTGCCAATAAACTCCGTCTCAAAGAGCGTTTATACGCTTGGTATGTCTGAAGGTTCGTCCATTCAATCTCATCTTGATGCATACAATTCAATTATAATAGTTCTGGAAAATTTAGAAGTTAAAATTGAGGATGAGGATGAGGACAAGGTTGTGTTGTCAATTGTCTCTCTGCCATCTACCTATAAGCACTTCAAGGAGATTATGTTATATGGAAATAATTAAACTTTGCCCTATGAAGACGTTAAATCAAATTTGTTGTCCAAAGAAAAATTTGATCTTGACGTTCATTCTGAGGATAAAAGTGAGGGCTTGTTCGTTAGAGGTAGATCACAAGACAAAGGGAGTACATCTAAAAAGAAGTTCAGATCTACATCCAAAGGGCATAATTTCAGCAAGACATGTCGCTACTGCAAGAAACTAGGGCATGATATTTCTAATTGCTTTAACTAAAAAATAAAAAGGAGAGGGAAGAAAATAACAAAAAGATGTAGAAAGTTGCTGAAGCCGGAGTTATTGAAAATGATTCTGAAGGTGATGTTTTGTTGGCTGTCTCTGATGATAAAAGAAGCTCGTCTGAATGGATTTTTATATTAGATGTACATATCATATGTGTCCTCATAAGGACTGGTTTGTAACATATGATAAAATTGAATGTGGCATTTTCCTAATGGGAAATGATTCCCAATGCAAAGTTTTTGGAATTGGTACTGTACAAATTAAAACTCGTGATGGTGTTATGAGGACCTTGACCAACGTTCGTCATATTCCTAACCTGAAACGCAACTTGATTTCTCTAGGTACTCTTGAATCTCTTGGATGTAATATTCAGCTGAAGGTGGAGTTCTCAAGGTTTCAAAAGGTGCTCTTGTTTTGATGAAAGGAATAAGACGTGGGCTCTCTATTACTTGCAGGGTTCAATTGTGACTGGGTCTGTAGTAGTTTCCACTTTATTATCTGATGATGATCTCACTCGTTTATGGCATATGCATCTGGGTCATATGAGTGATAAAGGTATGACTATTCTTAGCAGAAGAGGTCTTCTCGGTAATCAAGGTATAGGAAAATTGGGCTTCTGTGAACATTGCATATTCAAAAAACAAAAGAGAGTGAGTTTTCAGTAGCCACACATTATACACTTGGTATTCTTGATTATATTCATTCAGATTTATGGGGGCATTCAAAGGTTCCATCTCTTGGAAGAAAATGCTACATGATGACCATTACTTATGATTTTTCTCACAAAGTTTGGGTTTATTTCTTGAGCCATAAGAATGAAGCTTTTCTTAAGTTCAAGAACTTCAAGTCTCTTGTTGAGAACCAAAATGGAAGGAAGATAAAAAAAAACTACGCACTGATAATGGTTTGGAGTTTTTCGAGTCAAATTTCAATGAGTTCTGCACAAGTCATGGTATTGCTAGCCATAAGACTCTTGTTGGGAAGCCCCAACAAAATGGAGTTGCAAAACGTATTGATAGGACTCTTCTTGAGAGAGCTCGTTGTATTCTCTCAAATGCAGAATTGTGGCATCGTCGTGATTTTTGGGCTGAGGCTATTTCTACAGCTTGTTATCTTGTCAACCGATCTCCACACTCATCCATTAACTTCAAAATTCCAAAAGAAGTTTGGTCAGGTAATCGTATGAATTTCTCAAATTTATAAGTATTTGGATGCCCTGATTTTGCCCATGTTAATGATGGAAAATTAGCTCCCAGGGCAATTAAATGCTTATTTCTTAGCTATGCTTCTGAGTCAAAAGGGTATCGTTTATGGTGCCCGGATTTGAGAAAAATCATTTTAAGTAGAGACATAACTTTTAATGAAAATGCATTATTGTGTTCTGAAAAAGAGCATTCTATATTATCTTCTGATCAACATGGTATCAGTGAGAAGGTGGAGTTAGAAATGAGAACCGAATCTCATTAGATTGATCCAATCTCTTCTATCGTTCCCCAGTCAAATAGTGATGCTCGTGTTGATGAACAAGTTTCCAGTACCATCAGTTCCGTTGAGCCAAATTTTGTTGATGATTCATCTATTGCTCATAATAGACCAAGGAGAGTTATTAGAAAACCTATTAGATATGGTGATAATGATGGTCTGATTGCCTATGCACTAACAGTTGCACAAGAGATTTCTGAAGGAGTTGAACCTTCTTCATATTCAGAGGCAATCACTAGTTCTAATTCATCTCAATGGCTGATAGTAATAAAAGAGGAAATTGAAAGTCTGCATAAGAATAGGACATGAGATTTATGTGAGCTTCCTAAAGGTCGTCGTGCACTAGGCTGCAAATGGATCTACAAACGAAAAGATGGAATTCCTGGGGTTGAAGATTCAATATGGAAAGCTCGTTTAGTTGTCCAAGGCTTTTCTCAAAAGGAAGGTATTGATCTTAATGAAATTTTCTCTCCAGTAGTTCGTCCTTCTTCCATCAGAGTAATTCTTGCCCTTGTTGACCTATTTCATTTGGAATTGGAGCAATTAGATGTTAAAACTACTTTTCTACATGGAGAATTGGAGGAAGAAATTTATATGAAGCAGCCTCAGGGTTTTGTTGTTCATGGCAATGAACAATGTGTTTGTCGTTTGAAAAGGTCATTGTATGGACTTAAACAAGCACCTAGGCAGTTGTACAAGCGATTTGATGCTTTTATGGTTAGTCAAGGCTACACCAGAATTCAATTTGATAATTGTGTGTACTTTCAACAGTCTTCAAATGGTCCATTTATTTACTTATTATATGTGAATGACATGTTGATTGCTTCAAAAGACATGTCTTTGATCAACAAGTTAAAGTCTCAACTTAGTAATGAGTTTGAGATGAAGAACCTTGGTACAACAAAGAAGATTCTGGGAATGGAGATTCATAGAGAATTACAAGCAGGAAAGTTATAATTTTCTCAGAAAAATTACACCGAGAAGATCCTTGACAAGTTCAACATGAGTTAAAGCAAGCCTGTCTCAACTCCTCTAGCATCTCACTTCAAGATATCTTCTGAATTTTGTCCGAAAACAGATGAAGAACTTGAAATGATGTCTAACATTCCCTACTCTAGTGCAGTTGGTAGTCTTATGTATGCCATTGTTTGCACTAGACTCTATCTTGCATATGTAGTGAGTATGGTGAGTCGTTATATGCATAATCCTGGAAGGTGTCATTGGGATGTGGTGAAATGGATTTTTCGATACTTGAAAGGTACAATTAATCATGACTTAGTTTTTGAAAGGAACAATGTGATATCTAATGATGCTGTTGGGTTTGTTAATTCTGAATACGGTGGTGATCTTGATAGGCGCAGATCTCTGTCCAGATATATCTTCACTTTATGTTCGGGTTCTATCAGTTGGTAAGCATCTTTGCAATCCATTGTTGCTCTATCCATTACAGAAGCGGAATATGTTGTAGCTACTGAAGGTGTGAAGGAGGCTACATGGTTGTGTGGTCTTATTCTTGAGCTTGGTGTTCCACAAGATACTACTGTTGTTTTTCAGATAGTTAGAGTGCAATACATCTAACAAAAAATGATGCATATCATTCCAAGACTAAGCATATTAGTGTGAGATATCATTATATCAGAGACACAATGACTAAGGGAGAGATTGTAGTCAAGAAAGTTCACATATAGAAAATCCTGCAGATATGCTTACTAAGCCACTTCCTATTGCTATGTTCAAACAATTTTTTAACTTAGTTGGTGTTTACAACACTTGATTTCCCTTAGGGAATTTTATGGTAATGACGAGCATCGACTAAATTTGAGCCAAGGTGGAGATTGTTAGAGCTGCCTCAAATTCTTTTTCCCGCTGATTTTGCCTGCTCTTGTCAGTATTTTTCAGCTTGTCTTGAGACTTCCGCAATTTCAGGAAAGCTGAAAAGATCATGGGATTATGGTGCAGTAAATGGGCACCAGTTTTCACCGGAAGTGGAGCTTATTTTTCTAGGCATTTTCTACTTCTTTGTGCTAGATAGTGGACGCCTATTTTCTGGGCATTTTTCTATTTTTGTGGCAGAAAAACATAATTGAGTGTCTTTTTTCTTTTTTATTCATTCTTGAGTTCTGGAGAACTTGGAATTGTACTCTACCTTCAACATAGTGAATTTGCTCGACGTTACCCGTGGTTTTTCCCGATTTGGGTTTCCACGTTACATTGTGTGTCATTAATTGTGTTTCTAGATTCCTTTCTCGATTATTCACATTTGTCTTTGTTTTTTATACATGCTATTTTATTAACAAATATTAGATAATTGATTTGTTTATTAGCGCAAATTTTCTCACCTGATAAGGTTGTATTGAAAATTTCTCCTTGGTAATAATGTATCTACTTACCAAAAAAAAAAAGGATGATGCTATCATATGTTCCCTTGACAATAGTATTATGATATGATACATGTTTCTCATGAATGCAAATCTATGATATATGAATAGTAACCTCATGATGTGGTGATATGAATGAAATTTATGAACTATGGTACTTGAATTTAATGAATATAAGACTTTGGGCTAACCCATGATCACATGAGCTTAATGGGTCTAAATAGATCAAGAAGGCGTTAGTCTAATAGACGAACATCTGAAACTAATTTTACCGATGTTAATTAAGGATCGTACCATAGGTTCTAGCAACTCCTTTTATACCCATAATAAGGGCTATGTTGACAAATGATTCAAAAAGAAACTTGACCAAGTCTTCAATATTTTGCTAGTTAGTTTCCTTTATCTTAGCAAGTTTAAATATTGTGGCAGACTATTAGCTAATTAGTAATTAGTGGGTTAGTGAATCTAGATTTTAGTATTTTCAGATTTTGGTAAGCCTATTTATAGGCAGCTCTTGTTGCTTTTATTGATTAATCATAATTGAAGAAGTTTGCAGTAAATTTTTTTAACACTTTTGCTCTTTTTCTGTTTATCTTTTTTTCCAACAAATCTGGTATCACAGCAAGGTTCATTCTGGAAGTTGAGTGAATTGTGGGGAAAATTGCAGTAAATGGTATTTCATCATCTTCCCAACAACTCAATTCTGAACGAGAATGACTAATAGAATCAATATTTCATAGAAGAATTACCGAGACCATAAAATACTTTCACACCCGCACATATGGCTGAATATGTAAGTTCACACACCCTGGAAAAATCCATCCTGTATCCTTGACTTGCCAGCTTGATCGCTTTTCTTATTTACCCTTTTCTTAGCGGATGGTTTGCAACTCAAGCCTTTTTTTACTGGTGAAAAGTATGAGTTTTGGAGTATCAAAATGAAAACTATTTTCAAATCACAAGGAGTTTGGGAGTTGGTTGAAGTAGGCTTCATGGATCAATCGGACTTAGATGAAGAGACGGAAAAAATGAAAGAGATAAAAAAATAAGGATGCCAAAGTGCTATTCCTGATTCAACAAGCAGTCCATGGCACAATTTTTTCAATAATTGCAGCAACAACTACATCTTCAGTGGCATGGAAGATTTTGAAGAAGGAATTTCAAGGTTCAACTAAGGTTATTACGGTAAAATTACAAACTTTAGTCGTG
Organism: Solanum sitiens; assembly: GCA_016801875.1. Taxonomy (NCBI): domain Eukaryota; kingdom Viridiplantae; phylum Streptophyta; class Magnoliopsida; order Solanales; family Solanaceae; genus Solanum; species Solanum sitiens. The sequence goes on from JABWTJ010000165.1 coordinate 1,010,328, forward strand.
ACTTTGAAACTCTTTCTATGAAAAGTAATGAATTTTTTTAAACTTATTTGTCTAGAGTTTCTTATCTTGTTAATCAATTGATGTCTTCTGGTGAAAATATATCTGAAGAAACTGTTGTACCAAAAGTTTTAAGGATTCTTACTCCAAAGTTTGAACATATTGTTGCTGCGATTGAGGAATCTCATGACTTATCTGATTATACTATTGATTATACTATTGATGAACTAATGAGTTCTTTGCAAGCTCATGAAGAGAGGCTTCAAAGGTCACATGATAAAAATGAAGAAAAGTCATTTCAGGTGAAGGAGGATTCCACTCATCATAAAGAATTGATAGAAAACTTTGAAAATCGTGGAAGAGGCAGATGTGCTTTTCAAGGAAGAGGCCAAGGAAGAAACCAAGATAGAGGAAGTTCAAATGAAGGGAAGCAGACTACAATGTTTCTGTGCAACTACTTTAGAAAACCATGTCATAAATAATCTTAATTTTGACAAAAGCAGAAGGATGGGAATAACCAATCAAGCTTTGTAGGAAAATGATGATGATAGTTAGTTGTTAATGGTCTTTTACTGTGAAAAATAAACCCTAACAATTTTTGGTTTTTGGATAGTGGCTATTCAAATCATATGTCTAAAATAAGATCATTCTTCAAGGATCTTGATAAGTCCAAAAATCAGACGTAAGGCTAGGAGACAACAAGAAGATTCAGGTTGAAAGCAGAGGTATTCTTAGCATTATGACCAATCTAGGTAATGCTAAGATTTTAGAAGATGTGATGTTTGTTCGTAGTCTATCTCATAATTTGCTTAGCATTGGACAACTAATGACTAACAGATACTCAATTTCTGTTGATGATGATGTTTGCACTATTAAAAATAAGAAATCTAGGAAAATCGTTGCTAAAGTTGTAATGGTTAACAATAAAATGTTTCCTTTAGAAGTTTCAATGGTTGAGATGCATACTATGGTAGTTAGTGGAGATAATGAAACTAGACTATGACATTTGCGTTATGGACAATTAAATATTAATGGATTGAAGTTATTGAGACAAAAGAAAATGGTTTTTGGGTTGCCAAAAGTTGAGAAACTTGATTTTTGTGAAAGCTGTGTTGAGGGAAAACAAAGTAAAAAGTGTTTTCATGTAGTAAAGTCTTGGAGAGCTTCTGTTTGTCTTGAGTAAGTACATGCTGATTTGTACGGTCATATGAGTGTTGAGTCCTTAGGGGGAAGTGGATACTTTCAGCTTTTTACTGATGAGTATAGTTGTATGAGTTGATATATTTCTTGAAATTTAAATTTGAAACTTTTGAAAATTTCAAGAAATTTAAATCTTTTGTTAAGAGGCAAAGTGGATATATACTCAAAACTCTTCAAGAAAGATATAGGTGGTGAGTTTCTGTCGAAATAATTCAGTTTCTTTTGTTAAGAAAAAAGAATACACAGAGAACTCACAACACCTTATACACCAGAGCAAAATGGTGCAACAGAACGAAAGAACCACAACGTTGTCGAGATAAGCAGAAGCTGTTGCCACTGCTGTTTATTTGTTAAATATTTCTCCCACTAAGGCAGTGTTTAATCAATTGTTGCCTTCAGACGATATTGTTGATCAAGAGTATGTTGCAGATCCCTTTTTGGCTGGTCCATTGACTACCTCATCAATTGCACCAGAAACTTCTCCAATATTGGAAAAAGCTTCTGTTGAGCCAACTCCATTAAGATGATCAACAAGAGATAGAAAACAAAATCATAGATATTCTAATAGTATATCTTTTACTTTTGCTTTACTTGTTTCAGATTCTACTTTCTTTGAAGATGCTGAAAAAGAGGATAAATGGTGCAAGGCTATGGAAAAGGAGCTAATGGATATTCAAAGAATCAGACATGGGACTTGGTATATTTGCCAGAAGGAAAGAAATCCATTGGGCTCAAATGGGTGTCTAGAATCAAGTATCACGCAGATGGCATCATTTAAATACACAAGGCAAGACTCATCGCAAAGGGTTATTCCCAACAACAAGTCGGGAATAACAATTTAGCAGTTTTAAGTAGGGGTGGTTCCGGTCTTTTCTCAATTATTTTAACTCAATACTACATCGTTTTACCTTCTTCCCAAAGACTGGTATACTCATTTTTACCCTCCAAACCATCCAATTCAATTCATTCTCTCAAATTTCCAAACAACAAACTGTATAAATGTATAATAAAAAATCAAAGTTTTATTTTGATTTGAAAGAGGGTTCATTTTAAGTCAATTCACAATTTAATTTAACTTATAAATGTAGCATATGTCATAAATGTAGTAAAATTATGTTCACGGTAAAAGTATGTCTTTCTTTTTAAAAATATTTTGTTTAGTCAAACATCCATTAAATAAAATAAATATTTAACATGTGATATCATATTATATATTTATTTTACACCAAGTCTCCCTTAAATCATAAATTTCAAACAACAAACTCTATCGTGACATTTATTGCTCTCCACACCAATAAAGAAATCTGGAAAATTACGTTAATTATTCACAACCCAACCATCAAACTTCAACAACTATATAAAGAGAAAAAGTCACACTATTGTTTTCACACTTCAATACTTCTCCCTTTTGTTTTTTCTTTGTCTAAAAACTGAAGCTCTGTTTTCTGTTCAAAAGATAAAAAAAAATCCTCTTTTCCTCCTTTGCTATGTTGATTGCCACATTGTGGAACCCTAGAACTCTCAAAGATTTAACAAGATTGTTGATGATGACATGGTAGATTAGTAGATACTTGAGCCCATTACTACTATTATTATTATTAGTACTCTTTGACAATTTTGATGATGTCACTTCAAGAATTGAACTAGTTTCTTCCTCATAAGGATCCATCAAATCCATAGGTATTATAATACATGAGTCATTAAATGGTAGAGACACGACCCCTTTACTTCTAGTACTATCATTTTACTCTTTGACAAAGTTGATGATGACCCTTCAAGAATTGAACTAGTTTTTTCCCCATAAACATCCATCTAGTTTCTAGGCCTTTAATAACTTTATGAATGACTCATGTGTTATAATGCCAATGCATTCGATGGATCCTTATGGGTAATAAATTAATTCAATTCTTGAAGTGTCATCATCAACATTGTCAAAGAGTAAAAATAATACTAGAAGTAACGGGGTCGATTCTATACCATTTATTGACTCATGTGTCATAACACCTATGGATTCGACAAATACTTATGAGGAAGAAACTAGTTCATTAATTCTTGAAGTGACATCATCAAAACTGTCAAAGAGTACTAATAATAGTAATAGTAGTAAAGGGATCGAGTATCTACCAATCTACATGTCATCATCAACATTCTTGTTAAATCTTTGAGAGTTCTAGGGTTTCCACAATGTGGCAATCGACATACCAAAGCAGAAAAAGAGGATTTTTTTTGTGTTGTTAAAGAGGAAGAGAGCTTCATTTTTCTAAAAAGAAAAAATAAAGGGGTTAGTATTGAAGTGTGAAAAATAATAGTGTGACATTTTCTATTTATATAGTTGTTGGATTTTGATGGTTGAATTGTGAATAATTAATGTAAATTTTCTAATCTTTTATTGGTGTGGAGAGAAATAAATATCATGATAGAGTTTGCTTTTTGGAATTTATGATTTAAGGAAAGTTTGTTGTAAAATAAAATATATATGTAATATGATATTACATGTTAAATATTAATTTTATTTAATTGATGTTTGACTAATCAAAATATATAAAATATAAAGATATATTTTTACAGTTAGCATAAGTTTTACTACATTTATGAAATATGCTACATTTATAAGTGAAATTAAATTGTGAATTGACTTAAAATGAACCCTCTTTCAAATCAAAATAAAAGTTTAAATTTTTCTTGGACTCCGAATTAATTAAAGCCTCTCAATCTACATTATTTTTGGGTTGTGTGAGAAATAGAATTATAAAGTTTTTTATTACAGTAATTTTATTAAAATAGACCTAGTCAACTAGTTATCCCTTTTAATTAGGAGTTGAATTCTATTTTAATTTTGAATAAATAGTCTTTTATAGACTTTAAGAGTTTGGTATTTTCAACAAATCTTTTTGTCTAATTTTAGGTTTAGAAGATGTACTTTAATTACACATTGTATTCTTAGAGTGTAGTGAAAATATATCAATCTTTCAACGTTAATTCGTTAGACTTTTTTCTTTTTTTTGTTCTTAGCTTTTCACGAATGTCTCCATCTGTTTTTTAATGGTGAAAAATATCAATTATGGGTTTGTGAATGGAAACGTACTTGGAGACTCTTAATCTTTTGAAAGCTGTGAAAGTGGATTATGAAATTAATCTGCTGCCAAAACATTCCACCATAGCTAAAATCAAGAGTCACAAGAATTTTTTTATGATTATTATCAATAAAATGCCACTAGACCAGAGTGTAGGAAAAGACACTAGGTCAAATGAGAAGATTTGTGCTTACCAAAGGATGAAGGTGGTATTGGTTTCAGATCCTTATTTGATATGTCTAATGCCTTGTTTTGTTAGCTATGGTTGCAGTTTAGAACCAAACCGAAAATGTAGAGCTCCTACATGACAAACAAGTATTCCAAATTATTGCTACTACAAGAGGAGCATCTACAACATGGAAGAATATGGTGTCAGAGAACTAGTTGACCATAAATATTGTGGATGGTCAAGTGTGGAGACTCTAGTTTTTGGTATGAGAATTGGACATCACTAGGTGCTCTATATTATTGGCTACAGATGTATTGGAAGATGAAGAAATTGAGATCAAACAATTTGCTGAGGAAGGAAGATGGAGATCAGATTTGTTAAATTAACACCTACCATAAGAGATTGTGCAACATATAATCACAACTATTAATCTTCCCCAAAATGTTGAGGAACATGATAAATTAATTTTGATGTTAGAACAAAATGGTAAATTCTCTGTTAAAAGTGCTTGGCATTACATCAGACAAAAGGATGAGAAACAGAAGGTATTTAAGAATATGTGGATCAAAAAATTGCCATTTAAGATGCCTTTTACACTATGGAGGGCATGGAAGTTAAGACTACCTATTGATGAGGTGGTGCAAAGAATGGGAATTAGTTTGCCTTCTAGATGTCATTGCTGCCAACACCTTAAAAGAGAGAATATGTCTCATGTTTTTCTAACCTCCTATACTGCTGAAAGGTTGTGGAGAAAGTTTTCAATGTGTGCAGGTATTGTTACCAATCTGTGTTTGAAAAACAGAATTACTGATTCTGATAAAATTTTACAGAAACACGAAGTAACTTAAAGTTTTCAGAATCAGTACAAAAGATGAACAGAAATCAATTAAGTAAAAATTAAAATCTGTAAAAACACGTAGCAGAATCTGGAAATTTTTAATAGGAAAAAGATCAAGTCCACTGAACTCACAGTGTCCCCTTAAGGAAATTATTCCCCTGTAGTATCCGAGGTTTGATTTGGAATATGACCTCCCAGGGTAAAATGATCTCAATCAACAGAGTATAGATACCAAAAACTCTGTGTCAGCGAACCAATCAATAGCAGTAATATACACGAAGTAATTTGTTGTGCAGAAGAAGAAGAAGAAGAGATCAAAAAATTCATAAGGAAAAATTCTGAAGAGTGAAAGGTATTTATAAGCAAGAGGAACAAGTTCCGAAAGGTTGCAACCATTTTAGAATCCTCACAACTATTAATGAAAGTTTGCAACCTTTCAAATGGTAATGACTGTTCCTGAAAGTTGCAACCTTTCAGAACAGTCATGGCGGGAATTTTAAATAAAATGGGAAAGTTTTTAAATTCAAACGGGTCACGCGCGGATCTGAGTCGGGTTGGGTTAATCAACTAAAAAATTGAAATGTTTCGATTAATTTCAACTAAATTACTGAAAACGTTTTTCAACTAATTAATTGAAAATATATTGTCCATTTAATTTAATTAATTAAATAAATAATTAATTATATAATTAAATCAAACTTTGTCCAAAAATAATCTCTCGATCATTTGCCAAAGCCAAAGCCAAAGCCGTAGCCGTAGCCGAGGTTGAGCCGAGCTAGCGACGATGACGACGGCGCGAGGGGGGTCCCTCTTTCCAACACTTTTAACAATTAATAGGAGTTTTTCTATATTTAAACTCTCCTATTTTTCTTTCCACCACTGATGAGGGACAAATGCCTTTTTCATTAAAGCATAAGAGGACTTTTCAAGTTCCCAACTCTTCGAGTTCTCAACTTTTCAAATTCCTCTCTTTCCCTCTATTTTCCATCAATTCTTGCTACATACCCAACAACCCCCCACATTGATGGGGAATGGTTATAACATAGGAATGCACAAACAAGTGTGTACTTTACAGGCAAGGATTAATTGCATCTGGATAAGTAGGTTTCCCCTTGGATTTTCCATAGTGAACATATGTCGGATATACTCGGTCAATCGGTAGATGTGATATCTTTGAACCGTCGAGCTTTAATGTATACCTAGACAATCATATGTCACACAATTAACCCTTTACTATTTATGGTTCTTACGGTTGTGTTCGTTTCAGCCATGAACACCTTCTAGTTTCATGAGTGTATAAAGAATATGCTTTTGACATAAAATTCTCTTTGAAGCGACTTCCACTTCACACTCACATAGGTGATTTCTAACTGTGTCATCTCGTAGATACACTATTTGGTCTAATCTACCAAACTTAGCAAATCATTAAAAACTTTAAGCTTTTATTACCTTATTAACAAGCCTTAAAGTCTTAACCTTGTTCCTGAACATTGTCTTCATCATTAGAATGGATTGAGTTAATTCACAATGTCGAACCGTCAGCTACAACTTTGTTTTTCTCCTTGAATCTAGCTCTTGAGATCTCCAGTTTGCTAGATAGAGTTACCGTCATACTGACTTGTCCTAAGCCGTAAATCCATTCCCTTAGATAATCTTTCAACTGCCTCTCTTACTAGGCCTTTCGTTAGTGGATCTGACACATTATCGCTTGACTTTACATAGTCAATTGTGATAATTCCACTAGAGAACAGTTGTCTTACTGTGTTATGTCTCCATCGTATATGACGAGACTTCCCGTTGTACATGACGCTCCCTGCCCTACCTATTGCTTCTTGACTATGGTAATGTATGCAAATAGGTCCAATAGGTTTGGGACAGAATGGAATATCCTCTAAGAAATTCCAGAGCCATTCAGCTTCTTCACCAGCCTTATCCAAAGCAATGAATTTAGATTCCATTGTGGAGCGAGCAATACATGTCTGTTTGGACAATTTCCAAGAGACTGCTCCTCCACCAAGTATGAACACATAACCACTTGTGGATTTTACTTGATTTGACCCGGTGATCCAATTTGCATCACTATATCCTTCAATCACAGCGGGATATTTATTATAATGCAAAGCATAGTGTTGTGTATATTTCAGATATCCCAACACACGTTTCATTGCCATCCAATGAGTTTGATTCGAATTACTAGTGAACCGACTCAGTTTGCTAATAGCACATGCTATATCTGGTCGAGTACAATTCATAATTTACATCAAACTTTCCAATACTCTGGCATATTCCAATTTAGAGTCATTTTTACCTTCATTCTTTTGAAATGTACAACTTAAATCAATTGGAGTTTTGACAATATTGAAATTCAAGTACTTGAACTTATTCAATACTTTTTCAATATAATGAGATTGAGATAATGCTAGTCCCTGAGGAGTTTTGATAATCCTGACCCCTAAGATCAAATCATCAACTCCTAAGTCCTTCATATCGAACTTGCTAGACAACATGCGCTTAGTAGCATTTATATTGTCAATGTCTTTACTTATTATTAACATGTCATCAATATATAAACAAACAATGACTTCATGATTCATAACGTTTTTAATGTAAACACATTTATCACATTCGTTGATCTTGAATCCATTTGCCAACATAGTTTGGTCAAATTTAGCATGCCATTGTTTGGGTGCTTGCTTGAGTCCATAAAGTGACTTCACAAGTCTGCACACTTTCTTTTATTTACCAGGAACTATAAACACTTCAGGCTGTTCCATATAAATTTCTTCCTCCAACTCTCCATTTAAGAAGGCAGTCTTTACATCCATTTGGTGGATTTTAAGATCATGCACTGCTGCTAGTGCTATTAACATCCTAATTGATGTTATCCTTGTTACTAGAGAGTATGTGTCAAAGTAGTCCAGACCTTCCTTTTGTCTGTACCCTTTGACTACCAGTCTAGCCTTATATTTTTCAATAGTCCCATTAGGTTTCATTTTCCTTATAAAAATCCATTTTGATCCTAAAGATTTATTTCCTGGAGGAAGATCAGCCAATTCCCAAGTGTGATTAATTAAAATTGATTCGATCTCACTATTGACTGCTTCTTTCCAATAAGTTGACTCAGATGAAGACATAGCTGCTTTAAATGTTTGAGGCTCATTTTCAAGTAATAGTGCCACAAAATCTGGTCCGAAAGAAGTAGGTTTCCGTTGGCGAGTACTACGCCTAAGATCCTCACTAGTTAGTGTATTTTCCGTGGATTCTTCTCGTGGTCATTTAGGTCTTTCACTTGTTGACTCACATTCAGTTTTATACGGATAAATATTTTCAAAAAACTCTGCGTTATCTGACTCAATTATCGTATTAACATAAATATCAGGATTATCATATTTGTGAACCAAAAACCGGCTGACCTTACTGTTCACATCATATCCAATAAATACACAGTCTATTTTTTTGGGTCCAATTTTTACCCTCTTTGGTAAAGGAACCTCTACCTTCGCTAAACACCCCCACACTTTGAAAAATTTCAAGTTGGGTTTCCTTTCTTTCCACATCTCATATGTAATTGATTGTATTTTCCGAGTGGGTACCCTATTGAGTATTTTATTAGCCGTAAGGATGGCTTTCCCCCAAAGGTTTCGTGGTGAACCAGAATTGATCATCAAGGAATTCATCATTTTCTTTAATGTTCTGTTCTTTCGTTCCGCCAAACCATTTGACTGTGGTGTATAAGGTGCAGTAATTTGATGAATAATACCATATTCCAAACATATTTCTGCAAAATGATATTCATATTCTCCACACCTATCACTCCGAATCATTTTTATCTTTAAATTCAATTAGTTCTCCACTTCATTTTTGTATTGCTTAAATGCATCAATTGCTTCATCCTTACTATTAAGCAAATATACATAACAAAATCGAGTGCAGTCGTCAATAAAAGTTATAAAATACTTTTTTTCACCACGAGATGGTGTTGACTTCATATCGCATATATCTGTGTGAATTAAGTCTAAAGTTTTGGAATTTCTTTCAACAGGCTTATAAGGATGTTTAACAAACTTACTTTTCACACAAATTTTGCATTTTGATTTATCGCATTTAAAATCAGGCAATACTTCAAGAGTAACCAATTTTCGCAAGGCTTTGTAATTTACATGTCCCAAACGGGCATGCCATAAATCATTTGACTCCAATAAGTAAACAGAAGCAGAATTCTTATTAATAGTGTCAACAACCATTACATTCAGTTTGAAAAGACCCTCATTGAGGTAGCCCTTTCCTATGAATACTTCATTCTTACTTATTACAACTTTATCACTAACTAGGACACACTAAAACCCGTTATTAACGAGTAGTGCAGCAGAAACTAAATTCTTCCTGATAGTAGGGACATGCAGAACACTGTTCAAAGTCAACACCTTGCCGGATGTCATTTTCAACATTACTTTCCCAGTTCCTGCAATCCTTGCTGTTGCTGTGTTTCCCATGAACAAATCTTCATCGTACTCAGCAGGAGTGTACGTTGCAAAGGATTCTTTCGCAGAGCAAATATGTCGAGTGGCACCTGAGTCGAGAAACACTCCTTGGGATTTCCAACTAACTTACACTCCGAGATCATTGCACACAAGTCATCTGCATCTTCCATCTCTTCCACAATGTTTGCTTGACTTTTGCCTTTACCTTTGTCTTTGTCCTTTCTTGGAGCACGACTGTCAGAAGACCTATGACCAGCCTTGCCACAGTTATAACAGTTGCCTTTGAATTTCTTCTTTGCCTATTCTGACTTCTGTCCGTTGGACTTCTTTCTCTTTTTGTCTTTGGTAGGAGCTTCTTCAACAATATTAACTCTAATGATTGTTGAACTCTTACGAGACTTCTTTTCGGCGTTTTTGTTCCTCAATCTTGAGCCGAATCACAAGATCTTCAAGCTTTATTTCTTTACGCTTGTGATTTAAATAATTCTTGAAATCGTTCCACGAAGGAGGAAACTTCTTGATCATTTCAGCCACTTGAAAAGCTTCATTTACTACCATATATTCAACAATCAGATCATGGAGAATAAGTTGAAGTTCCTGCACTTGTGATCCAACAATTTTACTATCTACTATTTTGTAGTCTAAAAACTTTACGATCACAAACTTTTTCAAGCATGCATCTTCTGTATTATATTTCTTCTTAAGTACATCCCACAACTATTTTGAAGTTGTTATTGCACTATAGACATTATAAAATTCATCCTTTAAAGCACTCAAAATGTAGCCTTTACATAGGAAGTCTGTCTGTTTCCATGCTTCAATTATCATGAATTTTTCTCTGTCTGACATATCAGCAGCAGGCACTGGAGTTTCTTCACTTGTAAATTTCTGCGGACCGAGAGTGGTAAGGCAATAAAATACCCGTTGCTGCCATCCTTTGAAATTAACACCTGTGAATTTACCAGGTTTCTCTGCTTGTGGTACAACAGTTCGGGTTGGTGCAGCAACAGCCACTATAACACCATCGTTTGCCATTTCTAATAAACAAAAATTGATACAGTCTTGGTAAGCAATAAAATATAATTGCAGACTTAAAGGAGTATAAAATCACGAAGATTTTTGTCTCCACCAGAAACACAGATTAAAAAATAATTTCCTTAAGATTGTTACCAATCTGTGTTTGAAAAATAGAATTATTGATTCTAATAAAACTTTACAGAAACACGACGTAACTTAAAGTTTTCAGAATCAGTACAAAAGATGAACAGAAATCAATTAAGTAAAAATTAAAAGAATCTGGAAATTTTTAATATGAAAAAGATCAAGTCCACAGAACTCATAGTATCCCCTTAAGGAAATTATTCCCCTGTAGTATCCGAGGTTTGATTTGGAATATGATCTCCCAGGGTAAAATGATCTCAATCAACAGAGTATAGATACCAAAAACTCTGGTGTCAGCGAACCAATCAACAGTAGTAAAATACACGAAGTAATTTGTTGTGCAGAAGAAGAAGAAGAAGAGATCAAAAAATTCATAAGGAAAAATTCTGAAGAGTGAAAGGTATTTATAAGAAAGAGGAACAAGTTTCGAAAGGTTGCAACCCTTTCAGAATCCTCACAACCATTAATGAAAGTTTGCAACCTCTCAAATGGTAGTGACTGTTCCTAAAAGTTGCAACCTTTCAGAACAGTCATGGCGGGAATTTTAAATAAAATGGGAAAGTTTGTAAATTCAAATGAGTCACGCGCGGATCCGAGTCGGGTCGGGTTAATCAACTAAAAAATTGAGATGTTTCGGTTAATTTCAACTAAATAACTGAAAACGTTTTTCAACTAATTAATTGAAAATATATTGGCCATTTTAATTTAATTAATTAATTAAATAATTAATTATATGATTAAAACAAACTTTGTCCAAAAATAATCTCTCGATCATTTGCCGTAGCCGTAGCCAAAGCCGAGCGAGCGACGACGACGACGGCGCGAGGGGGATCCCTCTTTCCAACCCCTTTAACAATTAATAGGAGTGTTTCTATATTTAAACTCTCCTATTTTTCTTTCCACCACCGATGAGGGACAAATGCCTTTTTTTATTAAAGCATAAGATGACTTTTCAAGTTCCCAACTCTTCAAATTCTCAACTTTTCAAATTTCTCTCTTTCCCTCTATTTCCCATGAATTCTTGCTACATACCCAACAGGTATCAATCATGATGGAATGCAACTATCACAACTCATAATTAAATGGTGGACATGGCCCAGTTCGACACAACTAAGACAAGTAATGAAGGCAGTACCTAGTATCATCATATAGTAATTATGGAAAAGAAGAAATAACTTGAAGCATGGAGGAACATCAGTTTCAACAAATTAGTGCATCAGGTAAACACTAATATATGGCTAGCTTAAAATATATAGTGCACTTCAAGATGGTCCAGTGGCATCCACCTCCTATCGGCACAATCAAGTTCAACACTGATGGTACAAGTAGGGGAAACCCGGGAAGAAGCTCATACGAATTTTGAATCAGAAGTAGTACAAGTGACATTATTTTTGCACAATAAAACATAATACCTTACACTACCAGAGGCAGAGGCAATTGCAATCAGGGAGGAAATAGCATATGGTGTCGAGAGGGATACACAAGATGCATAATAGAGACAGTCTCTATTACTGAAGAAAATACTAGAGGGTGAATGGGAGACGCGTTGGCAGATCAACACAATAATTGAGGATATCAAGGAATTTATGAATTATTGTGACACATAAATACATCACATATATAAAGAAGGTAACAAACTAGCAGATTACATGGTTAATTTAGCAGTAGATTGGAATGGAAAACAAAAATTCAAGGAATTAAAAGAACTAACAAGCAAAGGAAAGTGTATAGTCAACATGGACAAAGCTCTAGTTCCTAACTTTAGATTCAACATAAAGAAAACACAAACAGATAGAACATGGTGATGTGAACTCAACAATCACATTCCAGCCTAGTAAAGGAAAAATACACATCTTCAAACACAAGTACAATAAAAAGAAATACAAAGATAACATCACCAAAAACAACTTATTCTCAAGAATAAATTACATAGACGAGAAATCTTACCTGAACCAAACAAGAAAGATGAAGCAGTCAATGGACTAAGAAAGGTAGAAAAATGGAGATCCACGAGTCTTGAAATGAGCTGAAACAGATTTTAAATTCGGATAACACAAAATAGTATCACTCAGATGAAAAACAAATTGATAAGAAATGAATGGTGGGGGAGTGATTCTTACCGAGATAAAGTGCAAATCCACCATGTACACAAGGAAGAAGATGAAGCCATTAACAGAGAAAGAAAATGGAAGAGCTCTGTTGGTGATTCCTCCTTTTCCTCTTTTGACTTTTTTGTTTTATTTTTAGTTAAGTTACTATTTTAATGCTTTTATTTTGTTTTAATTTTTAGGGACTTGAAACTTTTTAAAGTGTTTGTTTCATTATTATTATAAATAAAATGGCCTTGGGGCCAATAAGTGATATAAATTTGTTTGGAAAAAAGTCACAAGAAAAAGAAAATCACGAAGTCCAAGGCGAAGGCAACTCTGTTTGTTGTTGTTTCAACAACTATTTTCAGAAGAAATATGTAACTCACATTACCAAAAAAAATTGGAATCAAATGAAGAAGAATATGCTAGAGAAGAAAGAATTCGATGAATGCAAATTTTAATTTAATAAGAGAGTTTGAGAGACAATCAAAGATTACTCAGACATGTTGCTTGGCATTCTGAACAAGATAAAATTGTTAGGCACTGAATTTAAAGATTCAAGAATAGTTGAAATAAATCGTATTCTAGTGCCCGAGAGATATGAATCATGTATAACTATCTTAGAAAATACACAAGATCTAACCAAGATAACCTTGCATAGATGTTAAATTCTTTGCAGGCACATGGGTAAAAAAGATTTATGAGTCAAGATGTTATCATCGAAGGAGCCTTCACAGATAGCTATAAAACTCATAGCAGGTGTAAAAATTTGAAAAATCACCCACCCTATGAGCACTATGGAAAAATGAGTCATTGTCGGAGAAATGGTTACAAGATTCGTGTTGAAGGAACATGAAATATTGTCATCAAAACAAGTTCAGGTAATAAGTAGTTTCAAATGTTCTTTATGTACCTGATACTGATCAAAACATGTTGAGGATTTATCAGTTGGTAGAAAAAAGATACAAAGTATCTTTTGAGGATAATATTGTTTTATCAATGATGGTGCTCGAAAGGAAGTTTTAAATATTAAGCTGATAGGTAAACAGTTTTTATTTGATCTAATGGAAGATGTTTCCGTAAAACATGAAAAAGATCACAGGCTGAAAAAATTAGAAGATGATCCTAGAATTTTAAAAGCACAAGCGAAATATGAACCAATTAGGTTTAAAGGAGATTTTAATATTCCTAATGCAATTAAAGCAATTGGAGAATTACCTATGTTTCAAGAAAATAAAATGGGTAAGTTTAAATTTAAGATGCAAATGAAGCAGAAAGACATGCTAAAGAGATTTAGTACTCAATTGTTGCATAAAATGAGGAATGGATTTAGTTCACTAAGATCCCAAAGATGAATATGCTGATTTATTCACAAGATCACTTTTAGATATCAAGTGTTGAGATTCTAAGATAGAAGACCAACATTTTTGCAATTCCTAAAGCAGGGTTGAAAATTTTCTTCAAAATCGTGAAGTTTTTACCGCAGTATTTTTATTCAAATAGACCTACTCAACTAGTTAGCCTTTTCAATTCTATTTGAATTTTAAATAAATAGTATTTTATAGACTTTTGGAGTTTGATACTTTCAGAATATCTTTTGGCTTAATTTTTGGTTTAGAAGTTGTAGTTTTATTATAAATTATATTGTTCAATGGTAGTGAAAATATATCAATCTTCCAATGTTAATTCATAAACTTTCTTTCTTGTGTTTATTCTTTTCTTGCAACTTCTTCTCTTCTAAGACCAGTAAGAAGGATTTCGCAAAATATCTTAAAATTTTAATACTATAACTTTTATCCAAGTTTTAGAAAATTACAACACATAGGATAAAAATATTCTCCTCTTTTCATCCCCAAAGGTTCAAATACTAATACCAAAAAGATGAATTATGGAATAGGAGTAGATCGCAAAATTGAAGAGCCGTAAAAAATTTGAACCGTCAATCGTAAAACAAAAATGAAGACATTTTAGTTAATTTACATGTTTATTGTAAATATTCACAAGGGAAAGGATTTAGGATATTCATTTCACGAGAAAAACGGAATCAACTTACAATTAGAATTAATTAACTGAGAGAGATGGGCAAAAGTTGACTTTTGACGCCGAAGAGCGAGTTCGATGATGGAGGGAAAATGTTGAGTTTTGATACCGGAGAGCGAGTCCGATGATGGTGGGCAAAAGTTGAGTTTTGACACCAGAGAGCGGGTTTGATGATGGTAGGGAAACATTGAGTTTTGACGCCGGAGTGCGAGTTCGATGATGGTGGGCGAAAGTTGAATTTTAACGCCGGAGAGCGAGTTCGATGATGGTTGACAAAATATCAATTAGTATTTAGGTTTCATTTATGTAACTTTAGTCAATTATGGTCTAAAAGTTGAAAATATAAACAAAAATTGAGATGTATAATTTATTACCAAAAAAACATTTTTTTGATGTATTAATATAAGTAAGCCATAGGTAAAATACATGAATACAATTATTTGTTATAATGCCATGATTTTGTCCATAATCAATTTTTCATGTTTTATTTTATTCTCTATAACAACATTCTACCTATAACAACAATGTTATTCATTATAGCAGTACAACTTTTTATAATTATAGGCATACTCAAATATTATGCAATAATATAATAGTTGTTAGTGAGTTGAAGTAGAACAAAGTTGAGATGATATACTTACATGAAAATTTCCAGTCGGACCCTTTTCACTACATGGGGAATCATTTTGACTATTATGGGAAAGAATCCGACTATTAGTTGATTTTTTGTGTGCAACCAATGTCCAATTTGTTGTTAGATTGTCTTTTCAACTTGCAAAACATGTTGCACAGAATTTTCAGAATCTTCAATATCAAATATAAGATGTATCCATTATTTTTTGTCCTGAATCCATTAATTTTTGCCCTGAATCAACTCGCGGCGCATCAACCCCAACTCTTGGTGTTCCCCCTGCGTTTTTAGTTTCATTAGACATCAAATTCAGCCTAACGTCTTTTGATTGCACAGCATTAGTAGCAGCCTGTTTGTTATTGCAATAACCTTTGTCTTCGGTAGTTGTTTGAACACCAATATTACTTGTATCAACATCCATTGACTTTACACGATTTTGCTCGAATGTGGAAGCAACCAATTGTAGATCTAAAGAAATAGCTTTACTTTGATCGACATCTACCATCTTTGTTTTTTTCATTTAATATCTATCTTGCATCGCCTTGATACTTTTCACTATCGGTAGTACTTTTTAAAGCACCTTCAATGGTATCATCAATTTGTTTGTTATTTTGATTTCTTTTCAAAATAAACGACAATTATCTTCATCATGACCTTGGTGGTTATAATAATTGCAATACAAAGGTAGATTATCATATATAATCTCCTGAAAATCTCGATCAACTTACCAGATTTTCCATCCATAAATTGCAACCTTATACGATTTGGAAGCTTTCCCATTAGATCAAGTATAACCTTTACCTTAGCCATGCTAGGTCTTAACTTAATTTGAGTATCTTTATCTATAGCTATTGGTTTCCCAACTGTTGATGCTATAGAAAAGAAAGATTTCTTTGCAAGCAAATCTGGAGATAAGTTCGGTAAAGAAATTGAAACCACAACTAACGTCGTTTCCTCCTTAGGGTTATATCCAATGGACCATGGAAAAACCTACATTGGTGCTCTGCTCCATTCTAGAGAAGATAATTAACTGAGCCAGATAAAGCTAGTACATAATCTTCATATAGATCAAACCTCAACAAAATTTGTCTTAGAGCAAGTAAGTCAATTAAACAATTTTCCTTGATACCAAGATGTTTCATTAAAATTTACCTTAATACCTTCAAATCTGGCGCACCATGGGATAATTTCAAGACCACTGCTTGATAATCCCTCTTCAATCATAAAGTATTGCCTTTCTTCCGTCAAAAACATGATATTAGGTTCTCCATGAATTATTTTGATTGATTTTACAATAGTTCTTTTTAGTTAATTAGGGAAGATTGTGAAGTATTTATAGTATTGGAATTGAAAAGGGTGGCGTATGTGGTGGTTTGGGGTGGTTGGGCGGGCTGGACAGCCTCGAAAGGAGGTCGTCCAGTGGCCGTAGCAGCCATGACTGCTGCCTGCCGACCCAGGGTTTGAGTATTGCTGCCTATCGACCTCCAAGTATTTCTTTGCAACACTGAAACAACAAGATCGACTGAAGGAATTTTTAATTCATCCCCCTCCTTGTAATTTTCAATTCGTATCAGAGTAGGTCTCACAAGTAAATTGTTTAACAACACGTGAGGAAAGATCAAATGACACACTATCAGATATCTGGTGCTCTACTTCAAGATAGACATTCCTCAACTCGACTACCATATTTTAACGACCAACATTACTCCCACTAGAAAGATAGATTCAGAATCTTTGTCTCTTCAAATGACCATCAAACATTGATTGTGATCAAGAAGGTTCCAAAGCCTATTCCTGGATTAATCGAAAAAGAAGGCATTGAGAAGCCATTTGATCCTGAATCCTTCGATATCACAAAAGAGCAACAAGAGGTAATTCATACTAATGTTAGAGCTATAAGTTTGTTATACAGTGCAGTGAGTGGAGTTGAATATGACAAGATATCAACATGTGAAACTACAAGAGAAATGTGGGACAAATTAGAGGTAACTTATGAAGAAACCACCAAGGTAAAGAAAGCTCGTATCAGTTCATAAGTCAATGAATATGAATTATTCAAAATGGCCGAAGATGAAAACGTAGAACACATGTTCTTGAGATTCAGCAAAATTGTTTGAGAACTCAAGTCTTGGAATGGTATACTCAAATTGGCTACGAGTTAGAAAACTTATCATAATTCTTCCCAATGCTTGGGAAACTAAAGTTGATATTCTTGAAGATGGAGAGCTGCAGAAAATGACATATGATGAACTTCAAGGCAACTTGATGGCCTATGAACAAAACCATATTAACAAGTATAACAAAGATGATAAAAAGTAAATTATGGCCTTTACTACCGAGACATCTGAAGTCGGAAAGAAGGTTATGAATATCAAGATGAAGGAATGACTCTCATAAATCGAGGAGAGAACAAATGCTTAGACAAAGAAGACAACGACCCCAACAAGATTTTAAGAATAATGAAAAGAATGATGATCGATGCTACTAATGTGGAAAACCAAGACATTTTAAACAAAACTATCCAGAATGGAGAAGGAGAAACAATTGAAGAAATGAATCTCGAAATGTCACCACAAGTGTAACATTGGTCACGAATCTTTTAACGGTAGGAAATTTTCTTGTGGAAAATGGATTTGGAGACCAATAGTTGTTAATCCTAACCCTCAAGGACCCAAAATACTTGGGTATCAAAAAACAATTAATCTACTTATTTTGAAAGAGCAGACCAAAAGAACCTACAAAAAGGAAATGTGGGTAATAGATAGTGGATGCTCAAGACATATGTGCGAAAAGAAGGAAAATTTCACTACTCTTAACAAAAACGATGGAGAATATGCACAGATCAAGGACAATGCAAAAGGAGAAGTACTAGGAGTTGGATCAATCATTCTTAGCTCATCATGATATATAAGAAGTATACCTTATGGAGGACTTAAACACAACCTGCTTATCATCAGTCAACTATGTGATGTTGGATTCAAATTCTCATTGAATGTTACAACTTCCACTATCAGACATGTGAGTAAGGATATCACTATCATTGGAGATCGTAATGACAATATCTACGTTGACTTTTCAAAACCTACATGTCTAACTGCAGTATCAAATGAATCTTGGCTAGACTAGCATGCATGCCTTTGAAAAATTGTCCAAACTTGAACTAGTCATTGGGCTTCCAAAGTTAAAATTCGAAAAGGACCATATATGTGATGCTTGTCATCTCGGTCAGCAAACTTGCTCTTCGTTCAAGGTCAAGGATAATGTAAGTACCACTAAACCTTTGCAACTTCTACATATCCCACTCGGACCGCTAGCATTGGTGGTAAGAAATATGTCTTCATTATTGTTGACGAATTCTTAAGATTCACTTGGGCAATTTACCATCTTATAAAATGAAGCTTTCTGTAACATTGAAGATGAAAATCCCTTTGTGACGTTACAAGGTGAAGAAGAACAACAGACTAAATCAGAAATAATTAAGGGAAAGGAGGAAGCAACAAAAGACTTGGTGAATGGAACTTTCACCGAGACGGAAAATATTGCGAGGAGCAAGTAGGGACATGAAGAAAGTACAAGTGAAGGTAATTTCTATGAAGAGGTAAGGAGACATATTAGAAAGAGGGGAGAACAAACAGATAGCAAATGAAGAAAAGATACAAAAAGAAGAAGATCAGGAGAATGAGAATATTAATGTTGTAGTGCCTTATGAAAATAGCACTGATGAGGTACTTCCACGGGCAATTCATAACGAGAGACAAGAATACAATCTAGACATTGTAAGTGGCGATAAAGAGGACTTGAGGAATAACATTGAGAGTATTGCTCTAGAAGGAGACTTGTCTCCTAAACAGAAAGGAAAATCAAAGGAGTCACTTATGAAACTGAAGAAATAAGGGGGGTGGGGGGTGGATCATGCAGCCCAAGCCTCGACAAGGTCAAAGAGGGCGATCATCAAGAATAATAAGTATCAATGAAAACTTTAATATGGAATATCCGGTCAGTAAACACCCAAAAGACTTTTACTAGGCTGGTAAATTTACATAAAATATATCAATTTTATTTTATCGGACTTGTGGAACCCTTTGAGGAAAAGAAAGAAATGGAGGAATACAAATGAAAATTGGGAATGAAATATGAACTGCATTATGGGAATGGAAAGACTTGGGCCTTTATGGATGAGGCTACGGATTACACAGTAATAAGGGATGAAGAGCAGATGTTAACACTCAAGTTACAAAGTTAAGGAATGGATCTCGAGATGGTAGTGTCATTAGTGTATGCTAAATGCACGCAAAGTGAAAGGCTACAATTATGGGAGTAGATGGAAACAATAGCCAGCAGTACTAATCTTCCTTGGTTGGTTGGAGGAGACTTTAATGTGAAGTTTGGATGTAGGCTTGTCCCAGAAAGTGAAGTTGAAGATTTTAATCATTGCACAAATGTGTGTAACCTCCATTACCAAGGCTTTAAAGGCAGCAAGTATACGTGGTGGTATGGCAAAACGGATCATAATTGTATTTTCAAAAGACTCACTGAATTCTGGGCAATGAGATACAAAGTATGTTCCCAATTTCGGAAGTGGAGAACTTGGTGTGAAGTGGTTCTGATCAAACACCGCTTCTAATTACTTCCATACCAGTAATGAAAATATGGTGAAACCATTTAAGTTCTTGAATTTCTGGTTGAAAATAGAATCGTTTGTGGAGTAGTGAAGAAGCATTGGGAAGCTGATTTTGAAGGAGACCTTTTAGTTATACAATTATAAATTAAAACGGGTAAACAAAGCTTTAACTTAATGTAGAAAAGAAACTTTTGGCAATATTTTCCAGAAAATAATCACTTTGGAGGAAGTTATTAAAGCACAGGAAGCAGAAATTTAGAGAATGTCATCAGAAACGAAGAGGGAAAGTCTTCATAAATACCAGACCGAATTGAAAAACAATTGCATCGAGAAGAGAAATTCTGGAGACAAAAATCCGGAATGCAATGGTTTAAGGAGGGGGAGAGGAATACCAATTTTTTTTCTTACAGTTATTTAAGGTAGAAGAAATAGATTGAGGATGAGTAGGATACAAAATGATGAAGGTGAGTGGCAAGAGAATCAAAAAGACATAGCAGAGGCATCAGTTGCATTCTACAAAAAATCAGTTCACACAGCAGGCTACAAGGGGTGATTTTGATATGCTGAATGAACTACTAGTCATGATTATGAAACAGGCTTACCAGGAAATACAGGGCTTACCAATGAAGGAAGACGTTAAAAGGGTTGTTATGGTTTTAAATAGAGAGAATGCGGGAGGACCGGATGGCATGATAGGAGCTTTTTATAAACATGAATGGGAATCATTGGAGAGGATATATACAACATGATCAGATCCTTTATGGCAGGAGCAGAATTATCACGCTACATCACTCACACTAATTTAGTGTTACTCCCAAAGAAAGTTCATGTAAATACTTTTCTAATTTGAGGAATATCTCATTGAGTAATTTTGTAAACAAATATTTTCATGAATTATTCACGAGAGACTCAAAGTTGTATTGCCACACATTATATCACCATAACAAGTAGGGTTCGTTTTGGGAAGAAGTATAACAGAAAATGTGCTACTAGTTCAAGAAATTGTTACATATATTAGAAAGAGAGGGAAACCCCCGAATCTGGTGATTAAATTAGATATTATGAAAGCGTATGATAGAGTGGAGTGGTTATTCCTGACCAAGGTGCTTTAGAGGATTGATTTTGGAGAAAGAATCATTGATATGGTGTACAGACTGATCAATAATGACTGGTATTCGATTCTATTGAATGGCCAACCAAAAGGCTTCTTTAGGTCATCTAAAGAAGTGAAACAGGGAGATCCTCTCTCACCTACCTTATTCATTCTTGGGGCTGAGGTGATGTTAAGAGCTTTAAATGATTTTATACAAAGAAAGGAGTTTAAATGTTATTGTATGCTGAGAGTAAGTCGCACAGTGAACCATTTGGCCTTTGCAGATAATATGATTATTGGCCAAATACATAAATAGATCCCTAAGGTTGTTGGGTTTTCCCCCTCAGGTACCTCAACTATGCTAATTTCCTATTAAATCACTAAACCACACATAATTTGTTCCTTTTAAACACCGTTGGTTGATGTGGAACCAGATTTTGTGAGGGTATTGATAGAGAGGATACATATATTGTTCCAAAACTCATTAGTTCAATTGATAATGAAAATGTTCGAGAATAATTGTGTTTTACTTCAAGTCATTTGAACACATTAGAAAACAAATGAGACTAACACACAGTTTGTCTTCATTCCTTCAATCAAAATCATTACAATACGAACACAATTTAAGGCATTTACAATAGAAAAGTCGATCAAAATCAGCCAACAATGTTTAAAAGGAACAAATTGTGGTTGGTTCAATGATTCAATAGAAAAATGACGTAGTTGAAGTAATTGAGGGAAAAAACGCAATAAGTTTAGGGATCTGTGTATGAGTTCGGCCATGATTATTCTATATAAGCATAGGTGAGAACAATGCAATTGATCTCCGAAACTTTGAAGAAATATGATAATATATTGGGCCAGAAGGCGAACAAAGAGAAAAGTGCAATTTACTTGAACCATAGTGTTTCAGGAGGGGAGGCAATAGTGGCGGAAGTAGCAAACAATATTTTTAGAAAGGAATTTCCTTTCACATACCTGGGTTGCCCTATTTTCTACAAAGAGGAATTAGAAGGCATATTATCAGCAAATGATACAAAGGATTGGGACCAAGATACAAGCCTGGAAGGGCAAACTGTTATCCTCTGGGGGTAGAGCAATTTTATATAAACATGTATTGCAGAGTACTCCTATACACTGTCTATCAGTGTATTAACGCATGTCCGAAAAATGATGGCACAATTCTTTTGGAGTAGTTGCATTTGAGGGAGGGGAAGACAGTGGACAAAATGGAGTAACCTATGTTTACTAGAAAAGAAGGGGTTTTTGGTTTAGGTTGATGCAAGATCTAGCGATGGCTCTGTTTTGTAAGTTATGGTGGAACTTTAGAACAAAACCATCGATATGGAGAGAATACATGGAGAAAAAATATTGCAGGAAAACTCGTGTTTCTGAATTTATGTGAAATTCGGGATGAGGGGAATCACAGGTAGGGAAAAAATGCTTCAAGCTAGAGATCTCATTGAACACCAAATTTTATGGAAAATGAAGAAAGGATCAGTATTAGTCTGGCATGATAGCTGGACGGGCCTAGGGGATTTGTACAAATCACGGGAGAAGAATTTCAATGTGATGATACATACAAAACAGTTAGGGATTTAAATAGACAAGGGGAGTGGGATACAGAGGTACTACAAGAGATACTCCTACAGGAATTGGTGAACCATATTCTGCATAATATTTATCCCCCAAAGAAGAAGAAGCAATGGATAAACCTTGTTGGATGCCATAGATAAGGGGAAGTTTCTCAGTTAAATCTGCTTGGGATTATATCAGACATAAGGCAGAGGAAAACAAAATTTATAAATGGATGTGGACTAAGGGTGTACCATTTAAAATGGCTTTCATAATGTGGAGATTATGAAAATTTAAGATCTTCGTTGATGACATAATGAGAAGATGGGGTCTTGAAGGACGATCCAAATGTTGGTGTTGTGAAAGATCTCAACATGAGACACTTGCCCATGTGTTTCAATATCTGATTTAGCCAGCAGGACTTGGTGCTATTTTTGTTCTTTTGCACAGGTCTTAACATGGAGGGTCTCCAACTAAGAGAAGTAATAATGTTGTGGTGGGGGACAGAAATTGGGACAAATATGAGACCTTTTTACAGATCTCTTCCTAGTTTTGTAATATGGGAATTGTGGAGAAAGAGAAACATAATGAAGCATGAAGGAAAGAAGACATGAGTAGCAAGAGTCATTCACAATGTCACTAGGAACATGTATATGCTGGTAAGACTAAGGAAACCTTATATGACATGTACTGTTAACTGGATTGATATGCTCGTAGAGTGGACACATTACATACCTAAAATGAAAGTGAAAAGGGTCTTATCGGAATTCCCATCGAATGGGTGGGTAAAATACAATACAGATGGAGCTTCTAGGGAAAATCTGGGTCTTAGTTCCTATGCCTTCTGTTTTAGGAGTGATAAAGAAGACGTAGAATAAGTGGAATGAGAAAGTATAGAAAATACTACTAATAATTTCGCAGAAGTTAAAGCTATTTTGGAGGCATCCAAGCATTGTAGGAATTCGCAACATAATCAAATAATCATACAGACTGACTCAATGTTGTTGTACAAGGTATTAGAAAGGAAATGGCCATGTCCATGGATAATTGTAAAAATGGTGACAGAGATTCAAACATGTCTACAAGATAAGCAAGTTATTTTCCAGCTTATTATAAGGGAAGGAAACAAACTAGAATATCATGTGGTAAACTTTACATTGACCGAGAGAGCTTCACATTCATAAATTTTAACATCATGGTGAGAGATGTGAGGAGACTCACAAATAATGACAAATTAATATGCCCATATTTGAGAGTATAATCTTTAAATGGGATAGGGGGAAAGGGAAGGGTACAACATATATTTTTCCACAAACAACATAATTGCATAGAGTTTGAAGGCAACAAAACAAGGAAAATGCTATCTAGCCTATGCTATTCCACTCAACAAATTGGTCTCAGAAAAATGGAAAGATCTGGAGTCAAGATGGAGCTTTTAAACCTGGAGACAGAGGAACGGAACTACCCTTGCACTCCAACGCGAAATCACATGCAGAACGATGGGATCCAGAGACCAAAAGAGGGAGAAAAGAAAGAAAGAGGAAGAAACCTTATAACACAACTGTAAAGAAGCATAAAGGTCAGTAACATGGAGACAATTTTGTAGTTCAGGTACAGAAGCAGTGAAGAGAGCTAAGGTGAAGAGGCGGAGATAGCGGTGAAAAGACAAACAGAAAATAAGGTAAATTGTTTAGGAAATCCTATCTTAGAATAGATATATACCCATATCAGGTTACGAAAGGGCCTGGTCTATTTGTTGTTTTTTGCATTCTTAGTAGTGGGCTTGTAAAGGTTGGACACTAGCTGTGGAGGTGTAATAAGAAGGGGTAATTTTTTGTTTTGATTTTGGAAGCTATGAATAAAAAATCTAAAACTTAAACAAAAAAAAAGTTTTGTAGAATAGTTCAAAGAGAAGTAGGTATTTTATTTCCACAGTTCATAGTGATCATGGAGGAGAATTTGAGAATAAAGCATTTCAGGAATTCTGTCATAAAAATGGATTCACCAAAAAATTCTCATCTCCTATATCACCTCAGCATAACAGGTGGTAGAATGGAAAAAGCTTTTGTTACAAGACACCGCCAGAACCATGCTTCTTGATCGAAATCTCCCTAATCATTTCTGGACTAAAATAGTAAGTTTATTTCTGGACTGAAACAGTAAGTATTGCATGCCATATTTTGAACAGATGCCTCATCAGAACTATTTTAACTCCATATAGCTATGGAGAGATGAGAAGCCTAATATGAGCTATTTTCACCCTTTTGGATGCAAATGTTTCATTCACGACAATGATAAGACAAATTTGAGTAAGTTTGATCCAATAAGTGATGAAGGTATTCTTTGGTGATGCACTCATCAGTCGTGCATTTCAAGTTTTTAATTATACTAACCCAAGGATGCATGAAGTAGAGTCTATAGATGGTGAAACTACTCCAACATTGACCAATGATAACCTCTCAAATACTTCCGATCAAATTACAATAGAGGAGTCTACTACTCCAGAATTGAAGTCAACTAGTCCAGAACCAAACTCGACTAGGTCAATCGAAAAGATAGGCATGGAGACACAGCGCTATCTATCCAAATGACTTCATTATGGGTAACCCAACCGACTCAATACAGACCAGAGCTTCATTGAGAAAACAAACATATGTTACACTCGTGTCTTAACTTGAACCCAAACGTATAAATGAGTCAATGGAAGATGAATCTTGGAGACAAACAATGAAAGAAGAACTTGACAATTTTGAAAGAATCAAGGAAGGTATTGATTACGATGGAACTTTTTCTCTGGTAGCAAAGTTAGAATCCAAAAAGAAGGCTACAAACAATCCGCGTCCCAATGCTTCAGGGTCCCTCTCTCCCAAGGACATGCAATGCGTGGGGAATCGAGCAAAAGAATATTTTGTGGGGTCTTGAACTTTTTGAGGAAGTTGTTCTCCTGACTGTGGTGAGATGGAAACCCTGGTATGGGGAGTCATTTCATTATTAATGATTTGTTGTTTGAAGATGTTTTGGTGAAAAATTATTTGGTGTTGTTCCGTATATGAATGGCGTTTGGCCTGATGATTTTGAAGTCTCTCTGGAAGGTGCTAAGAGAGTCGTTGTTGGTCCTGATTCTGACTTTCCTATTGTTGGGCCTTTATCTTTGTGTTTTGAACATCACATATTAGCACATATTGTTGCCACCACTCTTATTCCCAGGAAAGGATTTTCGAGTAGTATCTCTACTCGGGACGTGTTTATTCTTTACTCCTACTTAAGAAATACCGTATCAATTGGGCATTGTGGTTCAAGGAATATATGTTGGAAAGTGCTGAAGACTCTAATACCACTGTAAGTTTGTGCCATATGGGCTTCTCATCTCGCGTATCTTGGTGGATCGCCTCGCGGATCTTTCTATGTTTACAGTTGTTGTTACTAATACTACTTATGACCGTTGTATCTTCTCTAGTATATGGTATGTGCAGGTAGAAGACAAATGAGTGAAAAAGAAATCTGTAAAGTCTAGAGCTGAGTCCGTTGAACCCACGAAAAGTTCTGTAAAGTAGGCTGCCTTGTTATTACAGAACAATGAGAAACTCTAAACTAGCATCCTGGCTGTCGAACGTGCAGAACGGAATCTCCACAGTCAACAAGTTGACACTCTCAAGAGTGGAGTCAACTCCTCCAACACTGACCCTGTTGTGACGGTTCAAAACTCCTACTCCAGTCTCTACAATTTTTATTGTTTGGATTGCATATTGATGACCCGTTATCCTCCTATTTACCCTGCTTTATTTTTTATTATGCAAAAGGGGGAGAACATCTTTGCTTCCATAATTTCTATAAAGGAAGAGGGTGCCAACACATACAGAGGAGTCTTACAGACAGGGGAAGCTACGATGCCAACGAAATCCTACAGACAGGGGGAGCTACAAGACCAACGAATTCCTACCTAAACATTAGGGAAGTTTCATTGTCTCTCGGATTACTATATTGAAATTGTGGGTTTTATTGTCATTATCAAAAAGAGGGAGATTGTTAGCCTTAGCGTTGATTTTGATAAATGACTCTTATACATTCACTCATACTTTTCGCAGGCAAACACATCAACAAGAATGGAAACCAAGCATAAAGCATAAAGAAGAAACAAAGATATGTCCTGATCTGTAGAATCAATCAGATATTCGAGAATAAAGATATGTCTTGGTATCTAGAATCATAGATTTCAGAATCAATTAAGCAGATCATGATCAATCAGAGAATCCATAAATCAATCAAATATATTCAAGATTGCCAAAATATAGATTGCTAAACAAATCACCTAAGGAAGGAAAAGAAATAATGTTTATCAATCAAAGGATACTTTCAAGACATTTCAAGACAACAAGATCGCTTAACATCCAAGACTACAAGGAAGAAATCAAAATCAATTGATGCATTCAAGTTAACGAGATCAGCCAAAGATTCAAGAGCACAAGATGATCATAATACAAAGGAATAAATCAATTTTCTCATGCACATATCTGATATGGACATGACTCAACAATTCAATTAGAATTAATCAAGAACTTAATTAAAGATCCTCGATTCAAACTCCCTTGGGTTTCCGTAAAATAGCAAAGTCCTCCAAAGATTTATAAACCTCTCTTAGCCATAGTTGTGAAACACCCAGTTCACTTGAACTTATATTATAATCTTCTTTTATCTTTCAAAAAACATTGTACTCACTTGAATGAACAATTCAAAAGAAAATAAAAAGAAAGATTTGAGTGTAGGTTGTAGTATCAAAGAAAAAGATCTGATTTGCATGTCAGACAAGGCTCTCAATTGTAACAAGTGCTTCGTTGATACCACTTGTAGACACTGGAGATCAAAGTCATCAACAGGCGCTTCGTTGATACCACTTGCAGTTCCAAAGTTGTTTGGTGAGCCTCGTTGCTTACTGAGGATCCCTTATTTATTTTAGTTATTTTAGTTTTATTAGGATGATCGAGGTCGTGTCCTGACATCCCTCATAGTATTAGAGACTTTATAGATAGACAATAGTATTTGAGGAGTCTTTCATTCATTTCTCTTGTTAATGTTTTGAAGACCGTGAGTCGAACACTTATGTTCATTTGAGTAATTTGAGTTAGCTACTTTATTTATATGAGTTGAGTTGTTTGTGTGATTTATTTTACTTGAGTAAGTCGACCATTGAGAGTTGAGATAGGTCAAGGGTTCGCTTGGGGCAAGAAAAGGTTTTGAGTGTCGGCCACATCTAGGGTAAGGATCGGGGAATATGTCACGCCTCAAAACCCATTAAGACGGACAGGCACCCGATGCCCTAAAGGACCGAGAGAACCAACCTGCAACCTGGTCTTACTGTGCATATACTATAACAATTGTGACAAGTTAACCTAGGATGCAGCGATACAAAACAACGTAAGTAGGTCCAAAAGTTATATACAAGACTTGGCCGTTGAGGCCACAACTCCTTAAGACACAACTGAACCATGTACATACGTCTACAAAGCCTCTAAAAGATATAAGACTAGAGTAGGTCGGGAAAGACCCCGCCTTACCCTTAACTACGATAAAATACTAAAATGAATTTACCAAGGACTCAATAAAGCTCTGAATCAACTTGGAGCTCACCAAAAGTAGCAGAGTTTCGTGTACTCCTACTGAGGAGGTCTACTAGCTGGAGTACCTGAGCCTGCAGCATGAAATGCAGCGTCCCCAATACGGGACGTCAGTACAAAAAATATACTAAATATGTAAGGCAATAGCATATGTAATACAAGAGCTCAAATGAAATAAAGTAGTAACATATGAGTGCATAGATAGGAGAGAAGACCACCTTTGCTTACTCTTGTGGGATCAAGTAAGCTACATTCTTTTCTTTACCTTTTCGTATGTTATAATCTTTGTTGGCATGTGATACAAGTGACCAGCTGATCAGTGGTAGAAGAGGATGACCCATGCTAGGCGTATTAACCCCTGGGATGCGGTCCTTATAATTACACAACTTGGGATCGGCCCATGCTAGGCTTTCGTCCCTGAGCTACCACCCTTCTATACCAATAGGGATCGGCCCATGCTAGGCTTTCGCCCCTGAACTGCAACCCTTAATTATATAAATTTCTTAACTTAGATTCTTTAATCTTTGAGATTATTGTTAATCATATCATAACTCTTTTGAGACGTTATTTTGGATAATCATAACACTTTTGAGATGTTGCTTTGGTGGTCATAATCATATTGGAGATATGGAAATACGGACCAGTAGTGGAATACATGAAAAATAATACTTTGATGCAGTAACAATGACATAAGGAGCTATGTAACATCAACACCTCACTTTAAGACCTTAATGGCACAATTGACTTCAATTGACTAGGAGGGGGATTCACCAAACTTTCTTTTGCAAATATCATTTCTATAGCAGCACAAGGGGGATAATTACACAAGTATAGAGTAGTGAACATATAATGAAGTAGTTCCATTTACTTACAATGGGGAAAGAAATATTGTTATCTATTTGGAGATAGTACGCTGCCAATTTTTCCTTTCCTAGGAATAGAACTTATGAGATTCACTTCATTGATATTAATTTCAGATGCCAGATTTCATGCCAAAGGGATATAGAATCGAATAGCCTTACATACCTTATTTTTTGACCAATACCACTATCACGATTCAGCCTTCCTTTTTGGGTGCTAATCTACAACATAAGTCATGATTAAGCTAACATCAGCAGCTAATCACATTAAGGCCCCCGAAAATAGTAGCTAAAATATTTGACGGAAAGCAGGCCCTTACAACCCTTACACAAACGGTGAACCACCACACCTTTCCTCTACACATTAATACAACTTCATACATCCTCTCCCAGGATACCCAAACTGCCCTCAACAACAATATTCATAAGCCAGCCACCATCAATCTCAAATCTTTCAGCATAATAGGAGAATATTGACTCAAGGATTTATCACAATCCATGAATTCTTGATAAATATATACAAAATTCTCCACTCCAAACATGAATTCAAAGAGAGGAAAACAAATGGGTTGAAGTCTTACCTTAATTCTGGAAATTTATCCTCTAAACTTGTACTTCAAGAATTCAAACTCTTCTTCAAACTCTTATTTGAAAATGAGACAGCACTCAAGAACCCTAAGGTGTTTTAGGGCTGCTTATTGAAGCCAAGAGAGACCAAGAAAGAAACTTAGGAATCTGAAAATTTTTGCAAGTTTAAAATGGAGAAAAAGACTTAATCCTTATCCTTTTAAAAAGGAGGTGCTATGGCCGACATTCTTGACCAATTTTGGGCCATATATTGTCAAGTAGGTGACCCACCTACTTGGCCTTTTAACTTGGGCCTTTTTGGACTTAAGATTTTTGGGCCTTGGCTGTCCATTTTCCCTTTGTTCTTTTATTCAACTTGGACCAGATTAATGCAAGTAGGTGGTACACACTTGGCCCAATAACATGGTAAAAAAAAGTCTTAGGAGGTTATGCACTTACCTAGTTTCACTTGGGCTTTATCCATAATGGGCCAATTGGCAGATTTGGCTGCTGGGCTTTCTTTCATTCACATTTTTCTTTAATAGGTTTGGGCTTCAAATGAGCCCCTTAAAATAAGCCTAAATCGGGTCCATCAAACTTGGGCCCTTTAACTATATTATAGCTCAAGTATGTAGCTGCTAGCTCAATTACCACCTTACTATATTTACTTAAAACTTTCCATCGGAGTTAACTTGCAATACATATGCTGAAACGTGCAAGGCATTACATCACCTTCCGAGCTAGTTTAAACCAACACAAATCATATAAGAAACATGATCCCTCACCTACACTATAAGTCTATGTCAAGTATAACATGAATAGAACTACCACATACAAAATACAGGCCATTACTACCTTCCCCCCTTGAAACATTCGTCCTCGAATGTTAGCATGGTTGTCCAGCCTAAACAAGTTCAAGCCTAAGTTAGTACTACTATTAATCACATTGAACATATAGACTTATACTTACTTGTCAATGCCTCCACTAACATTTTGATCGTTCCCACCTGTGTGGAAGAGGTGAGGATACTTCAATTTCATTGCTTCTTCTGCTTCCCATGTAACTTCTACTTGTTGGTTTCTCAATAGTACTTTTACAGAAGCTACTTCTTTATTTCTTAACTTCCTAACTTGTCGATCCAGAATAGCAATGGGTACTTCTTCATAAGTGAGATCGCCCGTAACCTGTACGTCTTCAGTAGGAGTAATACAAAATGGGTCACCTACGCATTTTCGTAGCATTGAGACATGAAACACCGGATGAACTGATGAAAGCTCTTGTGGTAGCTCTAACTCATAGGCTACTTGGCCGAATTTTTGGATAATCTTATATGGCCCTATATAGCGTGGACTCAGCTTTCCCTTTTTACCAAACCTCATTACCCCTTTCATCGGAGACACCTTCAAGAAAGTCCAATCCCCTATAGAAAATTCTAGTCCTCTCCTTCTAATATCTGTATATGATTTATGTTGACTTTTATCTGTTTCTAGCCGCTGCTGTATCACTTTGACTTTTTCCATAGCTTGATGAACAAGATCTGGCCCAAATAAGGCAGTTTCACCTATTTCGAACCAGCAAATTGGTGATCCACACTTTCGACCATATAAAGCTTCATAAGGTGCCATTTTAATGCTCGAATGATAGCTATTGTTATAAGCAAATTCAATAAGTGGTAGGTGATCATCCTAGCTATCCTTGAAATCTAATATACAAGCTCGCAGCATATCCTTAAGTGTCTGAATTGTACGTTCTGCCTGACCATCCGTTTGAGGATGAAATGCTGTACTTAAATTCACTTGTGTTCCCAAACTCTTTTGAAATGACTTCCAAAAATTTGCTGTGAATTGAGCTCCTCTATCAGATATTATAGAGATTGGCACTCCATGTAGTCGAACTATCTCTTTAATGTACAACCTCGCATACTCTTCAGCTGTATAGGTAGTCTTCACCGGCAAGAAGTGTGCTACTTTGGTAAGTCTGTCAATTATTACCCATATGGAGTCAAACTTCCGGAATGAGCGAGGCAAACCAGTAACAAAATCCATGTTGATCATGTCCCATTTCCAAATTGGAAGTTCTATAAGCTGCATGTAACCTTCGGGCTTTTGGTGTTCTACTTTTACCTGTTGACAATTTGGACACTGAGCCACGAATTCTGCAATGTTCTTCTTCATGTTCCCCCACCAATACATTTTTTTCAAGTCATGATACATTTTAGTTGACCCCGGATGAACAGAGTATCTTGAATTATGTGCTTCCATCATGATCCTCTTTCTTAGTTCATCTACATTAGGTACACACAATCTGTTTTGACATCGAACTACTCCGTCTTGCTTAAGCTCAAATGCCTTTGTCATACCATGTAGTACATTCTCTTTATGTTGTAAAAGAATTGGATCAGTGTACTGCTTCTCTTTCACTTCCACTATAAATGAGGATTCTGCCGCATTTTGCACAATAATCCCTTCGTCTTGAGATTCAAGAAGGCAAACGCCCAAGTTCGCTAGTTAGGACAGATCCTTAGTCATTTCTTGTTTTTCCGTAGACTTCCCATAAGTTCTTGCCATTATTTTATGGCTTAAAGTATCAGCTACTACATTAGCTTTACCGGGATGATATAAGATGTCAATGTCATAATCTTTTAATAGCTTCATCCACCTTCGCTGCCTCAAATTTAAGTCTTTTTGCTTAAAGATATATTGCAAGCTTTTGTGATTAGTGTATATGTCAACATGAACTCCAGACAAGTAGTGGCGCCATATCTTCAAAGCAAACACAACTGCTGCTAGCTCTAGATCATGGGTTGGATAATTTTTCTCATGTGGCCGCAGCTGCCTTGAGCCATAAGCTATAACTTTACCATGCTGCATCACTACATAACCTAAGCCCAATCCCGAAGCATCACAGTACACTACATATCTTTCTGTACCTTTTGGAAGTACCAACACAGGTGTAGAAGTTAATTTACTCTTCAGCTCTTGGAAGCTTCTTTCACACTCATCGTTCCACTGAAACTTGGTTCTTTTGTGTGTTAGCTTTGTTAAGGGTGCAGCCATGGAAGAGAATCCTCCAACAAACCTTCTGTAATAACCTGCCAATCCAAGAAAACTACGGATCTCCGTAGGCGTTGTAGGTCTTGGCCAGCTTTTCACGGCTTCTATTTTCTGGTTATCAACCCTTATTCCTTCCTCGAATACGATATGACCTAGGAATGCCACAGATTTCAACCAGAACTCACATTTAGAGAACTTTGCATACAATTTACGATCACGGAGAATTTGTAAAACCTGCCGCAAGTGATTAGCATGATCCTCTTTCGATCTTGAATACACCAAAATGTCATCTATGAACACTATCACGAACACATCTAAAAATGGCTTGAACACCCTATTCATCAAATCCATAAAAGCTGCTGGTGCATTTGTTAGCCCGAATGACATGACTAAGAACTCAAAATGACCATACCGTGTTCGGAAAGCTGTCTTGGGTATATCTTTGTCCTTGACCCTCACTTGGTGATAACCTGACCTCAGGTCGATCTTTGAAAAACACCTAGCACCTTGTAATTGATCAAACAAATCATCAATTCTAGGGAGGGGATATTTGTTCTTAATTGTTACCTTATTCAACTGCCAGTAGTCGATACACATTCTTAATGAGCCATCTTTTTTGTGTACAAATAAAACTGGTGCTCCCCATGGGGACACACTAGGCCTTATGAATCCTTTTTGTAATAAGTCTTTTAACTGCTTCTTCAACTCTCGTAATTCTGCCGGAGCCATTCTATACAGAGGAATTGAGATAGGTTGAGTATCTGAAAGCACATCAATACCGAGCTCTACTTCTCATTCTGGAGGCAAACCTGGAAGATCTTCAGGAAACACATCTGGAAATTCATTTACCACCGGAATGGATTGAAGGGTTAGTGGCTCCGCATCTATATTTTTCACTCTAACCAGATGGCATATGTATCCTTTGGATATCATCTTCTTTGCCTTAAGATAAGAAATAAATTTACCTCTTGGCACCCCAATATCACCTTTCCATTCAAGGACTACCTCTTTTGGAAACTGGAAATGCACTATCTTAGTTCGGCAATCTACCGTGGCATAACAAGAAGCTAACCAATCCATACCCATTATAACATCAAAATCTACCATGTCTAGCTCAACAAGGTCAGCCAATGTATCACGATCACAAATAATTACAATGCAATTACGACAAACTCTCCTAGCTATAATAGATTCACCAATCGGTGTAGACACTTCAAATGGCTTCGCTAATAATTCTGGTGTTCTTTTGAACTTTCCAGCAATCAATGGTGTAACATATGATAGTGTAGACCCCGGATCGATTAATGCATATACAATATGTGAAAAGATGGACAATGTACCTGTAACCACATTCGGCGAAGCTTCTAAATTTTGTCAATCCCCTAGTGCATATGTGCGATGCTGACCTCCACTAGAACTAGCTACTCCCCTAGCTCCTTTACCACGACCCGTAGGCATATGTATTCCCCTACCTAAGGAAGGGGTTGATGAGGTCGACGCAACAACTGATCTAGTTGGTTGTGCAATGCCACCCACTCCCCTATGAGGGCAGTTTCTCATCATATGCCTTGGTGTGCCACACCAAAAACAAACATCCGTCCCAAACCTGCATGCACCTAGATGATTCCTCCCACACTGTTTACAAGGCTGCCGTGGAGGCCTTGATTGGCTCGTACTTCCTTGCTCTTGATGACTGCCTTGACTTTCACTTATTTGCCCAAACTGATTGCCCCTAAACCCTTGGAACCGTGGTGGAGCACTAGCTGTAGAGTAGAAAGATGACGACCTAGGTTGTCTGTAAGAGAACTGAGGCCTAAACTCACCTTGGGATGGTATAAACTGCCCCATGGATCTGGCCCTCTTAGAATGCCCTGTTTCCAACTCTTGTGTCCTTCTTCTTTGCCTTTGATCCTCCAATTTTTGTGCAAAAGCCTGCATCCTTGCTATATCCATATCTTTATTCAATGAAGCAATTGTACAGTCTCTAACCAGATATGAATCTAATCTATCCACAAAACGATGAACTCTATCCTCCATAGTAGCTACTACATTAGGAGCATACCTGGCCAAGGAATTAAATTTGAGACTATACTCCCTCACACTCATATTTCCTTGGTGGAGATTTAAGAACTGATCCGCACGAGCCTCTCGGATCTCCAATGGCAGATAATGATCAAGAAATGCCTTTTTGAACTCTTTCCACATAACTGAAGGTGCATTTATTCCCCTAGATTGCTTCCAAGCTTCATACCACAATATAGCCACACCCTTTAATCTGTATGCAACTAGCTCAATTGCTTCTTTACCACTTACATGCATAATATCCAAAGTGCGTTTGATTTAATCTATAAAGTCTTGGGGATCTTCATTAGGATCTGACCCGGTAAATGATGGAGGGTCCAAGTTAAGAAAATCACGTATCCGTGTTCCAGCTGATCTATCTACACCACTAGTACCTGCAACTGGACCTTCTTGCCTTTGGCCATGACCAGCAACTATACGAGTCAATAATTGGACTGCGTTCCTCAAATCTTGCTCGGTAGCATTGATAGGGGGTTCCTGAGGTTCATCTTCCCTCCTTAGTTCTTAGGAGATGGAGGCGTCGGGGAAGTCTGCGATAGAGACTCATCTTGAGCCCCACTTTGAACAGCTTGACTTGGTGGTGGTTGGCTGGTCCCTTCTTGGACAACCACATCTACTCGTTTACCAGAACTTTTACTCCTTCTCGTAACCGACATCTTTGCTATAATAAAACAATTGATAAATTAGATATGATTCACCTACAACACTAGTTCTATCGCACGATCTAAGAAATAAAAGAAATGAGACAACTCCTACATGTCCCGTAGCCTCCTGTTTATAGATGTGGTGCACAACACATCCATAAGCAAGACTCTACATAGACACAACTTTGTAGACTCTCTAGGATATCATGCTCTGATACCACTTTTGTCACGCCTCAAAACCCATTAAGACGGACAGGCACCCGATGCCCTAAAGGCCCGAGAGAACCAACCTGCAACCTGTTCTTACTGTGCATATACTATAACAATTGTGACAAGTTAACCTAGGATGCGGCGATACAAAACAACGTAAGTAGGTCCAAAAGTTATATACAAGACTTGGCCATTGAGGCCACAACTCCTTAAGACACAACTGAACCATGTACATACGTCTACAAAGCCTCTAAAAGATATAAGACTAGAGTAGGTTGGGACAGACCCCGCCTTACCCTTAACTACGATACAATACCAAAATGAATTTATCAAGGACTCAATAAAGCTCCGAATCAACTTGGAGCTCACCAAAAGTAGCAGAGTTTCGTGTGCTCCTACTGAGGAGGTCTACTAGCTGGAGTACCTGAGCCTGCAGCATGAAATGCAGCGTCCCCAATACGGGACGTCAGTACGAAAAATATACTGAATATGTAAGGCAATAGCATATGTAATACAAGAGCTCAAATGAAATAAAGTAGTAACATATGAGTGCATAGATAGGAGAGAAGACCATCTTTGCTTACTCTTGTGGGATCAAGTAAGCTACATTCTTTTCTTTACCTTTTCGTATGTTATAATCTTTGTTGGCATGTGATACAAGTGACCAGCTGATCAGTGGTAGAAGAGGATGACCCATGCTAGGCGTATTAACCCCTGAGATGCGGTCCTCATAATTACACAACTTGGGATCGGCCCATGCTAGTCTTTCGCCCCTGAGCTACCACCCTTCTATACCAATAGGGATCGGCCCATGCTAGGCTTTCGCCCCTGAGCTGCCACCCTTAATTATATAGATTTCTTCATTTAGATTCTTTAATCTTTGAGATTATTGTTAATCAGTTCATAACTCTTTTGAGACGTTATTTTGGATAATCATAACACTTTTGAGATGTTGCTTTGGTGGTCATAATCATCTTGGAGATATGGAAATACGGACCAGTAGTGGAATACATGAAAAATAATACTTTGATGCAGTAACAATGACATAAGGAGTTATGTAACATCAACGCCTCACTTTAAGACCTTAATGGCACAATTGACTTCAATTGACTAGGAGGGGGATTCACCAAACTTTCTTTTGCAAATATCATTTCTATAGCAGCATAAGGGGGATAATTACACAAGTATAGAGTAGTGAACATATAATGAAGTAGTTCCATGTACTTACAATGGGGAAAGAAATATTGTTAGCTATTTGGAGATAGTACGCTGCCACTATGTTTCCTTTCCTAGGAATAGAACTTATGAGATTCACTTCATTGATATTAATTGCAGATGCCAGATTTCATGCCAAAGGGATATAGAATCGAATAGCCTTACATACCTTATTTTCTGACCGATACCACTATCACGATTCAGCCTTCCTTTTTGGGTGCTAATCTACAACATAAGTCATGATTAAGATAACGTCAGTAGGTAATAACATTAAGGCCCTCAAAAACAGTAGCTAAAATATTTGACGGAAGGCATGCCCTTACAACCCTTACACAAACGGTGAACCACCACACCCTTCCTCTACACATTAATACAACTTCATACATCCTCTCCCAAGATACCCAAACTGCCCTTAACAACAATATTCATAAGCCAGCCACCATCAATCTCAAATCTTTCAGCATAATAGGAGAATATTGACTCAAGGATTTATCACAATCCATGAATTCTTGATAAATATATACAAAATTCTCCACTCCAAACATGAATTCAAAGAGAGGAAAACAAATGGGTTGAAGTCTTACCTTAATTCTGGAAATTTATCCTCTAAACTTGTACTTCAAGAATTCAAACTCTCCTTTAAACTCTTACTTGAAAATGAGACAGCACTCAAGAACCCTAAGGTGTTTTAGGGCTGCTTATTGAAGCCAAGAGAGACCAAGAAAGAAACTTAGGAATCTGAAAATTTTTGCAAGTTTAAAGTGGAGAAAAAGACTTGATCCTTATCCTTTTAAAAAGGAGGTGCTATGGCCGACATTCTTGACCAATTTTGGGCATATATTGTCAAGTAGGTGACCCACCTACTTGGCCTTTTAACTTGGGCCTTTTTGGACTTAAGATTTTTGGGCCTTGGCTGTCCATTTCCCTTTGTTCTTTTATTCAACTTGGACCAGATTAATGCAAGTAGGTGGCACACACTTGGCCCAATAACATGGTAAAAAAAAGTCTTAGGAGGTTATGTACTTACCTAGTTTCACTTGGGCTTTATCCATAATGGGCCAATTGGCAGATTTGGCTGCTGGGCTTTCTTTCATTCACATTTTTCTTTAATAGGTTTGGGCTTCAACTGAGCCCCTTAAAATAAGCCTAAATCGGGTCCATCAAACTTGGGCCCTTTAACTATATTATAGCTCAAGTATGCAGCTGCTAGCTCAATTACCACCTTACTATATTTACTTAAATACTTTCCATCGGAGTTAACTTGCAATACATATGCTGAAACGTGCAAGGCATTACATCAACTTCCGAGCTAGTTTAAACCAACACTAATCATATAAGAAACATGATCCCTCACCTACATTATAAATCTATGTCAAGTATAACATGAATAGAAATACCACATACAAAATACAGGCCGTTACAGCATAACAGTGTCCCTTACACGGATACCTAGACGGACCGTGGTGAGGTTGACAGGTAATCAGCAAGTGGCCCATCTAGAAGAGGTTTCTCCCTTAGTCACTGTTAAGGACCACAAACGTCTAAATGACCCGTGAATCTTCACATGAATCGTGAATTCGTCGTGAATGGGGTTTATCAAATTCAGGATTTTTAGGTCAACTTAAGATGATCACATCTTCTATCACAAAATTAGTTAGTAGGCCATGTCATATAATATTAAAGTTCTCTGAGACCTTTTTCCGACGCGATCAAGTTTGCCTAATTCCAAGCTCCGAGTAAGAATTTATACCCAAAATAGTGAATCCCTAATGGGATGAGAATCTTCACGACCCACTTGACGGGCCGCGGTGCTATAGACGACCCATGAAGGCCTTCTATAGAGTCAATTTAATAGTTTAAAGTCGGGATCGTTCCAGTCTTTTTTCAATTATTTTAACTCAGTACTACATCATTTTACTTTCCACCCCAGCCCTGCATAATAATTTTTACCCCAAAATCATAGCCCTGCATAATGTTGTTTACCCCCAAAATCATCCAATTCAATTCATTCTCTCAAATTTCCAAACAACAAACTCTATCATGACATTTATTCCTCTCTACACCAATAAAAAATCAGGTAATTACATTAATTATTCACAACCCAACCATCAAACTCCAACCACTATATAAAGAGAAAAGCCACACTATTTTTTTCACACTTCAATACTGCCCCCCCCCCCCCATTTTTTTTCTTTTTTTTTTTTAAAAAAATGAATCTCTCTTCTCTCTTCAAAAGCCCCCCAAAATCCTATTTTTCTACTTTGCTATGTCGATTGCCACATTGTGAAAATCCTATAGCTCTCAAATATTTAACATGAACGTTGATGATGACATGGTAGATTGGTAGATTCTTGAGCATGTTACTACTTTTACTATTATTAATACACTTTGACAATTTTGATGATGCCACTTCAAGAACATAACTAGTTTCTTCCTCATAAGGATCCATTTAATCCATAGGTTTTAAAACACACGAGTCATTAAATGGTAGAGACTCAACCCCGTTACTTCTAGTACTATTATTATATTTTGACAAAGTTGATGATGACCCTTTGGGAATTGAGCTAGTTTGTTTCCTATTCAAAAACTAATTCAATTCTTGAAGTGTCATCATCAACTTGTCAAAGAGTAATAATAGTATTAGAAGTAACGTGATCGAGTCTCTACCATTTAATAACTCATGTGTTATAACACCTATGGATTTGATGGACCCTTATGAGGAAGAAACTAGTTCAATTCTTGAAGTGTCATCATCAAAGTTGTCAAAGAGTACTAATAATAGTAATAACAGTAATGGGCTCGAGTATCTACCAATCTACAATGTCATCATCAACATTGTTGTTAAATCTTTGGTAGGTACAGGGTTTCCACAATGTGGAAATTGACATAACAAGAGAAAAAAAGGATTTTTTTTTGGCTTTTGAAGAGAGAAGAGAGCTTCATTTTCTTAAAAAGAAAAAATAAATGGGGGAAGTATTGAAGTGTGGAAAAAATAGTGTGACCTTTTCTCTTTATAAAGTTGTTGGAGTTTGGTGGTTGGAGTGTGAAAAATTAATGTAGTTTTCCTAGTTTTTATTGGTATGGAGAGCAATAAATTTCATGATAGAGTTTGTTGTTTGGAATTCATGATTTAAGAAGATTAGGAAGAGGAAGAGGAAGAGGAAGAGGAAGAGAGAGGAGGAAGGAAGAGAAAGAGGAAGAGGAAGACGAAGTGGCGAAAAGATTATTGTGAAGGAAAAGAAATTGTTGTCATCAAAACTGGTTGAGAAGAAGAGTAGGAGGAGGAGGAGGACGAGGAGAAGAAGTGGTGAAAAGATTCTTCTTGAAGGAAAAGTAATTGTTGTCATCAAAAGAAGAAGAGGAGGATGAGGAGGAGGAGGAAGAAGACGAAGAAGAAAAGGAAGACAAAGAGGAAGAAGAGGAGGTGGAGGAGGAAGAGGAAGAGGAGAAGGAAGACAAAGAGGAAGAAAATGAAGATGAAGATGAAGAGGAAGAGGCAGAGGAAGAGGAAGAGAAAGAGAAGAAGAAGAGAAGACAAAGAGGAAGAAGAATAGAAGGAGGAGGATTACGAAGAGGAAGAAGAAGAAGAAGAGTAAGTAGGAGAAGGAGAAGGATAAGAAGAGGAGGAGGATGAGGAGGAGGAAGAGAAGGATGAGGTTAAGATAATAAGGGAGTTTCAAATGTTCTTTATGCACCTCGTATTGATTAAAACATGTTGAGGATTTATCAGTTGGTAGAAAAAAAGATAGGAAGTATCTTTTGAGGATAAGTATTACGTTATCAATGATGGTGCTGGAAAGGAAGTTGTAAATATTAAGTTGAGAGGTAAAAATTTTTTATTTGATCTAACGGAAGTTGTTTCTCTAGAACATGAAAAAATCACCTCAAGAAATTAGAAAACAATCCTCGAATTGTAAAATCACAAACGAAATATGAACATGTTAGTTTTAAAGGAGCTTTTAATATTCCTAATGGATTTAAAGAAATGGAAGAGTTACATATGTTTTAAGAAAATAAAATGGGTAAGTTTAAAAGCAATGGTTGCATTCAAAATGAGAAGTTAATTTAGTTAATTACAAGCCCAAAGATGAATATGTAGATTTATGCACAAGATCACTTTCAGATATCAAGTGTTTAGATTCCAAGATAGAAGACCAAAATTTTGCAATTCCTAGAGTAGTGTTGGAACTTTTCTTCAGAATCGTAAATTTCTTACTGCATATTTTTATTCATATAGACCTACTCCATTAGTTAGCCTTTTTTATTCTATTTGAATTTTAAATAATTAGTATTTTATAGACTTTCGGAGTTTGGTACTTTCAGAATAACTTTTTGCTTAATTTTAGGTTTAGAAGTTAGAGTTCTATTATAAATTATATTATTAGACTGTACTTAAAATATATCAATCTTTCAATGTTCATTCATAAACTTTCTTTCTTGTTTTTATTTTTTCCCTTGAAACTCTTCTCTTCTAAAACCAGTAAGAAGGATTTCATAAATATCTTAAAATTTTAATGCTATAACTTTTATTCAAGATTTCAAAAATAACTACAGATGGAATAAAAATTTCCCCCTCTTGTCATCCCCAAATGTTCATATACTAATAACAAAAAGGTAATTTATGGAATAAGGGTATATCACTAAATTGAAAAGCAGTACAAATTTGAAATCGTCAATCACAAAAAAAAATGAAGCAATTTTAGTGAATTTATTTTTATTGTTAAAATCTACAAGGGAAAAGGTTTAGGCTATTCATTTCATGAGGGAATAGAAGCAACTTACAATTAGAATTAATTAACCAGAGAGAGATGGGCAAAAGTTGAGTTTTGACGCCGGAGAGCGAGTTCCATAATGGTGGGCAAAATATCATATGGGATTTAGGTTTCATTTATGTTACTTTAGTCAATTTGTGGTCTTAAAGTTAAACCTATAAACAAAAATTTAGATGTACCATTTATTACCAAAAAAGTATTGTGACGTATTAATGCAAGTAAGCCATAGGTAAAATTACATAATACAATCATTTGTTATAATGCCATGATTTTTTCCATAATCAATTTTTCATGTTTTATTTTATTCTCGATAACAACATCCTACCTATAACAAAAAAATTATTCAATATAGCAGTACACTTTTTGTAACATTGCCTCTCTATTATAGTCATACTCAAATATTATGTAATAATATAATAGGGTTTAGTGGGTTGAAGTAGAACAAAGTTGAGATGATATACCAAAATGAAATTAGTGCAAGTTAGATGAATTGTGTATTTATTTGGCCTAATTAAGATTATCTGGGGCACCAAAAATCATTCTTATAATTTATTGGTGGTTTTTATGAGGACAATAATATGTGATTTGTTCCTAATATATGCATGTATAAAAAAATGCTTACATGATATGCTAGTTGTACGGTCTATTTATTCGGTATGTATATGTCATGATCTGAGTTTACACCTTAAACGTGCCCAACACTATCGTTGGTTCCAAGAGAATCCTTGATCTGTCATGCTAATAACTGAACACTATGACACTATGAGGAAGTTTTAAAAAGATGGGAAGGGAATAAATTAGAAACCAAACTCAACAACTTTATTTAAAAATCTGGAATTTGTATAATATGCATATGTTTGTAAAGTAGTTGTGAAATCTATGACTTAATTGGCTCTTCTTTGAAGATTCTAACATGCTGGAGGTAGGTTATTAAGACAAGACCTAGGCTACCTAAATACTTTGCTAATAACATATACTAACTACTCAAAGTCAAGATAAACTGGAGCCCTCCAAAAGTAAAGAGGTTCACCAAAGCTATATAAAAAGGTCATCCAAATGATATGGTTGTTATCAACCTTGAATATCTAAATGTGCATCACTAAAAAATGGAACATCAAATGACATCAGTACATGAAATCTATAGTATGCAAATTATTTGAATGAAACAACTAGCTAAGATTGAACATACTCAACTAAATGAATAACTCTGAGGTAGGCTAAAACAAAGTCAACTGAGTTGTAAAATATGCATGTGTGCTTTATCAATAAAAAATTTAAACTGGTTATATTCCATAATAGCAATTACAAAAAATAATATAGCTTTACGTTTCATGGGGAGATTCTTATGATCGACATACACCATCGGAGCTCATGATGTATAACTTACAATCTTAGTTGGGAGGGTTGCCTTATACTATGTCGCGATATAGAACTTGTCTGTTTGATGTGGATCTACTATCGAGCCTCTTGGACTAAAGGAGATGACCATATAGCGGTGTGCTACAAAATTCTGTGGTGGCAAGTAATTATGAGACATGAATATCTAAACTTGCATCCTCTTGCTACTATATAATCCTCCAAATATTATTTGTATACACTAATACACTCATAAATAGATAAATTATTTATCTTTCTAAATCACATAGAAGTCTTTACTCTAAATAGTTCTTTAGAACTGAACTGAACTTGCTATAAAATCTTGGGATAAGGTACCAGTACCCCCCTCCCCCCCCCCGACTCTGACTGAAATCTCATAAACACATCTTCACTAAACGAAGGTCCTTATTACCTCCACCCCTCTCAAACTCTTTTTTTTGTAATTTTTTACACCTTTTGGGTTATGTGGCACTTTACATAACATCACATAGTTCAAGCGCGTGGGAGATAATTCGATGCCCGTTTCTCTCGCCCTACTTCTAAAGATAGATTGAAAGGTTTGGAGAGAATTTTAGAAAGTTCTTCTCTCCTTTGTAAAGATGCGCAGCCCCCCCCCCCCCCCTCCAACAAAGCCCAACCCTATTTT
The DNA here is from genome assembly GCA_016801875.1 of Solanum sitiens. Classification (NCBI taxonomy): domain Eukaryota; kingdom Viridiplantae; phylum Streptophyta; class Magnoliopsida; order Solanales; family Solanaceae; genus Solanum; species Solanum sitiens. Next base: position 1,054,337 of record JABWTJ010000165.1, read on the forward strand.
CCCCTTTTAGTAAAGGACCCTCGCCTCGCTTCCTATTCATTTGTGGGTCTGAACCCGATTTTTTATTCAATTTCGAGAATCAACCAACAGAAAAATCTGTAGCAGAGGTGACTCACAACCTCCCTCTAGCCCAATAAATGAAATGGAATTAATCAAATCAATAAGCTGTTTTGATTGATTCAGGGCACAACGAAGACAAATTCAATAAAGGAAAGGGGGCTTACTTTTCCTGAGATTGATTCATCTTATTCAAATTTAAATATGCTAATGGAAGAGTAAAAGTTTTCAGATGAAGCCCAAATGGTTTAAAATTACAAAAAAAAAGGGTTGGGGATAGGACCTTAGTTTAGTTAAGGTATACCTCTCGAATTTCGGTAATATACTAGTGATGTACTTGTGCCTTATCCCTAATATCACTATTCTTTCTCAAAGCACAAATCTGCTTTAATTTCTTTAAAACGTACTATGAGTTAACGTGTGTCCGTAGGATATCGGGCATAGACTAGTGGGGTACTTGTTCCTTATTCCTAAAATCACTATGCTTTCTCAAAGTTGAAATCTACTTTGTGTAAAAACTGACTATGATTTCTTTATGAAAATATGGCTTTCATTTCTCTCTGAAATAATACACTTGAAGATAAATATACTTTTCGGAACAATGCAGTTTAATCTAAATATATTTTCTTTAACTCTTTCTTTAAATAATGCACTTGAATCTAAATATACTTTTTTAAAATACTTCATTAAAACTTCTAATATATATTTTACTCATGAAAAGAATGTATATGAAATACTACAACAATATCTACAAATAACATTAGCTAAGAAGGGCCCACGTTGTAGAATAAATATAAACCATCATTCAAGAATCATCATGAAAATTAAATACAATAATTTCAAAAATACAATTTGACATCAAGAAGTTTGGATTAGAAAAAAACAACAATTTAAGGACTTTGGTGTAAAAACTCTAATTTTGGCCTTACTAAATGAAACTGTAGATGTAGGGCATGAGTAAGAACTAAGTTCCATACTATGACAACCTTACATACCTTGAATCTTTCCAATTGAAACCTAAGATTAAAGAAGAATTTCAAAAGTCTGTTCTGGAACAATGAGATGAGTTACCTTGAAATCCCTAGGTTTTGATGGTATTCTTACTTAGGATACACAATCATATAGGGACGAGTTCATAGTACAACTCAAAGTCTTCATAAACTATGTAGCCAACGTGGGTAGAAATGGTCATACCTTTTAGATGATTTTTTATTGATTTTTAATCATAGCTTAGTAGATCCACTAAGTTCGGGAGTTTTATACCCCGACAAGGTATACGACAATTCTGATAGCGTGGGTGAGACGTTATGTCACATAGACCATAGTGATGATTGTTAGTCAGATAATCTACCAAATTGAGTTATTTTTGTATCTTTACATACAAACGGATTTATTATTATATTTTTAAATACATTCATTTGTTACCTATTGTTTTAAATGCTTTACATAAGCTGCATCTTTATTGTCGTTTTATACTACATTGAGTTGAGAATCCACGAGTTTAGTAGAGTTCTTCCAAGTTCAAGCTTATATGTTATGTTCATTGTTAACCTTACATGCTCGTACATTCAATGTACTAATGATATTTGACCTGGATCATTTTATGATGCAAATACAGGAGATCGAGGTCATCAACAGACGCTTCGTTGATACCACTTGTAGTTTTAGAGTTTTTTTGGTGAGCCTTCTTGCTTTCGGAGGATCCCTTATTTATTTTTGTTATTTCAGTTTTGTTAGAATGATCGAGGGTCTTGTCCTAACATACTCATAGTATTAGAGGCTTCATAGATAGACAAAAGTATTTGAGGAGTCTTTCTTTCATTTCTCTTCTTAATGTTTTAAAGACCGTGAGTTGAACACTTATGTTCATTTGAGTATTCTGAGTTAGATCCTTTATTTATATGAGTTGAATTGTTTGGTGATACTATTTCACTTGAGTAAGTCCTCCACTGAGAATTGAGCCATGCCAAGGGTTTGCTTGGGGCATATATGGTTCTCGAGTATCAGCCACGTCTAGGGTGTAGGCTCGAGACGTGATAGTGTCTCTCACACGGATGACTAGACGACCCGTGGTGAGGTTGAGGGACCGTCCAAGGGGTCATCAAGTGGCCTACACATAAGGAGTTTCTCCCCTAGTCTTTTGTTAAGGACCATAGACGTCTAAACGACCCGTGAAGCTTCACACGGTTCATGAAGTCATCTTAAATGGGGTTTATAAGATTTAGGGTTTAGTATCAACTTCAAACGATCACATCTTCTATCACAAAATGAATTCAGAAGCCCATGACCTATAAATGCAAAGTTATCTGAGTTCTCTTTCCAACGCCACCAAATTTTCCTGATTCAAAGCTCGTAGTAAAAAGTAATGTCTGAAATAGTGAAGCCCTGTCGGTAGAGCATCTCCATGACCCACTTGACGGGCTGTGGTGCTCTAGACGGACCATAAAGGCCTTTTAGAGTCAATATATCAATTTTAAGGCGGAGTAGTTCCAGTCTTTCCCAATTGTTTTAACTCAATACTACATCATTTTACCTACTGCCCAAAGCCCTCCTTACTGATTTTTACCCCCAAAATCATCAAATTCAATTCATTTTCTCAAATTTCCAAACAACAAACTGTATGAATGTATAATAAAAATGCATATTTTTATTTTGATTTGAAAGAGGGGTTAATTTTGAGTGAATTTACAATTTAATTTAACTTATAAATGTAGCATATGTTATAAATGTAAAATTTATGCTAACGGTAAAAGTATGTCTTTCTTTTTTAAATATTTTGTTTAGTCAAACATCCATTAAATAAAATGAATATTTAACATGTTATATCATATTACATATATATTTATTTTACACCAAGCCTCCCTTAAATCATAAATTTCAAACAACAAACACTATCATGACATTTATTGCTCTCCACACCAATAAAAAATCACGAAAATTACACTAATTATTCTCAACCCAACCATCAAACACCAAAAACTATATAACTTACAATCTTAGTTGGGAGGGTTTCCTTATAAAGTGTAGGGATATAGAACTTGTCTGTTTGATGCGTATCCACTATTGAGCCTCTTGGACTAAAGGAGATGACCATCTAGCGGTGTGTTAAAATCCTATGGTTGCACGTAATTATGAGAATTGAATTTTCTAAACTCGCATCCTCTTGCTACTATATAATCCTCCAAATATTATTTGTATATACTAACACGGTCATAAATAGATAAACTATTTGTCTTTCTAAATCACATACAAGACTTTACTCTAAATAGTTCTTTAGAACTTAACTGAACTTGATATAAAATCTTGGGATAAGGATCAAGTACCTCCCTAGACTATGACTGAAATCTCATAAACACACATTAACTAAACTAAAGTCCTTATTACGTCGCCCCCCTCCCGAACTCATTTTTTTTTAAAAATGTGTACACCTTTTGGGTTATGTGGCACACTCCATAACTTAATGTAGTTGAAGCGCCTGGGAGATGTTTGGATACCCATTTCTCTTGCCCTACTTCTAAAGATAGATAGAAAGGTTTGGAGAGAATTTTAGAAAGGTATTCTCTTCTTTTTAAAGCTGCGCAAGCTCCCCCCCCCTGAACAAAGCCTACCCCTCTTTTTCCCCCTTTAATGAAGGACCCACGCCTCGCTTCCTATTCATTTGTGGGTCTGTATTCAATTTCAAGAATCAACCAATGGAAAAATCCGTAGCATAGGTGACTCACAACCTCCCTCTCGCCAAAATAAATGAAATGGGATGAATCAAATCAATAGGGTTTTTATTGATTCAGGGTGCAGTGAAGCCAAATTCAATCAAGGAAAGGTGGCGTACTTTTCCTAAGGCTGATTCATCCTATTCAGATTTGGCTATGCTAATGGAAGAGGAAAAGTTTTCAGATGACGCCAAAAATGTGTACAAAATTACAAAACAAATAGGGGGGTATTAGGACCTTAGTTTAGTTAAGTTTTGTCTTTGAAATTTCGGTCATATACTAGTGAGGTACTTGTCCCTTGTCCCTGAAATCATTATGTTTTCTCAAAGCTGAAATCTACTTTAATTTCTTTAAAATTGACTATGAGTTCAGGTGTGTCTGTTGAATTTCGGTTATAGACTAGTGGGGTACTTGTGCCTTATTGCTAAAATCACTTTAGTTTCTCAAAGATGAAATCTACTTTATTTAATAACTGACTATGATTTCTTTATGAAAATATTGCTTTCATTTCTTTATGAAATAATACACTTGACGATAAATATACTTTCTTGAAATAGTGCACTTGAATCTAAATATATTTTCTTAAACTCTTTATGTAAATAATGCACTTGAATCTAAATATTTTCTTGAAATACTTCTTTAAAACTTGTAATATATATTTTGCTCATGAAAATGCATATGAAATACTACAACAATATCTACAAATAACTTTAGCTAAGGGCACTTGTTGTAGAATAAATATAAACCATCATTCTAGAATCATCAATAATATGAAATACAATAATTTCAACAATAGAATTCGACATCAATATGTTTGGATTAGAAAACAACATAAATTTATTGACTTTGGGGTAAAAACTCTAACTTTGGGCTTAATAAATGAAATTATAGATGTAGGACGTGATAAAGAACTAAGTTACTTACTATGATATCCTTACATACGTTGAATATCTCCAATTGAAACCTTTAGATCAAAGAAGAATCTCAAAAGTCTGTTCTTCAACCTTGAGATGAGTTATCTTCAAACACCTAGGTTTTGATGGTAGATTCTTGATTAGGATACACAATCATATGTTGGAATTACTAGAGAATTGTAAGAGTATGCCAACTTTTATTTGGAAGGAAGAAATCTTGATGAACTTTCCCCAAAATCAAATGTCGAACTCGAGAATCAAGTTCTTGATTTCACAACTAGATCTAGGAAGAGGATATATTTGATGTTAGAAATTTGTAGAAGTTCTAAAATTTGTGTTATAAGATTATGGATAAATACTTACCAAGACTTGGTAGAGTTTAAGAGAAAGTTCGGGGGATGTAGGGTTGACCGAGGAGTGAAAAGAAACTCAAAATAGCGCTTTTATAAAATCTAGAAAAATATATACAACTGATATAAAGTGATATACAGGAAGTATACAATGATATATGGATCATACATTTATACTACGAGTCGTGGACTAACTTGTGGTTGCTTGGGTGGATTATAAACTATCTGAAGTTTCCCGTGGTTCATAGTACGGGTTCGTACTACTGAAAGTTTCAGACTAGCGGATCTCTGGTAAAACGATCGTAACATTTTAATCCATACTCAGATTTACAAATGATTAGTGGAGTTAGAAATAAGACACAAATATCTTTAATTTGATGAGTAATAGGACACAAAATATTTCATATTCTAAGAGATATGCTCATTTGAGGCTGACCCTTGCATGATCTTATACAAAAAGTTAATAGGTAGTTATCGTCATCATCATGATCATCCTCTTCGTCGCCCGAACCTGCTGCAGCCCAGCTTCTTCCCCCCTTGCTTGGTTTTAAGATTTTTTTAGTGCTCTTGCAACCGAACTAATTGCAAGTGGCAGCCCCTTGCATTCTATGTCAACCTCTTTAGCTATGTCAAGTAGAGATGGATAATGGACAAAATTACCGACTTTCTGCCTGAAAAGGATCCATGTTTTCTCTTCAGATAACATTCCAACTTCCAATGTCTTCAGCTCCCATTGGTTCACAAACAGATTGGAAACGTGTTGTGAATGTCACTTTGCACTGGTATAAGTGGTTGCTTCCACATGGAATTCCAAGTCTCTTTAGATCAAGAACCTTCCAAACATCATCAAAGATTATAAGGATGCGGCTGTTCTGATCCATTAACCTTGTACGCAGCTGATCTTCACAACTCCACAAATTATTCCCTGCTAATGTCAGCTCGATTCTCTTGCAATATCACCCTCAATTCTTTTTTATTCTGGTTGTTGACTGATAATTACCATGAACACATCATTGAACAACCTTTCTTGTTTCGCTTTTTATCTGATTTGGTATGAAAATGAAATATGAGAGAGTGTAAATGGAGAATTTGGTATGAAAATCAAAAAGCAATTATGTGAGAGAATTTGGTATGAAAATGAAAGATCATAGAGCGGATCGGAAATGAAGAATTTGGTATGAAAATCAAAGAGTAGCAATGTTGGAGAATTTGGTATGAAAACAAAAGCTAATTAAGTGAGGTACTCGAGAGTTTGATTGTGTTATTCCAAGCAAAAAATTCACAAAGATTTATAAGTTGTGCATTCAGGGTTGGGAATAAGAATAGTGGGGTCTAAATAATATCTTTAAAGTGAGAGTATTGATGAGCTAACATTTTAAAGTAGCAAACATATGATTTCATACTTCCATCATCCAAACTCATGTTAGGACTTTCACAAAATATATGCTTTCTTGCCATGGAAGACACAATATAAAGAAGAAAAAAAGGAAAAGTAATTGTTTCTTTTTGGAATTTTCCACTTGCTTGCCAAGTATTCAAAGATTAGACTTTGTCCATACAATCTCTCCAATTTTTGATCAAGTATATCATTTCCAGTTTCTTCCAATCTGCCTAAGCTTTGGTGGACAGAGTTATCAGGGTCGGATCAACGTAATTGGGGGCCTAAAGCAAAATTTTAATTCGCGGCCTAATATATAAATACACTTCATATATATAGTTATTCAAAATTTATTTTTTTACACTATTTAGATGGAAATTGTTAGTACTTAATATTGTTTTTTCAGTAACTAGTTTTAGGTAAGATTTTATCAACTCAACATTGAAAAACATCCTTTAAGTGAGACAACTTTTATATGTATTGTTAACATAATGCTATAAGTAATAAGTTGATAAATATTAAATGAAGATAAGAGTAATAACTGTAGAATTTGACTCAAGAAGTTGATGACTTGTATACCTCATTTTAATATGCTTTTACTATATTAATGCTTGAAACTAAAATTTGAAAAGAAATAAAAACGAATTTGTAATTCACTTTTCCCAACACTTTTCACTATTAATTCTTATTTTTAACAAAGTACAAAAAAGTTAAAGTGTAGAGAATATTTGTTTATAAAATAATTATACTTTTTATCATAAATAATCAATTTTTTATAAAAAATTTAACACATAATTTCATCTACAGAAAATGACGTACGATGAATTTCGAGGTAAAGTGATGGCCTATGAGCAAAACCATATTAACAAGTATAGAAAAGATGATAAAAAGAAAATTGTGGCCTTTACAGTCGAGACATCTGAAGTCGGAGCAATGGGTGATGAATATCAAAACGAAGGAATGACTCTCATAAATCGAGGAGTGAAACAAATTCTTAGACAAAGAAGACAAAGACCCCAATAGGATTTTAAGAGAATGACGATTCTACTACTATGGAAAACCATGACATTTCAAACAAAATTGTCTAGAATGAAGAAGGAGGAAAAATCGAATAAATGAAGACCCATAAAGTCTCGGAGCCTAGGATTAAGGAGAAACATCCAAAGATGATCATGGTGCCAACATATGCTTCATGGCACTAGGTGAAACAAGTGAGGTAAGATATTTTAATTGTCCTAACTGTAATGACTTACAGGAGTCCTTGGTCATGATAGGTTACATAAAATAATTGATGAATACAATAGGATTTCTAAAGAAAAGAAAGACTGACAGATTCTTCTCGAAGCAAGTCAGATTGAAGTCAACTTACTAGCAGAAGAACTGGAAGAAGTAAAAATGCAACTGAACAGTATCAGACAATCTCCTAGTCATAGCTCTATTAGGTCTAAAATAACTGCTTTTGATTGGAGAAGATCTCCTAATCAAAGTTCCAACAGATCCAATAGATCTATATATAATTCTCCTTATCCTTCTTCCGAATTTGCTGTTAATTTCTCTTGTTATACTTGTGGTGACATTGGTCACAAATATTTGAACTCTAGGAAATTTTCTTCTCAAAAACGGATTTGGAGACCAAAAGGTGTTAATCCTAACCCTCAAGGGCCCAAAAATACTTGGGTACCAAAAATAAATTAATCAACTTGTTTTGCAGGAGCAGACCAAAAGAACCCACAAAAAGGAAATGCAGGTAATAGATAGTAGATGCTCCATACATATGTGCGGAAAGAAAGAAAATTTCAAAACTCTTAACAAAAACGATGTAAGATATGCATAGATCAGAGAAACTGCAAAAGGAGAAGTAGTAGAAGTTGGATCAATCACTCTTAGCTCATCATGTGATATATCAGAAGTATACTAGGTGGAGGGACTTAAACACAACATGATTAGAATCAGCCAACTATGTGATGTTGGATTCAAATTCTCATTCAATGCTACAACTTGCACTATCAGACATGTCATTAAGGATATCACAATTGTTAGAGATCGTAATGATAATATCTACGTTGACTTTCCAAAACTTCCATGTCTAAGTGCAGTATCGGATGAATCTTGGCTATGCTAGCATGCATTCCTTTGATAAAATGTCTATACTTGAAATAGTCATTGGGCTTCCAAAGTTAAAATTTGGAAAGGACCATATATGTGACTCTTGTCATCTTGGTGAGTAAACTCGTTCGTCGTTCAAGGTCAAGGATATTGTAAGTACCACTAAAGCTTTGCAACTTCTACATATGTATCTCTCTGGTCCCACTCGGACTGCTATCATTGGTGGTAAGAAATATGTCTTTGTATTGTTGATGGCTTCTTAAGATTCACTTGGGCAACTTTCCCATCTCATCAAATAAAGCTTTCTCTAACTTTGAAGTATTTTTTAGAAGAGTATAAGAGCATAATATTTTATTTCCATAGTTCATAGTGATTATGGAGGAGAATTTGAGAATAAAGCATCTGAGGAATTCTTTGATAATAGGTGGTAGATTGGAAAGATCATTTGTTACGAGACACCACCAGAACCATACTTCTTGATCAAAATCTCTATGAACAATTTTGGACTAAAGCAGTACGTATTGCATTCCATATTTTGAACAGATGTCTCATCAGACCTATTCTAACTCCAGATGAGCTATGGAGAGGTAAGAAGCCTAATATCAACTATTTTCACCCATTCAGATGCAAATGTTTTATTCACTACAATGGCAAGAAAAATCTTATTTGCTCCTGCACATATCCGATGTGGACATGACTCAGCAAATCATTCAGAATAAAATCAATGACTTAATCAAAGATCCTTGATTCAAACTCTCTTGGGTTTCCGTAAAAGATAAAGTCCTCCAAAGCTATATAAACCTTTCTTAGCCATAGTTGTGAAGCATGAACTTCACTTGAACTTATATTGTAATCTTTTTATTATCTTTCATAAAACTTTGTACTCACTTGAGTGAACATTTGAAAAGAAAAGAAAATGAAAGATGTGTAGGTTATATAAGTAGAGGTTGTGTAAAAAAAAGATCTGATTTGCATATCAGACAGGGCTCTCAATTGTAACAGGCGCTTCTCTGATATCACTTGCAGATACATAAGATCAAGGTCATTAACAGGCGCTTCTTTGACACCACTTGCAGTTCCAGAGTTGTTTGGTTAGTCTGCTTGATTTCGGAGGATCCCTTAATTATTTTTGTTATTTCAGTTTTGTTAGAATGATTGGGGGTCTTGTCCTGATATCCCTCATAGTATTATAGACTTCATAGATAGACAACAATATGTGAGGAGTCCTTTCATTTCTCTTGTTAATGTTTTAAAGACTATGAGTCGAACACTCTTGTACATTTAAGTGTTTTGAGTTAGCTAGTTTATTTATATGAGTTGAGTTGTTTGTGTGATTCTATTTCACTTGAGTAAGTCTTCCACTAAGAGTTGAGCCAGTTCAAGGGTTCGCATGGGGCCAGTCATGTTTCTTAAGTGCCAGCCACGTCTAGGTGTAGGTTCGGGGGCACACAGATATCTAAACGACTTGTGGAGAGGTTGATGGACCGTCCAACGGGTCATCAAGTGGCCTACTCATAAGGGATTTCTCCCCTAGTCACTAGTTAAGGACGACAGACGTCTAAGCGACATGTGAAGCTTCACACAAATCATGAAGTCGTCGTGAAGGGTTTATTAGATTTAGGATTTTGGGTTAAATTATAATGATCATATCTTTTATCACAAAACGAATTCGGAGGACCATGACCTATAAAATTAAAGTTCTCTGAGTTCTCGTTCTAATGCCATCAAGCTTTCCTAATTCCAAGCTCGGAGTAAAAAGTTATGCTCCAAATAGTGAAGCCCTATTGGGATGAGCATCTTCACGACCTACTTGGCGGGTTGCGGTTCTCCAGATGGACCATGAAGGACTTATAGAGAGTAAATATAGCAGTTTTAAGTTGGGTCATTCCAGCCTTTTCTCAATTATTTTAAATCAACACTACATTGTTTTACCTTCTACCCAAAGCCCTGTAAAATGATTTTTACCCCCATACTCATCCAATTCAATTCATTCTCTCAAATTTCCAAACAACAAACTCTATAATGACATTTATTAGCCAGTAAAAAAATAAGAAAAATTACATTAATTATTCACAACTCAACCATTAAACTCCAACAACTATATAAAGAGAAAAGGTCACCCTATTTTTTTCACACTTCAATACTCACCCCCTTTATTTTTTCTTTTTCAAAAAAATGAAGCTCTCTTCTCTCTTCAAAAGCCAAAAAATCCTCTTTTTCTACTTTGCTATGTTGATTGCCACATTGTGGAAACCCTAGAACTCTCAAAGATTTAACAGGAATGTTGATGATGACATGGTAGATTGGTAGATACTCGAGCCTGTTACTATTATTCCTATTATTAGTACTCTTTGAAAGTTTTGATGATGCCATTTCAAGAATTGAACTAGTTTCTTCGTCATAAGGATCCATAGAATCTAGGTGTTATAACACATGAGTCATTAAATGGTAGAGACTCGACCCGCTACTTCTGGTACTATTATTACCTTTTGACAAAGTTGATGATGACCATTACAGAATTGAACTAGTTTTTTTTCCCATTTAAAAACTAATTCAATACTTGAAGTGTCATCATCAACATTGTCAAAGTGTAATAATAGTGCTAGAAGTAATGGGATCGAGTCTCTACAATTTAATGACTCATGTGTTATAACACCTATGGATTCGATGGATCCTTATGAGAAAGAAACTAGTTCAATTCTTGAAAGTGACATCATCAAAATTGTCAAAGAGTACTAATAATAGTGATAGTAGTAATGGGCTTGAGTATCTACCAATCTACAATGTCATCTGCAACATTCTTGTCAAATATTTGAGAACTCTAGGTTTCCACAATGTAGCAATTGACATAGCCAAGGAGAAAAAGTGGATTTTTTGGCTTTTGAAGACAGAAGAGAGCTTCATTTTTTAAAAAAATAAATAAAGGGGGGAAGTATTGAAGTGTTGAAAAAAATAGTTTGACCTTTTCTCTTTATATAGTTGATGGAGTTTGTTAGTTGGAATGTGAATAATTAATACAATTTTCCTCACTTTTGTTGGTGTGGAGAGCAATAAATGTCATGATAGAGTTTGTTGTTTGGAAATTTGAGAAAATAAATTAGATTGGATGATTTTGGGGTAAAAATCATTATGCAGGGCTTTGGGTAGAAGGTAAAGCGATGTAGTATTTGGTTAAAACGATTGAGAAGAGGAGGAGGAGGAGGAGGAGGAGGAGGAGGAGGGGAGTGAAAAGATTGTTGTTGAAGGAAAGGGAACTGTTGTCATCAAAACATGTTCAGGTAATAAGACAGTTTCAAATGTTCTTTATGTACATGATATTGATCAACATGTTGAGGATTTATCGTATTACATTATGAATGATGGTGTTGGAAAGGAAGTTTTAAATATTAATATGAGAGGTGAACATTTTTTTATTTGATCTAATGGAAGATGTTTCTGTAGAACATGAAAAAGATCACTGGCTGAAAAAATTAGAAGATGTTCCTCGAATTATAAAAGCACAAGCGTAATATGAACCTGTTAGTTTTAAAGGAGTTTTTAATATTCCTAAAGGAATTAAAGCAATGGAAGAGTTACCTATGTTTCTGACAGGAGGCTTCCCCAATGGTGTTTTGATGATTCCTCACCAGTGCAGGGACCCGGTCCTCTGCAGATTTGAAGAACTGGTCTTATCAGGGAAAAGTACAGACAGATGTAAAAACTGTCTGTGTCAGAGAAGTTGGTGAGGAGCAGTGTACCGCTCCAATCAGAATCGTCTAGGATGTTTTGTTTGTTGGACAACATATCTTCATAGTATATATCAAACAAAACATCATGCATTATTCATTCATTCAAAAACAAAACATACTACCAAGGATCAAAACAACAAGAGATCGATCCAAAGGGCTTTCAGTTCTTGTACTGTTTGCTGTTTTTATATTTGCTTGTAATTGTTCTAAATTGTAAGATTCGTTTCGAAGTGATTAGAAACGTATCGAACCTTGGGTGTTTCATTGTAAGAGTTTTAGTTAAGGGAAACTTAGGCTCTTACGGAGCAGTGTTGTATATGATCGCGCGTGCTCAGTTGAGCAATAGTGAGCATTGCTTAGTGAAGAGGCTAACGGGTTATTCTCTTGGTGTGTAAACAACTTTTACTTTTGCTTGTGTGAAGATTAGTTAAAATGGTTGTTGAAAAGTCCTGTTAAGAACAGGTCGTGGTTTTACTCCCTTGATCAAGGAGGTTTCCACGTAAAAGTGATTGTCTCTTTTACTTTTGTCTTTGTATTATCATTTACTGCTTTGTAGTGTTACGGGGACCAGGTTACATCTTAGTTTCGTAGACGCATACATTCCAACAAGTGGAATCAGAGCTTAACTTTTCACGTTGGTTAACACCTAGAAAAGAAAGATCCTGAAGGAATGGCTGCTCCACCAAATCTGGAAGAAGGGCAATCATCAACAAGGCCACCCCGCTTCAGTGGTCACTACTATGGGTGGTGGAAGAATCGAATGCATGACTATATCAGTGCTGAAGACTCTGAGTTGTGGGACATTATTCTGGATGGACCTTACATCCCTATGAAGGAGGTAAAACATAGAGTACTTACCAGCTATGAAGTGAAGACCAGAAAGGAGTACACCGAGGCTGATCGTAAGAAGATTGAAAAGAACATTAAAGCGAAAAAGATTCTGGTATGTGGTATTGGTGCTGATGAATATAATCGAATCTCTGCCTGTGAATCCGCAAAAGAAATTTGGGATTGTCTTCAAACTGCACATGAAGGAACCAAAAGGGTAAAAGAATCAAAGGTTGATATGCTTACTACTCAATATGAGAATTTTGTGATGAAGGAAGGTAAAACCATTTTCGAAATGAACTCTTGTTTCACTGCTATCATAAATGATCTCAGAGGACTGGGAGAACCAATTCCTACATGCAATCAAGTAAGGAAGATCCTCAAGGTTCTTCCAAAATCTTGGGAAAGCAAGGTGGATGCAATTACTGAGGCAAAAGATTTAATGACATTGCCTATGGATGAGCTCATAGGAAATTTACAAACCTATGAGATGAACAGGAAGCAAGGAGCTGCTGGAAAAGAATCAAATAAGGAAAAGAACGTTGCTTTGAAGTCTTCACAAGGTTAAATGTCAGAGGAAGAAGGTGAAATGACATACTTGATAAAGAGATTTCAAAAAATCATTAAAAACATGGTGGCTTTCAAAAGAAGGGAACTACTAGTAGAATGGCAACAACAAAATGACTTATGTCACAGATGCAGGAAACCAGGTCACTTTATGAGAGACTGTCCAAATAAAAAGCAAGAGTCTCATGAAGTAAGATATCGTAAGAAGGACCTGGTCCCAGACAACTTTCGAAGGAAGGCGCATACTGATTAGATGGTGAAGAAATCCTTTGCTATATGGGGTGATGATTCAAGTGAGTCAGGCGAAGAAACTGAAAAACATGAAGATGTATCGATGTTGGCCATCAAAGATGATGAAAGCATCTTCAACCAAATGTTTTCATTGATGGCAAGATCAGATGATGAGGATGATACTCCTGAGGTAACTCTTTTTGAATTAAAAGATGACCTAGGAAATATGTCTACTAAAAGTCTGAGGAAACTTGCTGCTTTATTGATTGATTCAGTAGATGAAAGATCAACTGAAAACTCGAGCCTAACTGAAAAATTGAGCATTTTTGAAAATGAGAAGGCAGCTTTTCTAACACAGATTTCTGAAATGGGTAGAAGGAAAGGGATACTAGAGTCTAACCATCATGTTGACAAAGAACAACCTAGTACCTCTAAACATGATAAAAGAAAGCTTAGCATCTATGAAGAAGAGTTGGAGAACAAACTCAAAATCTCAGAGAATAAGTTAGCAGCTTCTCTTGAAACAAATTCTCAGTTAGAGAAAGATCTTAAGAAAATCAAAGAAGAGTTAAGCCATTCTCTAAAATGGACTGATTCTTCTAAGATTCTCTCAAATCTCTCTCAGCAAAGTTTCAATGGAAAAAAGGGCCTAGGGAGCAAAACAATAGAACCAACATACAATCCACATAGCAAATATGTGTCAGTGGCTGATAACTTTCTATGTACTCATTATGGAAGAAATGGTCATATGAAAGAAGGGTGTGATAAACTAAAATAAGCTAAGAAGAGGCATGTGGAGTTTGTAAAATCAGAAAGTTGTCAAACAAACAGGAAGCAAGGACCTGGTCTGTGTGATGAACATATCAGAAACAGTAGACATGCTAAAGAAATGAAAAAATGAATTGAGTCTCGTCGTCATTATAGAAACTTCTCACCTCCTTGGGCTGGTAGATTTCTTATCAAGCCATTTGATAGTTACTGGGAACTCCGTATGAAGTGGGTTCCTAAAACTAACAAGTGATTCTTGTCCTGAAGAGAGGAAGGAGTCAGTGCTGGTACATGGACAGTGGATGCTCCAGACACATGACAGGCGATGCCTCAAACTTCCTCTCTTTGCAGGCACACGAGGGTGGTGGTGTGTCTTTTGGTGGTGGCAAGAAAGGGTCTATTCTTGGAATTGGAAAGATAGGCAAGTCTGACAGTAACTCAATCAACAATGTGCACTATGTGGAAGGTCTCAAGTACAATATTCTGAGTATATCTCAGATGTGTGACAGAGGAAATGAAGTCAAATTCATGGCAAACAAGTGTTTTGTGACAAATTGTGTAACCGGAGAGGTGGTGATGTCTGCTACAAGAGTAAGAAATCTGTATGTGGCTGATCTAGAATCCATAGAAGGAGATGACCTCTCGTGTCTAAGTACTCAAATCGATGAATCCAAGCTGTGGCACAAACGTCTTGGTCATGTAAGCTCTACTCTCCTAAACAAATTTGTGGCAGGGGACCTGGTCCGCGGACTACCCAAAGTGAAGTTTAAAAATGGTAAAGTTTGTTATGCATGTGCAAAGGGGAAACAGAAAAAGTCATCATTCAAAGCCAAGAAAGAAGTCAGTACATCAACACCACTTGAATTGCTT
Organism: Solanum sitiens; assembly: GCA_016801875.1. Lineage (NCBI taxonomy): Eukaryota > Viridiplantae > Streptophyta > Magnoliopsida > Solanales > Solanaceae > Solanum > Solanum sitiens. The sequence goes on from JABWTJ010000165.1 coordinate 1,069,844, forward strand.
CATATGGACTTGTGTGGCCCAATCAGAGTGCTGAGCAGAGGAGGTAAGAAATTCATTCTTGTTGTGGTTGATATTTTTCAAGGTACACTTGTGTAATGTTCCTAAGAACAAAAGATGAGACGGCTGGGCAACTGATGGTTTTCTTCAAAGCCATTCAATCAAAGTTAAATTGCAAGATTGGTAGCATAAGATTTGATCATGGCACTGAATTTAAAAATGCTCAGATTGAAGGTTACTATGGTGAACATGGAATGAATCACAACTTCTCAGCACCCAGGACTCCCCATCAAAATGTAGTAGTGGAGAGAAAGAACCGAAGACTGGTGGATATTGCAAGGACTATGCTGATTCACTCTCAACTTGCTATGAGCTTCTGGGCTGAGGCTGTCAATACTGCTTGTTATGTACTTAACAAGTGTTTTATCAGGTCTCTTATCAAGAAAACTCCTTATGAGTTAATCAATGATAAGAAACCTTGAATAGCTCACCTGAACCCATTTGGTTGAAAATGTTTTTTCTGAACAATGGTATGGATGATCTTGGAAAATTTGATGCCAGAAGTGATGAGGGTGTGTTCCTAGGCTATTCGTTGTCAAGCAAAGCATATCGAGTGTTCAATAAGAGAACAAAATGCGTAGAAGAAAGTGTACATGTCAAATTTGATGAGGGTAGAACAAAGGATGAAAACTGGGATGAAGATGAGCTGGAACAGTTGACTGAACATAGAAAAATCATTCAAGAAAGTGAAGAACCTCAGGACAAATCAACTGACGGACCTGGTCCGTTGAACATTCATACAGATACCAGATCTCATGATTCAAATAACAGTGAAGAAGATCTTGATGAATATAGAGAATAAGAACATCAATCTTCACATCTACTAGACAATCGGATATCTCCTTTAGAGTCCGGAATTCAAACAAGATCAAAGGCACGCAATGTGGCGGCATTCTAAGCATTCATATCTCTGATAGAGCCCAAGAGTATCAAGGAAGCATTGAAGGATCCTAACTGGGTAGTCTCCGTGCAAGAAGACCTTCATCAATTTGAGCGAAGTAAAGTGTGGCACCTGGTCCCCCGACCAGTTGATAGAACCATAATAGGCTCTCGCTGGGTATTTAGAAACAAACTGGATGAAAATGGAATCGTTGTCAGAAATAAATCAAGGCTGGTGGTGCAAGGGTACAATCAGGAGGAAGGAATTGATTATGAAGAAACATTTGCTCCTGTTGCTCGAATGGAGGCTATCAGAATTCTAATTGCTTTTGCTGCACACAAGGAATTCAAATTATTACAAATAGACGTGAAGAGCGCGTTTCTAAATGGAAACCTGAAGGAGGAGGTATATGTCAAACAACCTCCAGGATTTGAAAATTCACAGTTGCCTGATCATGTACTGAAACTTGATAAGGCGTTGTATGGGTTGAAACAAGCTCCTCGAGCTTGGTATGAGAGACTATCAAGGTTTCTGTTGACAAATGAGTTTGTCAGGGGAAAAGTAGATAATACCTTGTTTCTAAAACTAGAGGTGAAGATCTGTGGATTGTGCAGGTTTATGTTGATGACATAATTTTCGTAGCAACTTCAGATGAACTATGCAAGGAGTTTGCTGAGTTGATGAGCAGTGAGTTTGAGATGAGCATGATGGGGGACCTTACATTCTTTCTAGGTCTGCAAATAAAATAGTCCTCTCAAGGCACCTTAATATGTCAAGGAAAATTCATCAAGAAGCTGCTCAACAAGTATAAAATGATGGGTGCAAAGGTTCTGGATACTCCAATGAGCATAAGTGCAAGGATTGACAAAAATGAAGCTAGCCAAGAGGTCAATCAAACAATATATAGAGGGATCATTGGGTAAGTTCTATATTTGACAGCAATCAGACCTGCCATTGTGTTCAGTGTAGGGATGTGTGCTAGATTCCAAGCTGCACCAAATGAATCACATCTTTCTGCCAAAAGGATCCTGCGATATCTGAAGGGAACGCTGGACCTGGTCCTCTTCTATCCAACATGTGATTCTTTTGAACTTATAGGTTATGCAGATGCTGATTATGCAGGATTCCTAGAAGACAGAAAAAGCACATCTGGAATGGCACATTTCTTAGGATCAGCTTTTGTCTCTTAGGGAACGAAGAAACAAAACTCAGCGGCCTTATCTACGGCAGAAGCTGAGTATGTTGCTGCTGCTGCAACTTCTTTGGATCAAGCAACAACTGAAGGATTTTGGAGTTCTAGCAACAACAATTCCTCTGATGTGTGATAATATGAATGCACTGAATATGGCAAAAAATCCAATGCAACACAAAAGAACCAAGCATATTGATGTGATGCATCACTTTTTGCGGGACAACGTAGAAAAGATGAATGTGGTGATGAGATTTTGCAGTACTGAAGATCAAGTGGCAGACATTTTGACTAAGCCATTGGGAAAGGAAGTTTTCCTTAAGAACAGACTGAGACTTGGAATGATCAAGATCACATAGCTCTTGAACAATGCTGCTCAGAGAACCCTAAATTGACTATGTTTAGGGGGAGAGGTATCTATGTTATAATTAAATTCAAGTACTTGAGAATTCACACACTATACCTTACTGCAGGTATACACTTAGAAAATGAATAGTTGAGGGGATGATTTCAATCATACAAAATTTAAGCAAACAAAGCATAAGAAGGACCTGGTCCCTTACAAGGTTAGTATCATTTAATACTACACTGACAACTGTCTGCATCATTGCCACGTGTCCTTGTCCGGTTCGTCGCGTCAGTTTCAAACGTCTTGTTTTAAAAATCGAAGAGTCATTACTGTTGAGGACCGGATACCTTTTTCCTTTAAATATTTCTTTTTATCTCAACAAAAATCACAAGATCATTCTATAATCTTGCTCTCTGACTGATTTTCTTCTAAAGTTCTCCTATTTTCTACTTCAATCTCTAAAAATGTCTAAGTCAAATTCTTCATCTCATGATCTTATCTCCCCAGAAATCGAAAAACCTAGTTCATTCGATTTCTCAATCCCTCTCTGAGAAGAGTCATTAGTAACCCCCATGTGTGTAGATGGAACACAAACTGGAACTGTCTCTCCCTTAAATCCAGTCGAAGGAGGATCTGCACCACCTAGACTGGACGGAGCGCCGTGTTCTCCTACATTGGTTTTGTCTAAGGGAATATCACATTCATCTAAAGCACAATCAGTGGCTAAGCCAAGTTCCAAACTGGGTTCTTAGGAAATTGATGGTGCATCCATGGCACTGTCATCCTCGATGTCAGAAAGACTGTTTGAAGGTGATCTACCAGAAGAAACGGGGACAAAATCTTGTATTCTTACCGCTGGAGCAGAACTGGTTGCTATACAGAGTCTGGCTTCACTTAGAGACGAGTCTCATCCTTCATTATTAAACAAGGAGTTCAGGTCCCCAGAACAGTTACCATCTAAGGGACAACTCATTTTTTATCATACCCCCAAATCATTTGTTGTGAATTCTGAAGGGGAGGAAGGGGAGGAAGAGGAGGAAGAAATGCCTCTCAGATGGAAAAGACAAGGAACACGAGGCAGTAACCTTCCTCTTGTCGAAGGGGTGGATCAAGTAACTGATGATATAATGCAGAATCGGGAAGATAGTGATGAAGAACGAAAAGGAAAAGGAAAAGGAAAATTGGTTCAGTCTGATAAAGAAAAGGGTAAAAGAAAATATAGTACTAAGAGTGCCACACAAATGGTACTCGGAAGTGCTATTGTGCCAAATGCTCTACAGACTCAAAGAAGGAGGCAAAAAAGTAGTCAAGGGCTGACTCAAGAGGAACCTGCTGTTGACCCACTCCCCATTGAGGACAACGACTAAAAATCAGAGGATGGCTCAAAGTTTGTCGCAAAGCGAAGGAAAGGGTCGGGAGACAAAAGAGAGAAGAAAAAGAATGAGGGTAAAAAGGGTTCAGGTAATCCCCCAGCGACGAAAGCTAAAAAGAAGATAATTTAGAAGAAAAGGAAATCTGAAGTGTCACCCATAAAGAGACCTGGTCCCAGGGTAAAAGTTGAAAGACAACACATGTCAAAAGAAGAAAGGGTGGAAAAGATGAAGTTACAAAAGGTGCTGAATGGTCGTGTGTTCGCTCAAGACATTCTGACGGAGCATGGAATGAGAGCCCTTGTTGATGCTATGGCAATACAAGAATGGGGACATCTATTTGAAACCCCTATTCCTTACCTCCACGAACCAGAAGTACGCGAGTTCTATTACAACATCAACTTGCTTGAAGATGGAGGTATTGCTACATCGGTCAAAGAAGTAAAAATAAGTCTGAATGAGGAAACGTTGGGGATCATTCTGAGTGTGCCTACTTCTGGGATTGGAACCATTGAGGGATGTAAACCTTCCATAGCATTCACTGAATTCGCCTCAAAGAAAGGCGAACGGAAGCAGGCAGGGGTACCCAAGAAGTATCTAAAAGGAGAGTACCAATTGCTTTTTGAATTTGTCAACAAGGTCATGGTACCCAGGTCTGAGAAACGCACAGTTGCATCTGCTGCAGACCTCTTCCTGATGGAGAAACTGAGTGACCATGATGAGATAAATCTCCCAGCACTAATGCTTGAGCACATACATCGGGTTATGACTTGGAAAATAGGAAGTCATGGAATTCCTTACGGGTACCTTCTTAACAGGGTGTTCAATCACTTTGAAGTGCCTTTAGGGTTGGGAGTACCAGGTATTGTCAAACAAATGTTCTCCAGATCCACTCTCCGAGACTGTGAATATATTGAAGGAGAGGCACCAGGTCGTTCCCAAGTTGCAGCTGTATTAGAGCAACAGTCTATTCTCAAGAGAGAGGTGGATGATCTGATAGTGCTCGTTGCAGCTAAGGAGGTTGAGGTGGTTACTTTGAAGTCAGAACTGCAAAAGGTGCTTTCAATAGGACCTGGTCCTAATCAAGTTGATGACTCAGAGTTACGCATGTTGAGAGTTGAGAATGATCAACTAAAAGCTACGAATGCCTCGTTGACTGAGCAGGTTCAAGCTCTCAATAAGCAGCTCATTAAAGCTCATGAAAATGCAAATCGAGTGATGTTGCTTATGTGAACTCTTCAACCCCCTCCCCCTCCGTCCTGAAAGTGTCTTCTTGTGTCCTCCTGTCCCTTTTTGTCGTTGGTTTGGTAAGTTTGTGGCATGTTGTCATTTAGTTGATCACTGGACAGTATTATGGTGATCAAATCTTGTTGTTATCTTATGAACTGTTTTATTAATGATAATCATCTCCTTTTTGCTAAAATTCATGCGTTTAAGTGTGGCCATGGCCCTGAATTCTCTTGTGCTTGTTTTTTTAATTTTTGACGTATATTTACTGTCCTTCCTTCTTGATGATGTCAAAAGGGGGAAGATCTGGTAGTAGCTGTTAAATGGGGCATGGTTTTAAGGGGAATGATAGTAGTTGTTCATTCAGTGAAGCATGGCTTAAGGGGGGAAATACATCTGATACATGGGCATTGTTTTAGGGGAAATGAAGATTGTCTCAATTGAGGGAAATAATCTTGATATAATGCTTTAAGTTTGTTTTGAATGAATTTTTGTGAGAAACAGAATGCAGGATGGTTTGTCATCATCAAAAATGGAGAAATTGACATGAGGCTTCCCCAGTGGTATTTTGATGATTCCTCACCAGTGCAGGGACCCGGTCCTCTGCAGAGTTGAAGAACTGGTCTGATGAGGGAAAAGTACAGACATCTGTAAAAACTGTCTGTGTCAGAGAAGTTGGTGAGGAGCAGTGTACCGCTCCAATTAGAATCATCTAGGATGTTTTATTTGTTGGACAACATATCTTCATAGTATATATCAAACAAAACATCATGCATTATTCATTCATTCAAAAACAAAACATACTAGCAAGGATCAAAACAACAAGAGATCGATTCAAAGGGCTTTCAGTTCTTCTAGTGATTTGCTGTTTTTATATTTGCTTGTAATTGTTCTAAATTGTAAGATTCGTTTCGAAGTGATTAACTTTGGGTGTTCCATTGTAAGAGTTTTAGTTAAGGGTAACTTAGGCTCTTACGGAGCACTGTTGTATCTGCTCGTGTTCAGTTGAGAAATAGTGAGTATTGCTTAGTGAAGAGGCTAATGGGTTAGTCTCTTGGTGTGTAACCGACTTTTACTTTTGCTTGTGTGAAGATTAGTGAAAGTGGTTGTTGAAAAGTCCTGTTAAGAACATGTCATGGTTTTACTCCCTTGAGCAAGGAGGTTTCCACGTAAAAGTGATTGTCTCTTTTATTTCTGTCTTTGTATTATTATTTACTGCTTTGTAGTGTTACGGGGACCAGGTCCCATCTTAGTTTCTTGGACGCATACATTCCAACAGTTTCAACAAAATAAAATGGGTAAGTTTAAATTCAAGATGCAAGTGAAGCAGGAGGGCATGCGAAAAAGATTTAGTACTCAATGGTTTCATTGAAATTGAGAAGTGAATTTAGTTTACTACAATCCCAAAGATGAATATTTTGATTTATTTACAAGATCACGTTAATATATCAAATGTTGAGATTCCAAGATAGCAGACCAAAATTTTGCAATTCCTAATGTAGTTTTTAAAATTTTCTTTAGAATCGTAAAGTTTTTACTGCGGTATTTTTATTCAAATAGACCTACTCAACTAGTTAACCTTTTTAATTCTATTTGCATTTTAAATAAATAGTATTTCATAGAGTTTTGGAGTTTGGTACTTTCAGAATATCTATTTGCTTAATTTTAGGTTTAGAAGTCGTAGTTATATTAAAAATATATATTCTTAGACGGTAGTGAGAATATATCAATCTTTCAATGTTAATTCAAAACTTTCTTTCTTGTTTTATTTTTTTCCTGCAATTTCTTCTCTTCTAAAACCAGTAGGAAGGATTTCGTAAATATCTTTAAATTTTAATACTATAACTTTTATCCAAGATTTAGAAAATCACAACACATAGGATAAAAAATTCTCCTCTTTTCATCCCCAAATGTTCACATACTAATAATAAAAAGGTGAATGATGGAATAGGACCGCCAATCACAAAAAACAATTAAGCGATTTTAGTGAATTTACAACATGTTTATTGTTATAATTCAAAAAAGGGAAAGGGTTTAGGCTATTCATTTCATGAGAAAAACAAAAGCAACTTACAATTAGAATTAATTAACCGAGAGAGATGGGAAAAACTTGAGTTTTGACACTGGAGAGCGAGTTCGATGATGGTGGGCAAAAGTTGAGTTTTGACGCCGAAGAGAGAGTTCATGATGGGAAAAAGTTGAGTTTTGACGCTGGAGAGCGAGTTCGATGAGGGTGGGCAAAATATAACTGGGATTTAGGTTTCATTTATGTTATTTTAGTCAATTTGTGGTCTTAAAGTTTAAAATATAAACAAAAATTGAGATGTATCATTAATTACCAAAAGAGCATTGCGATGTATTTATACAAGTAAGCCCTAGGTAAAATTACATGAATACAATCATTTGTTATAATGCCATTATTTTGTCCATAATCAATTTTTTCATGTTTTATTTTATTCTCTATAACAACATTCTACCTTTAACAATGTTGCTCCCAATGGTACATGCAAGTGTATGTGATCGCGCAAGTAATATAGTGACTCTTTAAAGAACTAGATTATCGAACCAAAAGAACTTGTCAATTATCTATTATTATTAAATTATACTGGTCTAATTATTTATTTAAGAGTGCAAAAAGAAAAGAATGCAGAAATAAAATACTAGAATTACTTACGATAGTTGGAAAATTTAGGGTTGCAACATGTATTGAGTCTCATGCATCATATTCTTTGCTTAGAACTAATTTTAATTGCCAAGTTATTGGTTTAGAGGGTTAAATATACAAGTCAGGTTCACACCTCTAGTCTCCTACCCCAGTTAGCTATCTAACTACATCGTTGAGCGGTGATAAATAGACTTATTGGCGAGCATTTATATTGTTTTATAACCAAGCAAGTTGTTCGTCCGAACATCACTCCTAAACACACCTCAATCAAATGGATCGATCGATCTCTCTATATTCTCCGGTCTATCTAACATCTCCTCTCCCGATTTAAGATTAAACAATAGATTTATCTTGTGGTGATCAAGTATAAAAATACTAAAACAAGAATATATATAAGTAACTTATAATGACAACCAAGAATTAATTTAAAGACCTTAAATAATCAAAATTCAATCCGTAGCTACAGCCCCAGAGTAAGGGTGTTTAGCCACTAATCACTAAGAAAACAAGAAGAAGAAAAGAACCCTAAAAAGTATTGACAACTTTCTACTCCCTATTATTGATCTCCCCCTCTGCCTCCTCTCTAAAATGATTATTTATCTGGACTATTTATAGATTTAGAAAATCTCAAATAAAATATTTGAGTCCAAAACAAATTGAAATATAAAAACCAAGCGGAATAAGAATTCCTCTGTGCGCGAACCGCCTCAAATGTTTTCATTGTTGCTTCCGTCGTTGAGTGACACATGGCAGAACTTTTATTCACTGACTCGCCATTAGCAATTTGCAATTTGAAATCCTTGCACTTTATGTATTATATATTATATTATATTAAATTTAAGGATAAATTAGTAAACTAGTCAAAAAGCTTAATATAATTATTAAAAACATGCATATTTTTAAAATTTTTAGTAAAATGTCAAAATGTTAATATTTTAGAAAATATTGTGTATCCTAATTTAGACCCTATTTTATATCACCTTAATTAAACATTTTCCAACTCATTCTCTCTCATATGGTTTTTTTAAAAAAATATTTTATCTCTCACTGATTATATTCTTCCAATTATTCTTCATCTTTCAACTCTCACTTCTCTTTTCCGTTCTTTTTTATTTTTTTCTTGAGAAATCAGGAAATATATTTCTAAAGATATTCACAACAATCCTTTTGATTAAGATATGCATCTTCATCCGATTTTTAGGTTTGTTTACTATTTTTTTTAAAATAAAATAAAATATTTGTTTGTAGTTGAGTATTAAATCGACCAACTTTTGTTTAGGGTTTGAAAACCACAAAATGACTCTCTAATGGTCGAATCTAAAAGGATTACAAGAGGTATAACTTAATCAACAATTTTCTAGCGATTTTTCATATTTTGATATATATATATATATGTATATATATATATATATATATTACTCAAGAAACAACGGACAATGTAAGATCCACGGCTAAAATAAGGAAAGAGAGTCGATCAAAAATAACGGATAATGTAAGATCCACGGCTAAAATAAGGAAAGAGAGACGATTAAAGAGTTGGTGTTTGCATCTTTTTGTATCACTATTAATGAAAGAAAAAAATTGGGTGTAGAAGATTTCAAAAACTTATTGAAGACCTAATTGAGGAAGAACAATTTTCTATTAGTTTGTTTTGTATTTATAGTTCCTTTTAGAATTTGGTATTCTTTCTCAATTTGTATTCAAATCACTATGTATGCCATCAATATTTGAATTTATTAAAAATCTCATGTTGAATAGTTTATAAATCTTGTATTTATCCCTAATTTGTATTTATCTCAAAGGTATGTCAGCTAGTTATGTATTTTATTTATAGGAAGAATAACTTTCTATTAATTAATTTTGTTTTTATAGTTTTTTCTTCAAATTTTTGTATCATTTCTCAATTCCTATTCAAACTACTATATATGCTATTAATATTTGTATTCATTCAAAATCTCATGTTGCATAGTTTATGAAATCTTATTTGTTCCTAATTATATTCATCTCAAATGTAAGACAACTAGTTATGTATTTTATTTAAGAATGATTGCAAAAAATATTCTCGTATTCTATTTCAATTTTATATTTCATTCTCACATTTCCATCATATTATTTTTTATATATTATACACCATTATACAAAATATAATATAAAAACTATAACGAATACAAATAGAAATAATATACATATTGGAATCAATACAACTTAGAGAAAGGAAACAAAATTATGAAGAGAAAAATAAGTACTGAAAAACATATACGAATACAAATATATTTCTTAAATAGCTACATATTTATTTGACATACATGTTGGAATGAATACATACTAATCAAGAGATACAAGTTTCATTATACAAAATACAACATGAAAACTAGAATGAATACAAATACAAATGATATACATATTGGAATGAACACAATTTAAGCAAGGATACAAAATTCTGAAAAATAAAATAAATACACTACGAGAAAAGTATGCCAAATAACAGAAAAAACTATAGGTGTACAAATTTCTAAGTTAAAAATAAATAAATTTAATAGATAAAACTATAACGTATTATCATAAAGTTTCATAACAATAATTAGTGAAAATTAGATTGAATTTTTTTATTCCATGATTTTCATAACAATAATTAGTAAAAATTGGATATTGAAAAATTTATAGATGTGAATTCTTTAATTCCGTGATTTTCATAACAATAATTACTGAAATTGGATATTTATGTTGGTAAATAAAAGTATTTAGAAACAAAAAAGATAAAGAAAATTGGATATTGATTTTTTTAGAACAATGATGAAAGGAGTGTTTTTTAGAACATGGTGAAAGAAAAAGAAAGCAATGAAATTTGGTGTATTTTGATAAATTGTAACAGATGAGACTTTTAAGCATTTGTTATTTTTTAAAAAAAATTCTCTCCCCTAAATTCCTCCAATCTGTTATATAAAATTTGTATTCTTAAAATAAAAACAAATAATAAAAACATAAATAAGATACCTAACAAACTTAAATTTTGACATTTTTACTAAATATTGAAAGTGTTGCTAATGAGCCCTCTTAATTCAAAAATTGACATTTTGAAAAATTTCCCAAAAATTAATCCATTAAGTTGTCTGCTTGATTTTCTTCTTCAACCTTCCATCTTTAATTCGTTTCAGCTCCAAACTTCATCAAGTTTACACTAATTTACTCCTACAAAAGAAATACACTATTTAGCACAATCATAAGATTAATCTCAAAAAGGACAAATATAAATAATAAATGAGAGGCAAATAATGATTAAAAATATATATTTTTAGCCTCACATCAAACAACAATATTATTCATTATAGTAGTACACTCTTTGTAAAGTTACCTCTCTATTACAATCATACTTAAATATTATGTAACAATATAATTAGGGGTTAGTGGGTTGAAGTATAACAAAGTTGAGATGATATGCCTAAATGAAAATTGGGGCAAGTTAGAGGAATTGTGTATTTGTTTGGCCTAACTAAGATTATCTAGGGCACTAAGAATCATTCTTATAATTTATTTGATGGTTTTTAGGATGACAATAATATGTGACTTGTTCCTAATAGATGCATGTATAGAAAATTCTTATATGATATGCTAGTTGTACGTCTATTTATTCGGTATGTATATGTCATCAATTGAGTCAACACCCTAGACATGACCAGCAGTCATAACCATTGTTGGTTCCAATAGAAACCTTGATCTGGCCTGCTAATAACTAAATATTATAACTATAACACCTCAAATTGCAGAAAGGCTAGAAAGGAGTCAAACATGCTTGTCAATAACCCAAAAATGGACAATGGAACCCTCCAGGGAGCCCTATACGGGCCGTGTAGGGGACCACGGTCCATTTGGTTGCTCATGGTAAGTTCCCATAACGCCTAGATGGCCCATGGTGAGGTTTACAGACCGTCCAATGGGTCATCATGTGGCCTACTCAGAAGGTGTTTCCCCCTTAGCCACTGGTTAAGGACCACAAACGTCTAAACGGTCTAGGAAGCTTTTCACAGACTGTAAAGTCATCCGTGAAGAGGGTTTATCAGACTTAGAGTTTAGGGTCAATTTCAAATGATCATATCCTTTATCGAAAATTGAATTACGTGGCCCATGACCTGTCAAACTAAAAATCTTTGAGTCATCTTTCCAACGTCACCGAGTATGCCTAGTTCCAAGCTTGGAGTAAAAGTTTACGCCCAGAATAGTGAAGCCCTGTCGGGTAGTGCATCTTTATGACCTACTTGATGGGCCGTGGTGCTCTAGACGGGCCATGAAGGCCTTCTAGAAAGTCAATTCGGCAGTTTTAAGTCTTGGTCGTTCCAGTGTTTTCCCAATTGTTTTCACTCAATGTACGTCATTTTACCTTCTACACAAAGCCCTATATAATGATTTTTACCTCCAAAATCATCCAATTCAATTCATTCTCTCAAATTCCTAAAAATAGATCAAGTCACCCTCACAAATATTTCTCTCTCTAAGGATGAAGAAGAAGTGATCAAGATAGGGTTTCGTGATCAAGTCTCCAAATTCATATATTTGCTTGAAGGCTTTGTACACCAAGGTCTGATAATGCTCACCTATGGAGCTCTTTCCTCCACAGCGTTCCTAAATTCTCCAATTTACAAGTTAGAACTCTAAGTTAGTATTTTCTTCCATATCATGGGTTCCTTTCAATATTGATTCAATTGATTGTTTTACGAACTATTATGCATGAATTGAGATAATTCAATGTTTTAAAGATGAATCCCTATGAACCCATTAATAACCCATGTTTTCTAACCTGTGATGATATAATGTGGGTTTTGAATTATGAAAGATGAGTTTATGAAGATATGCATATTTTTTATTAAGTTGATGAAAATGATTTAAGTTGCTTTGAGAGTAAAGCATAAATGTTGTTGTTGTGAAAGGATTTGTCACATACTACTCAATACATGAATGTGAAATGGTTTTCTCAAATAAGGATTCTTAGAGTTGAAAGGTTTTCTCAACTAAATTTTGAATCAAGTTTTAATTAGGAGCTATTCTAATGAGACCTAGCGTAGATTTACTACTTGATGTGCCTTCCATGAATGAGTTTTAATTAGGAGCTATTCTAATGAGACCTAGCTTAGATTTATTACTTGTTGTTCCTTCCATGAATGATAAGACAAGTTAAGATTTATGACTATTTTGTATGAATTATGCTTAGCACCGAGGGGATATTAAAATGAAAGCTCTCTTGTAGCTAGAGGTTGTGCTTCTAGTAGCAACCTCCTTATACCATACCTATGTACAACCATAGGATGATATTCTTAGATAGACGATGATCATCTTATATAGACATTATCTAGTGGATTCACATATGCTAGAAGTAAAGGTTCTTACCTTGGCAAGTAAGGACACTCAGTTTTGGTGTGGGGTAGACACTGGATTACATGTTATAGCTCACATGGTCTCTATGTCAGTTAAGGCTAATTCTCACAATAAAGATGAACTAAGGTTACTTCAAGAAATATCTCACAAGTGTTTAAAGATGATTTTTACTTGCATTGACTAAGATTGCTATTATGGTTTCTAACCTCTTATATTATGGTTTTAACTTGGTATTTTCATGTCATAAAAGGTCCTTTTAGAATAATTCTATAACTCTATGCATTACGATAATACTTGGTACATTTGTTTACTAAGTCATACTCTTTCCTACATAATATAAGAAATATAGGGTCCAACGCTTCAATTTCGCATCCCCGTGCCTAATAATCACCTCTAGTAGTTTTAAGAAGTGTTGAGTCCTGATGTTGTGAGGAACTAACCGTTTACTGCTTATTGTATTTATTTTTACGATGTTGTATTTGATTATGGTTTACGTCACGATCACTCTTGATGTAATAAATGGATTTTAAAACTATGTAGACTTTCAAATTATTTTTGACGAACTCTCTATGATATAATATGTCTTTTAAACTCTTAAAATCTATTATCTAAGTGTCTTGTGTAGGACTTTGGGGGTCCTATACACCATTTTACGTCTAGGGTCTACTTTGGATCATGACAACTTGGTATTCAAGGCACAAGGTCTAGAAAGTTCCTAGGATTTCTCATAATCCACGCCGAGTAGAGTTTTGTTCATGAGTGTGAAGCGTGCCACATTTATGAATAAGAAGCTATAAGATGATTAGGGAACTCCACTTCTTTTATTACTCTAAGTCATGCAATAGAGTGCAACTATATATGACCATTCTCTTAATTCCTATATTATACTTTTCAGGATATGACCCCTCGAAGAGCATACGTTAGGAGGAATGTGAATGACAATGTGGAACAAGAAGCTTCTTCTCAAGCTTCTCAAGTTTTAGTCGATACTTTTGTCGAGAAAATGACAAATACAGACTTTAAGGATGCTTTCAAGTATTGTATCAAGCCATGACGACTCAATCCAATAGGGAGGTTATGGTCCTCATGAACCTTAATTTAGGTACGACGACATCTAGATTAAGGGACTTTACTAGGATGAATTCCCAGGAGTTTCATGGTTCCAAGGTTCAGGAATATCCTCAAGAGTTTATTGATGAAATGTATTATGTGTTGATGATCACATGAGTGACGCCGGTGGAAAAGGCAAAATTGGCCTCTTACTAACTTAAGCGTGTTTCTCAAGTTTGGTTGAACAAATGGAAGGAAGGGAGGGCAGATGATACGGGTCCTCTCAATTGGGAATAGTTTAAGGTTGATTTCCTTGATGTGTTCTTTCCCCTTGATATGAGGGAGGCAAAAGTACTTGAATTCATCAACCTTTATCAAAGAAACATGAGTATGATGGAATATGCTTTGAAGTTCACACAATTTTCTAAGTATACTCTTACTATTTACTGATCCTAGGGCAAGGATCATGAAGTTTGTGTTAGGAGTGTTCGAGATGGTATTCAAAGATTGTCATACCTCCATGCTTATAAATGATATGGATAATTCTCATGTAATGGTACATGCTTAAAAATTGAAGAAGAGAAACTTAAGAGAATATTTAGAAAGATAAAAAAGGCAAGGACTGGTGATGGTGAATTTTCACATTCAAGGTCCGATGGACATAGTCGTTCTAGGTTCAGTGAAAGGTTTTCCAGTAAAGGTTCCTCAAATGCTTCTTCTAGATTCAACAAGGATATGGTGTCTAACTCTAAACCTCAAAGAGGAAATGTTAGTGGATTTTCATTGTCTACTTGTGCTAAGTGTGGAAGGAAGCATGTGGGTAAATGCTTAGCCCATATGGATGGCTTCTATGGTTGTGGAAAGAGTGTCCATAAGATAAGGGTTTGTCCAACACTTACACCTAAGGTAAGAGAAGGTAGCAAGATCCACCTAGTGTTTCGGGTTCAAGTACTCCAAAGTAAAACATATTTAATGCACTCTTGACTCGCCAAGAGCAAGAGGGTTCTCCAGATGTGGTTACCCCGCGGTATGTTGAAAGTCTTTCAAATAGATGTTTATGATTTGCTTGATCCTGGTGCTACCTTTTCTTTTCTGACACCATATGAGGCTATAAGGTTTGAAATTCTTCTGGATGTGTGTTAGACCCGTTTTTTGTCTCCACTCCAATCGGCGAATCCATTATGGCCAAGTGAGTGTATAAAAATAGTCATGTTTTCATATCTTGTGGAGTCACTCACGTTGATTTTGTAGAGCTTGATATGCTAGAATTTGATGTCATTCTTGGTATGTATTGGTTTCATTCTTTTTATGATTCTATTGATTGTAGAACCCGAGTGTTCAAGTTAAAGTTTTCAAATGAGCCTATTCTAGAGTGGGAAGGAGGAAATTCTATGTCAAAAGGTCGGTTTATTTCTTGTCTTAAAGCTAGAAAGATATTTCCCAAGGGTTGCATATACCATTTAATTGGGTGATGTATATGGATTCTGAAACCCCTACACTTGAGTTGATACCCATTGTAAATTAGTTTACGTAAGTCCTCTTTGATAATCTAGCCAAAATTTCTCCTGAAAGGGAAAAGACTTTGTATGGACCTTTTTTGAGAAATGCAACCTATCTCTATTCATCTTTAACGAATGGCTCCGACAAAACTTAAGGAATTGAAAGACCAATTGAAAAATTTGTTTGATAAGAGTTTCATCTAACCGAGTATCCTTCCATTTGGTGCTCCAATTTTTTTGTTCGAAATAAAGATGGCTCGCTTCGTATGTGTATCGATTACTGTCAATTGAAAAAGGTTACCATCAAGAAAACATATCCTCTCCCAAGGATAAATGATTTGTTTTACCAACTACGAGGAGCAAGTTACTTCTCTAAGATTAACCTCCGATCGAATTATCATCAATTAAGGGTGAAGGAGAATTATATTCCGAAAAAAGCTTTTCGAACTCGATATGGTCATTATAAGTTTTTAATGATTTCCTTTTGCTTAACTAATGCTCTGGCCGATTTTATGGACATGATGAATTAGATATTCATGCAATACCTTGAGATATCCGTGATTGTGTTCATTGATGATATATTGATCTATCAAGGAGTGAGGACGAGCATACCAATCTATTGCAAGTCCTCAAGGACCAATAATTATTTGCAAAGTTTAGTAAAGCTAAGTTTTGGTTAAAGTACGTGGCTTTTGTTGGTCACATTTTTACGGGAAATGGTATTGAGGTAGGTCCTAAGAAAATAAATATGGTAAATAGTTGTCCTAGACCTCTTCCCCTCCGAATATAAAAAGCTTCTTAGGTTTATCCAGTTACTATAGAAAGTTTGTGGAAATGTTTTCATCGATTTCCTCTCCATTGACAACACTGACCCAAAAGAAAGCCAAATTTTATGGTCAGAATCTTGCAAAAAGAATTTTCAAGAATTGAAAAATATATTTTCTTCCATTACGGTGTCGACTTTACTAGAAGGAATCGATGGGTTTATTGTTTATTGTGATGCTTCAAGAATTGGGTTAGAAGGTGTCCTTATGCAAAATGCGAAAGTCATTGCCTATGACTGAAGGCAACTTAAGGTGCACAGAAAGAACTATCTACCCATGATTTAGAACTTGCAACGGTTGTGTTTGCTTTGGAAATTTGGAGGCATTACTTATACGGTGTTCATGTCGATGTCCTTACGTACAATAAAGTTTGCAATATGTGTGTCATGACTGGGATCTAGACCCCAGACGAGACCGGCGTCGTTGACCTCTCAGAGGTCGCAGACAAGCCTATTTACGTCATTCTTACTTTTCATAGGTTAATTTTAGCGGAAAATTTGAAACTTTTTGTTTCCTAACATACTTATAAAAAGTTTCTCATTAATACGTAATTGTTCACCATCAACCATGTAACATTAAGAGATAAGCAACTGAAAGAAATAGTTCAATTCTTATTAAGTATATAAGTGCCAAAATGGCACTAATACATAGTCTGAATAAAACAGGAAAGAAACGCTAGTGGAACATGCTCCACTAGCTCAACTCTAAAACTAAGCTAGAATATAAAACAGTAGCATCCTCGAAAGCATGAGGACCTACCAACTCGGGATGAATGCTGGACGTCCGGATAACTGCAACGACGATCCTGTAGCTCTATCGTCCACCTGTGCCTGCACCTAAAATAGTAGAGTTTGTATGGGGTTAGTACACACTTGTACTAAGTATGGGTATATGCAAGCACACACCACAGACATGCATGAGAAAGAATAGCTCTTTCCTAACAACATGATTTTTGGAAGTCAAGTCAGTGGACTTGACAAATTGAGATTAGGAAAGTTAGTGAACTTTCCAAATTGGGTTAGGAAGGTCATGCCATGAGAGTAACATGCATCATTATAAATATCGTATTGCACACAGCACATAACATCTTTCATATAGCACATATCATAACACATAACATGTAACACATAGCTTCTTTCATATCATTCATTCATATGCCATGACACCTTGGAATCATGGACTTGACATTAAGACTTTCCAACATGAGGGCTCAACATATGGGACCTCAACTAGGGAGTCTTCATTAGCAAACACAGAGTCTGCTTCATTCATTCATACGTACTTCATTTCATTTCATTCATAAGCCAGTGTGAACACCAGCTATACCTAGGGTGTAGTTTAAGACTTTCATCGGGCTTGTTGTGCAATGATCAAGAATAACCTAATGCCATTACCCAAGTCTAGCTCACCTCTTGATTATCCTATCCTAGCACCTTTGGTATCATTCATTTCATTATGTGCTTCATTTGAGGCTGGCCTCATTCATTCATTGGGAACTTTAACTTTAACCGACATAGATCATGTGAGCATCATGAAATCTAGTGTCTCCCCCACACCAAAAAGAGGTGGAATCTCCGGCCAAAGTGATCCAATAACATGCTAGCGTACATGGGAATTTAACCCCGCCAGATCCCTATATTGGCAGTATAGGTTCAAAGACTAGGAGATGTATGGAGACCCATAACCGGAAAGCCGGACAATCTCATCTCATGAGAGTTACGTGAACCTTCACCCTTCCCAAAAGAAGGCATCACCACTCATAGCTAGTCTATCGGTGATCAGTATAAAGTTCCATTTCATTCATCTCATACGTCATGGAAGCTGGCTTCTAGTATGAGGACATCATAGCTCATTAGATGATTTCTCATCTCATCATTAGTATTAAGTGTGTTAAGCTTAATACTTTCATTAGAGTGTTCATAGACACTGGTCTCTTCATTATCTTACACACTCATAGGTGAGTACGTATTGGTAACCTTTACTTAGGCTCATTTGAGATTGCTCTCATTATTTACATTAGCCTCATATTATGTTGTCACCACATTCATTATCACTAGCACCTTTGCTTTTCATAGTTACTCACCTCTTATTACGTGAATGTTTATTTCATCATATGCCAATGCACTTGGCCATTTAGTGTATCTTACACTCATATTTAGCCCTTCTAGGGTTCATCATTTCACTACATACATCTTGGGTTCACTTACTTTTGATCGTACGTTAGACTTATGTGTATATACATACAAGCCATGAGGCTTCATTCTTAGTTCGTTAAGTGATTCTTACTTTCCTAAGATTATGTAGTACAAGACTTATGTATCTTGTATATATGCCAAGATCTTAATTTGGATCTAAGTAAATGTAATTATTCTTGGATATTGTATTCACGTATAACTTATGTATCAATACAGAAGTTTGGGCAAGGAAACCCAAGTGTGAATCACTTGGATATCATTTACATTTTTCGTTGATTTTATTTTTTTTAATATTCATAGCATTAGAACTCTAGTTTTAATCCCAACATTAACATTGAATCACCAATTTTCTACTTAATTTTTCTCTTAAAATGGCCTAAGGGTTGTGGGTTCGAACCCCCACAACCCCTTTTTATTTTTAACTAAAATCTCAAAGCCCTTTTCGTCCAAACCAAGAGGTTATGGGATCAAACCCCCACAGCCTCTTTGATGTTTCCTTAAATTTGCGCTGGGATAGGGAGGTTGTGGGTTCGAACCCCCACAGCCTCCATATTTTAACTTAAATTCGCTAGAGGCTGTGAGGTGGTGGGTTCGAACCCCCACAACCTCCTATCTTTCTTTTTATTTAATTTCGCTAGGCTAGCAATTTCAGCAGTGGGGTTATGGGATCGAGCCCCCACAGCCTCACCTCATTTTTCTTAATTAATTTTCGCTCCTCCCCTTTCCATCCCTGAGGTCGTGGTTTCGATTCCCATGCCTCACACTTTCTTTTCTTTATTTTCCTCTTCTTTCCCTCGCTGCCTGGAGGTCGTGGGTTCGAATCCCACGCCTCCCATTCATTTGTTTGATTTATTTTTCTCTTCATTCTCCCCCAGCGTCGCGAGTTCGATTCCCCCCAGCCCCATTTTCTTTTTCTTTGTCGTGAACTCCTGTAGCCAGGTTCGATTCCCCCCAGCCCTATTTTCCTTTTTCTTTTCTCGCGACAACAGTAGCTAAGGGGTTCGATTACCCTTAGCCCCTTTACGTTTTGTTTTAATTTTTCAGCCTCTTTATCATGTAGTCTTGGGTTCAATTCCTATTGACCTAACTTATTTTATTTTCCCTTTAGAAACCCAGATTTTAACCTCATTGTAGAGTACACAAATCTGGAAATTATTTCATAATTCTTACCTACCTTAAATCAACTTTTCATATTAGTTTCTTAGGGCATTTCACCAACCACTTAGAATGTAATTTAGGTGTGGTTTATGGATTACATTTAGTCAAACGTTTACACTCAAAACTTGCAATTTCACACACCATATGAACATCATGTTATGCACAATTTTAGAACATAAAATACAAGCAATAACGTGCCTCTTTACTTCTCCAAAACAGTGACTAAACATCAATGCCCAACGTGTACACACACACATTTTTTTCGATTACACCTTAGTTATCATTTTCGTGATCTCACGCACATAACATATTTACATTCAACATAAAAACATCATACATGCCTAAATCTACCAGCACAAAATACCCAACCTACGAAGTCATTTGGGAGCTAGTGACAAGGACATGCAATGGGGAACAACCTTAGTTTCGGAGTGAATATCTTGAATCGTAAGGGGCCTCTTGGGAAAGGTACCAAGAGAGAAGAAACCCATACCTTTTTGATGTTGTTCAAGCGTGAATTTTCTGCCCAAACGTCCCTCTAAGCCACGCCCAATTCACCTCAACGTACACACCACTCGACGGACAACCTCTCTTTGCCTTGACGTTTTTGGTTACTTGGTTTTTCTTAAAATTTCATGTGAGTTCTTCAAGTGTGTAGAACTCTTGATGAATTTTCTGATTTTTGTTGTTCTTGGCAGAACTAACGTGAGAGAGAGAGAGAGTGATGAAACGTGAGAGAGAGATTGAGAGAGAGTGAAACGTGTGTGTAGTTGTTTAGGATAAGGGGATGACTTAGTCAATTTAGGACTCTCTTTAATATTTAAAAATCTGATTTTCCTTTTTATTAAATCAGCTTATAAATATTAATTAATTAAATTAATTTATCAATCTTAAATAAAAACAATTTAAATCATTGCTTCCACCTAGGTTCGAACCCGGGTGGAGCAAGACTCCACTCTTAGAGCTCAAATTCGGCTCTCTCTCTCAAAATTGCCCCTCCATTTTATTAAATAATTAATTATATATATATTTAGGGTAATTACGATATTACCCTTAGCCTGGTCAAAAACCATTTTACCCCTAGACCCTCAAAACTTAAAATTTATTCTTTTTAAGTCCGGTAAAGACTTCTTCGATTAAATCTTCATTTTCGAGAGCCTTACTTGGTTGGTTCCAAACTTTCCAAGCTCAACTAACTCCCCAAGTTAGTTGGCTTGGTCGTAGTAAGGGTTCTGAGGTCTGGTTCTACGCGTATCAATCTGTGTGAACGTTGGTCTAATCGCAAGCATCCTTGACAACCTAAGTCTTGATCCTATTTTTTTTTAGGGTTGTTACATTATCCCCCCATTAGGAACATTCGTCCCCGAATGACACTTCCACTTCACATCGTAATGCCAGTTAGATCATAATAAAATCACTATACACAGTCAATCAATAGCAACAAAATAGGGAGAGATAAGGAAACATAGGTTTAAGAGTAGAAAGTCTAACCTCAAGAGCTGAACAGGTGAGGGTAGCGGGCTCTCATGTCGGCCTCAGCCTCCCACGTAGAACCCTCAACAAGATGATTTCTGCACAATACCTTCACTTTCGCAATCTCCTTGTTCCTCAGCCGTTTGACCTGTCTGTCTAAGATCTCAACAGGTACCTCCTCATAAGACAAGTCTTCACCAACCCCCAAACGTTCAATAGGTAAGATTGATGCTGGATCACCTAGGCACTTCTTTAACATAGAGATATGAAAGACTGGATGAACAGAAGATAGCTTTGTAGGCAATGCTAACTCATAGGCCACCTCACCCACACGCTGTAGGATCTCATATGGCCCAACATACCTCGGACTCAGCTTCCCTTTTCTACCAAATCTCATCACCCCTTTCATAGGCGATATGTTCAAGTAAACCTGGTCACCAACATCAAACTCTAAGGGCCTCTTTCTGTTATCAGCATATGACTTCTGCCGACTGTTAGCAGTAGTCAACCTGTCCCTAATCACTCTGACCTTCTCTAAGACTTCATAAATGATATCCAGACCCAAAATGGATGACTCTCCAACCTCGAACCACCCAACTGGAGATCTACACCTCCTACCATACAGTGCCTCAAACGGTGCCATCCCAATGCTGGAGTGATAGCTATTATTATACGAGAACTCTATCAAAGGCAGATGGTCATCCCAGTTACCTCTGAAGTTAATCACACACGCTCTCAACATGTCCTCCAATGTCTGAATGGTGCGCTCCGCCTGCCCATCTGTCTGAGGATGAAAGGCAGTTCTAAGCTTTACCTGCGTGCCCAAACTCTTCTGGAAGGATCTCCAGAAATGTGAAGTAAACTAAGCTCCTCTATCTAAAATAATAGACAAAGGAATCCCATGCCATCTAACGATCTCATCAATGTAGAGTCTCGCATAATCCTCGGCTCTGTAAGTAGACTTCACAGGGATAAAGTGGGCAGACTTAGTCAACCTGTCCACAATAACCCATATGGAGTCATGCTGCCTCCTAGTCCTCGTAATACCAACCACGAAGTCCATATTAATGGCCTCCCACTTCCAAGTCGGAACCTCAATAATCTGAGTCAGACCACCAGGCTTAAGATGCTCTGCCTTAACCTGCTGACAATTAGGACACTTGGCCACATATTCTGCAATGTCCTTCTTCATGCCATCCCACCAATAAATCTGCTTAAGATCATGATACATCTTGGTGGAACCTGGGTGTATGGAATATCTGGAACCATGGGCCTCTGCAACAATCCTGGTCCGCGAATCATCCACATCTGGCACACACAGTCTGTCCTGATACCTACGTATACCATCACCTCCCAAAGCGAAAGACTCATTCATTTTCATCAGCACTGAGTCCTTCAGCTCCATCAACACAGGATCTAGATGCTGACCCTGCTTGACTTCAACTACCAAGGATGATTCAGAACTAGGATGAACTGAAACATCCCCACTAGTGGAGTCAACTAAACGCACACCCAGTCTGGCAAGTCTGTGTACATCTTTCACCAGCTCCTTCTTCTCATCCTCAACGTGGGCTATACTTCCCATGCTTATCCTGCTCAAAGCATCGGCTACAACATTAGCCTTACCTGGATGGTAGTGCACATTCATGTCATAATCCTTCAACAACTCCAACCAACTCCGCTGACGTAGATTCAACTTCCTGTGTGTGAACACGTACTGGAGACTCTTATGGTCTGTGAACACATCCACATGCACTCCATACAGATCCAGGTCATGAGTGGGATAATTCTTCTCATGAACCTTGAGGTGTATGGACGCATAGGCTATCACCTTACCAACCTGCATAAGAACACAACCCAAACCAACCCTAGATGCATCACAATAAACAGTGTAATTCTCACCACACTTAGGCAAAGTAAGCACCGGGGCTGAAGTAAGTCTGTCGTTGAGCTCCTGGAAACTCTTCTCACAAGTCTCCGTCCATTCAAACTTGGCTTTCTTCTTAGTCAAAGCTGTCAATGGGGCAGCAATGGAAGAAAAGCCCTCCACAAACCAGCGGTAGTAACCAGCCAATCCCAAAAAGCTACGGATGTCAGTATGAGTAAGAGGCTTTGGCCAGTTCTTCACAGCCTCAGTCTTCCTGGGATCCACCTCCACGCCCTGATCGGACACAACATGACCCAGGAAGGTTACTGATCTCAGCCAGAATTCACATTTGCTGAATTTGGCATACAACTGATGTTGTCTAAGTACCTGCAAGGTTAGTCTCAAATGCTGTTCATGCTCTTCCTTGGTCTTAGAGTAGATGAGAATGTCATCAATGAATACTATGACGAAAGAGTCAAGGTATTCACGGAAGACCCTGTTGAGGTCCATAAATGCAGCAGGTGTATTCGTGAGACCAAATGACATGACTAGAAACTCATCGTGACCATAGCGGGTACGAAAGGCTGTCTTTGGGATATCTCCATCCCTAACCCTAAGCTGATGATACCCTGAACGAAGATCAATCTTAGAGAAGAAACTAGACCCTTGGAGCTGATCGAACAAATCATCTATTCTGGGGAGTGGATACTTATTCTTTATAGTGACTTTGTTGAGATGCCGATAATCGATACACATTCTAAGGGTCCCATCTTTCTTCTTTACAAACAACACTAGAGCGCCCCAAGGGGATATGCTCGGCTGAATGAAACCCTTGTCAGTGAGATCTTTTAACTGCAGCTTCAACTCTTTGAGTTCAGCTGGAGCCATTCTGTAAGGAGGAATTTAGATTGGTTTAGTATCGGGTTCTAAATCGATACCAAAGTCAATCTCTCGAAGGGGAGAGACTCCAGGCAAATCATCAGGAAACACATATAAGAACTCATTCACTACAGGTACTGAGTCTATGGAAGGAATGTCATGATCTAAATCATTAACACTCACAAGATGACACAATAACCCCTTGGACATCATTTTATTGGCCTTAAGGTTAGAAATCAAGGAGTTAGGACGACTCGAATTGTACCCCTCCCAGACTAACTCTTGTTCATTAGGAAATAGAAATCTCACCACTCTACTATGACAGTCCAAGCAAGCATAACAACTGTGAAGCTAATCCATGCCAAGAATAACATCAAAATCATGCATGGGTAACTCAACCAGGTTTGCACACATAGTTTTACCACTCATAACTATTGGGCAATCCTTGTATACTCTATCAGTTCTTACATTCTCTCCTAAAGGTGTACTAACCACTATAGGATCATGCAGAACTTCAGGCAATATCTCAAAAGTAAGAGCAAGCAGAGGAGTTACAAAGGAAAGTGTAGAACCTGGATCAAGTAAAGCATAAACAGAAGTTGAGAACACTTGCAGCATACCTGTGACCACATCAGCGGACTTCTCCTGCTCCTCCCTTCCCTTCAGGGCATAGAACCTGTTCCTCTTAGGAGGCTCGGATGCTGCTGCACCCTGTGAATTAGGCCTAGGCTGAGCATTACCTCCAGCCTGACCTCTGTTCTGTGGATAGTCTCTGACCATGTGTCCACTCTTACCACAACCGAAGCAGGCATTAGTGCCCTGTCTGCACTCTCCACTGTGAGCTTGGCCACACTTAGCACAATTCTTCTTAGGACGCTGTATCTCACGTCCATTGCCCTTCTTGGGATCAGGTCTGCCTCCTCTAGGTGTAGCACTCCTCTGAGGATTAGAATTCCCAGAACTCTGTTGCCCCTTTTTGAACCTTGGCTGCTCACGAACGCCAAAGTTGTTCCTTTGGCCTCCTTGACTGGGTCCTGCCTGATCTTGAGGCCTAGGCCTCCTAGCATCACGAACACCTCTCTTTCTGTAACAACCCTAAAAATGAATAGGATCAAGACTTAGGTTTTTCAAGAATGCTTGTGATTAGACCAAGGTCCACACATATTGATACGCGTAGAACCAGACCTCAGAACGCTTACTACGACTAAGCCAACTAACTTGGGGAGTTAATTGAGCTTGGAAAGGTTGGAACCAACCATGTGAGGCTCGCGAAAATGAAGATTTAATTGAAAGAGTTTTTACCGGACTCAAAAGAAGAAATTTTAAGTTTTGTGGGTCCAAGGGTAAAATGGTCTCTTCCAGGCCAAGGGTAATATTATAATTACCCTGAGTAATTAATTATTTAATTAATTAAGTTTAAAAAAATAAAGAAATTCAGGTGGGGCAACCCGAAGTGACCCATTTTCGCAAAATGGGGTAACCCGGGTTCGAACCCCACTAGAAGCAAGATTTAACTTGCTTTTATTTTAATGTGTTAATTTAGTTTTAATAAATAATTAGTAATATCTGAATTAGGAAAAAGAAATCAGATATTTTATTAATTTTTATTAATTAATAAATTGACTAATTCAAACCCACAAAGTCCTACCTACACTAGACTTCTATCTCCCATTTCCCCCACTCTCTCTCTCTTGAACGATTTCTCTCTCTCTTTCTCACACTCTCTCTGACTGCAAACGTGAAGAAAAGTCAGAAATAAACCAAAAATTCATGCTTGAAGAATTCACAAGCAAAACACAAAAGCGAAAGCAATTCGGTAACGTTAAGCAAAGCTTACTACGCTAGTCGGGTGAGGTGTGAGTGTGGGTGTTTGGACTGATTTGTGGAGGAGTTCTTGGGCAACATTCTGGACATTTAACAAGAAAACAAGGTATGGGTCTTCTTACTCTTGGTCCCTTTCCCAAGAGACCCCTAGGACTCAGTATATTTGGCTCAAAAACTAAGGTTGCTTTCCCCGTTGCATGTCCCTGTCATTAGCTCCCAACGAATTCGTAGGTTGGTATGGATGCTGGTAGACTTAGGATTATGTGATGTTGTGCTGGATATGAACGTGTTGTATGTAAGTTAATTTATGAAAAGAATGACAATCCATGTATGTGTTTCGGAATTTTGTAAAAATATGTGTGAATATGACCATTGTTTCGGCCTTGTTGCCTTAGTTGTGAATATTGTGGTTGTTAATTTTACGTACATAAAGTCATGAGGATTGTGATGTTCATAAAAAGGAAATGAGGCTGATTTAAATGAGAACCTCATAGTCAATTAATTCTATGAATGATGCACTTGAAATTACGTCGAAACGGAATTCATGAATGTAACTTTGTGCTAAGAAATGCCTTAATGTTATGAGTTAGAAAGTGACCAAAAATCCTAGAATTGTATAGGTTAATTAAGACTAAATAAAAATGCATATGAATCTGGTAATTTTCTAAAAAAATAAAATAAAAGAATGAGGCCACTAGGAATTGAACCCGTGACCTCATCCTTGGGCGAAATAGACACGGAAAAGGGTGAGGGCTGGGGGGGTTCGATCCTGGGTCTGAGCAAGGGTATGAATAAGAGAAAAAAATTAATGAGGGGAGTGGGATTCGAACCCACCACCCCTCGGCCAGAATTCATGAAGAGTAGAATGGAAACTAAAAAGAAAAAGGTGTTGGGGCTAAGGGGATTCGAACCCCTTAGCTACTGCCCGCAAAATTAAATGATAAAACAAGTGAGGCCATGGGGGTTCGATCCCATGACCTCACTGTACATGCCCTTAACTTAGAGAAAGTAATAAAAATATAATTATGGGGCTGTGGGGGTTCGAACCCACCACCTCACAGCCCTTAAGCGAAATTTAATTAAAAAGAAGGAGGTTGTGGGGGTTCGAACCCACAACCTCCTTACTTGGGCGAAATTAAGAGTAACATGTAAATGAAAAATGAAAATGGGGTTGTGGGGGCTCGAACCCACAACCCATCGGCCAAATTTAAGAAGAGGGTTAAATAGAAAAATAATCCTTTAATGTTAATATTGTGATATAACTTAGAGTTAAAATGTTATGAATATTAGAATAAAATCAGGTAAAAATATAAATGATATCCAATTGATTCAAGACTTGGGTTTCCTTGCCCAAACTTCCGTTTGATACATAAGTCATACGTGAACAAATCATCCAAAAATAATGCCATCTACTTAGATCGAAATCAAGATCTTGGCATATATATACAAGATACATAAGTCTTGTACTATGAAATCTTAGAAATGTATGAGTCACATAATGAACTACGAATGAAGCCTCATGGCTTGTATGTATAGACACATAAGTCTAACATACGTTCAAAAGTAAGTGAACCTAAGATGTATGAAATGAAATGATGAACCCTAGAAGGGTTACGTATGAGTGTAAATACACTAAATGGCCAAGTGCATTGGCATATGATGAGATGAACAATGAAATGATGAAATGAACAATGAAATAATGAAACCCTAGAAGGGTTAAGTAAGGGTGTGAAACACACCAAATGGCCAAGTGAATTGGCATATGATGAAATGAACATTCACGTAATAAGAGGTGAATAACTATGAAAAGCAAAGATGTTAATGATGATGAATGTGGTGACAACATGATATGAGGCTAATGTAAATGATGAGAGCAATTTCAAATGAGCCTAAGTAAATGTTACCAATACGTACTCACCTATGAGAGTGTAAGATAATAAAGAGACCAATCTCTATGAACACTCTAATAAGAGTATTGAGCATAACATACTCAATACGAATGATGAGATGAGAAATCATCTAATGAGCTATGATGTCCTCATACTAGAAGCCAGCTTCCATGACATATGAGATGAATGTAATGGAACTTTATACTGAGCACCGATAGACTAGCTATGAGCGGTGATGCCTTCTTTCGGGAAGGGTGGAGGTTCACGTAACTCTCATGAGATGAGACTGTCCGGCTTGCCGGGTATGGGTCTCCTTATATCTCCTAGTCTTCGAACCTATACTGCCAATATAGGGATCTGGCGGGGTTAAATTCCCATGTACGCTAGCATGTTTTTGGGTCACTTTGGCCGGTGATTCCACCTCTTTTTGGTGTAGGGGAGACACTGGATTTCATGATGCTCACATGATCTATGTCGGTTAAAGTTAAAGTTCCCAATGAATGAATGAGGCCAGCCTCAAATGATGCACATAGTGAAATGAATGAATACCAAAGGTGTTAGGAAAGGATAATCAAAAGGTGAGTTAGATTAAAGCAATGACATTAGGTCATTCTTAGTCATTGCACAACGAACCTAATGAAAGTCTTACACTACATCCTAGGTATAACCGGTGGTTACACTGGACTATGAACGAAATGAAATGAAGTACGTATGAATGAATGAAGCAGACTCTGTGTTTGCTAATGAAGACTCCCAGTTGAGGTCCCATATGTTGAGCCTTCATTTCTTGGATGTCTTAATGTCAAGTCCATGATTCCAAGGTTTCATGGCATATGAATGAATGATATGAACGAAGTATGTGCTATGTGTAAATGTTATGTGCTGTGTGCAAAAGTGAAAAGTATGATTATGTATGTTATTCTCATGGCATAACTTTCCTATTCCAAATTTGGAAAGCTCACTGACTTTCCTAATCCAAATTTGGAAAGATCATTTACTTTCCTAATCCAAATTAGGAAACTTTCCTAATCTCAATTTGGCAAGTCCACTGACTTGACTTCCAAAAATCATGTTGTTAGGAAAGAGCTATTCTTTCTCATGCATATCCTTGGTGTGTGCTTGTATATACCTATACTTAGTACAAGTGTGTACTAACCCCATACAAACTTTACTATTTTAGGTGCAGGCACAGGTGGACGATAGAGCTACAGGATCATCGCTACAGTTATCCGGACGTCCAGCATTCATCCGTTTTTTGGTAGGTCCTCATGCTTTCGAGGATACTACTGTTTATGTTCTAGCTTAGTTTAGGAGTTGAGCTAGTGGAGCATGTTCCACTAGCGTTTCTTTCTTATTTTATTCAGACTATGTATGGATGCCATTTTGGCAATTATACGATTATGTTATTGAACTATTTCTTTCATTTGATTATCTCTTAATGTTTAGATGGTTGATGTTGAACGAATTACGAATGTATTAGAAATGTTTAGTAAGTAATGTTTAGAAACAAAAAGTTTCAAATTTTCCGCTAAAATTAACCTATGTAAAGAAAGAATGACGTAAGTAGGCTTGTCTGCGACCTCTGAGAGGT
Source organism: Solanum sitiens (assembly GCA_016801875.1). Taxonomy (NCBI): domain Eukaryota; kingdom Viridiplantae; phylum Streptophyta; class Magnoliopsida; order Solanales; family Solanaceae; genus Solanum; species Solanum sitiens. The sequence goes on from JABWTJ010000165.1 coordinate 1,099,197, forward strand.
CAACGACGCCGGTCTCGTCTGGGGTCTAGATTCCAGTCGTGACAAAGTTTGTATCAGAGCACTAGGTTAAATTACGAAAATAATAAGTTCACATAAACCACATTGAGTAGTTTTTAAGTCATGGTAGAGAAGTGCACCACTATCCTGGATTAGAGACTGCATGATGCGTAGGAATGTTTCCCTTCTTCTGATCTTATCGTACTTTTCCTAATGTCTGATTTTCTTGGTTTTATGAGCGTGTCTAACATCAACTCTTGAAGTTTCCGAAAGATGAATACTAGGAGAAAAGCAGGCGGAGATATTGAAGGAGCAGCTGCTGGGGTAATCCAAGTTTTCCCCCAGGATCCAGCTGCTGGAATAGAGATGCCTGTTAACCCAGATGGGTTGACAGATGATGAAGTAAGAACAACGTTGGTATAAATGGCCCAAGCTAGCACTTAACAAGCTCATGTTGTTGGGTTTGATTGATGTGAAGAAGTCTGAGTTGACATCTTACCAGCTAAAGGATGTAGCTCAATCCTGGTATAAGGTGTGACAGGATAGCAAGGCCTTAGGAGGAGGTCCTACTACTTTGAATCTTTTCAAGATGTCTATTCTAGAGCAGTTCTTTCCCAGATAAATGAAGGAGACTAATGTTGAGGAATTCATCAACCTTAAGCAGGGCTCGATATCACTCAGGGATTACTCCCTGAAGTTCGTAAGACTTTACAGCCCAGGAGAGGCCACTAATAGGAAGTGTGGCATAATGCATGGAGGAGAATGTATGATGGACCCTAATGAGGTTATAGTTGTGGCAAACCGAGTCACATTATGAAGGATTGTCCGAACGGGAGGAAATGTAAGAGCTGATAGAGTATACAAGGAGATTGCCACAGTGAAGGTATTGTGGAGGAATCATCTTGTTGAGGGTGCTACGTGGGAGGCCGAGGCCGACATGAGATCCCGCAACCCTCATCTATTCATCCCTTGAGGTTAGACTTCCTACTCTTAAGTCTAAGTTTCCTTATCTCTCCATTCTTTGTTGCTATTGCTTGATTGTGTATAGTAACTATGTTATGATCTGACTGGCATTACGCTAGATAGTTAGTAGTGTCATTCGGGGACGAATGTTCCTAAGTGGGGGATAATGTAACAACACTAAAAATGAATAGGATCAAGACTTAGGTTTTTCAAGAATGCTTGTGATTAGACCAAGGTCCACACGTATTGATACGCGTTGAACCAGACCTCAGAACGCTTACTACGACCATGCCAACTAACTTGGGGAGTTAATTGAGCTTGGAAAGGTTGGAACCAAACATGTGAGGCTCGCGAAAATGAAGATTTAATTGAAAGAGTTTTTACCGGACTCAAAAGAAGAAATTTTAAGTTTTGCGGGTCCAAGGGTAAAATGGTCTCTTCCAGGCCAAGGGTAATATTGTAATTACCCTGAGTAATTAATTATTTAATTAATTAAGTTTAAAAAAGTAAAGAAATTCGGGTGGGGCAACCCGAAGTGACCCATTTTCGCAAAATGGGGTCACCCGGGTTCGAACCCCACTAGAAGCAAGATTTAACTTGCTTTTATTTTAATGTGTTAATTTAGTTTTAATAAATAATTAGTAATATCTGAATTAGGAAAAAGAAATCAGATTTTTTATTAATTTTTATTAATTAATAAATTGACTAATTCAAACCCACAAAGTCCTACCTACACTAGACTTCTATCTCCCATTTCCCCCACTCTCTCTCTCTTGAACGATTTCTCTCTCTCTTTATCACACTCTCTCTGGCTGCAAACGTGAAGAAAAGTCAGAAATAAAACAAAAATTCTTCATGCTTGAAGAATTCACAAGCAAAACACAAAAGAGAAAGCAATTCGGTAACGTTAAGCAAAGCTTACTACGCTAGTCGGGTGAGGTGTGAGTGTGGGTGTTTGGACTGATTTGTGGAGGAGTTCTTGGGCAGCATTCTGGACATTTAACAAGAAAACAAGGTATGGGTCTTCTTACTCTTGGTCCCTTTCCCAAGAGACCCCTAGGACTCAGTATATTCGGCTCAAAAACTAAGGTTGATTCCCCTGTTGCATGTCCCTGTCATTAGCTCCCAACGAATTCGTAGGTTGGCATGGATGCTGGTAGACTTAGGATTATGTGATGTTGTTCTGGATATGAATGTGTTGTATGTATGTTAATTTATGAAAAGAATGACAATCCATGTATGTGTTTCGGAATTTTGTAAAAATATGTGTGAATATGACCATTGTTTCGGCCTTGTTGCCTTAGTTGTGAATATTGTGGTTGTTAATTTTACGTACATAAAGTCATGAGGATTGTGATGTTCATAAAAAGGAAATGAGGCTGATTTAAATGAGAACCTCATAGTCAATTGATTCTATGAATGATGCACTTGAAATTACGTCGAAACGGAATTCATGAATGTAACTTTGTGCTAAGAAATGCCTTAATGTTATGAGTTAGAAAGTGACCAAAAATCCCAGCATTGTACAAGTTAATTAAGACTAAATAAAAATGCATATGAATCTGGAAATTTTCTAAAAAAATAAAATAAAAGAATGAGGCCACTAGGAATTGAACCCGTGACCTCATCCTTGGGCGAAATAGACACGGAAAAGGGTGAGGGCTGGGGGGGTTCGATCCTGGGTCTGAGCAAGGGTATGAATAAGAGAAAAAAATTAATGAGGGGAGTGGGATTCGAACCCACCACCCCTCGGCCAGAATTCATGAAGAGTAGAATGGAAACTAAAAAGAAAAAGGTGTTGGGGCTAAGGGGATTCGAACCCCTTAGCTACTGCCCGCGAAATTAAATGATAAAACAAGTGAGACCATGGGGGTCGATCCCATGACCTCACTGTACATGCCCTTAACTTAGAGAAAGTAATAAAAATATAATTATGGGGCTGTGGGGGTTCGAACCCACCACCTCACAGCCCTTAAGCGAAATTTAATTAAAAAGAAGGAGGCTGTGGGGGTTCGAACCCACAACCTCCTTACTTGGGCGAAATTAAGAGAAAAATAAAAGAGGCTGTGGGGGTTTGATCCCACAACCTCTTGGTTTAAGAAAAAAGGGAGAGTAACATGTAAATGAAAAATGAAAATGGGGTTGTGGGGGCTCGAACCCACAACCCATCGGCCAAATTTAAGAAGAGGGTTAAATAGAAAAATAATCCTTCAATGTTAATATTGCGATATAACTTAGAGTTAAAATGTTATGAATATTAGAATAAAATCAAGTAAAAATATAAATGATATCCAATTGATTCAAGACTTGGGTTTCCTTGCCCAAACTTCCGTTTGATACATAAGTCATACGTGAACAAATCATCCAAAAATAATGCCATCTACTTAGATCGAAATCAAGATCTTCGCATATATATACAAGATACATAAGTCTTGTACTATAAAATCTTAGGAATGTATGAGTCACATAATGAACTACGAATGAAGCCTTATGGCTTGTATGTATAGACACATAAGTCTAACATACGTTCAAAAGTAAGTGAACCTAAGATGTATGAAATGAAATGATGAACCCTAGAAGGGTTAAGTATGAGTGTAAATACACTAAATGGCCAAGTGCATTGGCATATGATGAGATGAACAATGAAATGATGAAATGAACAATGAAATAATGAAACCCTAGAAGGGTTAAGTAAGGGTGTGAAACACACCAAATGGCCAAGTGAATTGGCCTATGATGAAATGAACATTCACGTAATAAGAGGTGAATAACTATGAAAAGCAAAGGTGCTAATGATGATGAATGTGGTGACAGCATGATATGAGGCTAATGTAAATGATGAGAGCAATCTCAAATGAGCCTAACTAAATGTTACCAATACGTACACACCTATGAGAGTGTAACATAATGAAGAGACCAGTCTCTATGAAAACTATAATGAGAGTATTGAGCTTAACACACTCAATACGAATGATGAGATGAGAAATCATCTAATGAGCTATGATGTCCTCATACTAGAAGCCAACTTCCACGATGTATGAGATGAATGTAATGGAACTTTATACTGAGCACCGTTAGACTAGCTATGAGCGGTGATGCCTTCTTTCGGGAAGGGCGGAGGTTCACGTAACTCTCATGAGATGAGACTGTCCAGCTTGCCGGGTATGGGTCTCCTTATATCTCCTAGTCTTTGAACCTATACTGCCAATATAGGGATCTGGCGGGGTTAAATTCCCATGTATGCTAGCATGGTTTTGGGTCACTTTGGCCGGTGATTCCACCTCTTTTTCGGTGTGGGGAAGACACTGGATTTCATGATGCTCACGTGATCTATGTCAGTTAAAGTTAAAGTTCCCAATGAACGAATGAGGCCAGCCTCAAATGATGCACATAATGAAATGAATGAATACCAAAGGTGTTAGGATAGGATAATCAAAAGGTGAGTTAGATTCAAGCAATGACATTAGGTCATTCTTGGTCATTGCACAACGAACCTAATGAAAGTCTTAAACTACATTTAAGGTATAACCGGTGGTTACACTGGACTATGAACGAAATGAAATGAAGTACGTATGAATGAATGAAGCAGACTCTGTGTTTGCTAATGAAGACTCCCAGTTGAGGTCCCATATGTTGAGCCTTCATTTCTGGGATGTCTTAATGTCAAGTCCATGATTCCAAGGTTTCATGGCATATGAATGAATGATATGAACGAAGTATGTGCTATGTGTAAATGTTGTGTGCTGTGTGCAAAAGTGAAAAGTATGATTATGTATGTTATTCTCATGGAATAACTTTCCTATTCCAAATTTGGAAAGCTCACTGACTTTCCTAATCCAAATTTGGAAAGATCATTTACTTTCCTAATCCAAATTAGGAAACTTTCCTAATCTCAATTTGGCAAGTCCACTGACTTGACTTCCAAAAATCATGTTGTTAGGAAAGAGCTATTCTTTCTCATGCATGTCCTTGGTGTGTGCTTGTATATACCTATACTTAGTACAAGTGTGTACTAACCCCATACAAACTTTACTATTTTAGGTGCAGGCACAGGTGGATGGTAGATCTACAGGATCATCGCTGCAGTTATCCGGACGTCCAACATTCATCCGGTTTTTGGTAGGTCCTCATGCTTTCGAGGATGCTACTATTTATGTTCTAGCTTAGTTTAGGAGTTGAGCTAGTGGAGCATGTTCCACTAGCGTTTCTTTCTTATTTTATTCAGACTATGTATGGATGCCATTTTGGCAATTATACGATTATGTTATTGAACTATTTCTTTCATTTGATTATCTCTTAATGTTTAGATGGTTGATGTTGAACGAATTACGAATGTATTAGAAATGTTTAGTAAGTAATGTTTAGAAACAAAAAGTTTCAAATTTTCCGCTAAAATTAACCTATGTAAAGAAAGAATGACGTAAGTAGGCTTGTCTGCGACCTCTGAGAGATCAACGACGCCGGTCTCGTCTGGGGTCTAGATTCCAGTCGTGACACTTTCTGCGGATGTCCTCTACCTGCTGGACATGCACCATCAACCTGGAAAGATCCATATTATCATGGAGCATCGCAGATCGACACTCCTCCTCCAGGTCCCCATTGATTTCTGTGAGGAACCTGCTCATCTCATCCCTGCTGTTAGAAACCAGGGAAGTAGCATACCTGGATGATTTCAACAAAGTTCAGTATTCTCCTCATTCTTGCTATTAAATACTAGGGAAAATAACATACCTTGACAGCTTAACAAACTCCAGGGAATACTCCCTGACTGTTATAGAGCCTTGTTTAAGGTTGATGAATTCCTCAACCTTGGCCTCCCTCATCTCCCTGGGGAAGAATATTTCTAGAAATGTTGTCTTGAACAGCTCCCATGTGACTGGCACTCCCCTTAAGACACGGCTATCTTGCCACATCTTGCACCAAGTCTGTGCAACATCCTTGAGCTGATAGGAAGCCAGCTTAGCCTTCTCAATATCAGTGGCCCCCATAGCCACCAGGATCTTATGAACCTCATCCACAAACTCTTGGGGATCCTCTGATGTCCTAGACCCTATGAAAATAAGAGGATTCATCCTCGTGAAATCACTCAGCCTGTCAGCCATGCTACGAACCGGTGGGTTCTCCCTCTAAACATCCTGCCGGTTGACCTGGGCAGTCATAGCCTGGGCCTGCATAGTAATGGCCTTTGCCATCTGGGCCAGCATAGTAATGGCCTTTGCCATCTGGGCCAGAGATGACCTCACCTCAGCATCAATCAACCCAGCTAGATTAACTGGCACAACCACTCCTTCAGCTGGATCCTGGGGTGGAACTCGGTTGCCCCCAGCAGCTGCTCTTTCTCTCCTCTGACCAATAGTCCTCCTAGGGTTCATTCTCTGAAAACAACAAAAATTGATGTTAGATACGCTCATAACACCTTGAAATCAGATATTCAGAAAAGCACGATAAGATCAGAAGACGGGAAATTTTCCTACGCATCATGCACTCTCTAATTCAGGATAGTGGTGCACTTCACTACCATGACTTAGAAACTACTCAATGTGGTTGATGTGAACTTATTATCTTCATAATTTAACCTCGCTCTGATACCAACTTTGTCACGACTGGGATTTAGACCCCAGACGAGACCGGCGTCGTTGACCTCTCAGAGGTCGCAAACAAGCCTACTTACGTCATTCTTACTTTTCATAGGTTAATTTTAAAGGAAAATTTGAAACTTTTTGTTTTCTAACATACTTATAAAAAGTTTCTCATTAATACGTAATTGTTCACCATCAACCATCTAACATTAAGAGATAAGCAACTGAAAGAAATAGTTCAATTCTTATTAAGTATATAACTGCCCAAATGGCACTAATACATAGTCTGAATAAAATAGGAAAGAAACGCTAATGGAACATGCTCCACTAGATCAACTCTAAAACTAAGCTAGAATATAAAACAGTAGCATCCTCGAAAGCATGAGGACCTACCAACTCCGGATGAATGCTGGACGTCCGGATAACTGCAATGACGATCCTGTAGCTCTATCGTCCACCTGTGCCTGCACCTAAAATAGTAGAGTTTGTATGGGGTTAGTACACACTTGTACTAAGTATGGGTATATGCAAGCACACACCACATACATGCATGAGAAAGAATAGCTCTTTCCTAACAACATGATTTTTGGAAGTCAAGTCAGTGGACTTGACAAATTGAGATTAGAAAAGTTAGTGAACTTTCCAAATTGGGTTAGGAAGGTCATGCCATGATAGTAACATGCATCATTATAAATATCGTATTACACACATCACATAACATCTTCATATAGCACATATCATAACACATAACATGTAACACATAGCTTCTTTCATATCATTCATTCATATGCCATAAGACCTTGGAATCATGGACTTGACATTAAGACTTTCCAAAATGAGGGCTCAACATATGGGACCTCAACTAGGGAGTCTTCATTAGCAAACACAGAGTCTGCTTCATTCATTCATACGTACTTCATTTCATTTCATTCATAAGCCAGTGTGAACACCAGCTATACCTAGGGTGTAGTTTAAGACTTTCATCGGGCTTGTTGTGCAATGATCAAGAATAACCTAATGCCATTACCTGAGTCTAGCTCACCTCTTGATTATCCTATCCTAGCACCTTTGGTATCATTCATTTCATTATGTGCTTCATTTGAGGCTGGCCTCATTCATTCATTGGGAACTTTAACTTTAACCGACATAGATCATGTGAGCATCATGAAATCCAGTGTCTCCCCCACACCGAAAAGAGGTGGAATCTCCAGCCAAAGTGATCCAATAACATGCTAGCGTACATGGGAATTTAACCACGCCAGATCCCTATATTGGCAGTATAGGTTAAAAGACTAGGAGATGTATGGAGACCCATACCCGGCAAGCCGGACAGTCTCATCTCATGAGAGTTACGTGAACCTTCGCCCTTCCCGAAAGAAGGCATCACCGCTCATAGCTAGTCTATCGGTGCTCAGTATAAAGTTCCATTTCATTCATCTCATACGTCATCGAAGCTGGCTTTTAGTATGAGGACATCATAGCTCATTAGATGATTTCTCATCTCATCATTAGTATTAAGTGTGTTAAGCTCAATACTTTCATTAGAGTGTTCATAGAGACTGGTCTCTTCATTATCTTACACTCTCAAAGGTGAGTACGTATTGGTAACCTTTACTTAGGCTCATTTGAGATTGCTCTCATCATTTACATTAGCCTCATATCATGTTGTCACCACATTCATTATCACTAGCACCTTTGCTTTTCATAGTTACTCACCTCTTATTACGTGAATGTTTATTTCATCATATGCCAATGCACTTGGCCATTTAGTGTATCTTACACTCATATTTAACCCTTCTAGGGTTCATCATTTCACTACATACATCTTAGGTTCACTAACTTTTGATTGTACGTTAGACTTATGTGTCTATACATACAAGCCATGAGGCTTCATTCATAGTTCGTTAAGTGATTCTTACTTTCCTAAGATTATGTAGTACAAGACTTATGTATCTTGTATATATGCCAAGATCTTAATTGGATCTAAGTAAATGGCATTATTGTTGGATATTTTATTCACATATAACTTATGTATCAATACGGAAGTTTGGGCAAGGAAACCCAAGTGTGACTCACTTGGATATCATTTACATTTTTCGTTGATTTTATTTTTTTAATATTCATAGCATTAGAAATCTAGTTTTAATCCCAACATTAACATTGAATCACCAATTTTCTACTTAATTTTTCTCTTAAAATGGCCTAAGGGTTGTGGGTTCAAACCCCCACAACCCCTTTTTATTTTTAACTAAAATCTCAAAGCCCTTTTCGTCCAAACCAAGAGGTTGTGGGATCAAACCCCCACAGTCTCTTTGATTTTTCCTTAAATTTGCGCTGGGATAGGGAGGTTGTGGGTTCAAACCCCCACAGCCTCCATATTTTAACTTAAATTCGCTAGAGGCTGTGAGGTGGTGGGTTCGAACCCCCCACAGCCTCCTATATTTCTTTTCATTTAATTTCGCTAGGCTAGCAATTTCGGCAGTGGGGTTATGGGATCGAGCCCCCACAGCCTCACCTCATTTTTCTTAATTAATTTTCGCTCCTCCCCTTTCCATCCCT